>JAPVLO010000841.1:0-643737 GCA_027257055.1 Cephalopachus bancanus
TTTGGAGGGGACTCTCCCCATAAATGCCAGGGGTTTTCGTTTCTTTCTTTTTTTCTTTCTGAGTTGTAGTGTCACTCCGTCACCTAGGCTGGAGTGCAGTGGCACGCACGCAACCACCCCAGGGTCAACCTGCTGGACTCAGACGATCTTTCTGTCTTAGCCTTCCAAGAGGCCAGAACTACCGGCACACACTATCACACTTGGCTAATTTTTTTTTTTTGAGTTGGAGTCTCACTCTGTCGCCCAGACTGGAGTGCAGTGGCCGCTCCCAGCCACCGAGCCTCGACTTGCTGGGCTCCAGCAATCCTTCCGCCTCAGCCTTCCGAGTAGCTGGAACTACAGGCGCGTGCTACCATGCCCGGCTAATTTTTTTGTTTAATATAGAGATAAGGTCTCGCCAAGTTGCCCAGGCGGGTCTCGAACCCGTGGGCTCAGGCAATCCACTCACCTCAGCCTCCCAAAGGCGCAGGATTACAGGCTGAGCCACCGAGCCCAGCTTATTTTATTATTATTATTTTTTTTCTTTTTTGAGTTGGAGTCTCACTTTGTCACCCAGACTGGAGTGCAGTGGCCGCTCCTGGCCACCGCAGCCTCAACCTGCTGGGCTCCGGCGATCCTTCCGCCTCAGCCTTCCAAGTAGCTGGAAATACAGGCGCGTGCTACCACGTCCGGCTAATTTTTTTTTTATTTATTGTAGAGATGAGGTCTCGCCTAGTTGCTCAGGCGGGTCTCGAACCCATGGGCTCAGGCAATCCACTCGCCTTGGCCTCCCAAAGCGCTGGGGTCATAGGCTGAGCCACTGAGCCCGGCCGGCTAATTTTTGATGTATTGTAGACATGAGGTCTTGCCAAGTTGCCCGGGCTGCTCTCAAACCCGTGGCTTCAGGCGATCCGCTCACCTCGGCCTCCCAAAGTGCTGGGATGACAGGTTGAGCCACTGAACCCGGCCAAGGTCCTGCACTTTCTACTAAGTCATGCCACGTTCAATGCCAAGTCTAAAACCAGAGCTAACATGAGCACTAAAGTGTAAGTCTTATGGCCGGGCACAGGGGCTCACACCTGCAATCCCAGCACTTTGGCAGACCAAGGCAGGAGAATTGCTTGAGTCCAGGCGTTCGAGACCAGCTTATGCAACATAGTGAACCCCTGCCTCTATCAAAAAATATATATATATATTTTTAGTTGGAGTCTCACTCTGTCATCCAGACTGGAGTGCAGTGGCCAGGAGCGAGCCCAGCTCCAAAAAATATTTTTAAATGAACCACCGAGCCCAGCTCCAAAAAATATTTTTAAATGAGCTGGGAAGCTGGGCTTGGTGGCTCAGCTTGTAATCTCGCGCTTTGGGAGGCTGAGGTGAGTGGGTTGCCTGAGCCCGCAGGTTTGAGACCTGCCTGGGCAACTTGGCGAGACCTCATCTCTACAATAAATAAAAAAATTAGCCAGGCATGGTAGCACGCGCCTGTAATTCCAGCTACTTGGAAGGCTGAGGTGGAAGGATCGCTGGAGTCCAGCAGGTCGAGGCTGTGGTGGCCAGGAGTGGCCACTGCATTCCAGCCTGGGCGACAGAGTGAGACTCCAACTCAAAAATAAATAAATAAAATGAGTTGGGCATAGCAGGGCGTGCCGGTAGTGCCAGCTACTCGGGAGCCTGAGGCAGGAGGAAGTCCAGGCTGTGGTGAGCTGTGAGTGTACCACTGCACTCCAACTTGGGAGACAGAATGAGACCCTGAATCTAAATAATAATAATAAATCTTAAGTAGTATAATGTGGCGATTTCTGATGCACAGACTTGCTGGAGTGAGGGAGCAGATTATCTCAAATTGATTTTTTTTTTTTTTTAGTTGGGGTCTCACTCTGTCGTCCAGACTGGAGTGCAGTGTCCGCTCCCGGCCACCGCAGCCTCGACCTGCTGGGCTCCTGCAATCCTTCCGCCTCAGCCTTCCGAGTAGCCGGAATTACAGGCATGCGCTACCACGCCCGGCTCATTTTGATTTATTGTAGAGATGAGGTCTCGCTGCCCAGGCGGATCTCGAACCCGCTGGCCCAGGCAATCCACTCACCTCAGCCTCCCAAAGGCGTGGGATTACAGGCTGAGCCACCGAGCCCGGCTTCAAATTGATTTTTTGCTGATAAGAATGACAATCTGAAAACATATACAAAACAGATTTGGACCAGGTACAGTGGCTCATGTCTATAATCTTGGGAGGCTCAGTGAAAGGACTGTGTAAACCCACAGGTTCGAAACCAACCTGGGCAACTTGGTGAGACTGTCATCTCTACAATAAGTCAAAAAATTAGTCAGGCGTGGTAGTGTGTGCCTGTAGTTCCAGCTACTCGGAAGGCTGAGGCGGAAGGATCGCCGGAGCCCAGCAGGTCGAGGCTGCGGTGGCCGGGAGCGGCCACTGCACTCCAGTCTGGGTGACAGAGTGAAACTCCAACTCAAAAATAAATAAATAAAATTAAAAAAAATAAAAATAAAAATAAAAAATTTGGAAGGCCTCCCACCACTCGTTGGAAATGGCATCCAGTGCGAAGAGACCCTTGTCCCGGGACACGGGGTACGGCCAGAAAGGCAGCCATCCCCTTGGCCATAAAGCACCACACATTCGTAGGGAACCTGGTGTCAACCATTCATAGACAACCTGCTTCTGGGTTGGGCTTTTGTACATAGCAGAGCAGCTGGCACACCTCGCTGTGATCTATTGAAAGTCAACCCTCAAAAAAAAAAGATGAAAAAAAAAAAATTTGGAAGGCAGCTGGGTGGTGGAAAAAAAGACAATTATGTACAGGGAAACGAATGCAGAAGACTGCAGACTTCTCATTTAAACAATGCAAATCAGAAGACAATGGAACAGCATCTTAACTGTGATGAAGGTACATTGGGTAACTGAATGGTGGAGTGAAAATATCTTTAAATAGAAAAATAAAAACATTTTTGGGTAAATAAAACAGATAACTAGGCCGGGCTTGGTTGCTAAGCCTGTAATCCCACACTTTGGGAGGCCGAGGTGAGTGAATTGCCTGAGCCCGCGGGTTCGAGATCAGCCTGGGCAACTTGGTGAGACCTCGTCTCTACAATAAATAAAAAAATTAGCTGGGCATGGTGGCATGTGCCTGTACTTCCAGCTACTTAGAAGGTTGAGGCGGAAGGATCACTGGAGCACAGCAGGTCGAGGCTCGGGTTGCTGTGAGCTTGCCAGGGCACTCCAGCCTGGGCGACAGAATGAGACTCTGATTAAAAAAAAAAGAGAAGCCGGGCTTGGTGGCTCAGCTTGTAATCCTGTGCCTTTGGGAGGCTGAGGTGAGAGGATTGCTTGAGCCTGTGGGTTCGAGACCCGCCTAGACAGCGAGACCTCATCTCTACAATAAAAAAAAAAATCAGCCGGGCGTGGTAGCACACGCCTGTAGTTCCGGCTCCTCGGAAGGCTGAGGCGGAAAGATCGCCGGAGCCCAGCAGGTTGAGGCTGCGGTAGCCGGGAGCGGCCACTTCACTCCAGTCTGGGCGACAGAGTGAGACTCCGACTCAAAAAAAAAAAAAGAGAGACTCCAACTCAAACACACACACACACACACACACACACACACACACACACACACACACAAACAAGTAACTTGTTATAAGAAGAACTTCAGCATAAGAAATACTCAAGTTTTTTTAGGCTAAAGAGAAATGATACCAGATAGAGTTTACAGGAAAAATGACAAATCGAAACAAAGAGTGCTGGGAATTGTAAATATCTGAACAGAGACAGAACACGATTTTCCTTTTCTTTTTCTTTTATTTCTTTATATATATATTTTTAGTTAAGGTCTCACTCTGTCACCCAGATTGGAGTGCAGTGGCACAATCCTGGCTCACCACAGCCTCAACATCCTGGGCTCAGGTGATCCTGCTGCCTCAGCCTCCTGAGCTGTTGGGACCACAGATGCATGCCACCACACCCAACTAAGTTTTTTATTTTATTTTTTTTTACAGATGAGGTCATTCTGTGTTACTGGATTGACCTCAAATGCCTGATTTCTTTTTTTTTTTTGAGTTGGAGTCTCACTTGGTCGCCCAGACTGGAGTGCAGTGGCCGCTCCCGGCCACCGCAGCCTCGACCCGCTGGGCTCCGGCGATCCTTCCGCCTCAGCCTTCCGAGTAGCCGGAATTACAGGCATGCGCTACCACGCCCGGCTGATTTTTTTGATGTATTGTAGAGATGAGGTCTCGCTGCCCAGGCGGGTCTCGAAGCCGCGGGCTCAGGCAGTCCACTCACCTCAGCCTCCCAAAGGCGCGGGATGACAGGCTGAGCCACCGAGCCCGGCTAATGCCTGATTTCAAGTGACCCTCCTACCTCAGCCTCCGAATGTGCTGGGATTACAGGTGTGAGTCACCATGTGTGATCCAAATTTTCTTTTCTTTCCTTTTGTCTTTGTGTGCAGTCTTCATTTCAGATATTTGTTAAAACACCATTGTTATTTCTCAGGACGAGCAAAGGTCACCCCCTGCAGAAACTTAGGAACCATGTGCAGAATTTTACGGAGCAGAGGCAACACTTTATCTTAAGCCTGACTGCTGACCAGAGAATGCACCTCTGAGTGGACTCAAGGAATAAAGGGAAACCAAGCAGGCAAAGGAGGCTGCCTGCCGGAATCAAACTCCATCTGCCATGAGGGTGTATCTTGTGGTGGTCACAGATCGCACGCCCTGGTTTTATTTTTTATTTTTTTGAGTTGGAGTCTCACTCTGTTGCCCAGACTGGAGTGCAGTGGCCGTGCCCGGCCACCACAGCCTCGACCTGCTGGGCTCCGGAGATCCTTCTGCCTCAGCCTTCCAAGTGGCTGGAACTACAGGCGTGTGCTACCATGCCTGACTAACTTTTTCAATTTTTACTGTAGAGAAGAGATCTTTCCATGGTGCCCAGGCTGGTCTGGAACCCCTGAGCTCAGGCAATCCTCTCGCCTCGACGCCCCAAAGTGCTGGGGTTACAGTCTTGGGCCACTGAGCCCGGCCAGCTCTATTTATAGATGGCTCGGGTCTACTTGGTTGGCTACTCCCCTGGCTGAGGTGCCAGGCGGTCAATGTCACTCAAGTTCCTAGCCACCCACACTCCCAAAGAGTCCCAAATTGAGGATCCAGGTCTCTGGAAGTCATTGCTCTCTGTGGGAAGACGGTAGACGCCCCACAGCCAAGCTGCCATATGGTCGAATCTCAGCATCTTCATTTGCCAAGTTGGTAGCGCTCACGGTGACCTTGCTTTTTGAGTTGGGGTCTCACTCTGTTGACCGGGCTGGAGTGCAGTGGCACAATCACAGCTCACCACAGCCTTGATCAGCTGGGTTCAGGAAATCCTCCCACTTTGGCTGGAGTGCTGTGGCACGCTCATGGCCACCCCAGCGTCACCCTGCTGGGCTCCAGCGATCCTTCCGCCTCAGCCTTCTGAGTAGCTGGAACTACAGGCGCTTATCACCACGCCCGGCTAACTTTTGATTTATTGTAGAGACGAGGTCTTGCCAAGTTGCCTGGGCTGGTCTTGAACCCGCGGGCTCAGGCAATCTACTCACCTTGGCCTCCCAAACACAGGATACAGGCTGAGCCACCGAGCCTGGCCTACAGGCATGATTTTTTTTTTTTTCGAGTTGGAGTCTCACTCTGACTCCCAGACTGGAGTGCAGTGGCCGCTCCCGGCCACCGCAGCCTCGACCTGCTGGGCTCTGGAGATCCTTCCGCCTCAGCCTTCCGAGTAGCTGGAACTACAGGCGCACACTACCACGCCCGGCTAATTTTTTGATTTATTATAGACATGAGGCCTCGCCAAGTTACCCAGGCGGGTCTCGAACCCGCGGGCTCAGGCAATCCACTCACTTCAGCCTCCCAAAGGCGCGGGATTACAGGCTGAGCCACCGAGCCCGGCTGAGCAATAGATTCTGTTGCTTACACATTATGCAGCCTAAGGTATTTTGTTATAGCAGCCTGAATGGACAAAGACCCCCTGAAGAGTCATGGAGCTGGTATCTTTTCATGCCTTGGTGACCTTTGGAACATTCTTTTGTGGAGTTGTTTAATCCAAGTTCGCAGGCCATTTTTCTCCTGAGTTGTATGCCTTTTTTCTTTTTGATTTGTAGGAGTTTTTTATATATTCTGGGGGGAAAAATCATTTGAGGGTGTGTGTGTGTGTGTGTGTGTGTGTGTGTGTGTGTGTGTGTGTGTACGCATGTGTATTTAAAAGGCCAATCTATGCCTGTAATCCCAGCACTTTGGGAGGCAGAGGCAAGAGGATGGCCCAAGCTCAGGGGTTCAAGACCAGACCGAGCAACATGGTAACATGGTGATACCTTATCAGTACAATTTAAAAAAAAATTAAGCCAGGCTTGGTGGCTCAACTGTAAATCCATGCCTTTGGGAGGCTGAGGTGAGTGGATTGCCTGAGCCCGCAGGTTCGAGACCCGCCTGGGCAGCGAGACCTCATCTCTACAGTGAATCAAAAAATCAGCTGGGTGTGGTAGCGCATGCCTGTAATTCCGGCTACTCAGAAGGCTGAGGCGGAAGGATCGCCGGAGCTCAGCAGGTCGAGGCTGCGGTGGCCGGGAGCGGCCACTGCACTCCAGTCTGGGCGAAAGAGTGAGACTCCAACTCAAAAAAAATAAATTAGCTGAGCATGATGGCGCATTCCTGTGGTTCCAGCTACCTGGAAGACTGAGGCAGGATCTCCTGAGGCCAGCAGTTCGAGGCTGAGCCTGCCACTGCACTCCAGCCTGGGCAATAGAGTGAGACTCCAACTCAAAAGAAATAAAAAGATCAATCTGTAAGCCTGGGCAACATAGCAAGACTTTGTCTCTACAGAAAAATAAATTCACCAGGTGTGGTGGCACACAACTGTATGCCCAGCTACTTGGCAGGATGAAGTGGGAGGGTGGCCTCAGCCCAGGAGGGCAAGGCTGTGGGGAGTCGTGATGGTGCCACTGCACTCCAGCCTGGATGACTCAGTGAGACCCCCAACTCAAAGATTAAATTAAGCTGGGGGCGGTGGTTCATGCCTCTCATCCCAGCACTTTGGGAGGCCCAGGTGAGTGGATTGTCTGAGCCTGTGGGTTTGAGACCAGCCTGGGAAACTTGGTGAGACCTCATCTCTACAATAAATCAAAAAATTCAGCTGAGTGTAGCAGTGTGTGCCTATAGTTCTGGCTACTTGGAAGGCTGAGGCAGAAGGATTGTCTGAGCCTTGCAGGTCGGGGCTGCGGTGCCTGTCAGCCTGCCCCTGCACTCCAGCCTGGGGGACAGAATGAGACTTCAACTAAAAAAAAAAAATTAAATTAAATTTTATAAATAAAAATGAAAGGACAGCCGGGCTCGGTGGCTCAGCCTGTAATCCCGCGCCTTTGGGAGGCTGAGGTGAGTGGATTGCCTGAGCCCGCGGGTTCGAGATCCGCCTGGGCAGGCGAGACCTCATCTCTACAATAAATCAAAAAATCAGCCGGGCGTGGTAGCGCATGCCGGTAATTCCGGCTACTCAGAAGGCTGAGGCGGAAGGATCGCCGGAGCCCAGCAGGTCGAGGCTGCGGTGGCCGGGAGCAGCCACTGCACTCCAGTCCGGGCGACAGAGTGAGACTCCAACTCAAAAAAAAAAAAAAAAAATGAAAGGCCAATCTGCTCTGTCCCACGGACTCAGAGCACCAAGAGACTGACCCATATTGGCTCTGTGGGTGGTGGCAGGTCTTCAAACAAAAGACATAACACGTCACCTAAAATTAATCTGATTTGAATTGAGTCTGTATTTGATGATCAATTTGTCTTGGTTTTACGGTTGTGTAGGAGCCACAAGGAGTTTATGTCTCATTTTATGTTTGCACATATTTAAGTGACACAATAAAAAACATTTTAGGGCCAGGCGCAGTGCCTCAAGCCTGTCATCCCAGCACTTTGGGAGGCCGAGGTGAGAGGATTGCCTGAGCCCGTGGGTTCGCGACCAGCCCGGGCAACTTGACAAGACCTCATCTCCACAATAAATCAAGAAATTAGCTGGGTGTGGCAGTGCGCGCCTGTAGTTCCAGCTACTTGGAAGACTGAGGCGGAAGGATCGCCGGAGTTCAGCAGATCGAGGCTGTGGAGAGGGTGCCACTGCACTCCAGCCTGGGCGATGGAGTGAGACTCTGACTCAGAATAAATGAACTCCTCCTTTGTACCAAGGAGAGAAGAGGATTCATGGGCCCTCGTTGCTGCCTAAAATTAGGTCTCTCTCTGTTGCTCGGGCTGGTCTCAAACTCCTGTCCTCAAGTGATCCTCCTGCCTCAGTCTCCCAAAGTGCTGGGGTTCCAGGTGTGAACCAGCACCTTCGGCCCTGCAGGAGTGGACTTTCAGAATCGGAGCTCAATCTGGGAAATCCCCTGTGGGGCACATCTCAGAGGATCCCTGTGTCTAGGGTGGAGTTGAAGGTGCTGCCACTCCCCAGGAGTCACCTCTCTCCCCCACCTCTGCATGGGCCCCAGCTGTTGCCGTTCCAGATCTTGGAACAGGCTGTCCCCTGTTCTTGCTCTTCCCTGTCTTGGAATAGCCTCTGCCATGGTCACCTTTTGCTGGCGTTGACGCAGCCTGGTTATCGCTTCTCTGGGAACCCTTCATTATGGCCCCAACACCACCGCCGCCGAGCGCTTTGCTTCTTGGCACAATCTCAGCTGCGTTTGTTTGGGTTTTTGAGTCGGGGTCTCACTCTGTCACCCAGGAAACAGCGCAACGATACGATCACGGCTCACCGCAACCTTGTCCTCTTGGGCTCAGGCGCTCCTCCTGCCTCAGCCTCTGGAGTAGCTGGGACTACAGGTGCACACCACCACACCCAGCTCATCTTATTTTTTGTAGAGATGAGGTCTTCCTATGTTGCCCAGGCTGGTCTCGAACTTGGGAGATCAAGCAATCTTCCAAACTCCGTCTCCCAAAGTGCTGGGATTACAGGCATGAGCCACCACGCCTGACTGCAATTTTTAATTTATCTGTGGGATTTTGCCCTTCCAGACTACAAGTTTCAGGAAGACAGAGACGGTATTTTTTTCCCCCCACAATGTCTACTCCAGTATGTAGCCTTTGGCGAGTGCTCAATAAATGACTTACTGACGTGAGCGTGTGTAACTCTCTCACTCGTTTTTTTTTTTGAGTTGGAGTCTCACTCTGTCGCCCAGACTGGAGGACAGTGACCGCTCCCGGCCACCGCAGCCTCGACCTGCTGGGCTCCGGCGATCCTTCCGCCTCAGCCTTCCGAGTAGCTGGAACTACAGGCGCGCGCTACCACGCCCGGCTCGTTTTTGATTTCTTGTAGAGATGAGAGCTCGCCAAGTTGCCCGGGCGGGTCTCGAACCCGCGGGCTCAGGCAATCCACTCACCTCGGCCCCCCAAGGTGCGGGATCACAGGCTGGGCCACCGAGCCCGGCTTCTCTCACTCATTTGATGCCGAGAGGCGGGGTGGGCTCACAGTCACGTGTAAGAAAGGGCCAGAGGCAGACCTGGAGCCCAGCAGCTCTTGTTCAGTCCCATAGAATGGGGGGGAAAGTCCTCTCTGGCCAGTAGCCGCAGGGCCAGGCTGCGGCACCAGCCTGGACTCCCTTCAGGATAACCAAGCCCAAACCTTTCATGCTTGGAAGGAAGCACAGAGAGGACAGGGGTTGCCTCGAGTCTCAAGGCTGCCCGACACTCGGCATTCTTTCCCGGGCCCCGACCCTTGTGGACAGGGGACCGAGGAGGCAGGGCGGAGCTCCAGGGTTGGCTGGACATCGCAGCCCGAGGCCTGGGGAGAGGAGGGCGAAGGCCTTCCTCCTCCTCCCCTGTAGGGCCGGACAGAATTCTCGTCCACAGGAAGGCAGTAGGGGGCCGGAATATTCTGGAACAAAGACAACCTAAGTGTTGCAGGAAGGACGTTCCACAGCGGAGGAAAGGCCACACTGGCCTGGACTGGGTGGAGGTGGGGGAGGGGAGCTCTATTGTAGTGACCCCCCACCCGAACCCTTTCTAGGTTTTTGCGTCAGAGTCTCACTCTGCACCCAGGCTGGAGTGCGGTGGCATGCTCATGGCCATCCCTGCGTCAACCTCCGGGGCTCTGGCCATCCTTCTACCTCAGCCTTTCAGGTAGCTGGAACTACAGGTGTGTACCACCACCACGCCTGGCTAATTTTTGATTTATTGTAGAGATGAGGTCTGGCCAAGTTGCCCAGGCTGGTCTTGAACCCCTGGGCTTAGGCAATCCTCTCGCCTTGGCCTCCCAAGGTGTGGGATTACAGGCAGAGCCACCGAGCCCGGCTTAATTGAAATTTTTATTGAGATCACTGTAGACTCCTGTACAGTTATAAGAAATAAGCCGGCACGGTGGCTCATGCCTGTAATCCAAGTACTTTGGGAGGCCGAGGTGGGAGGAATGCTTGAGCCCAGCAGTTCAAAAGCAGCCTGGGCAAAACAGCAAGACCTCCTCCTCTCTACAAAAAATTTTTAAAAATAGCTGGGCATGGTGGTGCACCTGTAATTCCAGCTACTTGGGAGGCTGAGGAGGGAGGATCGCCTGAGCCCAGATCCAGGCTGTGGTGAACTGTGACCGTGCCCCTGACTACAGCCTGGGTGACAGAGTAAGACTCCGATGCAAAGCCAGAGAGAGAGAGAGAGAGAGAGAGAGAAGAGAGATTAGAAGAGCCTAGGACCCTTTGTCCAGCTTCCCCTCATGACAGCATTCTCTAGAACCACGGGACCTCGCAGCCGGGACCTGGCCGGCGCAGCCCACCCACCCGCCTTCCTCCCGGCTCCCAGCCCTACATACACGCGTCTGTGCCTGCGTTTCGTTCTGCACAACTTTATGGCAGGCTTATGTCTCCTCCATCACAGCCAAGATGCGGGCTGTTTCCATCGGCCAAGGAGCACCCCCTGCTTTTCTTTACAGCCAATCCCCACCTTCAGCTGGAACTAGCCCCTTCCCTCCTCCACTCCGCCCTTCATTTCTGAAATCCTCTTGTGCCCCGATATGATCTAAACAGAATCAAAGTGGATGTAGCCTTCTTTTCTTGAGCGCCTTATCTGTTTGTCTATCTATCCATCCATCCATCTAATCTATTATCTATCTCATCTATCTATCTATCTATCTATCTGTCAATAGACACAGTGTCTTGCTCTGTTGCCCAGGCTGGAGGGCAGGCGTTAGGGCAGACTCCCAGAGGGGCCTCCAGAACATTAGGTCAGCCCTGCCGAGGGGTGCGGGGTATCTGGTGTCCGAGCCGATGCTGCATGAAAGACGCAAAGGATCGCACAGAAGTTAGATGAGGAAACACAGTTTATTTAGAGAGTAAATTAGAGAGAGAGAAAGAGGAGATTCACCTCCCCAAGACAGGGGAGGGGCCCAAAGCCAGGAAACCTGGCCCAGCCACAGCTCAAAGAGCACGTGGCCACACACAGCTTAGCAGGGCAACAACCGCAATGGCCTGGCAGTGGCCAAGGGCTGCTCATGGCTGAGTCCTTTTCGTCCTGCCCTTTGATGAGGGAAGGTCCTTGAGGTGACTGGGCGGTGGTCTGTTCCTCCTCATCACAAGGAGGCAGGTGAGCGCAGGTTCTGAGGTCAGGTGACGGACGGCAGGCCGACGGGTGGGTTAGTCATGGGACTGCTGCCGTAGTGGAGGGGTCTGTCTGTCCCATAGGTCAGCAAGGGTGGGTCAGGCTAATTTAGGTCTTATGGCTGGAGACCAATACTTGGAATGGAAAAGCTAATTAGGACAAAAGCTGGGGAGGGGGCTGTAAAACAAACAGCTCCCTCTGAGAAACCCGTTCTGTCCATGGCTCGTGCTCAGAGGGCAAGTCAAGTGAACCGCTAGAAAGACGTGAGATTCAGGCTTTGTTAAAATGGTTGCTCAGCCGGGCTCAGCCTGTAATCCCGCGCCTTGGAAGGCCGAGGTGAGTGGATTGCCTGAGCCTGCGGGTTCGAGACCCGCCCAGGCAACTTGGCGAGACCTCATCTCTCCAATAAATCAAAAATTAGCTGGGCATGGTAGCACACGCCTGTAGTTCCAGCTACTCGGAAGGCTGAGGCGGAAGGATCACCGGAGCCCAGCAGGTCAAGGCTGCGGTGGTTGGGAGCGGCCACTGCACTCCAGTCTGGGCGACAGAGTGAGACTCCAAGTCAAAAAAAAAAAAAATTAAATCAAGTGTTGGTTTAGAAATGTGCAAAAAATGCTTGTTGCTTTTGTTGTTTGTTTTTGTTTTTTGGTTGTAGTTGTTTTTTGAGTCAGAGTCTCACTCTTGTCTCCCAGGTTGGAGTGCATGGCACGCTCACAGTCCTCCGCCTCAGCCTTCTAAGTACCTGGAACTACAGACACACACCACCATGCCGTCTGATTTTTGTGATTTACTGTAGAGACCAGGTCTTACCAAGTTGCCCAGGTTGGTCTCGAACCCCAGGACTCAGGCAATCCTCTTGCCTCAGCCTCCCAAGTGCTGGAATTACAGGCTGAGCCACAGTGCCCAGCCAGCTTTTGTTTTTGTTTTTTTGAGTCGGAGTCTCACTCTGTCGCCCAGACTGGAGGGCAGTGGCTGCTCTTGGCCACCGCAGCCTCGACCTGCTGGGCTCCGGCCATCCTTCCGCCTCAGCCTTCCGAGTAGCTGGAACTACAGGCGCGCGCTACCATGCACGGCTAGTTTTTGATTTATTGTAGAGATGAGGTCTCGCCAAGTTGCCCAGGGAGGTCTCGAACCCGCGGGCTCAGGCAATCCACTCACCTCGGCCTCCCAAAGCGCGGGATTACAGGCTGAGCCATGGAGCCCGGCTAGCTTTTGGTTTTTAAGTGGGAGTCTCACTCTATGCCTAAGACTAGGGTGCAGTAATGAAATCACGGCCCACTGCCGCCTCCACCGCCTGGGCTCCGCCCATCTTCCTGCCTCAGCCTCCTGAGTAGTTGGAACTCCAGGCACGCCACCGCACACAGAGCTCATCTTTTTTTCTGGGTGGGGCCGGGGTCTGGCTGTGCTGGCCAGGCTGCCCTGGAGCACCTTATCTGCACGACCTCCCAACCCCAGGGGCAGCTTTTGTGAGACCCATCTCACAACTAAGCAAACCGAGCCCACCCCGAGGCCACCCCGGAGTGTCTCCTGCAGAAGAGGAGGGCAGAGGTTGGGGGGGAGAGCCGGCGGGGGCTTCCCCGTCAAGCAGCGACTCGCAGGGCACCCCGCCCCGGAGTGACACGGCAGGCACACCCGCCCGCCAACCCTGCCCACGCAAGGAGGCCACGTGCTGTGCGAGGAGCAGCCCGCAGGGCAGCATTTGGCGATGAATTATGTATGGCCTTCTGGCAGCCACTCCTGCTGGCCTCACTCCCCGTGCTCCCTCCAGGGAGGGAGGGGCGAGGCCCCTGGGGGCGGCAGGACGGGACCGGGCACGCTGGTGCTGGGCCTTGGGCCCCCGTGCCCATTTCACAGGCCGGAGAAGCGAGGCTGGGATGATGGCTGGGGGTCAAAGCCACCGGCCTCCCCGGGGCTTTCCTGGATCTTTTCAATGCGCCGGCCACCTTTTTTTTATTTTTGAGAAAGCAGGATTTATTGAGAGGGCAGAAAAGCTCCCGCAGCGGGAGGGGACCCGAGGGGGCTGCCCTGGTTTTTTATTTTTTGAGCTGGAGTCTCACTCTGTCGCCCAGGCTGCAGTGCAGTGGCACGCTCATGGCCGCCGCAGCCTGGACCAGCAGGCTCCAAGATCCTTCCGCCTCAGCCTTCCAAGTAGCTGGAACCACAGGTGTGGGCTACCACACCCACCTAATTTTTTGGTTCATTGTAGAGATGAGGTCTTGCCAGGTTGCCCAGGCGGGTCTCGAACCCGCGGGCTCAGGCAATCCTCTCACCTAGGCCTCCCAAGATTATAGACCTGAGCCACTGAGCCCAGCCGAGGCCATCAGTTTGAGGCTGCAGGGAGCTAGGATCAGGCCACTGCACGCTTCAGCCTGGGTGACAGAGTGAGACTGTTTCTAAAAAAAATGAAAAGATGAAAAGTTATCCAGGCATGGTGGAGCAATTCTGAAGCCCCAGTTGCTTGGGAGGCTGAGGCAGGAGGATTGCTTGAGCCTGGAAGTTGGAGGCTTCAGTGAGCTAGGATCACGCCACAGCACCCCGGCCTGGGTGACCCGGCGAGACCTTGTCCCTTCGAATGACTCAGAGAAAGGGGGGAGTAGCCAGAGACCGAGGACTCGTCCTCCTGGCCTCCTCCCAGCCTTCCTGCCTCCAGGTTTGCTGGTCAGTCTCAGAGGCTCTGGTGCATCGTCCCAGTTCATCCTCCTCCCTGAGCCACCAAATCTTGCCCCTCCTTGCCCCCCCCCAAGCCCGTTAGGACCTGGGCCGCTGCCTCCCGGGTGCCTGGCCCTCCTCCCTCGAAAGCCTCCCTCCTCACGGTTCTCTGAGTCCGGGAGGGCATCGGAGGCCACCCGGGGGCCAGACCCACGTCAGAGGAGGCCGTCCTTCCTCGGCTCCTGGGGCCCCTCCGTCCTGAATCCTCAGGCCCGCCTGGACTCCTGCAGCAGCCTCCCAGTGGGCCTCCCTGCCTCGGGCCAGTCCCAGTTTCCAGCCTGGCAGCCCAGGGCCTTCCTGATGGGCCCGTGACCCCCACCCCGTTGGCCTCAGCAGCTGCCCAGGCTTCTCTGGCTCTCCCAGGCCGCCCTGTTGTTCTCTCACTTCCAGACCTCCTCTCTTTTTTATTTTTTTGTTATTTTATTTTATTTTGAGTTGGAGTCTCACTCTGTCACCCAGACTGGAGTGCAGTGGCCGCTCCCGGCCACCGCAGCCTCGACCTGCTGGGCTCCGGCGATCCTTCCGCCTCAGCCTTCCGAGTAGCCGGAATTACAGGCATGTGCTACCACGCCCGGCTGATTTTTTGTTTTTTTTTTTTTTTTTTCCGAGTTGGAGTCTCACTCTGTCACCCAGACTGGAGTGCAGTGCCGCTTGGCCACCACAACCTGCAGCACCTCCCAGTGGGCCTCCCTGCCTCGGGCCAGTCCCAGTTTCCAGCCTGGCAGCCCAGGGCCTTCCTGATGGGCCCGTGACCCCACCCCGTTGGCCTCACAGCTGCCCATGGCTTCTCTGGCTCTCCAGGCGCCCTGTTGTTCTCTCACTTCCAGACCTCCCTTTTTTATTTTTGTTATTTTATTTTATTTTGAGATTGGAGTCTCACTCTGTCGCCCAGACTGGAGTGCAGTGGCCGCTCCCGGCCACCGCAGCCTCGACCTGCTGGGCTCCGGCATCCTTCCGCCTCAGCCTTCCGAAGTAGCCGGAATTACAGGCATGACGCTACCACGCCCGGCTGATTTTTTGATTTATTGTAGAGATGAGGTCTCACTGCCCAGGCGGGTCTCGAACCCGCGGGCTCAGGCAATCCACTCACCTCAGCCTCCCAAAGGCGTGGGATTACAGGCTGAGCCACCGAGCCTGGCTTAATCATCCTCTTAATAAGTATCTTTTTTTAAATTTGGAGTCTCACTCTATCACCCAGATTGGAGTGCAGTGGCACGCTCCCGGCCACCACAGACACGACCTGCTGGGATCCAGTGACCCTTCCACCTCAGCCTTCCAAGTAACTGGAACTACAGTCACACTCTACCAAGCCCAGCTATTATTGTTATTATTATTTTTTTTAATTGTAGAGATGAGGTCTCGCAAGTTGCCCAGGCGGGTCTCGAACCCGCGGGCTCAGGCAATCCACTCACCTCAGCCTCTCAAAGGCACGGGCTGAGCTACCAAGCACAGATCTTTTTTGTTTTTTTGAGTTGGGGTCTCCCTCTGTCGCCCGGGTTGGGGTGCAGTCACACCCTCACAGTTCACCACAGCCTCGACCTCCCGGGCGCAGGTGATTGTTCTGCCTCGGCCTCCTGAATGGCTGAGACTGCAGGCATGCATCACCACGGCTGGCTAAATTTAAAAATTTTTTTTGTAGAGACAGGGATCTTGCTATGTTGCCCAGGCGGATCTCGAACTCCTGGGCTCAAGCAATCCTCCCTCCTCAGCCTCCCGAGTAGCTGGGACTACAGATGCCTGCCACCATATCTGGTTAATGTTTTTGTTGTTTGCAGGGTGAGGTCTCACTATGTTGCCTGGGCTGGTCTCAAACTCCTGGGCTCAAGGGATCCTCTCGCCTTGACCTCCCAAAGCATTGGGAGTATAGGTGTGGGCCTCCACGCCTGGCCAGTACTTTCTTTTACGTGGGTTTCCTCTGCCCAGAACACTTTTCCTTGCCCTCTTGGCCTGCCTGGCTTTTTTTTTTTTTTTTGAGTTGGAGTCTCACTCTGTCACCCAAACGAGTGCAGTGGCCGCCTCCGGCCACCGCAGCCTCAACCTGCTGGGCTCCAGCGATCCTTCTGCCTCAGCCTTCCAAGTAGCTGGAACTACAGGTGCACGCCACCACGCCCGGCTCATTTTGATTTATTGTAGAGATGAGGTCTTGCCAAGTTGCCCAGGCGGGTCTCGAACCCGCAGGCTCAGGCAATCCACTCACCTCAGCCTCCCAAAGGCGCGGGCTTACAGGCTGAGCCACCGAGCCTGGCTCTGCCTGGGTCTTACTCATCTGTTGGGATGCCATGTGGATTCCCCTGTAGGCTGTGATCTATTTCCCCAGTCTGACAGGGGCAGGAGCTGCTCAAGAAAGCCAGGGGAAGGCCGGGTGTGGTGGCTCACACCTTGCAATCCCAGCACTTTTGGAGGCCGAGGCGAGAAGATTACCTGAGCCCATGAATTCGAGATCAGCCCGGGCAATTTAGCCAGACCTCATCTCTACAATAAATAAAAAAATTAGCCGGGCGAGATGGTGTGTGCCTATGGTTCCAGCTACTTGGAAGGCTGAGGTGGAAGGATCACCTGAGCCCAGCAGGTAGACGCTGGGGTGGCCGTGAGCGTGAGCGTGCCGCTGCACACCAGCCTGGGCGACTCAAAAAAGAAAAAGAGGCCGGACTCGGTGGCTCATCCTGTCATCCCAGCACTTTGGGAGGCCAAGACGAGTGGACTGCCTGAGCCCATGGGTTCGAGACCAGCCCGCACAACTTGGCGAGGCCTCGTCTCTGCAATAAATCAAAAAATTAGCTGGGCGTGGTAGCACACACCTGTAGTTCCAGGTATTTGGACGGCTGAGGTGGAAGGATCGCGGGAGCCCATCAGGTCGAGGCTGCGGTGGCTGGGAGTGTGACACTGCACCCCAGTCTGGGCGAGAGTGAGATTCCGACTCAAAAAAGAAACGAAAAAATCAAGCAGGCCCAAGGAAGGCGTGGAGATGATGCCAGCAGCAGGAATCGAGCACCTCCTCGCACACGGTGCAACACCGAGGAGGGTCTGGGTGGCGGGACTTTCTGCCACGCAGTTAGTTCCCCCTCTGGTCACACCAGCAGCCCCGGGCTCTTCTCTTCTCATTTGTATAGTGGGCACAGTCCTGGTCCTAACAGCCTTGTGGGATGAAACAGCATATGTAAGGTGCTCATCTCCATCTCAGGTATACATTAAGCGCTTACTGCTCCTGTGAGTGGTGATTACCTGGGCTCTGGAGCCCGCAGCCTCAGCAGCTTCAGATTTTGGCTCTTGGCT
Source organism: Cephalopachus bancanus (assembly GCA_027257055.1). Classification (NCBI taxonomy): domain Eukaryota; kingdom Metazoa; phylum Chordata; class Mammalia; order Primates; family Tarsiidae; genus Cephalopachus; species Cephalopachus bancanus. The sequence goes on from JAPVLO010000841.1 coordinate 17,542, forward strand.
GGGCTCGGTGGCTGAGCCTGTAATCCCACGCTTTGGGAGGCTGAGGTGAGTGGATTGCCTTAGCCCGCGGGTTCGAGACCTGCCTGGGCAGCTTGGCGGGACCTCATCTCTAACAATAAATCAAAAAATCAGCCGGGCGTGGTAGTGCGCACCTGTAGTTCCAGCTACTCGGAAGGCTGAGGCGGAAGGATCGCCGGAGCCCAGCAGGTCAAGGCTGCGGTAGCCGGGAGCGGCCACTGCACTCCAGTCTGGGTGACAGAGTGAGACTCCAACTCAAAAAAAAAAAAAAATTAATTAAATAAAATAAATAAATAAATATAAAAAATTAGATGTGGTGGCACACGCCTATCATCCCAGCTACTCGGAGGCCAAGGTGGGAGCACTGCACGAGCCCAGGAGGTTGAGGCTGCAGTGAGCTGTGACCCTGCCACTGCACTCCAGCCTGGGTGACAGAGTGAGACCCTGTCTCTAAAAAACAAAAACAAAATGACTCAGAGAAAGGGAAGTGTGGTCTGAGACCATGGCTGAGCAAACGCCGGCTGTGATCACTCCGGACTCAAGGTCAGCCCCGATCACCTGCTCCTGACCCCAGGGAGTCTCCGGCTTTGGAGGAACCTTCCAGAGCTGCTTGTCTGAGTTGGGCAGGAATAGACCTCAGACCTTGCAAAGACTGGCTTCCTAGCTCTTGAAACCGCCCCATCCCTGTCTGTTGGTCAGGATCGCCGGGAAGTTCTTCCCTGCAGCTACCCTGAGTCTCTCCTGCGCTGATTCCTCCGGGTTCCCCCCTAGGCCGGATGGGAGGAGGAAGGGAGGAGCTTTCAGGCTGTCACAAGGCTCCATCCCAGAACCCCCGGCTCGGCCCAGAGCCAGCAGGGTGAGCGGCCGGGGGCTCCCGGGGCCAACAGCCAGGGACGGTCGGCTGGGCTCGGCCTCCCTGGAAGGCCTCCCGGCCCGGCAGGATGCAAGAGCCTTTGTTCCCCGAGTTTCAGGCCGCGGAAGGGGGAGGGAGGGGCGCCCCCAGGCAGCCCGAGGCGGGCAGGGGTGTGGGAAGCCAGGGCGCAGGGCAGGGGCCGGCGGGACTGGAAACTGGAGCCTCCGGGAGGCCGGCCAGGCGCGGAGAGGGAGGCCCATACCAGACACCGTCTAGACGCCGCAATTATTGTCAGCGCGGAACACCCGGCTCTGCCAGTTCAGCTGGAAGCGGCCGAACAAAGGCCCGCGAGAAGGAGGCGGGAGGAATGCCGGCTCCGCGCCCGGCGGGCTCTTGCTCGCCGCGGGGACCCCCCTCGGAGCTCCACCGGCTTGGGGGGACCCCACGGGAGCGCCCCGCTCAGAGGCGCCGGGTGGGGGCCCAGCTCCGCCACATGGGGCTTGGGAGGGCGAGGAGGGCTTCCTGGAGGGGGCCGCACCTTGCATTCCTTGACCAGCCCCCACCCTTCTGCGGCACAGCCCTGGGCCAGCCTTGGTCTTCTCATCTGCAGGCTGGACTCAGAGCACGGCCTGGGCCCCGTTATGTCCTGGTGAAGCTAAGTCTCTTCCACCCTGGAGGACTGCCGGCCATTATTTTACCGTCGGGGACACTCCAGGGCCCCACGGGACCCGGGAGAGGCCATCTCCTCTATTAAGGACCTTACTGGCCTCATTTCTCTGTCCCCAAGGATGGAGGGGCATACGGTCCCCCTTGTGCAGACAGAGAAAGGGAGCCAGGCCGAGGCCAGAGCTCACAGCCAGACAGCAACGGGGTTTGCATTCGGGTCTGACCCTTAATCGCTTTTTTCCCCAAGTCGGGGTCTCCCTCTGTCACCCAGGCTGGAGGGGCAGTGGCACGATCACAGCTCACTGCAGCCTTGACCTCCTAGGCTCAGGGGATCCTCCCGCCCCAGCCCCCTGAGTAGCTGAGACTATAGGCCCGCACCAACTTGCCTCCACACCCGGCTAATTTATTTTTAAATTTTTAAAATTATTTTTTGAGTTGGAGTCTCACTCTGTCACCCAGACTGGAGTACAACGGCCGCTCCCAGCCACTGCGGCCTCGACCTGCTGGGCTCCGGCGATCCTTCCGCCTCAGTCTTCCAGGTAGCTGGAACTATAGCTGCACACTACCACACCCGGCTGATTTTTGATTTATTGTAGAGATGAGGTCTCGCCAAGTTGCCCAGGCGGGTCTGGAACCTGCAGGCTCAGGCAATCCACTCACCTCGGCCTCCCAATGTGCTGGGATTACAGGCTGAGCCACCGAGCCTGGCCCCGGCTAATTTATTTATTTTTTGGTCGAGATGAGGTCTCGCTATTTGCCCAGGCTGGTCTTGAACTCCCGGGCTCAAGCAGACCTCCCAACTCTGCCTCCCAAAGTGCTGGGATTACAGATGTGAGTCACTGTAATAATAAGCCTTTCCCTTATTATTATTATTTTTTGAGTTGAAGTCTCACTCTGTCACCCAGGGTGGAGGGCAGTGGTACGCTCCCGGCCACCGCAGCCTCGACCTGCTGGGCTCCGCGGATCCTTCCGCCTCAGCCTTCCAAGGAGCTGGAACCACCGGCACACACCACCATGCCCGGCTAATTTTTTTATTTATTGTAGAGGTGAGGTCTCGTCAAGTTGCCCAGGCGGGTCTCGAACCCGCGGGCTCAGGCAATCCTCTCACCTCGGCCTCCCAAAGAGCTGGGATGACAGGCTTGAGCCACCGTGCCTGGCCTTGTCCCTTAATCTCGAGGGGGACTCTACTTTGCACCCCCTGGGAGGGGGACGCATGGCGGGAGGCAGGGCTGAGGGGATGGCCGCCAGCCCGTGTGGCCCAAGAGCCCACAGGGTGGGGTCAGGGCTGCAGGACTCAGAACGCCTTGCCCCTCTGCGTGGGCCCGGACCCTCGTCCTTCCTTCTCTGCTCCCCTTTCTAAGGACCTCCCCTCATGCGGGACCCGAGTTTTTGTAGCGACAGAGTCAGCTCGGAGTGATTCGGCCACGCTCGGCAGACCCACAGATGGAGAAGACGGAGAGACCCGCAGGCGGGGAGGCTCGGAGTTGCCACGCTGCCGTTTCCTCTCCTCCCCTCTCGGGCGCCTGGTGGGGCTTCGGGGCTCTAGACTCCTCTCTGGCTCCCGCTTTCTCCAGCAGCCTCCTGCGGTCTCTGACAGTCTAGCCCTTCCTCCTCGTCCCACCGCCCAGGCTGTTGACTGAGCTGGACGGGCAGGGGGCAGCGGCCAGGCCACTGTGCCAGGCGCTGTGTGAGGCCAGGCCTTGGCTGAGGCACCGGGCCCTGCTATCAAGAGCAGCTCCGAGCTGGGCTCGGTGGCTCAGCCTGTAATCCCGCGCCTTTGGGAGGCTGAGGTGAGTGGATTGCCTGAGTCCGCGGGTTCGAGACCCACCTGGGCAACTTGGTGAGACCTCATCTCTACAATAAACCAAAAATTAGCCGGGCGTGGTAGCGCGCGCCTGTAGTTTCAGCTACTTGGAAGGCTGAGGTAGAAGGATCGCCGGAGCCCAGCAGGTCGAGGCTGCGGTGGCCAGGGGCGGCCACTGCACTCCAGTCTGGGTGACAGAGTGAGACTCCAACTCAAAAAAAAAAAAAAAAAAAAGGGGCAGCTCTGGGCTGGGCAGACTGGCCCTCTGTCCTGGGAGAGGACAGACCCAGACCCAGGAAGAAGAGGGTGTGGGTGACCAGGCCTGGTGGGGTGGTTCACACCTGTCCTCCCATCACTTTGTGCTCGAGGCCAGGATTTCAAGACCAGCTCTCCTGCCTGGCCTGGCTGGGTCATTCCCCAGACCTGGAGGGCCTGCAGAGCCCCTGGGATTGGGCCTCCAAGGAGACCACACACACACACACACACACACACACACACACACACACACACACATACCAGCTGCCAGGCCCTGACACACGCCCTGGTGACATCCCCTCCAGCTTCCAGATGCCAACGCCGCCTGCGGGGACTCGGCCCCAGCTGCCAGCCACCCATCTGCTGAGCTGACCATGCCCTCCTGCCCCTCCTTCTGCTGGGGCTCTTCAAAGCCTCCCGCTGCCTGCAGACGGAGCCCAGTTCGAGGCCGGCTTTCTGGAAGATTCCAGCATATCCCATCACTTGCGGGCCACTCCCTTTGCTCAAGCTGTTCCCTCTACCTGGCACTCTCTCTTTTTTTTTTTTTTTTTGAGTCGGAGTCTCACTCTGTCTCCCAGACTGGAGTGCAGTGGCCGCCCCTGGCCACCGCAGCCTCGACCTGCTGGGCTCCGGCGATCCTTCCGCCTCAGCCTTCCAAGGAGCTGGAACTACAGGCACGCGCTACCACGCCCGGCTGATTTTTGATTTATTGTAGAGATGAGGTCTCGCCAAGTTGTCCGGGCGGGTCTCGAACCCGCGGGCTCAGGCAATCCACTCACCTCAGCCTCCCAAGGCAGGGATTACAGGCTGAGCCGCCGGGCCTGGCTTACCTGGCACACTCTTCCTGGCTGTCCCCAAGCCCTGCAGTCCCCACGAGCCTGCTCCCCTTAGCTAGCCTCTGCCCTGGGGGACAGCGCCAGCCTCCATTCACGGCATGGACCGGGGCCCAGGGCGCCTCCCTGTCTCCTCCTTGGCCTCCCAGGCCACATCAAATGCTGTCCTCCGAGCCTCCCAATCAGGTTCAAGGCCAGGGCCCCCTCTGCCTCTCAGGCACCTCCCCAGGGCAGGCTGCCCTGGTCTCCCCTGGATTTTGGTGACACACTCCCAGCCGGCTCCTATGTCCACTCTTGTCCCCTACAACCCGGAGGGAGCCCTGCAGGTCTGGTCTCCTGGTTTTTTATAAAACCCTTCCAAGCTGGGTGTTGGCTCAAGCCTGTAATCCCAGCACTTTGGGAGGCTGAGGCAGGAGGATAGCTTGAGCCCAGGAGTTCAAGACCAGCCCGGGCAATCTAGCAAGACCTTGTCTCTACAATAAAATTAAAAGAAAAAATTAGCCAGGCATGGTGGTGCACGCCTGTAGTTCCAGCTACTCAGGAGACACGAGGGAGGGTCATCTGAGCCCAGGGAAGTCCAGGCTGCAGGGAGCAGTGATCGTGTCACTGCACTCCAGCCTAGGTGACAAGAGTGAGACCCTGACTCAAAAATAAAATGAAAAACAAATACATAAATAAAACCCTTCCAGGGTTTCTGGCCACCACGAGGACAAGGACAAGGACAAGGGCCAGTGGGGTCACACCCATCCTCTCTCAAGCCTGTGGCCCTGGGGACCTTCCTCCAGCCTGTCCACTCCCCTCCCCCAGCCTCTCTTCACCTAGTTAGCCACCCGTCCGGGCACCCTCCTCAGGGGGCTTTGGGGCCCAGGCAGAGGTCAGGGCCCTGGCCCAGCCCTCCCAGCCCGCTGTCACCAGCTCATGCATTGCTCAAAACTGCCGTCTCCCCTGCAGAACTGTGAGCCCCGGCGGGCTTGGCTGCGTTTGTCTCGTGTCACTGTGTCCCCGGCATCAGCCCCCAGGCCCCTCTCTGAGTTTGTTTTCAGCCTGGCATCACCAGAAGCAGGAGAAAGGGAGCCTCGGGCCCCTCCCACCTTCCCTGCGGGGGGGTGGGGTTCCAGGCACCCCCCGCCCCGTCTGTCCCCGAGGGCTCCCACGCCCATGTCCCAATGGTCACCGAGGGCAAGGACGGGGGGCCGCCGGCTGGAGAGCACCCCAAGACAGGCCGTGGGCGCCCCCGCCGGCCCCTCCGCCAGGCCCCAGCGCCCCGCACCCGCCTGGCCCTGGGCGGGGGCTGCAGGGGCACGGGGGGGGCGCAGCGCCCTCGGGCCCTCCGCGCCGCCGGCCCGCCAGCCGGCTCCCCGCTCCGACTGGCGCGGCCTCTCCCTCCCCGCCCCTTCCCCGTCCCTCCCGCCCCCTCCTCTCTTCCTCTCCTCTCTTCTCCGAGTCCTTCTCCCTCGCCTCCTTCCTTTCTTCTTCCTGGGTTAAAAATAATCAACTTTCTGGGAAGCAGCAGCTCCTGCTGCGCCGCCCTCCCCACTCGCGGAGCCCCTGAGAATAGCTCGCCGCGGCCCGCGCCGCAGCCCCGCGCGCCCCCCGCGCGCCCCCCGCGAGCGGACTAATAAGCCGGCCTCGGCGGCGGTGCCAGCTCGGCAGGAAGGCGTTAACCGCTTCGTGCCCGGCCGGCGGGCGGGGGCGGGGCGCGGGCCCACCCCGAGCCCGCGGCCCCGCGCGCGCCCGCAGCCGCGCGACGGCGGGGGTGGGCGGCTCCCGCGCCCCGGCCGTGCGCCCCGACCCGGGGGGCCGAGGGGCAGGCCGAGGCCGCGCGGGGCGGGAGGCCGGGCCGGCCAGGCCCCCGCCCCGAGGCCCGGGGGGCTCGCGGTCCCCGACGCCGGGCGCAGCCTGAGCGGGGGCCGGCGAGCCCGTCGAGTCGCGCCGAGCGCAGGGAAGGGCAGGGAGCCGCCCGGCCTCCAGGGACGCCCACCGCGGGCAGGGAGGGAAACTGAGGCCGGGGGTGCGGCCGAGGCCGGCCCTCTCCCGCCTCCTGCCGCAGACAGGCGGGGAGGCCCGGGCGCGAGACCCTGGGGTCCAGCGCGGGGCGTCCCCGGGACGAGGCGGGGCGCGCGAGGCCCGCAAGGTCAACGGCGAGGGCCGGCGGGGGCCGCGCCGCTCCCCCGCCCGCGCGCTCCGGCATTACCTCACCGCGGCGCGCGCCCATTGGCTGGCGCCCTCGAAGGCCGGCCCACTGCGGCGGCCCGTTAACCCTCGCCGCGCCGCCGCCCGCGGCCCCCGGGCGGCCTCGGGCGCGGGGGGCCGCGCCGGCGGGCCGGGGCGTGCGGGAGCCGCGCGGGGCCGGGGGCCGGGGCCCGCCGCGCCCCCGCCCGCGTGACCTTGGGCGGCCGCCGCGCCTCCCGAGCCTGCGCGTGATTTCTCAGCCGGGCGAGCGGCGCGTTGACCCGGGCCCTCCCGGGGAGCGCGCCGAGCGCCGCGCCCGCGGGCCCTGCCGGGCCTCCTGCCCGCGAGAGGGGCAGCGAGCGTCGCGGGTCGCAGCCGCCAGGCCCTCCCCAGGCCACGCGCGGAAGAGGCGCGGGCCCCCCGCCCCGGGCGAGGTGTGCTTCGCCGGAGGCTGCTTCGAGGAGCCCTGGGGTCTCCCCCGGGGAGGGCCGGGGCGCACACGCCGCGACACGAGCCGCGGGGGCCAAGAGAGGCCGTGGCCCGCTGGACGGCCGGGGCCTCCGGGAGCAGGGAGCGGACGACGGGCCGGCGCAGGGGGGCTGGGACACCCAAGCGAGGCCCAGGACCCTCAGACAAAGGCGGCTGGCCGGACGGAGCCCCCGGACCTGGGGGCTGGGGCTCTCGAGGAAGCCCGCGGCCCCCGGTCGCCTGCTGGGGGTCACCACGTGGGGCCCAGGCGGCTGCTTCTCTGGGCGGCGCCAGGGGTCAGCCCGGGCAGGAGTCCCAGGGAGGCCGCACACCTCCTGTGTCCGTGTTTACACGTTATGAATCAAGCTGGCGAACTGCGAAATAGAATATGTTCTGTCCTCCTTCCTTGGCAAATACACCTGGAAGGCTGGGCTTGTGTGCGGACCTCCCGGGCTCCTCGGAGGGGTCCAGCCGGAAGCTGCAGCCCCGAGAGAGGCAGCCTCTGGCCTCCGGCTTCCCCCTGCCTCCTCTCCTGCTGCGCCCCAGGTGGCTCCTTCTCCCCCGAGGGGCTGTGCGTGCTCCCTCCGGCTCGCCAGCCTGCTTCTCAGGCTCTGCAGACGGCCACCCTCCAGGAGGGAGCCGCCGCGGGGCGCCAAGAGGGATCTGGCTCCAGGGCTCCGGCGCCCAGGTCGTGGGCAAGGGGCCGGGGCTCCGGCCAGGCGTGGTCCCCGTCCGCGCGGGACGGGGGCCTGACGGCAGCCCCGCACAGGGTCCTGGGTTCCTGCTGCGGTGGGGGTGGGGCTGTGGTGGGAGGAGCGGGTGGGCAGAGCTGGGCACGGGTCTCCCTCCTTGGACGCGCTCCTGACCATCCCTTCTAGCCTGACACCCTGCCCACCCTGGCCAGATCCCAGCGCCGTCCGGGCCTCCTCCTCCCACCCCCCAGCCAGATGCCCTGGGGAGCGTCCAGCCAGCCTGGGGAGCTTCCCACCTAAATGAGTCACCCCGTCCCCGCGGCTCCCACCCGATCCAGGCTCCCTATCTCCTGCCCCCTCCCTGGGCTCCCAGCCCCAATGCCCTGCCCACCCCCACCCCCTTCCAATCTGCCCTCTTTCTAAAATAAAGCGCAAGTCTCCGCCAGGCACCAGGCACGGTGGCGCACGCCTGTAATCCCAGCACTTTGAGAGGCTGAGGCAGGACGATCGCCTGAACCCAGGAGTTCGAGACCAGCCTGTGCTACATAGCAAGACGCCCCTCCCCAGTCTCTAAAAAAATCTGAAAAACAAATGCCAGCTCTCCTGGGGCAGCGGCCCACCCAGGGGTGTGGGACTGCCCCTCCCAGCCTCAGTTCCCTCATCTGTCCTGCGTGCCTTGTGGGGCTGTCAGAACATCTCCTGGGGCTTGGCTCACGCGGGGTGGTGGTGGTCCACACTTAGGAGCTCTGCCCAACCTCCCTTTTCTGGCCAGGGGGCCCCAGCGCGCTGGGGTGGACTCATGGCCCCCCAGCCAAACCAACCATGTTTCTGGAACCCCACTGGAAACAGCCAACCTCGGAGAGGCTGGGACCCTGCGTGCCCCGCTGGGTACCAAACTGTCACGGGCAGTCCTGTCACCCCGGCCAGCTTTGGTCTCACAGGGACCCGGGCTGGGCTGCCTACATGAGCTGAGCTGCCAGGTCATGGGGTTCAGGCAGAGACAGGAGGCTAGATTAGGGAGGCTGAGCGCCGAGGCCAGGGGTTAAGGCAGCGCTTGGGGCAGGGTCGAGCTTGGGCGCCCACACCAAGAGCTTCACACATCCTCTCAGGGATGCTTCACAACAGTCCGTGCAACATGCACCCATTTTTCGAAAGAGAATGCAACTTGGAGGCTCAGAGAGGGATAGTGACTTGCTAGAGGTCACACAGCAAGGAGGGGAAGCTGAATTTTGCTCTTTTTTTCTCTCTGTTACCTAGGCTGGAGTGCAGTTGCATGCTTATGGCCACCACAGCCTCGACCTGCTGGGCTCAGGGGGATCCTTCCACCTCAGCCTTCCAAGTGACTGGAACCACAGGCATGCACCACCATGCCCGGCTAATTTTTTGATTTTTTTTTTTTTTGTAGAGATGCGGTCTCACCACGTTGCTCAGGCTGGTCTTGAACCCGCGGACTCAGGCAGTCCTCTTGCCTCCTCCTCCCAAAGTGCTGGGATTACAGGCGCGAGCCACCATGCCTGGCTAGGATTTTGCTCTTTGCACTGCACTTGCCTCAGGCAAAGGCGTTTAAACCGCATGTACAGCAGGGGGTGGGGGCTGACAGAGAATTTCTGGGAGATCCGTCAGGTTCGCGCAAGTGGGGGCGTGTGTACCCCAGTCCCCATCCCAGCGGCTCTCCCACCGTGGCCGTGGTGCTGCCTGTGTCTGGCTGCCTGTCCGCTCTGCTAGACTCTGAGCCCTGGAGGGCAGGGGCGCAACTCACGGCGGGAGACGGAAGGCCTCGGAAACACGGGCAGCAGAATGGCTGCTCCTCCCACCCTTCCACAGACGGGCCTCTGTGTCCCCATCTCTGCGTGTGGGGTGATGTGCCCCTTCCTTTTTTCGAGTCGGGGTCTCACTCTGTCACCCAGGCTGGAGTCCAGTGGCACCATCACAGCTCACCGCAGCCTCCATCTCCTGGGCTCAGGGGTTCCTCCCGCCTCAGCCTTCCGAGTAGGTGGGACTGCAGGTGTGTGTGCACCACCGCACCCGGCGATTTTTTAAGTTTTCTGTAGAGACACGGTCTCACTACGCTGCCAAGGCTGGGCTCAAAGTCCCGGCTCGAGCAGTCCCTCGACCTTGGCCTCTCAAAGTACTGGGACGACAGGCACGCGCCACCACGCCCTGCTAATTTTTTGATTTTCTGTAGAGACAAGGCCTTGCCTAGGCTGGCCCTGCGTCCTCTTGAGTCTGGGCTCAGGTGAGTCCCTGGGCTCCTGTGGGGCTGAGAAAGGGGCCTTAACACGGGGGTGGGGGGCAGAGAGGACCAGGGGGCTCTTCTGTGGTGTGGGCGGCTCTTCTGTGGTGTGTTGGACTCTCTCATCAACGCACAGCCCCGTCCCCTCCCCGCTCCCCGATTCTGGTCACCTAGGAGGAGAGGCTTCCCTTCCGGCCCAGCTGGTTTCTCTCTCAGCAGGCTGGGGCCCCGAAGGGAACACCCCGTGGAGCAGACCTTGTCAGCCACCTGTCAGGACCCCCATCCAAACACCCTGGGGCTGGGTAAGGGCACGACCCCATCCAGACACCCTGGGGTTCTCAGGAAGGGCACCACCAGGGTCCCCAGGTGGGGTTGGGATACTCCCCTGGGGAGAGGCTGCCCGCCAAGGCTCAGTTTGCCCACAGACTCGGCCCAGTAGGAAGCCAGTGGCCGTGCAAACTATGTCCGTGGCAGATTTCTGAGTCTCTGCAAGGGACTTTTTAGCGTCACTCCATTTTACAGAAGAGAAAGTCGCCTCCCCAGACTGAAGTGACCTTGAGGTCAAGCCCTGGGCTGGGTGGGGCTGGGACAGAGGCTGGACCTGGAGGGAGTGAGGAAGCCACAGGGGACCCCTGCCCTCAAAGGGTGGGGCCGGGCCGGGGGCTGGGGGAGGGGAGTGCAGCCCCCAGCACGCCGTGTGGTCTGCGTGGGCTTACAGTGCGGCCAGGTGTGTGTAACATGTGCGTGCTGAGTGCTCTGTGAGATGGGGTGTCAGCTTATGGGGTACGTGTGTGTGTGTGTGACAGCCTTTGTGTCTGCCTGTGTGTGCTGGGGTCCGTGTGATGCCGGGTGTTTGTGTATGTACATGTTGAAATTGATGTAGGCACGTGGGTGTGTGTGTCAGTATATGGAGTATGTGTGCTTGTGTGCCTTTGTGTCCATGTGTGTGCGCTGTGTGTTGTGGTCTGGGTGACGTCGTGAGTGTGTGTTTGTGTGTGTGTTGAATGCTGTGTGACGGGGAGTGGCAGCATACGGGGGGTGTGTCTGTGTGTGCGTGTGACAGCCTTAGTGCTGCCTGTGTGTGGCGTGGGTCGCTGTGAGGCAGGTGGGGGTGTCTGCTGGCGTGTGGGGGTGTGGAGCGCCCCGTGTGTAGGTACACGGGGTGTGTGTGCATGTGCGCGCGGCTTGTGCTGCCCGTGAGCCGTGGTCTGTGTGATGCCGCGTGTGCGTGTGTGTTGCGTTGAATGCTCTGTGTGATGGGGAGTGGCAGCATATGCGTGTGCCAGCCTCAGCGCCGCCTGCGCGTGGCGTGGGTCGTGGGAGGCGTGGGGGGGCGCGGAGGGCCCCGTGTGCAGGTCCGGGGTTGTGTGTGCACGGCTCGGTGCGGCCGTGCGCGCCGTGGTCCGCGGGGTGCCGCGCGCGCGCGCGCTCGGCCGGCGCTAACTGGGACGCTCCCCGGGGGAAGAGCCGAGGCGAGCGGGCGGAGCGGCGAGCGGGCAGCGGAGCCGGGGAGGCTTCCGGGCAGCGGGGGCGGCACGTGCTGAGGCCTCGAGCCGCGGAGGCAGCCGGGAGCGCCGAGGACTTGAAAGCGCTCCAGCCGGCGGGGGCGGGAGGCCGGCCGCCTGGCTCCGCGGAGCGCGCCGCGAGGCCGGGAGGGGCGGGGCCGGAGGGGCGGGCCTCGGAGGCCGCGGGACCCCCGGGGAGCTCCGAGTTCCCGGCTGGAAACCGAGTCCCAGCCCTTCCCTGCGGCCGGCAGGGCCCTCCGCACCGTGGCAGTGCCGCGTCCCACGGGCCGGAGGGCGCAGAGGGCGTGGGAGCCGAGGACAGGATTTGAACCGGGGGCCCGGCTCGCTAGGGCGCCCCCCGTGACCTTACCCACGCCGGCAGCTGCCCCGCGGGCGCCGCGGGCGCCGCGTCCTCGCGCCTGTCCGGAAGGGAGGCCGGGCCAGGGCTCACGCCCGCGGGGTCCCGCGCCCGGAGCCCCCGCCCTCGGGCGAGGCTGCGCGGCTTTCTCCGCACGTGCTCGTGGAGTCTCCTCGGGGACCGGGCAGCAGCGCGGCCCCGGCAGCGGGACCTCGGACTCGGGGCTGCCCGCGACCTCGGACGGCCTCAGTTTACCCAGCTGCGCGGCTCGCCGCACGGCGTGAGCCCGGGAAGCGGGCCGCGGGCGGCGGGCGGCGGGCGCGGCAGCCCGAGTCCGCAGAGCGCGAAGGACGCGCCAAGGTCGGGCGGCCGCGAGCCGCATCCCGGGGGCGCCCCCGGCCCCCGCGGAGCCGGCCCGCCCCGGAGTGCGGGCTCGCCGGCCTGACGTCACGCTCGCGGGCCCGCGCCGGCGGGGGCGGATGAGTCAGCCCCGACGGGCCGGGAAGCGGAAAGTTTGGCGCGGATGACGTCAGCGGCCGCGGGCGGGGCCGGCTCCGGAGCGCGGCCCGGCGGGCGGCCCGGCGGAGGCGGCGCGGGGGCGTCGGGACGCGGCGCCGGCCGCGCCCCGAGCCGCCCGCCCGCGAGGACCGCGCTCCCCGGCGCTCCGGAGGCCGCCGCATCCGTCCTGCTGCGCGCCTGCATTTTAATTACCGCCGCATTAATATTCATGAGCCGGGGCTCGCGGGGGACCGCGGCTGTCGTTCCCCGCACCCCTCTTCCCGGCCGAGCCGTGGGCTGGCGTCCTCCCGCGCCCAGCCCCGCCCGCGCCGGCCGAGGGGCTCGGCAGACGGGGGGGTCGAGGGTGTGGGGGGCGCGCCTCGGGGTCTGCGCGTGACCGCGTGTCTGTGCGCCGCGCCTGCGCCCGCTGCCTGGGTGGACGTGCGCGGTGTGCGTGTGTCAGTGGCAGTCGGTGTCTGGGTCTGCGCCCCTGTGTGAGTGGCTGTCGTTTTGTGTGCCTGTGTCTGTGCCTCTGTGTGCATGCCTCTGGGTGTGACTGAGTGTGCTTGCGTGTGTCTGAGTGTGTGTCTGTCATTTTGTGTGCCTGTGTGTCTGTTGTATGAGTGTGTATGTCGATGGCTTTGTGTGCCTGTGTGTCTGTTGTGTGTCTGTGCCTGTGTGTGTCTCTGTGTGTTTGAGTGTGCCTGTGTGTGAGTGTATGTATCTTTTGTGTGCCTGTGTGTATGCATCTGCATGTGAGTGTGTTGGGGCCTATGTGTGTATGTCTGTGTATGTGTCTGTGCCTGTGTGTATGTCTGCGTGCGAGTGTAGTCTATCATTTTGTGTGCCTGTGTGTCTGTTGTGTGTCTGTGCCTATGTGTACATGCCTTTGTGTGAGTGTGCTCGTGTGTGTGTCTGTGTGAGTGTATGCTGTCATTTTGTGTGCCTATGTGTCTGTTGTGTGAGTGTATGTCGATGGCTTTGTGTGCCTGTGTCTGTTTTGTGTCTATGCCCGTGTGTGCGCTTCTATGTGTCTATGTGTTTGTGTGAGTGTGCCTGTGTGTGTGTATGTATCTTTTGTGTGCCTGTGTGTGTGTGTTGGGGCTTATGTGTGTATGTCTCTGTGTGTGTCTGTGCCTGTGTGTATGTCTGTGTGCAAGTGTATGTCTATCATTTTGTGTGCCCATGTGTGTCTGTGCCTGTGTGTATAATGCCTTTGTCAGTGTGTATGTGTGTGCATGTATCTGTGTCTGTGAGTGTGTCTGTCATTTTGTGTGGCTGTGTGTGTCTGCGTGTATGTGTCTGTGCTGTGGCCTCTGTGTGTATGTCTCTCTGTGTGTCTGTGCCTGTATGTGTCTGTGTGCAGGTGTATGTTTGCATTGTTTTGTGTGCCTATGTATGTCTGTTGTTTGTCTGTGCCTATGCGTATATGCCTGTGTCTGAATGTATGTGTAAGCCTGTAACTGTGAGTGTATGTCTGCCATTTTGTGTGCCTGTGTGTGTCTGTTGTATCTGTGTATGTCTCTGTGTCTGAGTGTGTATTGTGTGTGAACACGACTACGTGTGTGTGTGTGTGTGTGTGTCTGTGTGTTCTTGTGTGCCTGTGTCTCTAGGGAATTCCCGGGCTGTGTGTGCACATGTCTGTGCTGGGCGTGGAGAGAGGCCAAGACCCTTCGGGTTAGCAGGGCCTGACTGCACGAAGAGGACACAGACCTGGGGAGAGCCAGTGGTGGGCGGGGCGCAGAGCAACTGTGCTGGGCGGGCGCCTCTCAAGACCTGCCCAGCAAGCCTGGGCAGCGGGTGGCGCTATCGGTCCTCTTTGCAGATGGGGAAACTGAGGCAGTTGGTCCAGTTGGGAAGCAAGTGTGAACCAGAGCCCAGAGACATCTGAATTCCGAGCTCCTGGCTTTAAGGGCCCTGCTATGTCGGGTCAGCCCCCGAGACTGCCAGGAGCCACCCTACGCCCTGGGGGCCACGGATGGCAGGAACCCAGAAGGCAGACTGAGGCTCTGGCCCGCCTCCCTGGGCCTGAGGCCAGGCAATCATTCATTCACTCATCCAGCAGATGCGTCAGTGCCCAGATGTGTCCATCGCGGTGCCGGGCGCCGGGAATTCCCCGCTCCCAACTCCGGGGGTCTCTGTGGGGTCAGGGCCTCCCTGCCCACCAGGGAGCTGCTCGTCTGTGTGTGACGCTCCGTGCCCCAGCCTCGCCACGGAGGTCCGGGGAGCGCACAAGCTGGAGACTCCCCAGAAAGGGCAGGCAGCCATGCCGGGCAGCCCAAACCCTGGTCTCTCTCCCGGAATTCATCCTCCTGCAGCCTCCAAGCCAAATAATCCCAGGGTCTGGGCAGTCCGTCCGTCTCCCTGTTGAGCCAAAGCCGTTCTCTCTCTCACATCCATCCTGCCCAGCCCGCCCTTCGGAGCGCCCAGAACACGCCGACTGCTCTCCGCCCCTCTGCCCACGCAGGGTGAGGCCGGAACGCTTGTCCCGGCCAGGTCCCCTGGGTCTCTCCTCTCTTCCCTTTGGAAGCGTCACAGGAACTCGGAGAAGGGGACAAGGGAGGCAGCTGGGACTCTGGAGAGAAAGAGATGGCTTCATTGAGTTTCACAGAGTGAATAAGAGCTTGCCAGCCGGGTGCGGTGGCTCACGCCTGTCATTCCAGCACTTTGGGAGGCTGAGACAGGAGGATCGCTTGAGCCCAGGGGTTCGAGACCAGCCTGGGCAACCGGGAGAGATCAAAAAATTAGCCGGGCGTGGTAGCGCATGCCTATAGTCCCAGCTACTTGGGAGGCTGAGGTGGAAGGATCCTACCCTCCAGCCTGGGCGACAGAATGAGACTCTGACTCAACAAAACAAAACACGGAGAGCAACACTTTTTTTTTTTTTTTTTTTTGCTGGATTGTACTGAGATGAACAGACATTGGCCGGAAAGCAGGGAGCACGGTAGTTAGAGCTCCTGCCAGGGCCAGTGTGTCCCATTTACCCCAGAACGGGATTCAAGGATCAGCCTGTGTCCCACAGCCTGGCCAGCAGGGAGGAGCTGGATGGAGGACCCACTGTGGGGAGGATGAGGGGGCAGGCTGAAGCTGTCTGGGCCAGGGCGGCTAAGGCCCTGGAGAGAGGGGCGTCTCAGAACCACGGGCCCGGCCTGTTGGGCTCTGCACACCCCGCAGAAAGCCGCAGTCCTGCCCAGCCTCTCATGTCTCTCTGCCTCCTCTCTTGCCTTCAGGAATTTCTTCCTTAAAAAGGAAAAAACGGCCGGGTTCGGTGGCTCAGTCTGTAATCCCAGCACTTTGGGAGGCCGAGGCGAGAGGATTGCCTGAGTCCGTGGCTTCGAGACCCGCCCAGGCAACTTGGCGAGACCTCGTCTCTACAATAAATCAAAAATGAGCCGGGCGTGGTAGCGCACGCCTGTAATTTCGGCTACTTGGAAGGCTGAGGCAGAAGGATCGCCGGAGCCCAGCAGGTGGAGGCTGCGGTGGTCGGGAGCGGCCACTGCCCTCCAGTCTGGGCGACAGAGTGAGACTCCAACTCAAAAAAAAAAAAAAAGGAAAAAAATGGTCCAAAACAATTCTTTTTTTAGTGCAGTGGCTGCTCCCAGCCACCGCAGCCTCGACCCGCTGGGCTCCGGCGATCCTTCCGCCTCAGCCTTCCAAGTAGCTGGAACTACAGGCGCGCGCTACCACGCCCAGCTAATTTTTTGATTTATTGTAGAGATGAGGTTTCACCAAGCTGCCGGGTGGGTCTCAAACCCACGGGCTCAGGCAATCCACACACCTCAGCCTCCCAAAGTGCTGAGATTACAGGCTGAGCCACCGAGCCTGGCCTTTTTTTCTTTTTAGTAAAAGGAGGCACTATACAAACTCATGCAACGCATCCTGACCGTCTTTCTGGGGCTTTTTTGCTTTTTTTTTTTCTGGGTGGGAGTCTCAATGTCACCCAGGCTGGAGTGCAGTGGCATGGTCATGGACACCACAGCCTTGACCACCTGGACTCCGCCGATCCTTCCGCTTCAGCCTCAAGTTGCTGGGGTAGGTGCACCACCACGCCTTCTCTGGAGAGATGAGATCTTGCTACATGGCCCAGGCTGGTCTCGAACTCCTGGGCTCAAGCCATCCTCCTGTCTCAGCCTCCCAAAGTGCTGGGATGACAGGCATGAGCCCTAGACTCCAGGCCTTTCTAGTTTTTGTGTTTGCTTCTGGGACATTCCTCTACCTGCAGAGCTGTCTTTCTAAAACTCCGCCCCTGCTCAAAGGCCTTCTGTGGCTCCCTACTTCTGTACAGCAAAGGCAGCTCTCCCAGGCCCCTGCAGCCGGGCCCCAGCCTCGGCAGCGCCACCCACCTTTCTCTGCCCACAAGCCTCCTGGACGCCAGGCTGTTGGCGCTTGCCTTCACAAGCCACCCCTCCCTGCCACCATGCCTTGGCCTCTACTGTGCCAGCCTCCGGGGATGACCCTGTGCCCTCCACAAAAACGCCTCCTCCTGGCTCCAGACCGCCTTTGCTGTTCCCTGGGCTTCGCGCCTCCCTCCCCTGCTCTCCACCCTCCCCATGCCCCCTCCCCAACCCCCCCTCTCCCGGTGGCCTTGGCACTGGGGGAGGCCTTTTGCTGCTGTTTTTCACATCCAGCTCCTTGG
Organism: Cephalopachus bancanus; assembly: GCA_027257055.1. Lineage (NCBI taxonomy): Eukaryota > Metazoa > Chordata > Mammalia > Primates > Tarsiidae > Cephalopachus > Cephalopachus bancanus. The sequence continues at coordinate 34,533 of JAPVLO010000841.1, forward strand.
AGTCTGTCCTTATCAGCTCTGAGCGTCTTGAAGGCTGGGCCCCAGAGTCCTGACTTTCCCTGTTGTCTACCTTGATGTCCTGCACACAGTAGGCCCTTTAACACTGTGCATACTTTTTTTTTTTTAGTTGGAGTCTCACTCCGTCGCCCAGACTGGAGTGCAGTGGCCGCTCCCGGCCACTGCAGCCTTGCCTGCTGGGCTCTGGCGATCCTTCCGCCTCAGCCTTCCAAGTAGCTGGAACTGCAGACGCGCGCTACCACGCCTGGCTCATTTTGATTTTTTGTAGAGATGAGGTCTTGCCAAGTTGCCCAGGTGGGTCTCGCCCCGGGGTGTCAATCCACTCCCTCGGCTTCCATCAGTCTGGGTCTTAAGGCTGAGCCCCGAGCCTAGGCACCTTGGTCCTTTTTTAAAAATTTTTTTTTTTGAGTTGGGAGTCTCACTCCGTCGCCCAGACTGGAGGGCAGTGCACCGCTCATGCCACCGCAGCCTCGCCTGCTGGGCTTTTTTGGGGATCCTTCTGCCTCAGCCTTCCAAGTAGCTGGAACTACAGGCGCGCCACCACGCCCCGCTCATTTTTTATTATTGTAGAGATGAGGCTCGCCAAGTTGCCCAGGTGGGTCTCGAACCCAGGCTCAGGCAATCCACTCACCTCAGCCTCCCAAAGGCGGGATTACAGGCTGAGCCACCGAGCCTAGCAATTCTTTTTTTTATTTTTATTTTTTGAGTTGGGAGTCTCACTCTATTGCCCAGGCTGGAGGGCAGTGACACACAGCTCATGCCACCGCAGCCTCGACCTGCTGGGTTTTGGCGATCCTTCTGCCTCAGCCTTCCAAGTAGCTGGAACTACAGGTGTGTACCACCATGCCCTGCTATTTTTTGATTTTTTGTAGAGATGAGGCTCGCTGCCCAGGTGGGTCTCAACCACGGGCTCAGGCAATCCACTCACCTCAGCCTCCCAAAGGCGCAGGATTACAGGCTGAGCCACTGAGCCCGGCTATCCTAATTCTTTTTTTTATTTTTATTTTTTGAGTTGGAGTCTCACTCTGTCGCCCAGACTGGAGTGCAGCAGCCGCTCCTGGCCACCGCAGCCTCAACCTGCTGGGCTTCAGCGATCCTTCCGCCTCAGCCTTCCAAGTAGCTGGAATTACAGGCGCATGCTACCATGCCCGACTCATTTTGATTTTTTGTAGAGATGAGGTCTCGCCAAGTTGCCCAGGCAGGTCTCGAACCTGTGGGCTCGGGCAATCTACTCACCTCAGCCTCCCAAGGCACAGGATTACAGGCTGAGCCACCGAGCCCGGCTTGTGCATACTTTTTTTTTTGAGTTGGAGTCTCACTCTGTCGCCCAGACTGGAGTGCAGAGGCCGCTCCCGGCCACTGCAGCCTCGACCCGCTGGGTTCCAGCGATCCTTCAGCTTCAGCCTTCCCAGTAGCCGGAATTATAGGCATGCGCTACCACACCCGGCTGATTTTTTGATTTATTGTAGAGATGAGGTCTCGCTGCCCAGGCGGGTCTCGAACCTGCGAGCTCAGGCAATCCACTCACCTCAGCCTCCCAAAGGCATGGGATTACAGGCTGAGCCACCGAGCCCGGCTTGTGCATACTTTTTAAACATTCGACTCACTTTTTCTTTAAGGATTCAGGCTGTAAGCTAGATTGGTGTTTGAATGCTGACTGTCACGCCCTACCTGTGTAGCTGTGTGTCCTTGAGAATCGACCTCTCTGAGCCTCAGCTACCTCTGGAAAACACAGTTAATAATACATAAAGTCTCCCTCCATGAGTGGCAGTGACATAACAGTGTGTGTAAAACACCCCGCACTGGCTCAAGCAGAGCGTGGCTGGCAAGCTTCAATCATTCCTATTATTCGTATTCAGTTTTCAGCCCATTCCAACTTGTCCAGGGTCTTCTTCTGGCCTGAGCCAGTCTGTGTTTTTGCAGGTAGGGAAAACAGGGTCCAGAGACACCGGGTTTCTCACCCAGGGTCACCCAGATCTGGGGGGCAAACTCACCTGCTGGCTAAGTACCCCGTGGGGCTTCTGGTTGCTTAGGCCGGAGGACCCCAGACCCCGCATGAGACCCACCGTCCTGACCTCCTGGTGGGCAGGGGGCCCCTCCACGAGTGGCATAAGTGGGGGCAGTCACCGAGGCGGGTGGGGTGGGGGGCGTCGCCCTCAGGGGGAGGGGCTGGCTTAGGGTTCACAGACCATCGTCTGTCCCCCATGGCGACCCCACAGCCCGTCTTCGGGCTCCAGGCCCGCCCCTGCCCTCGGCTGGCCACCGGGGACAAGGGCCTTGGCCTGGACGTGGGCAGCCCGGGGCTGGAGCAGGTCGGCTTCATCCCGCCCCCCTCCCGTCGAGGGTGCTTCTTGTGTCTCGCGGAACATCGGGGGCGCCTCCCCAGCCGCGTCTCCGAGCCGCACCCAAAACCTTCCCAGCCTCGCCGGGGAGACTGGAAATTTCTGCTCAGCGGCTCGGTCCGGGCCGATTTCGACACTCGCTCGGCGGGGGGGAGAGCCAGGCCCTCCCCCACGGCTCTGCGAGCCGGGGCCGTCTGGGGCCGCGTGGCGGGCCGCGCTGGGCCCAGTGAGGCCCTTGGACGCGCCCCGGGCCACGGCGAGCCAGGCCCCGCGCCCAGGCGGCACGCGGGCCGGGCGAGCCTCGTTGCCGCCGCGGCGCGGGCCTGCTCCTCACCGGGGTCGCCCCCCGAGACCCCGAGAGTGGATTCTCTCCACGGGTCGGCCATCGCGCCGTCTCGGGTGCACCTGGCTCGGGTCAACCCGACGCGTCCCCCGACGCCGGCCCGGGATGGGCCGAGAGGCCGGCTGTGCGCCCCCAGCCCAGGGCGCGCCCGGGGGCGGCGGGGAGGGCGCACCAGGGGGCTCCAACCGGGCCGGGAGCCGCGGTCGGGCAGCCCGGCCCCGCTGGGCGAGCCGGGCTCGGGCTCCCCGCCCGTGGAGTGGGGACAGCAGCCCCCCGCCTGCCCGGACGGGGCGAGCGCTGGCGGCACGGGGCGGCCGGGCCGCGCCCCTCCCCCTCCCGCCCCCCCGACCCGGCCGCCGAGCGCGGGGCGTGCAGGGCGCGGCGCGGCGCCCGGTCGGCGGAAAGGAATGTCTCGCTCGGCGGGGGAGGCCGCGGCCCGAGGCCGAGTCCGCCGCCGCCCTCCCCGGACCTCGTGCGCCACGGCTCGGAGGCCGGGCTCGGGCCGCGGAGGACGCATCGCGCCGCCCCCGCCGCCGCCGGCGGAGCCCGCCGCAGGCGCCCGAGGCGGGGCAGCCCGCGAGCCAGGGTGCGGGCGCCCCAGCCCGCCGGACCCCCCGCCGCCCGCCCCCCGCGCCCGCCCCTCCCCCACGACTCCGAAGCCTGTCGAGCCGGTTCCAGACTCCTGGCGCCGGGCTCCGCTCCAGGAAAGAAAAAAGAAGGGACGAGGGAAGCGCGCGGAGGAGCGGCGGGGAGCGAGGCCGCGGCGCGAGCCGTGCGCCCCGGCACGCACGGCCGCGACCCCCGTCCCCCCTCGCGGGGCCCTGCGGCGCCGGCCGCGCGCGGCTCCGCTGAGTCACCCAGGGCCCCTGTCGTGCGCCGCCCGGGCGTGGGGCGGGGAGGGCGGGGGCCGACGCGCGACCCCCCCGCCGGGCCGCGGGCCTGGGGCCGGCCGGCGCGCCCACGCGGGGGCGGGGCCCGTGGCGAGAGAGCCGCCGGGGGGCTCCGGGAGGGGCGCGGGGAAGCGGCGGAAGCGGGAGAGACGGCTCGCGGCCTCCCAGCTCGACGGGGCGGGGCGCGGCCCGGGCGGGGGGCGGGGAGGGCGTGGGAAGAGCCCGGCCCGGCTCGCGGTTCTGCGCGCCCGCTCTCCCGGCTGGGCGCGAGCCCACGACGCGCCGCCACGCCCGCCGCGGGGCGCGTCGCTGGCGGGGGAGAGCCGGGGGAGCTCGGGTTGGGGCTGGTCCAAGCCGGGTCGCACCGGTCCTCCCCTGCGGGGCGGCCTTAGGCTCGCGGAGGCCGCCCCAGCCTCCACTCCCGCCTCTGGCCTGGCGCCGAGTGTGTGGGTGTAGGGGCTCTCTTTGGTGGGAGACGCCTTACGTCGGGGGGCGGGGAGCACATGCCCAGCCCCTCACCTGCCTGTCTCCTGGGCTCAGACGTTGGAAGGTCATTATCAAAGCCAAGGCCGCTGGCCGGGGCCCTTCCCTCCGGCTCACGCCTCTCCGGCCCGGCCCTACAAAGCCCGGGCGCTCGGTAGCCCGGGGGGCGCTCATCCTCTCGTTCCGCCGCTTGCCTCCCCCACCCCGGCGCACACCATTCTCCTTCCAGCCTGCTGGCCTGGCCTAGAGAGGTCTGGAGCAGACCTGGGGGCCAAGTCAGCACAGGGGCGGGGGGTCGCGGGCCCTCTCTGGCAGACCTCACCGCCTCCAGGGCGCAGGGGCAGTCTTCTTTCCAGACTCAGACACGGCTTGCAGAGGAGATGGCCTGTCTTGTCTCACCACATCAGCCGGGCAGATCCAGGCTTGGTGGGGCCTGAGGCTTTGACCATCACGGGACCCACTTTAAGAAAGTGCATGTATTGGGCTGAGCGTGGTGGCGTGCACCTGTAATCCCAGCACTTTGGAAGGCCTAGGCGAGATGATGGCTTGAGCCCAGGAGTTCGAGACCAGCCTGGGCAACGTTTATTTATTTTTGAGTCGGAATCTCACTCTGTCGCCCAGGCCGGAGTGCAGTGACACGGTTACAGCTCACCGCAGCCTCGGCCTCCTGGGCTCAGGCAGTCCTTCTGCCTCAGCCTCCCAAGTAGCTGGGATTGCAAGCGTGCGTCCCCACGTTCAGCTGATTTGTTGATGATTGGTAGAGCCAAGGTCTCACTGTGTTGCCCATCCTGGTCTTGAACTCGGGAGCTCAAGCGAGCCTTCCCCCTTGGCCTCCCAAAGTGTGGGGTTCCAGGCCGGAGCGGCCATGCCCAGCCCTGCGTTCAGGCAACGTTCTGAATACACAGTGAAACTCGGGGCCTGGGGGGGGTCTGTGCTCAGGGAGACCCCAGGAGCTAACGGGCATCAGTTTCCTGCCAAATAACCTTTGTGGATGGAAACACGGTTGTCCCTCAGCCGAGATGGGTGCAAAGTTTGGGAAAAGGAGGTCACTGGCCCCAGGCCCCAGAGGAGTGAGGGGTGCGTCTGGAGTTCACACCCGGGCCTCACTCCGCCTTGACAGTCACGCGTGTCGTCTGCCCGGGCACATCCTCAGTGCCCAGCCCAGGCAAGGTCAGTGAGAATGTCCTCGTGTCCAGAACAATCTGTGTCCCTGCCTCCCCAGGCCCCAGTGCCCCGAGGCTCAAGCCCGGGAGACTTTCTGTCCTGTGACCACGGGAGACTTTCTGTCCTGTGACCACAGTCACCTTTGAGTTCCAATCTTTTCATTCCCTTGGGGGTAACCTGTGCGTTCCAGAACTGCAGCTCCTCCCGGCTGGCAGCCAGGGAACACCCCCACGGCCAGGCACAACCTCCCTGGGGGCAGGACCAGATCTCTGAATTCTGCTGAGCAAAGTGCATTTAGCGGTAGCATCTATCCCTACCCAGGGGCCAGAAAGTTCTTTTATTTTATTTTGCTTTTCCGTGGGGACCTCACTCTGTTGCCTAGGCTGGAGTGCTCTGGTGCATTCATGGCTCACGGCAGCCTCAACCTCCTGGGCTCAGGCGATCCTTCCACTTCAGCCTCCTGAGTAGCTGGGACTACAGGCACGCGTCACCATGCCCAGCTAATTTTTAAAAATTCTTTAGGCTGGGCTTGGTGGCTCAGCCTGTCATCCCAGCACTTTGGGAGGCCGAGGAGAGTGGATTGCCTGAGCCTGCAGGGTCAATACCCACCTGGGCAGCTTGGTGAGACCTCTTCTCTACACTACATCAAAAATTAGCCGTGCGTGGTAGTGTGCACCTGTGGTTCCGGCTACTTGGAAGGCTGAGGTGGAAGGATCGCTGGAGCCCAGCGGGTCGAGGCTGTGGTGGCCAGGAGCAGCCACTGCACTCCAGTCTGGGTGATGGAGTGAGATTCCAACTCAAAAAAAAATTTTTTTCCTGTAGAGATGAGGACTTGCCATGTTGCCCAGGCTGGTCTCCAGCTGGGCTCAAGCAGTCTCCCTCCTCAGCCTCCCACAGTGGTTGGATTACAGGCGTGAGCCACCATGTCTGGCCTTCCTAGACTATACTGAATCAGGCTTTCTGCATTTAGGGCCTGGGACTCCATTTTGTTTTTCTTGTGTTTTTATTTTTTAGTGGGAGTCTCACTCTGTGGCCCAGGCTGGAGTGCCCTGGCACGCTTACGGCCACACAGCCTCGACTTTTGGGGCTCAGGCGATCCTTTCACCTCCACCTTCCAAGTAGCTGGAACTACAGATGCACGCCACCATGCCTGGCTAATTTCTGTGATTTGTTGTAGCGATGAGGTCTCTCCATGTTGCCCAGGCTGGTTTCGAGCCCCTGGGCTCAGGCAGTCCTCTTGCTTCCACCTCCCAAAGTGCTGGGATTACAGGCGTGAGCCACCGCACCTGGCCAGGACTCCATATTTTACGACAGTTCGCTCGAGTGCATGTCAAGCTCAGTAAAGCTTGGAACTCATTGATTCACGTCAGAAAGGACCAAATGTTGTGTCCAGACCAAGCGTCCCTCACAAGGGGGACTCATCTCCCCTGGAATCAGGCCAGTCTCACCAGGGCCCCAGGTTCTTCCAGCTGAGATGTCATTATTTCACTTATTAAAGACCTTCTGCAGTTGAGCATGGTGGCTCACACCTGTAATCCCAGCCCTTTGGAAGGCCGGGGGGTGGAGAACCCCTTGAACCCAGGAGTTTGACACCGCCAGCCTGGGCATCATAACAAGACCCTGTCTCTACCAAAAATATAAAAATAAAAAAATTAGCTGGGCATGTGGTGCACACCAATAGTCCCAGCTACTCAGAAGGCGGAGGCAGGAGGAGCACTTGAGCCCAGAAGGTCGAGGCGGGGGTGAGCCATGACTGTGCCACTGTATTCCAGCCTGGGCAGCAGAGTGGGACCCCGACTCAGAAGACCTATATGCCTCCGACTGGGTCTGAAGCTTCAGAGTTGACCTCACTGAATACTCGCAAAAGCCCTGAGAAGTCGGGAGAGTTGTGTGTCCCCATCTTACAGATGGGGAAACTGAGGCTCAGGGAAGCAAAGTGACTTGCGGATGTAATGGGGAGGCTGGATGTGAGCCATTCACCACCCGTGACGAGGGGCAATGCCACAGGACCCCAGGACGTCACCGTCACCCCAGGACGAGGATCCTGCAGTAACATCCAGAGGTGAGAGTTCACACACAAGCCCGCAAAGGAACGGCCTCGGCTTCGCGGAGTCAGGCACACTGCAGTCCCCAAGGGAACTTCTTTTTTTTTTTTGAGTTGGAGTCTCACTCTGTCGCCCAGACTGGAGTGCAGCCTCGACCTGCCGGGCTCCGGCGATCCTTCCGCCTCAGCCTTCTGAGTAGCCGGAATTACAGGCCTGCACTACCACGCCCGGCTGATTTTTTGATTTATTGTGGAGATGAGGTCTCGCTGCCCAGGCGGGTCTCGAACCTGCGGGCTCAGGCAATCCACTCGCCTCAGCCTCCCAAAGGCGCAGGATGACAGGCTGAGCCACCGAGCCCGGCTGGGAACTTCTAAAATGCACAACAGGCTGGGGCGCCCGGGCTCAGCCTGTCATCCCAGCACTTTTGGAGGCCAAGGCGAGAGGATTGCCTGAACTCAGGGGTTTGAGACCTGCCTGGGCAACTTGGCTAGACCTCGCCTCTACAATAAATCACAGAAACTAGCCAGGCATGGTGGTGCATGCCCATAGCTCCAGCTACTCGGAAGGTTGAGGCGGAAGGATCGCCGGAGCCCAGCAGGTCGAGGCTGCGGTGGCTGGGAGTGTGCCGCTGCCCTCCAGCCTGAGCGACAGGGTGAGACTCCAACTCAAAAAATAATAATAATAATAATGAAATGTGCGGCAAAACCAGGTGACGGGCCCCAGAGAAATCTATTCAGGTGGCCTCTTCTGCCTGGCACCTCTGGAGTCCACGTTCAGGGAAATGTGTGTTTGTGGAAGGATCTGATGTATTTGCTCCAGGCAAATCTCAGCTTTTTCTCGGCCTGCAGTCCTGGTTCCAGGCAGCAGGAGTCGAGCCACAGCTGGTGGCCGGTGTTGCCAGCCAGCACATGCCCCCGGGCTGACCTACGGGGCTGTGTGACCACGGGTCCCCTTTTCCGGGAGGGTGATTGGGCACCAGGGAGGGTTCGGGGCTCCAGAGGCCAGAGGAGCTGCCTGGGGCGGAGGGTGTGGGTTTGGTCTGGGGGGAACCACAAGGTAGGGGCGGAGGGAACCTCAGAGGGGTCTGTGCTGCCTCACAGGATAAGCTAACAGCGCCGCCGTGCAGGGAGTGAGCACCCCATCTGAGGAGGTAGTCAAGGCCAGGCTGGGAGACAGGGCCGTGCTCGTGTGGGAACACAGAGCTGTGCCCCAGGAAAGGAAATGCCTGAGGATGCCCTGAGGTCTTTTCCAGCTGGAAACTCTGTGAATTTCCATTCCTGATGTGACTGACCGGCCCACGTGGAGACACATGGACAGAGGGGAGGTGGCCGGTGATGAGGCCCAGACGGGGGCCCATGGACACCAGGGAGGTTCCAGGGAGACTGAATCAAGCTCCCGGCCCTTGGTTTTCTAACAGAGCTGCTGTTTCTTTCTTCTTCTTTTTTTTGAGTTGGAGTCTCACTCTGTCGCCCAGGCTGGCGCGCAGGGGCACGCTCACGGCCACCCCAGCGCCGACTTGCTGGGCACCGGCGATCCTTCCGCCTCAACCTTCCAAGAAGCTGGAATGACAGGTGCACCCCACTGCACCCAGCTAATCTTTTGATTTTATTGTACAGACGAGGTCTCACCATGTTGCCCAGGCTAGTCTCGAACCCGTGGGCTCAGGCAATCCTCTCACCTCAGCCTCCCAAAGTACTGGGATGACAGGCTGGGCTGGCCGTGAGCGTGCCACTGCGCGCCAGCCTGGGCGACAGAGTGAGACTCCAACTCAAAATAATAATAATAATAATAAAATGTGCAACAAAACCAAGCGACGGGCCCCAAAGTGCTGGAATTACAGGCTTGAGCCTGGTTCCTCTTCTTTTTTTTAAGTTGGAGTCTCACTCCGTCGCCCAGGCTGGAGTGCAGTGGCCCACTCACGGCCACCTCAATGTCGACCTGCTGGGCTCAGAGGATTCTCCTGCCTCAGCCACCTGAGTAGTTGGGACTACAGGCACACACCACCATTACTGGCTGTTTTTTTCTTTCTTTCCTTCCTTCCTTCCTTTCTTTCTGACGAGGTCTTTGTTGTGTTGCCTAGGTTGGTGTCAAACTTCCAGGCTCAAGTGTTGGCCTCCCAAAGTGCTGGGATGACAGGCATGAGCCACCGTGCCTGGCCTAAAACTACCGTTTCTTTTTTAAATTTTTTTTTGAGTTGGAGTCTCACTCTGTCGCCCAGACTGGAGTGCAGTGGCCGCTCCCGGCCACCGCAGCCTCGACCTGCTGGGCTCCGGCGATCCTTCCGCCTCAGCCTTCCAAGTAGCCGGAACTACAGGCACGCGCTACCACGCCCGGCTGATTTTTTGATTTATTGTAGAGATGAGGTCTCGCTGCCCAGGCGGGTCTCGAACCCGCGGGCTCAGGCAATCCACTCACTTCAGCCTCCCAAAGGCGCAGGATTACAGGCTGAGCCACCGAGCCCGGCTAAACTACTGTTTCTTGACATTAAAAATACTTTCTTTTGCAGTTTCTTGTAAATGTCTGTTAACCTTCATTATATTATTAAAAAATAATATTAGCCAGGCTCGGTGGCTCAGCCTGTAATCCCACGACTTGGGAGGCCGAGGCGAGAGGATTGCCTGAGCCCTGGAGTTCGAGACCAGCCTGGGCAACCTGGTGAGACCTCATCTCTACAATAAATCAGAAAAATAAACTGAGCATGGTGGCGCGCGCCTGTCGTTCCAGCTACTTGGAAGGCTGAGGCGGAAGGATCGCCGGAGCCCAGCGGGTCGAGGCTGGGGTGGCCAGGAGCATGCGACCCTGCACTCCAGCCTGGGTGACAGAGTGAGACTCCAACTCAAAAAAAAAAAAAAAAAAAAAGTAGGCGGGCATGGTGGTGCGCCCCTGTAGTCTTAGCTACGGAGAGGCTGAGGCGGGAGGATCACCTGAACCCAGGAGGGAAAGTCTGCAGTGAGCCATGATTGTGCCACTGCACTTTAGCCTGGGTGACGGGGTGGCACTCTGACTCAAAAAAGAAAAGAAAGAAAAGAAAAGGCAGGTTGGGAGGTACATATGTCACTGGTTTGTCCCACTGGCCAGATCTGAGCACGTGACCACGCCCGCTGCAAGGGAGGCTGGGAAATGGAATGATTCCCTCTCACAACCCGGGGGGGGTGCGCTGTGACCCCGGGTAGGTGGCAAAGGGGACATGGAGCAACGGCCACCAGCGTGTGTCCCATGGGATACATGGAGGTGCTTTGGGAAGCGCTTGGCATGCAGCCGGGTCCCCCGATGGAACTTGGAAGCCTGGGCTGTGACCGGTATGCCGTGACCCGCATCCTGGGTGGCGCTGACCGTCTGCGGGGCCTCCACCCCACGTCCTCCAGGGACAGGAGAGGCCGCAGTTCCCAGCCCGGCCCCTCAGCCCCACCACTCAGTCTGGGGAAGACCTCATTTTGGTTTTTTTGACTTCGAGTCTCACTCTGTTGCCCAGGCTGGAGTGCAGTGGCATGCTCATGGCCACCACAGCCTCTGCCTTCTGGGCTCAGGTGGTCCTTCTGCCTCAGCCTCCCAAGTAGCTGGGACTACAGGTGCACACCACCACACCGGCGAATTTTTCGATTCTTTTAGTAGAGACAAGGTCTCACTATGTTTCCTAGGCTGGTTTTGAACTGCTGGACTCAGGGGATCTTCCTGCCTCGGCCTCCTGAGTAGCTGGGACAACAAGCATGTGCCATCATGTGCAGCTAATATTTTATTGTATTTATGTGTTTTGGGTTTTTTTGAGTCGGAGTCTTACTCTGTCCTGCAGGCTGGAGTATAGTGACACACTGCTCATGGCCACTGCAGCCTCGACCTGCTGGGCTCAGGAGATCCTTCTGCTTCAGCCTTCCGAGTAGCTGGAATCAAAGGCGTGTGCCACCACACCCAGCTAATTTTTTGATTTATTGTAGAGATGAGGTCTCGCCAAGTTCCCCAGGTGGGTCTCGAACCTGCGGGCTCAGGCAATCCTCTCACCTTGGCCTCCAAAAGTGCTGGGATTACAGGTGTGAGCCACCGTGCCTAGCCAACTGATATCTTACTTTATTTTATTTTTATTTATTTATGTATTTTTTTGAGTTGGAGTCTCACTCTGTCACCCAGGCTGCAGTGCAGTGGCACACTCACGGCCACTCCAGCGTTACCTGCTGGGCTCCGCGATCCTTCCACCTCAGCCTTCCAAGTAGCCGGAAGGAACACAGGCATGCACCACCATGCCTGGCTAATTTTTGACTTATTGTAGAGACGCGGGCTCACCAAGTTGCCCGGGCTGGTCTCGAACCCGCGGGCTCAGGCAATCCACTCACCTCAGCCTCCAGCTAATATTTTTAAGAGTATTTGGAGAGATGGGGTCTCACTAGGCTGCCCAAGCTGGTCTGGAACTCTTGGCCTCAGGCGATTCTCCTGCCGTGGCCTCCCAAAGTGCCGGGATTACGAGCGAGAGCCACTGCACCCAGTCTAAGAGTTGTCATTCATTCATTCACCCATGCCTGCACACAGGTTAATCAACCAGCGTTTTCCGAGTACCCCAGGTGCTGGGGCCCGGGTGAACGTCAGAGGCTGGAGGCAGAAAGCTCCCTGAGCCGCGCAGAAAGCCCTCCAGTTTATCCTGTGCGCGGAGGCGAGCGGCCGAGACCCTCTGCCCGCATCCTGTCACCCGCCGCCCCCCACGGCCGGCCCATCTGCGTCCTCTTCCTGTGCCCCTTTGATCCCGGGCAGGGGGCTCTGCGCCCCACCCCGCCCCACGGCCGCTTCCTGTCTTTCTGTCAGCCGCTCGCTTTGATCCTGTCGAAGCCTCCTGGACGCCCAAGCCCTTGGCAACCTCCACTGCTGGGCTGGGGATGGCCTGGCCGCCCCGCAGCCGCCCGGGCCAGGGCGGGCTCCTTCTCCGGCGCTGCTGCTCCGGGAGGCCGATGGATTCTGGGCCCATTCATTCATTCACTCATTCATTCATTCACAGGTCCATGGCCCTCTCTGGGCCGGGGCCACAAAGTGAGTAAGGCAGTCACGGTCCTTGCCCTCATGGAGTTCCAGCCAAGGGACAGCCGCTGTCCCACCCCGAGGGGATTCTCCCCAGACCCCCACAGCAGTAGTGATCTGAGGACTCAAGGAGCACTGGACCAGGAGTCCCAGCCGCTGGTGTCTTTTTTTTTTTTTTTTTAGTGGCGGTCTCACTGTGTTGGCTAGGAGTGCAGTGGCACAATCACGGCTCACTGCAACCTCAACCTCCTGGGCTCAGATGATCCTCCCGCCTAGCCTCCTGAGTAGCCGGGACTACAGGCATGCCCCACCACACCCAGCTAATTTTTTTGGAGGGGTTGGCGTCTCACTCTGTCACCCAGGCTGGAGTGCAGGGGCATGCTCACGGCCACCGCAGCCTCAACCTGCTGGGCCCAGGCGATCCTCCTGCCTCAGCCTTCCAAGTAACCAGAACTACAGGCGTGCACCACCACACCTGGCTAGTTTTTGATTTGTTGTAGCGATGAGGTCTCACCAAGTTGCCCAGGCTGGTCTTGAACCCGTGGGTGCAGGCAATCCCCTCACTTCAGCCTCCGAAAGTTCTGGGATTATAGGCGTGAGCCACCACGCCTGGCAATTTTTTTTTTTTTTTTGTAGGGATGAGGTCTTGCTGTGTTGCCCAGGCTGGTGGCGAACTCCTGGGCTCAAGCGATCCTCCTGTCTCAGCCTCCCAAAGTGCTGGGATGACAGGTGTGAGCCACCGCCCCAGCCCCCTTAAGGGCCTCAGTTCCACACCCAGTCGGTGGGAGTGACTGGGGAGAGGCTGACGCCACGTGCCCTAAACTCCAAGCCCAAGACAGTGAGAGGCCAAGGTGTGGCTGGGACATGTCAGAGTGGACTTCCTGGACACAGGAAAGGGTCCTGGGCCAGTGGAGGGGGGGCAGAGGCGGAGGGAGCACGGTTATGAAGGGAGGTGGCAGAACGTGATTCGAGCTCAGCCTCCAAATCCAGCCTCTTGGTCTTGACTGAGGCCTCCTGGGCTGGCTCGAGGCTGCAGCTCAATGGACGCTTTGAGCGGCTGCCACTTATCAAGCTCTTTTTTTTGGGGGGGATTGGAATTTTTTGTAGAGACAGGTCTCCCTATGTAGCCCAGGCTGGTCTTAAACTTCTGGGCTCATGCGATTTCCCTGCCTTGGCCTCCCAAAGTGCTGGGATTGCAGACATGAGCTACCAGGCCCAGCCCCTCTGGCTTTTTGATCAGTCCACCTCCCTGATCACTACCTTTTGCCACCCTAGCCTGGCCCAGTCATTGCCTGGACGCTGCAATGCCACCTCGAGGGTCTCCTTCAGCTTTGTCCCTGCGATCCTTCCTCCTCAGAATAGCCAGACGCACTTTCTGGAAGGTGTCTCTGAATATGTCACTCCCTGAGTGTCCTCCATGAGCTACTGAAGCGAATAGAGGGTCCCTACAAGCCTGAATGTCGGGACCACACTGGCCTCCTTGTCTCTGGGGCCACTTTCTGCTGCTTTCCGCTTCTCACTCTGTCGCCCAGGCCGGAGTGCAGTGGCACGATCACAGCTCACCTCAGCCTCGACCTCCGGGGCTCCAGCGATCCTCCTGCTTCAGCCTCCGGAGTGGCTGGGACTACCGGAACGCACCACCGCACCCAACTTTTTTTGTTTTTTATTTATTTATTTTTTTGAGTTGGAGTCTCACTTGGTCACCCAGACTAGAGTACAGTGGCCGCTTCCAGCCACCGCAGCCTCGCCTGCTGGGCGCCAGCGATCCTTCCGCCTCAGCCTTCCGAGTGGCTGGAATTACAGGCGCGCGCTACCACGCCCGGCTAATTTTTTGATTTATTGTAGAGATGAGTTCTCGCTACCCAGGCAGGTCTCGAACCCACGGGTTCAGGCAATCCACTCACCTCGGCCTCCCAAAGGCGCGGGATGACAGGCTGAGCCACCGAGCCCGGCTTGTTTTTTATTTTTGTAGAGACGAGGTCTTGCTATGCGGCCCAGGCTGGTCTTGAGCTCCTGCGCTCAAGCGGTCCTCCCGCCTCGGCCTCCCAACATGTGGGGATCACAGGTGTGAGCCACCGTGCAAGGGCACATCGTGCGGTCCAGCGAGGGGCAGGTGGGCCCCGTGAGCGACCCTGTTCTTCCTGGCCATGGACCAGACACTCACAGTTTGCACAGGATGGGGCCGGGGGACTTAGCCACGCGGTGGAGGCGAGTCCTCAGAGCCCACCTGTTGCTCCGTTTCTTTTTTTTTTTTTTTTTGGTGAGTTGGAGTCTCACTCTGTCGCCCAGACTGGAGTGCAGTGGGCTCGCCAAGTTGCCCAGGCGGGTCTCGAACCCGCGGGCTCAGGCAATCCACTCACCTCAGCCTCCCAAAGGCGCGGGATTACAGGCTGAGTCACCGAGCCCGGCCACATGTGTTTTCATCGCACAACTGGGTGAGCCTGGGCACATAGGTACACCCCTAAATTGTCACTGCCATCAAGGCAGTGAACACCCACCCTGGACAACACCGGACATGGTCTCTACAAAAAAAAAAAATTAGCCAGAAGTGGTGGCTCATGCCTGTCATCCCGGCACTTTGGGAGGCTGAGGCAGGAGGACTGCTCGAGCCCAGGAGTTTGAGACCAGCCTGATAAGGTCTCAACGGTCTTGCTCCTACAGAAGATACAAAAATTAGCTGAGCGTGGTGGCATGTACCTGCAGTCCCAGCTGCTTGGGAGGCTGAGGCAGGAGTCTGAGACAAGCCTGGGGTACACAGTGAGATCCCATCTCTACCAAAAATTTATAAATTAGCCGCCTGTGGTGGTGTGTTTTAGTCCCAGCTACATGGGAGGCTGGGGGGGAGGGGCGAGGGTCTCCTGAGCCCAGGAGGTTGAGGCTGTGGTGAGCCTTGATCATGCCCCTGCATACCAGCCTGGGCTGAACAGAGTGAGACCCCAACTAAAAAACAACAATAAAAAAAGCCCAAGAGCTAGGCTCGGTGGCTCAGCCTGTAATCCCGCGCCTTTGAGAAACTGAGGTGAGTGGATTGCCTGAGCCCGCGGGTTCGAGACCCGCCTGGGCAGCGAGACCTCATCTCTACAATAAATCAAAAAATCAGCCGGGCGTGGCGGCGCATGCCTGTAATTCCGGCTACTCGGAAGGCTGAGGCGGAAGGATCGCCGGAGCCTAGCGGGTCGAGGCTGCGGTGGCCGGGAGCGGCCACTGCACTCCAGTCTGGGCGACAGAGCGAGACTCCAACTCAAAAAAAAAAAAAAAAAAAAAAAATCCCGCGCCTTTGGGAGGCTGAGGTGAGTGGATTGCCTGAGCCCGCAGGTTCGAGACCCACCTGGGCAGCAAGACCTCATGTCTACAATAAATCAAAAATCAGCCGGGCGTGGTAGCGCATGCCTGTAATTCCGGCTACTCGGAAGGCTGAGGCGGAAGGTTCGCCGGAGCCCAGCAGGCCGAGGCTGCGGTGGCCGGAGCGGCCACTGCACTCCAGTCTGGGCGACTGAGTGAGACTCTGACTCAAAACAAAAAAACAAACAAACAAACAAACAAAAAAAGCCCAAAAAAGACAATGAACACATCCAGCCCCTCCCACCAGGAACTTTACAAAGACAGAATCACACAGTTGGTGTCTTTGCCGCTGACTTCCCTCACCCGGCCTCAGGATTTGAATCTCTGCGGTGGGACTGTATCGGTGGTTCATTTCTTCTCTCGTCCAGTGGTGCTCCATGGTGTGGACATACCACAATCTGTTGACCCACCCGCCTGTGAACACGCTGGGCTGCTTCCAGGTTTGCCTTTTACAATAAAGCTACCATGAACATCCGTGGACAAGTCTTTGTGTGAACCGGGGTTTTCATTTCCTGAGATAAATAAGTGTATGTTCTAATTTTTTTTTAGAAATGGGGTCTCACTCTGTTGCCCAGGCTGGAGTGCGGTGGCGCAATCACAGTTCACCGCAGCCTCGACCTCCCGCCTCAGCCTCCCGGGTAGGTGGGACTACCATGCCTGGCTGTGTTCCAGTTTTTCTGTTTGTTTCTTGAGTTGGAGTCTCACTCTGTCGCCCGGGCTGGAGGGCAGTGGCACGCTCCCGGCCACCGCAGCCTCGGCCTGCTGGGCTCTGGCGGTCCTTCCGCCTCAGCCTTCCGAGTAGCCGGAACTACGGGCGCGCGCCACCACGCCTGGCTAGTGTTCAAGTTTTAAAAGGAGCCAGGCCGGACGCGGTGACTCAAGCCTGCAATCCGAGCACTTTGGGAGGTTGAGGCGAGAGGACTGCTTGAGCTGGGCAACTTACTGAGACCTCGTTTCTGCAATAAGTTAAAAAAATTAGCTGGGCGTGGTGGCGCGCGCCTGTAGTTCCCGCTACTCGGAAGGCTGAGGCGGAAGGATCGCCGGAGCCAGCAGGTCGAGGCTGCGGGGGCTATGAGCGCGCCATAGCACTCCAGCCGGCAACAGAGTTAGACTCTGACTGCAAAAAACAAACGAAAGGGGCCAAATGTCTTCCGAACTGGTCACCCCGCTCTGTATTCCCGCCAGCAGCAGGGAGGGCCCCACGGAAGGCGGGATTCGAACCCAGGCCCAGCCCACTCCAGAGCCTGTGTCCCGGCCTCCCAAGCCCCTCGGCTCCGGCCTCCTCACCGCAGGGGCCCGGCTCCGGGCCTCCAGCCGGGGAAGCAGCAGCGCCAGACGGCGGGGGCGGGCGACCCCGCCCGCCCCCCTCCCCCCGCCCCCCCCGCGGCTGGGCCTGGCCGGCCCCGAGCAGGGAGCTGGCGGGCGCGGCCGGGAGGGGCTGCGGCGGGGCCAGGGCTGGGGCCGGGCAGGGGTGCCGGCGGCGGGCTCGAGCCGCCCCGCTCCGCGAGGGGCGGGGACGCAGCGGGGGGGGCGGGGGCCGCGGGGCGGGCGCCGGCGGGCGCCGCAGCCGGCCGGGGGGCGGCGCGCAGGGGGTCTCCGCGCCGCGAGCCCCGGGCCGGCCCGCGGCGGCCGCCCCCTCGCGCGCGGGGCCCGCGCCGGCTGCAGGCGCCCGGGCCGACCCCGCGCTCCTCCACGCCCGCCGCGCGCTGCCCCCGCCGGTTGCCACGGCAACCGGGCTCTGCGTCCTCGGCTGCGCGGCGACCTTGCCTCCCCCGGAGAGCGGGCGGGGGCGGCGGGGGGGGGGGGGGGCGGGCGGCTGCGCCGGCGCGGCGGCTGGGCCGGGGCTCGCGGGGCGGGGCGGGACGGACGCCCGCCCGCCCCGCCCCTCCGGGCGCCCCGCCCGCGCCCGCCCCGCGCGGAGGGGCGCCTGTGCCAGAGGGACCCCCCAGACGGCCACCCCGAGGCGGGAGGCGCGCTTCGGCCTCGGGGCTCGGGCGCTGCGCCCCGGACGCCCCCGCGCCCGACCCCTCGCAGCCTGCGCTCGGGCCTCGGTTTCCCCGGCTGGAACAAGGATCCCCACGCAGGGGGCGCTGGCCGGACCCCGGCCGCTCCGCACCCGGGTGTCGGCTTGAAATGCTCTGGACACGGCGGACGCCGGGAGCCCCGGGCGCAGGGGGAGCGGCGGCCCCGAGGCCCCCGGGCGCGGGAGCCCCCTGGGAGCCGGCATCTGCCCCCGCGCGCCCCGCCGGCTCGGCGGCCGGTCCCGCCCCAGGCCTGTGCCCGCCCCAGGCCCTGGGGACCCGCCCGCCGCCCGTGCGGGAGGCCGGGCGGGCGTCGAGCCCCCGCCGGGCCCCGGGGCGGGGAGGGGCGGCAGTGGCGGAGGGAGCGGGAGGCGCCCGGCCTGGGGGCTGTCGCCCGGCTGCCCCAGCCCCCGGGACTGCGGTGGCCCCGGGTCGGCGCGTGCTGGGGCCGTCTCGGGCTCCCGCGGCCCGGCGGACGGCGGGGGGACCCTGGGCCGACCGAGGGCTCGGAGGCCGCCCCAGCCTCGGTGGGGACCTCGGCGGCTGGGAGAGGGGGAGTGACCCCGTTCCCCCGGGCACGACGTCGCTCCAGAACCGCTCTGGGATGCAGCGAGCGGCCCAGCCTCCAGGGTGCTGGCCTCACCCGCCTGTCCCTGTCGGGTGAGCCAGGTGGTGATCTGGGAGCAAAGTTGCCAACCGGGTAGGGACGCTCAGACCTCTTTCTTTCGAGTTGGAATCTGTCACCCAGGCTGGAGTGCAGTGGCTCGCTCACGGCCACCGCAGCCTTGACCTGCTGGGCTCCGGCGATTCTCCCGCCTCAGCCTCCCAGGTAGCTGAGACTGCAGGCACACACCGTCGTGTCGGGCTACTTGCTTAATTTTTTGTAGAGACAAGGGCTCACCATGTTGCTCAAGCTGGTTTCACACTCCTGGGCTCAAGTGATCCTCCTGCCTCAGCCTCCCAGAGTGCTGGGATTTCTAGGCATAAGCTGCTGTGCCTGGCCTGAGGCCCATCTTTTGTTTTTTTGCTGGGGAGGAAGGGAAGTGGCTTGCTCCGGGTTGCCCAGCTGGTACCGGCTAGGACCAGCCCCTGGGCAGACTGGGATGAGGACATGGCCACAGAGTGACCACACAGAGCTGGCATCAGAGGAGGCTGCGAGCCCGCCTGTCCCCAGGTCTGCGACTCTCTGGAGCCCTCCCCGCATGGGAAACCTGCGCGGACCCAGGTGTCCATCGCGCGGACCCAGGTGTCCATCGCACGCTCAGCGGGCCCTGCCAGGCTGCGCCCTCAAGTGCGTGCATGCCACCGTGACACCACCCTGGGGGGGTGGGGGCTGCTATGATCCCCGTTTTCCAATGAGGAGAGTGGGACTCTGGGCGGCCTGGGGACTCACCTCCGATCCCACAGCAGCGAGTGCCAGAGCTAGGTCAGCGTCCCCTTCCTCTCGACCCCAGAGATGGCCTCCTGACGCTCACCCGTGGCAGCCGGGCGGGATTTTGCTGTGAACACAATTCCCTGGGCCTCTGTCAGAAATGTTTACAGAAGCTGCCAGAGGGGCCTGTGCACACAGGGGAGAGGGACGGTGTCACAGGACGGACGCCTGGGCTGCGGGCGCGTTCGGGAGGGCTGGTGAGGCCGTGGCGCCGGCACTCACGGTCCCGGGATGCTTTCAGGGATGCGGGGAGGGCCAGGGGCTGGTGCCCTAGACAGGTGGGGAAACAGAGGCTTGGGAGGGGATTCTCCAAGTCCCGTGGGTCACTCAGGCAGCGTGGGGTGCGGGCAGGGTTTTCTGACCCCTAAGCAGCGTGCTGGTTGCCGTGTGCAGTGGCGCCTCCGCCTGCCTCACCCCCCACCGTCCTCTGTCCATCCGTCGGCCCTTCCGCCCTCCCGTCCACTGATCCGTCTGCTGGTCCACCCGCACAGCCCTCCCCTTCCGTGCCCTCATCTGTCCACTACTGCTCACCCACCGTCCACCCGTGACCCATTCGCCACCCGTCTTCCCATCTACATGGCCATCTACCCGCTCGTCCTCCGTCATCTGCCCACCTGTCCGTCTACTCGCCCACCCACCATTTATCTACTCACCCCCCATAGCTCCGTCCACCCTCACTCACCCACCCACCCACCCACCCATCCATTCAATCGTCCATCCATCCATCAGCCACCTGTCCGTCCATCTCTCCGTCTGTCCATCATCCATCCATCTGTCCGTCTGTCCATCCGTCCATCCACCCACTCGTCCATCCATCCGTCCATCCATCCATTCTTCTGTCCATCTGTCCGTCCATCCATCACCCATCTGTTCGTCTGTCCATCATCCGTCTGTCTGTTCATCCTTCCAAATGTCCATCAATCCATCCATCCATCACCCATCCGTTATCCATCGGTCTGTCCGTCCATCCATCCGTCCATCCACCCACTCGTCCATCCGTCCATCCACCCACCCGCCCGCCCATATGGCTGTCCACCTTCCACTCACCATCTGTCTATCCATATCCTCATCTACTTGTCCATCTGTTTGTCCATCCATCCACTCATCTGTCCATCGTCCAGCCTCCCGTTCTCCTGCCCATCCGTCCCTCTGTCCGTCCATCCACTCATCCACCCACGTGGCCCTCCAGTCGCACATCACCATCTACGTCTCCGTCCGTTTAGCCAGCCAGCCGTTGCCCACCCACTTGGGTTTCCCTCCGTCCACCTGCCATCCCCCATCCATCCGTTTTATCTTCCTTCCACACCCGCTCCGAGCCGTGCTCCCACACCTCCTGGTTCTGAGGGTGCGTGCTCCGGGCCGCCGGCTGCGGACGCGGTCCCTGTGGACGCGCCCTCACGTCCGGCGCCAGCTGGTACACCAGCTCCCACCAGTCCCGCCGAGGCTGCCGCTCCACTCGGGTGGGACAGGACTCCGGCTTCCTTCGTCCTTTCCTGAGTCGCTTCGCTTCCCCATCTGGGCGTTTAGTCCCAAGAAAGCGGCCTCAAAACTGGGAAAAGACCAAGCCTCACCACCCTGCAGAGAAACACAGCCAATGGGGGAGGGGGCTGTTCCACGTGGAATGTGCCCATCCAGGATGCGCCCTGGAAGGGGCGACTTCCCTGAGCACCTGCTCTGTTCAGGCTGGGTGCGGGGACCCCCCATCCCCGTCTCCCAGGTCCCCCAGTAGCTCTGCTGGCCTTCTGTCCCCTTGCACAATTCATGGACGAGAGAGCTGAGGCTCAGAGAGGGCCAGCACCTTTCCCGAGGCCACACAGCGCCCACATGGAGGTCCGGGACCCCAGCCCAGGCCCGTCGGTCCACGTCTCCGCACCCTCAGCGCCGCCCCTCAAGGAGAGCACAACTTGGTGCCCCGTGCATTCATTCAATGGGCAGCTGTTTGCCCACTGCTCCCCTGGGCCAGGCCCGCGCCAGGCTTGGGGGTACAGCAGGAACAAGACAGGCCCTCTGCCTGTCCTCCTGGGGCTCCCTGGTCGGGGGCAGGCTCTGGGGATGGACCTCCACTCCCGGCAAAGCCCTGCTTCGCCCGGGCTTAAAAAGGAGCCCCGGCACTATCCAGGGGGAGGACGCAGAGCTGTCAGCTGGAGCGAGCTCCTCTCATCCGCCGCCCCAGCCTCCCAGCTTAAAGATCGCCGCGGGCGCTCTCTTAAAGATGCTAACGCTGCAGCTGACATTTGGGAGATCCTGGCCGCCGATCAAACCAAAGCTGGAAATCGGAGCTGCCGGCCGGCGGGGGTGGGCACCAGGCGGCAGGGACCGGGCGGGCCGGGCCGGCGGCGCCCGGGCATCCGGGCTGGATCCGGTCACAGGCAAAGGCCGCCTTCCGCCAGCCCGGCCAGCTGGGAGGACGGTGCGGGGGAGGAAGGGGGCAAGACACAGAGAGGACAGGTAAACTTCTTCCCCAGACGCCAGGTTATTTTTTGTTTTGTTTTGTTTTTTTAGTTGGAGTCTTGCTCCGTCGCCCAGACTGGAGTGGCCACCGCAGCCTCAACCCGCTGGGCTCCGGCGATCCTTCCACCTCAGCCTTCCGAGTAGCCGGAATTACAGGCATGCGCCGCCACGCCCGGCTGATTTTTTGATTCATTGTAGAGATGAGGTCTCGCCGCCCAGGCGGGTCTCGAACCTGCGGGCTCAGGCCATCCACTCACCTCAGCCTCCCAAAGGCGCGGGATGACAGGCTGAGCCACCACGCCCGGCTGGACGCCAGGTTATTAAGGACAAGAAGGACGGTCGGCCAAAAGCCACCCAGAGTGGAGAGCTGTGGCCCGAGGTCCTGGTGCCGGACAGGTCTCCGGCAGTGGTGCCCAGAGGGGGGCCCCACGGGGCGTGGGGCGGAGGGGCCCTGAGCGGCTGAGGGTCCGAGGAGGCCCAGGACCTCGCCCTGCCTGGGTCCACCTTGTCTCCCCGCCCACCCGCCCACCACCCACCGCCTCCAACACTCACGTCCATCTCTTCCCTCCGCCCCGCGTGCCCCTCACTGCCTGTCCACCTGCCCAGCTGACCATCTGCCCGTCCGTCCATCCATCCATCCATTCATCCACAGGACCATCCAGATCCCAGCCCCCCAGCCACAACCTCCTGGGCTCAGGCGATCCTTTCGCTTCAGCCTCCCAAGTAGCTGGGACTACAGACACACGCCACCATGCCTGGCTGGTTTGTTTTTTTTTTGAGTTGGAGTCTCACTCTGTCCCCCAGGCTGGAGGGCAGGGGCACGCTGCTGCCCCTGCCCTCGACCTGCTGGGTTCCGGGGGTCCTTCCGCCTCAACCTTCTGAGTAGCCAGAACTACAGACGTGCGCTACCATGCCAGGCTATTTTTTATTTTATTGTAGAGACAAGGTTTCGCCAAGTTACCTGGGCTGATCTCGAACCCATGGGCTCAGGTAATCCCCTCACCTTGGCCTCCCGAACTGCTGGGATTACAGGCTGAGTCACCGAGGCCGGCCCCTATTTTTTTTTTTTTTTTTTGAGTTGGAGTCTCACTCTGTTGCCCAGACTGGAGTGCCGTGGCCACTCCCAGGCACCACTGCCTCGACCTGCTGGGCTCCGGTGATCCTTCCGCCTCAGCCTTCCAAGTAGCTGGAACTACAGGCGCGCGCTACCATGCCAGGCTAATTTTTTGATTTATTGTAGAGATGAGGTCTTGCCGAGTTGCCCAGGCAGGTTTCGAACCCGTGGGCTCAGGCAATCCACTCACCTGGTCCTCCCAAAGCACTGGGATTACAGGCTGAGCCACCGAGCCCGGCCTAACTTTTAAAATTTACCGTAGAGACAAAGTCTTGCCAAGCTGCCCAGGCTGGTCTCCAACCCCTGGGTTCAGGCGGTCCTCCCACCTCAGCCTCCCAAAGTGCTGGGATGACAGGTGTGAGCCACCTCCCCCAGCGCCCATCCAAAGAATCTTTCTTGGGCATGGAAGAGGCACATCCAGCTGGACTTCAGGGGCTTAGGAAAGGCTTCCGGGAGGAGAACCTCGTCTGTGCCGAAACGTAAGAATGATCGGAGGCCTCTGGGTCAGGGAAGGGAGGGCATTCCTAACAGAAGACAGGAGGACAGAGACGGAGGCCTCTCCGGGGACCGTCCAGTCACATTTGGTGGCCTCAGCAAGGATGGCTTCACAGAGTGTCAGGGGAGGATCGCCGAGGTCAGAACAGGTGGCACAGAGCCCAGCACGTGGGGACTGTGGGAGGGGACGCAGGACACAGAAGGCCGAGGCCCGGTCCTCCAGCGTTTGCCACAGGCGCTTCCGGGCGGCCGTCCAGTCCCTGCAGCCTCCGCGCCCCTGGTCCTGTGGCCTCAGTTAGAGCCCTGCGGCATCACCCTCACAGGCTGCTTCGACGTTTCTTTCTTTTTTGAACTGGGGGTCTCACTGTCTCCTAGGCTGGAGTGCGGTGGCCCGATCGTGCCCACAGCAGCCTTGACCTGGGCTCAGGCAGTCCTCCCGCCTCAGCCGCCCGAGTAGCTGGGACCACAGGCTTGCGCCACCACCCCTGGTAAGTTTTTTTTTTATTGTTTTGTAGGGACGAGGTCTCACTATTTTGCCCAGGCTGGTCTTGAATTCCTGACCTCAAGCAGTTCTCTTGATTCAGCCTCCCAAAGTGCTGGGATTACAGGTGTGAGCCACCGTGCAGGTTGTCTCTTGCTACGGTGAATTCCAGCTTCTTTGGTCTTACTTTTCTCGGCGGCCTGCCCCAGGCAGAGCACTTGGCCAAAGCCCCAAAAGTAGTAATACGGGTCCTCCCTCTAAGGTCTGCTCTTCCTCTTTTTCCTCTTGGGGACCCTGGGTGCCAGCTTCACCCCCTTCCTCTGGCCCCAGCACCTCCACCATATCCAGTCAGCTGCCTAGACCCTGTCACCTAGACCCGTCCATCTGCCTTCAATGCACCTTGACTCCATCTGTCGCTGCCCCTGCTTGGCCACTGACAAACGGGACAGCCTCCGTGCTGGCCTTCCTGTCTCCACGCTGGCTTCCCCTCCAGGCCACATGCACAGGCAGTCATTTATTTTTTCTTTTTTGTTTTGAGTTGGAGTCTCACTCGGTCGCCCAGACTGGAGTGCAGTGGCCGCTCCCGGCCACCGCAGCCTCGACCCGCTGGGCTCCGGCGATCCTTCCGCCTCAGTCTCCGAGTAGCCGGAATTACAGGCATGCGCTACCACGCCCGGCTGATTTTTTGATTTATTGTAGAGATGAGGTCTCGCTGCCCAGGCGGGTCTCGAACCCGCGGGCTCAGGCAATCCACTCACCTCAGCCTCCCAAAGGCGAAGGATTACAGGCTGAGCCACCGAGCCTGGCCACAGGCAGTCTTTCTAACATAAGCTTGGGGCCACTCTAGCTCACACTTCAACCATCCATGGCTCCCACTGCCCTCTGGATAAAGTCCTACACCCCGTCATGGCCCATTGGACCCTTCCCAAGATGGCCAACTCTAAGACACGGGCTCCGTCCTGGCTCAGTGGTTGAAGTATTCTCGAGCCTCTGACGCCTGGCCTCCTCCACACCTGCCTCCGAGTCATTCTGCCCCTGGGAGCCAAGGAGCCAGTCCATGGTCCTCACATCATCCCCGGCCACCTGGGTGGCCCAGCCCTGTGACTGGGACAGCCACCCCACGCCCCGCCGTCCCTGGAGACAGCCATTTCCACTTGACACTTGTGCCTCAAACCAAAGCCAAGGGCTTGGCCTCTCCTCTCTGCCGACAGAAATCTGCTTCCTGTCTTCACATTCACAGGAAAGAAGAGAGAGCCCTGGCCCTGACTCGGAATTGGATTCTAGAAGAGGTGTCCTCTTTGTGGCTGGCTCCAGGGAGAGGGTTTCTCTGTTTGTTCCTTGACCTTGAGCAGAGTGGAGGCAGACAGAGCCAGCAGGGGCTGGGCGGGGAGGGAGCCCAGGCTGGAGCTGTGGCCCCCAGACCTTGTGCTCTGCCCCCAGGGCCCTGCCAGGTGAGGGGAATTAAGACAGCCAGGCTGGGGGGGGGGCACTGAGGCCCTGGGGACTGGTGGAAGCAAGCTGCCCCCTGCCCAAGGTCCCCCGCAGGCCCTGAGGCTGCACGCCTGCCTCTGCCACTCCTGGGGAGAGAGCCAGAGGGGCTGGGGGGCTGGGGGGGAATCCAGCCTTCCAGGCAGAAGCTGATGGCCAGCCACACAGCGGAAGACGGCTGTCACCCACCCTGCACCACACAGGGAGATTCAGCCCCGGGCAGCCTAGCCTGACCCACAGCAAGCCCCTTGCCCCAGTGGCACCCACGGGAGTGGCGATGAACAGACAGACACAGTAGCCGGGCACGGTGGCTCACGCCTATAATCCTAGCACTTGGGGGAGCCAGGGTGGGGGTGCTGCTTGAGCCCAGGAGTTTGAGACCATCCAGGGCAATGGAGTGAGACCTCATCTGTACCACACACACACACACAAAATTAGCCTGTAGTCCCAGCTACTTGGGAGGCTGAGGCAAGGGGATCACCTGAGCCCAGAAGGTTGAGGCTGAGGTGAGCTGTGATGGTGCCACTGTATTCCAGGCTGGACAGCAGAATGAGACCCCCAACTCAAAAAAAATTTTTTTTTGAGTTGGAGTCTCACTCTGTTGCCCAGACTGGAGCGCAGTGGCCGCTCCCGGCCACCGCAGCCTCGACCTGCTGGGCTCTGGCGATCCTTCCGCCTCAGTCTTCTGAGTAGCCGGAATTACAGGCGTGCACTACCACACCCAGCTGATTTTTTATTTATTGTAGAGATGAGGTCTCGCCAAGTCGCCCAGGCAGGTCTCGAACCCGCGGGCTCAGGCAATCCACTTATCTCGGCCTCCCAAAGTGCTGGGATTACAGACTGAGTCACCGAGCCGGCCATCCCAAACATTTATTGGGCACCTTTTGTTTGCAGTATCCTTGCCCTCAATGAGCTAACCATCTTTTCTCCAAGTGAATGAGGCGTGCTCAGGAGAGAGACTGCTCCTGTCATTCCAGCACTTTGGGAGGCTGAGGCGAGAGGACTGCCTGAGCCCACGGGTTCGAGTCCCGCTTGGGCAACTAGGCAGGACCTCGTCTCTTAAAAAAAAGAGAAAAGAAGAGAGGCTGCTTACCTCTGCCCACATACTCCCATTCTTACTATAAAAGTAAGACAAGCGTATTGCAGATGCTGTGGAGAACGCAGATAGGCCCAGCAAGGAAAACCCCATCCTTCCTCACCCCATCCCTTGCCACGGTCGTGGGCTTTGGGTGTCTGGAGGGCTGTCTGGGCCTCCACATCTGGAACTTGCACACATGGACACGTGAGGACGACTGTATGTCTGATCACCTGTTTATTCATTATTCGCTGATTCCAAAAGCAGTCACCAGACCCTCAGTGGGTGACCATTCGGGGCGCTTCAGATTCTTGGGGAGTGCCGGGTGCTGTGGCTCACACCTGTAATCCCCAGCTACTTGGGAGGCTGAGGAGGGAGGATGGCTTGAGCCCAGAAGTTCGAGATCAGCCAGGGAAGCATAGTGAGACCTTGTGTCTACAAAAAACTAAAAAAGTATCCAAGCGTGGTGATGCGTGCCCATAGTCCCAGCTACTCCAGAGGCTGAAGCAGGAGGATCGCTTGAGGCCAAGAGTTTGGGTCCAGCCTGGGCAACATAACAAGACCTCAAATCTTAAAAAAAAAAAAAAAAAAAAAGGCCGGGTGCGGTGGCTCAAGCCTGTAATCCCAGCACTTTGGGAGGCTGAGGAGAGTGGATTGCCTGAGCCCAGGAAGTCGAGGCTGCGGTGGCCATGGGCGTGCCACTACTCTCCAGCCTGGATGACATCATAAGACTCTGACTCAAAAAAAAAGTTCCCTCACCACAGGCAGTTTGAGAGGTGTAGACTTAAGCCTCCTGTGTTTTGTCATTAAGAAAGGGGGAGTAAACCGGGCTCAGTGGCTCAGCCTGTAATCCTGCGCCTTTGGGAGGCTGAGGTGAGTGGATTGCCTGAGCCCACGGGTTCGAGACCCTCCTGGGTAACTTGGCGAGACCTCATCTCTACAATAAATCAAAAAATCAGCCAGGCGTGGTAGCGCATGCCTGTAATTCCGGCTACTCGGAAGGCTGAGGCGGAAGGATCGCCGGAGCCCAGCAGGTCGAGGCTGCGGTGGCCGGGAGCGGCCACTGCACTCCGGTCTGGGCGACAGAGTGAGACTCCAACTCAAAAAAAAAAAAAAAAAAAAGGGGAATAATAATGGTCTCTAAACTTATTGCATACCTGGGAGGATTCAGTGAGCAAATTTATGGGAGGCCCAGGGATGGTGGCTGGGCATTGCAGTCCCTCAGGAAATGCCAGTGGCACCATTCCTCTTTCCCGTTTCCCAGATTGCGTATCACAAACAACAGATTCCCAGAGAGAGCTGGGAGGGAGTGGACCCCTGTCAAGGTAACCCCCCCAGTTGCTGTGACTTTTGGTCAATCCTCAAGATTGGGACACTTCTGTCATTGTATCCAAACCTTTCAGGTTTTCATAGGAACCAGTGGGCAGTTTATTTCTATTTTTCTGAGTCAGAGTCTCACTCTGTGGCCCAGGCTGGAGTGCAGTGGCACACTCACGGCCCCTGCAGTCTCGACCTGCTGGGCTCCAGCGATCCTTCCACCTCAGACTTCCAAGTAGCTGGAACCACAGGTGCGTGCCACCACACCCAACTAATTTTTTTGATTTACTGTAGAGACTAGATCTTACTAAGTTGCTCAGGCTGGTCTTGAACTCCTGGACTCAGGCAATTCCCTCACCTCAGCTTCCCAAAGTGTTGGGATTACAGGCGTGAGTCACCATGCCCAGCCCAGTGGGCAATTTAATCATCCTCTTAATAAATATCTTTTTTAAATTTGGAGTCTCACTCTGTCACCCAGACTGGAGTGCAGTGGCACGCTCCCGGCCACTGCAGATGCGACCTGCTGGAATCCAGTGACCCTTCCACCTCAGCTTTCCAAGTAACTGGAACTACAGTCACACACTACCACGTCCAGCTATTTTTTTTTTAAATTGTAGAGATGAGGGCTTGCCAAGTTGCCCAGGCTGGTCCTGAACCAAGTTGCCCAGGCTGGTCCTGAACCGCGGTCTCAGGCAATCCACTTGCCTTGGCCTCCCAAAGTGCTGGGATGACAGGCTGAGCCACCAAGCCCAGCCTGGAGTGTTTAATTTCTATAACCAGGTTATAGAGAGATGGGTTGGCCTCGTTGCCAAAAAAAAAAAACAAAACAAAAAAAACCCTGCCCGGCTCGGTGGCTCAGCCTCTCATCTCAGCACTTTGGGAGGCCGGGGTGAGTGGATTGCCTGAGCCCACGGGTTCAGCCCAGGCAACTTGGCGAGACCTCATCTCTACAATTAAAAAAAAAAAAAGAATTGGAAGAATCAATATTGTTAATATCTCCATCAAAAAAACAAAAATTGGCCGGGCTCAGTAGCTCAATCTGTAATCCCAGAGCTTTGGGAGGCTGAGGTGAGTGGATTGCCTGAGCCCATGGGTTCGAGACTCGCTCAGGCAACTTGGAGAGACCTCATCTCTACAATAAATCAAAAATTAGCCGGGCGTGGTAGCACACACCTGTAATTCTGGCTACTTGGAAGGTTGAGGCGGAAGGATCCTTGGAGCCCAGTGGATCCAGGCTGCGGTGGCCAGGAGCATGCCACTGCACTCCGGTCTGGGCGATGGAGTGAGACTCCAACTCAAAAAAAAAAAAAAAAAAAAAGCTGGGCGTGGTCGTATGTGACTGTAGTTCCAGTAACTCGGAAGGCTGAGGCAGAAGGATTGCTGATGCTGGGGTGGCCGGAGCATACCACTGCCCTCCACAGAGTGAGACTCCAACTAAAAAACAAAAAATTAAAAAACAATAAACATGGCCAGGCACAGTGGCTCACACCAGAGATCCCAGCACTCTGGGCGGCAGAGGCAAGAGGACTGCTTGAGCCCAGGAGGGGGAGACCAGCCTGGCCATACAGCAAGACCTCGTCCCTTCCAAAAATAAAAGAAATTCGCTGGGCCGGGCGGGGCGGGGCGCGCCTGTAGCCCCAGCTACTCGGGAGGCTGGGAGGAGACCCTCTCCTGAGCCCAGGAGGTCGAGGCTGCGGTGAGCCGAGATCCAGGATCGCGCCGCCGCCCCCCAGCCTGGGCGACAGAGCGAGACCCCCCTCCGAAGAAGAAAGGCCTCTCGAGGCGGGTGGAGCCGTCCAGCTGGCTCCGTCTTCGGAGGGTGGGGGCGGTGGGGGGGGGGGCGGGGGTGGGGGCTGCCCCAGGCCCCGCGGGCAGCCCGATCTCTTCGGAGGCCGAGGCTCAGGCCGGCCGGCCCGCGTGACGGCGCGTGGCAGCTCTGAGCGCCCGCGGTGACCTCGCCGCCTTCAAGGTCACGGTCACGTGGCGGCGCGAGTCACGCGGCCGGGCCTGCCGGGGCGGGGGGGTGGGGGGGAGCCCAGGGCCCTCCACCCCCAGGCCCGCGCGTCACGTGGCCGCGGGGCGGCAGGGGTCACCCTCCCCCGGGAGGACGGTTGCTAGCCGGAAACAGCGACTCCCCCGCTGCCGTCCCGGTGGCAGGCTGTCCCCCTCCGCTTGCCTGCGCGGGGTGGCCGCGGGTTCTACCGACCCCCCTCGGGACGTGGACATCCCCCCTCCCCCCCGTACGGCCCGCCGGGCCTGGCTTTTGCAGCAGGGGCGAGGCCCTGCGCTCTCTCGGGCTGAGGCTGGGTCCTCGAGGCGCTGCCCACTCCCTGCGGGAGGCCACGCCATGCCCAGGAAGCCCAGGAGAGCCGCGAGGTGCCCACCGAGGGAGCCTTTGTGGCGCTCCAGCCCCCACCCCCGTGCCCCCAGTCGGGACTGGACAGCTGCTTCTCTGGGTGGGAGGCCTGCAGGGGTGGCAGGGGGGATTTCCTGGTCTGCAAGCTGTCGTGGGCCGACTTGTGTGCCCCCAAATTCACGAGCTGAAGCCTGCCGCCCCCAGTAGTTCAGAATGTGACATATTTGGAGATAAGAGCTTTAGGTAGTTAAGTTAAAATGAAGCCACGGGGTGGGCCTTTGGTATGACTAGGGTCCTTATAAGGAGAGGAAATTCGGCCGGGCTCGGTGGCTCAGCCTGTCATCCCAGCACTGTGGGAGGCGGAGGCGAGTGGACTACCTGAGCCCGGGTTTGAGACCAGCCCGGCCAACTTGGCAAGACCTCGTCTCTACAATAAATCAAAAATTAGCCGGGATCGGTGGCTCAGCCTGTGATCCCGCGCCTTTGGGAGGCTGAGGTGAGTGGATTGCCTGAGCCCGCGGGTTCTAGACCTGCCCGGGCAAGACCTCATCTCTACAATAAATCAAAACGTCAGCCGGGCGTGGTAGCGCACGCCTGTAGTTCCGGCTACTCGGAAGGCTGAGGCGGGAGGATCACCGGATCCCAGCAGGTCAAGGCTGTGGTGGCTGGGAGCATGCCACTGCCCTCCAGCCTGGGTGACAGAATGAGATTTCAACTCAAAAAAAAAAAAAGAGGAAATTTGAGACTGGCTTGCACCTGCCATCCCAGCACTTTGGGAGGCCCAGGTGAGGGGAGTTCAAAACCAGCTTGGGCAACATAGCAAGACCTCAACACTACAAAAAGATCAAAAAACATTAGCTGGGCATGGTGGCGCTCATCTGTGGTCCCAACTACTAGGGAGGCTGAGGAAGGAGGGTTGCCCAAGCCCAGGAGGTTGAGGCTACGGTGAACTGTGATAGTGTCACTGAACTCCAGCCTGGTTGAAAGAGTGAGACTCCGATTCGACAAAATAAAATAAAGAAGAGGAACTTGCCGGGCACCATGGCTCACGTCTGTAATCCCAGCGCTTTGGAAGGCAGCGGCAAGAGGATTGCCTGAGCCCACGGGTTCGAGACCAGCCCGGGCAACATGGAGAGACCTCATCTCTACGATAAATAAAAAACTTAGTCACATGCCTGTAGTTCCAGCTACTTGGAAGGCTGAGGCAGAAGGATCACCGGAGCTCAGCAGGTTGAGGCTGTGGTGGCTGTGGGTGTGCCACTGCACTCCAGCCTGGGTAACAGAGTGAGAATCCGACTCAAAAAATAAATAAAATAAATAAAAATAAATAGGCCAGGCGTGGTGGTTCCCACGCCTTGCAATCCCAGCACTTTGGGAGGCAGAGGTGAGAGGATTGCCCTGGGTTCCAGGCCAGCCTGGGCAACTTGGTGAGACCTCGACTCTACGATAAATCACAAAAATTAGCTGGGTGTGGTGGTGTGTGTCTGTAGTTCCAGCTACTTGGAAGGCTGAGGTGGAAGAATGGATGACAGGGTGAGAGTCCGACTCAAAATAAATAAATAAAAAATAAAACAGATATTTGTTGGTCGTTTCCCTTCAGCTCCTCAGGATAAAGACACACCAGCTGGGCAACCCTTTCGGGTCCCCATCCACTGTGGGAGCTTTTCTGTCCACTTAATAAATCCTGTTTTAAAAAAAGAAAAAAAGATATACCGGGCCAGGCTCGGTGGCTCAGCCTGTCATCCCAGCACTTTGGGAGGCCGAGGTGAGCGAATTGCCTGAGCTCGCAGGTTCAAGACCAGCCCGGTCTGGATTGCCTCTGGGTTCCAGACCAGCCTGGGCAACTTGGCAAGACCTCGTCTCTACAAGAAGTCAAAACTTAACTGGGTGTGGTAGCACGCACCTGTATTTCCGGCTGCTTGGAAGCCTGAGGCAGAAGGGTTAGGGTTAGGGTCTGGGCAACAGAGTAAAACTCCAACTCAAAAAACAAGAAAAAAAAAAAAAGACACACTGGCTTTCCCCCCCCAGACCTGCCTCTCTAGACTAAACCATGGCTGGGAGCTTTTGGGGGGTGGCAATTAGCAAAAGGCGTGAGGCCCACAGCTGGTTACGATCCCCACCCCAGGCTGAGCCTTGGCTGAACTTCCTCTCATAGGGTATTTCTTAGTTTGATTATGCTTGCTTTTTTTTTTTTTCTGAGTTGGAGTCTCACTCTGTTGCTCAGACTGGAGTGCAGTGGCACACTCCTGGCTCCGCAGCCTCAACCCACTGGGCTCCGGCGATCCTTCCCCCTCAGCCTTCCAAGTAGCTGGAACTACAGGCATGCACCACCATGTCTGGCTAATTTTTTTTTTTTTTTTTGTAGAGACGAGGTCTTGCCAAGTTGCCCAAGCGGGTCTCGAACACGCGGGCTCAGGCAATTCACTCACCAAGGTGCGGGATTATAGACTGAGCCACTGAGCCCGACCTGATTATGCTTTCTTAAGGCGAGAACAGTCGCTCTTGCCTGTTTGCAGGGTACCCATTTGGCAGAGTCCACAGAACATTCGAAATCCACAGTTCGACTTCTCAAACAATACTCTTCTGGGGACACGCAGTTAAATTTAAAACTGTTTATCTGCTCCAAGTTCGTATCATGTGTTCCAAGCACAAATATGTCAGTCGTTTTACTAAAATGTCATTTGGCATCGAGTTTTGCAGAAGCGACTAACTGCCAGGCCAGAGATGGTGACTGTTTTGCCCACTTGCTTTGCAAAAATCAGGATTTTCTGAAAATGGTCCAGGGGCCGGGCATGGTGGCTCATGCCTGTAACCCCAGGACTTTGGGTGGCTGAGGTAGGAGGATGGCTTGAGCCCACGAGTTTGAGACCAGCCTGGGCAACATGGCGAGACCACGTCTCTAAAAAAATTTAAAAATTAGCCAGGTGTGATGGCGCCCGCCTGTAGTCCCAGCTACTTGGGAGGCTGAAGCGGGAGGATCACCTGAATCCAGCAGGTGGAGGCTGTGGTGAGCCGTGATCGTGCCACTGCACTCCAGCCTGGGCAACACATTTAGATGCTGACTCAAAAAAGACTCCAATCATATTGGCTCAGGACCCATCCTGATGATCTCATTTTATCTTAATCACCTCTTTAAAGACTTGGTCCCCACAGATGGCCACTTTCTGATGTCCTCAAGGCTTCAACATGTAAATTTTTTTTTTTTTTTTTGAGTTGGAGTCTCACTGTGTCACCCAGACTGGAGTGCAGTGGCCGCTCCCAGCCACCACAGCCTCGACCTGCTGGGCTCCGGGGATCCTTCCGCCTCAGCCTTCCAGGTAGCTGGAATTACAGGCACGTGCTACCACGCCCGGCTGATTTTTTGATTTATTGTAGAGATGAGGTCTCGCTGCCCAGGCGGATCTCGAACCTGCGGGCTCAGGCAATCCACTCACCTCAGCCTCCCAAGGCGCGGGATTACAGGCTGAGCCACTGAGCCCGGCAACATGTAAATTTTTGAGGGGCACAGTCAGCCCATAACATGCAGCCAATAGCACTAAGACGTGTAGGACATTTCTGTTTCCCAACCTATGCAGAGAGGCCACAAGTGCAGCAGCTTTGTGAGCTCTCGTGGATAAGAGTCTTGCCGCGCTTCCTACTGTGCAACGTGGGCCACCATCTTTCCTGCATCCAAGAACTATTTTCCGGTCACCCGTTGTTTTTTGAGCACAGGCTGGAGTGCAGGGGCACACTCACGGCCACCGCAGCCTTGACCTGCTGGGCTCAAGCGATCCTTCCGCCTCAGCCCTCCAAGTAGCTGGAACTGCAGGCCCGCGCCACCACGCTTGGCTAGTTTTTTGATTAATAGTGGAGAGGAGGTCTCATCAAGTTGCCCAGGCTGGTCTTGAACCCGTGGGCTCAGGCAAGCCTCTTGCCTCGGCCTCCCAGAGTGCTGGGATGACAGGCTTGAGCCACCAGGCCCGGCCTTGACCCCATTTTATAGCTAAGAAAACGGAGGCTTCGGGAGGGCCAAGCCTGTTCCTTCTGTAGCATGATAAGCAAGACCCAGTGACAGACCCTGAAAACCATGTGTGGGGCTGCCTCCTGCCCACCCTCTTTTTCCGGAGGCCGAGGAAGAGCACCCCTGACGGAGGCGGTGGCCTGGGGCACACGCAGACGCCCGTGTGGTGGGTGCTCAGAGCCGGCGGGGGAGGCCTGAGCCAGGCACGCAGCTGCCAGGGCGTCGGGGTCTCAGGAGCCCGTGCTCACTTTCCATGCAGGCCCACTTCCACCCCTTCCCCAACCCCCAACCTCCCCCCCAAATGCAGGAATGCCAGCTTTCTGCCAGGGCTGGGGAGGGTGGGGATAGAAGGGGAGACCCAGGCCTTGCTGTCCCCCAAAGCCTGGAGGCTTGTGCTTCCGGGAAGAGTCCCCCAGGGCAGAATCTGCTCTCAGGGCCTCTTTTTTTTTGAGCTGGAGTCTCACTCTGTCGCCCAGACTGGAGTGCAGTGGCCGTTCCCGGCCACCGCAGCCTCGACCTGCTGGGCTCCGGCGATCCTTCTGCCTCAGCCTTCCAAGTGGCTGGAATTACAGGTGCGTGCTACCACGCCCGGCTAATTTTTGATTTATTGTAGAGAAGAGGTCTCACCAAGTTGCCCAGGCGGGCCTCGAACCCGCGGGCTCAGGCAATCCCCTCGCCTCGGTCTCCCAAAGCACTGGGATGACAGGCATGAACCACCGCACCCAGCCCTTTGTTGCTTTCTTGTGGGTGTTGGCAGGGCTGGGTGGGGCTGAGGGGTCTCAAACAAACGGACGATCTTCTTATGACTGCCCTCATTTTGCAGGTGGATAGACGGAGGCCCAGGGAGGTGAAAGCCATTTCCCACAACAAGGGGTGACAGGCCCAGGGCTCAAGCTCAGCTGGAGAAGGCAGGGAGGCCTGGACCCGAGGCCCACACGGACCTTGGCCAAGGAGGCTGGGTGGGGCGGGTGGGGAAGTGGGTGTAGGGGACTCTTCTCTCTTTCCAGGACACCAGGTCGCGGAGGACCAGAAGACGGGAGGGACCGTGATGGGTCCGGGGGAGCCAGAGGCTGAGGGAGGGAACCAGGCAGGGGGAAAGGCCCACAGGCACGGGACGGAGAGAGGAGGGCACCCCGACACACACACACACACACACACACACAAACACACACACACGGACACACTCAGACACAGGAGACTCACACCCCTCCCCATACTTTTTCCTGGTCTTGATACCAGCTCAGAGAAGGCCTTTTTTACCTGATATTTTGAGACTCTCATGATCAGATAATGACCGCATGACCCAGCTGTGCTTGGGAGTCCTGCTGCAGCTGCGTATGGTACCCTCACCCTGCGAGGTGGGTGCCGTCCCTCCCCCCATGTTGCAGATTGGGAAATGGAGGCTCCGAGGATTTGGAGCTTGGAACTGTGGGGCAGCCACCGAACACAGGTGGGCCTGACTCCAGAAGCCTCCCTGCAGTCGCGGCCTTAGACGCACAAGTCAAGAGGGGGGCCGGGCGTGGTGGCTCACCCCTGGAATCCCAGCGCTTTGGGAGGAGCAGGCGGGGGGATCGCTTGAGCCTGGGAGCCCAGGGGCTTGAGACCAGCCTGGACAACAAGGTTAAACCTCATCTGTCTCTGTCTCTCTGTCTCCCTCTGTGTATGTGTGTATAAAGTCCGAGTCTCACCCTGTCACCCAGGCTGGAGTGCAGTGGCACCATCACAGCGACTGTGGCCTCAACATCCTGAGCTCAACCTCTCACCTCAGCCTCTGGTGCCACCACGCCCGGCTAATTTTTTTTTATTTTTTTGAGTTGGAGTCTCACTCTGTCGCCCAGACTGGAGTGCAGTGGCCACTCCCGGCCACCGCAGCCTCGCCTGCTGGGCTCCGGCAATCCTTCCGCCTCAGCCTTCCAAGTAGCCGGAATTACAGGCATGCGCTGCCACGCCCGGCTGATTTTTTGATTTATTGTAGAGATGAGGTCTCGTTGCCTAGGCGTGTCTCGAACCTGGGGGTCTCAGGCAATCCACTCACCTCAGCCTCCCAAAGGCGAGGGATTACAGGCTGAGCCACCGAGCCTGGCTTTTTTTGTTTTTGTTTTTTTTAAGTCAGGGCCTCACCCTGTCACCCAGGCTGGAATGCAGGGGCACAATCGTGGCTCACCATAGCCTTGACCTCCTGGGTTCAACAATCCTCCTGCCTCAGCCTCCTGAGTAGCCGGGACTACAGGTGCCCAATCCCACACCCAACTACTTTTTAAATTTTTTGAAGAGAAGGGTCTCGCTGTGCTGCCCAGGCTGGTCTCGAACTCTTGGGCTCAAGCAATCCCGCCACCTCGACCTCCTAAAGTGCGTGGGGTTCAGGCACGAGCTGCCAAGCCCAGCCCAGAGGAGTTTCTATGAGTGTTTGGATCCACTCAGAATGGTCAGGTGACCTGACCCCCTGTCCCCCACCATGTCCAGCAGGCTCTTGTGTTCATTTGATCTTGGAAGCACCCACCCCCTCTGGAGGTTCCATGGGTTCCATCTGGAAGCCAGAGAGCGGCAGTTGCCAAGGTCATGTGCTGGAAAGTGTCATGGCCGGGATTTGAACCCTGGCCGCCCGACTGCGAAGTCCTGGCCGCCCAGCACAGAGCCCGGCGCTGTCCAGAACCCGGGTCCTTGTTGCCCCCCAGCGCGTGGCATCAGCTCCGCACACGGTCTCTTTCTCCTGGCTCTGCCATTGTGTGACCTTGGCCACGTGGTTCTGGTTTCCAGGCCTCGGTTTCCCCATCTGCAGAGGGAGGGGCTGTCCCGGGGGCGCCCGGGCTGCCCGCGGAGCCCCCAGCATCCTGGACTGCCACTGGGGAGCCAGGAAGGACTGGCGGCGTCCCCGGTGCTGGAGCCGATTTGGGGACGGGCTCGCTTTCTGCGGCGAAGCTCGGGGCGCGGAGACCCCGCAGGGCCCCGCGCCCGCAGCCCGCCGGCCTCCCTCCCCGCCCCCAGGACCCTGGCCACCAGGCCCGGGCCGCCCCGGGGCCCCCCCGCGCCGGCCGGAGCCCCGGCCCTCGCGCGCCTCGCCCTGCCCCCCGCGAGGCGCGCGGGAAGCGGGGCGGGCCGCGCGGCGGGCGCGGGGAATGCAAATGCGGTTCCTCCTCCTCCCTTCGAAACGCCGAAGCCAGCCTTGACAGCCTCTGAAAATAAATGGCACCGACTCGCTGGGACTTCAAATTCCGTGATTAAGGGCTGAAGCCGAGCCGCCCCCCCGCCCCCGCGCCCCCCGCGCGGCCGGCGCGCTCCGCGGCTGCCAGACCCCCCCCCTCCTGCCCGGCGGCGCCGGCCCGGGCTGTGAGTCGGGAGCGCGCTCGCCGCCCGGGCTCCGGGTCCCGGCCCGCCCGGCCCGGCGCGCGCCACACTCACGCCGGCAGCCTCGGGCGCGCGCGCGCCGCACAGCGCACTCCCCGCACCCCGCGCCGTGCGCGCGCGCGCGCACGCCACACGCATGCCATGCGCGCGCACAGGCGCGTGCACACAGGCACACGGCCCGTGCATGCCACGCGCACGTGACACGCATGCATGCCGCGCGCAGGCGACACGCATGCCATTCGCACGCACAGGCACACGCCACACATGCGTGCCACGCGCACGCCACACGCATGCGTGCCAAGTGCACACACAGACGGGAGCACACACGTGCACACGACACACATGCATGCCATACCGCACACGCAGGCGTGTGCACACGGGCACATACGCCTAGCCTGGGCGGGTCTCTGCCTGTTTTCTAAACAGGGAAAGGGGCAAAATCTGGGGGATGAGCGGATGCGGGAGAGGAGAGGGGGATGAGGCGAGGAGGGGGAGGGGCCAGGTGGAGGGAGGCCCGGGGGCTGCCTCCAGGGGTCTAGCGTGGGGCAGCTCTGGTCACTCAGCTGAGCCGCCTCCCAGTCGGTGCGCTAACCGCTCCCCGCCCCGCCCCCGCGACCTGGGCTGCCTCGGCCTCCCGCCTCCCCGCCGCGCTGCTGCCCGGCTCCCAGGGGCCGCCCCGGGCTGCTGCGGGGACAGGCGGCTCTGAGCTGCTGCCCCGTCGGGGTCTGGACTCCCGTCAGGCAGGGGCTTGCGCGGGACGGGCCTCCCCAGTGCCCCGCACCCGCGGGCGCCCCCGGCCGCACGCCCCGCTTGAACCGCGCCCTGAGGAGGCCGCCAGCCTCCCCTTTTGCAGGTCGCGAGCTGGGTCTGGCGGGCGTCAGCCTCTGCAAGGGGGTCAGCCAGCCTCTGCTTCGTGGGCCTGGGAGGCGGGAGCAAGGGCCCACTGCTGTCCAGCCTCCAGGGAGGCGTGCTCTCCGTCTGGGAGGCCCGCGCTTGCTGCGCACCGAGCTGCCCAGCAAAGGGGGAGGCGTGCACAGCCTCCCTGGGCAACCTCTGCAGCGGACGGGGACTTTCCGGGGCACACCGCACGCGTCGGGCGAGGCCACAGGGCAGGGGGCGGGGGTGGGCGGCGGCGGCCTCCAGGCCAGCTCAGCAGGGCCGACTGGGGTTTCCAGAGAGTGGTGGGGACAGTGACGTCGCTGGCTCTGTTTCCTGAGCTCCGTTCACGCTCGCCTCTTGGAATTCCCAGGGCGACCCCACCCATTTTGCAGGAGGAAAAGCCGAGGCTGCAGAGGGAAGTGACTTGCCCGAGGTCTCCTACCTGGGCGCCCGGGCAGGACGCAAACACACGCCCCGCGTTCTGCCCGGAAAGGCAGACTTGTCGCAGGAACCCCATGAGGCTGGATGTTCTGACCTATCAAAATGTCAGTCTGGGCTGGGCTCCGTGGCTCAGCCTGTCATCCTAGCACTTTGGGAGGCCGAGGTGCGTGGATTGCCTGAGCCCACGGGTTCGAGACCCGCCTGGGCCACTTGGCCAGACCTCATCTCTACAATAAATCAAAAAATTAGCCGGGCATGGTGGTACATGCCTGTAGTTCTGGCTTCTTGGAAGGCTGAGGCAGAGGGATCGCCAGAGCCCAGCAGGTCGACGCTGGGGTGGCTGTGAGCGTGCCACGGCACTCCAGCCTGGGCGATGGAGTGAGACTATGACTCAAAAAAAAAAAAAAAAAAAGTCTGTGCCGTCCACCCTGAGAACAGCTTCAATGCACAGCTGTCCAGTCCCTGGGAAATGAGCCTTCGTGGAAGGCCACGCCAAGACCAGCCACGCCTCCTCACCGTGAGAAGTTCCCGGGCTCTGGGTGCCCACGACTGTTTCTGGCCCTCTGAGGGTGGGAGCTGCAGGGCCAGTGACCGCCTCCAGAGACTGGGATGCTGGAATGGGAAGCCACGTCCCCAGAGCCACACAGCAGGATGATTTTAGACCGAGGCTCCTTCCTGGCCCCTCCCGGCTACAGACCTGAGACTCTGGCAGTAGGTTGCCCAGTTGAGCACAGAGATACAGGGCACCGGGCACATTTGCATTTCTTTCTTTCTTTCTTTCTTTTTGAGTTGAGGTTTCAGTCTGTCGCCCAGGTTGGAGTGCAGTGGCACGATCATGGCTCACTGCAGCCTCGACCTCATGGGCTCAAGCGATCTTCCTGCCTCAGTCTCCAGTAGCTGGGACTACGGGTGTGCGCCACCACACCCACCCAGCTAATTTTTATTATTTTTTTTGTAGAGATGAGGTCTCGCTCTGTGGCCCCGGCTGGTCTTGAACTCCTGGGCTCCAGTGGTCTTCCCACCTTGGCCTCCTAAAGTGCTGGATGACAGGCTGGCGCAGCTTTTGCTTGCATTTCTTTTTTGAGTTGGAGTCTCACTCTGTCGCCCAGACTGGAGTGCAGTGGCCGCTCCCGGCCACCGCAGCCTCGACCTGCTGGGCTCTGCGATCCTTCCGCCTCAGCCTTCTAAGTAGCCCAAATTACAGGCATTTGCTACCACGTCCGGTTGATTTTTTGATTTATTGTAGAGATGAGGTCTGGCCCAAGTGGCCCAGGGCGGGTCTCGAACCCGCGGGCTCAGGCAATTTTTTCCACCCCAACCTCGGGCCCCTCCTAAAAGGCGCGGGATTACAGGCTGAGCTATGGAGCCTGGCTTGTTTGCATTTCTTTTTTTTTTTTTTTTTTTGAGTTAGAGTCTCACTCTGTCCCCCAGACTGGAGTGCAGTGGCCCCGCTCCCGCCCACCCAGCCTCGACCTGCTGGGCTCTGGCGATCCTTCCGCCCCCAGCCTTCCAAGTAGGGCCTTTGGAATTACAGGCCCATTTGCTACCACGCCCGGTTGATTTTTTTGATTTATTGTAGAGATGAGGCCTCGCCTGGCCAGGCAGGTCTCGAATCCGCGGGCTCAGGCAATTCACTCACCTCAGCCTCCCAAAGGCGCGGGATTACAGGCTGAGCCACCAGCCGGCTTGTTTGCATTTCTAATAAGCAATGAATAACATCTCAGTTGAAGCATGTCCCGTGCATAGAGTGAAACGTACTCACTGTGGATCTGAAATTCACACGGAATTGGGGTCCTGCTTTTCTGTCAGCTCTGTCTGGAGGCCTCTCTTTGAAGATGGGCTTCGAAACTGGGTGCTTTTCTTGTCTTTTCTTTTTTTTTTGAGTTGGAGTCTCACTCTGTTGCCCAGGCTGGAGTGCAGTGGCACGCTCATGGCCACCACAGCTTCAACCTGCTGGGCTCAGATGATCCTTCCCCTTCAGCCCCCCAAGTAGCTGGAACTACAGGCACGCACCACCACGCCCAGCTAATTAAAAAAAAATTTTTTTATTGTAGAGACAAGGTCTCGCTGTGTTGCCCTAGCTGGTCTTGAACCCTGGGCTCAGGCAATCTCTTGCCTCGGCCTCCCAAAGTGCTGGGATTACAGGCTTGAGCCACTGTGCCTGGCCAACTGGGTGCTTTTCGATCCAGAAATCCAACAGCATGGGGGGAACAACACT
The DNA here is from genome assembly GCA_027257055.1 of Cephalopachus bancanus. NCBI lineage: Eukaryota > Metazoa > Chordata > Mammalia > Primates > Tarsiidae > Cephalopachus > Cephalopachus bancanus. The sequence goes on from JAPVLO010000841.1 coordinate 75,271, forward strand.
GGTGTCCCTGGAACGGGACCAATCTGGAGAGCAGAAGGAGCCCAGGCGACGGGTAGCTGGGAGGTGCCGGGGTGGGAGGGAGATGCCGTCGACCGTGAGGGATGGAACTTTCCAGAAAGCAGTCTTCAAGCACGCATTCCAGACCCCGTCCCTCTGCCCTAGAACCCGGAAAACCAAAATCTGGAATTCCCAGCATCCTTTGCAGCTGGGGCGGGCACATGGCCCAGCTCTGGCCAATGAGGTGAAGCCAGAGGTCAGGAGGAAGGTTTCTGCATCCCTTTGGCCCCTTTCTCCAGACCTGGAATGCGGACGTGATGGCTGCAGGTGGAGCAGCCGGTTCATGACTGTGAGGACAAAAGCCAGACCCCAAGGCTGGCGGAACGGGGAACTGGGAGCCAGGGCCACCTGGATTCTTGGGAAGTCTCTGGTACCACAGCAGCCACCGCCCCAGACCACCTCTCTCCTGACGTTGTGCACACACAGAAAGAAACTGCATTTCCTGGCACCACGGGCAGTGGCATTTCCTGTTGTTTGTCTGCAAGTCCTAGCAGAGTCATCCACCTTGGGGCCCGAGGGTGGGCCCTGGGCCTTACAGACCAAAGTGTGGACGTGGATGAGGTTTGTAGAGGAGGTTTGCCCGGCAATGGTAGCCACAGTGGCCCTGGGACAGAGGTTCTCAAGTGCTCCATCAGGACCCGGTGCTTGTGCTCGGCTGGGGCAAATCTTCACGGGGTCTCCAGCGTGAGAACCAGGCTGAGTCACCAAACGCTCTTTGGTGGGAAGGAAATCCCTTCATTCTAAGGTTGGGGCCTTCCTAGTTCTGGGGCTTTAAAATGTAATTTGTGGCCGGATGTGGTGACTTGTGCCTGCAATCCCAGGACTTTGGGAGGCCCAGACGGGAGGATCGCTTGAGCCCAGGAGTTCAAGGTCAGCCTGGGCAGCGAAGCAAGATCCCGTCTCTGCAAACATTTTTGCCAGATGTGATGGTGCGCACCTATCGTCCCAGCTACTCAGGAGGCTGAGGCAGGAGGATCACCTGAGCCCGGAAGGTCGAGGCTGCAATGAGCTGTGATTGTGCCACTGCGCTCCATCCTGGGCGACGGAGTGAGACTCCAATTCGAAACAAAAAAAAAAGAATTGGCATCGCTACCAGCTCCCCAGTTCCCTGGAAATTGCACGGGTCTCCGGGAACGGGCCCAAGAATCTCTCCACTCCCTCACACACCCGGGCCCAGCTGGGGCAACCAGACCCCAGCGAGGAGGGGCGGCCCCTGCCAGGAGCCGGTGGTGCAGGCAGTGGGGGCGGCAGCCCCGGAGTGGGGGTGGGGGGCGGTTCCCGGTGCCTGCGCTTTGGGCCCCCAGGCCTGGCGCTGGCAGAACATTCCCAGCCTGCTCTGAGCCGCCTGCCGCCTCTGCCCTGCCCACTGGGGCGTCCCCAGAGGCGCTGGAACAGCTTGTGACAGCTCCCTGGAAGGTGTGGCCCAGAGGACGCCGCGTGCTGGGGACCGCGAGGATGTGCCGGTCCTGGCCGGGGACCCGGGTGCGCACACCCGCTCTAAGCACGGCGATTCGGCGGGCAGGTCCCTGCCGGTGACAGCCACACTCAGTCCGGCTGGACACTCGGCCCAGCAAGCCCGGAGCTGGCCAGGGATGGCGGGAGCGCACGGGAGAGCCCAGGCCACCCCAGGGGCCCCGCCGAAGGCCCAGAGGCCCAGCAAGGGGGAAGAGTGACCCCAGGGAGTGGGGCAGAGGCAGCGCTGGGAAACTGCTCAGCCAGGGAGATAAAAGGCGACACTCCCAGCATTTTAAACCCGGCAGCTCCCAGCAGCTCGGCCCTAATGAGAAGCGAGAAGCGTGGCACCAGGTGGGGGGGCTGCTGGGAGGTGTGGGGATGGGGGGGCAGACGTGACCAGGACGTGGACCTGCCTGTGGCCGGGTCCTGTGCCCTGCCGCCCCGGGAGCGTCCTGCCCCACGGAGACCCCCCGGAGAGCGTCTTCCGGTGGAGGGGACCAGCTGGATTCCTGGGTCGCATTTGGCTCTAGGGATCGGACAGATGAACGTGGGGGTTGGGCTCCTGCAGGGGACACAGGGGGTCCAGCTGCACTGGAGCCCGCAGGACCACACAGCAGGCCCGGGCAGGCCCCAAGGTCCTGTGGCCGTCGCAGCGAGGCCAGCACCCTGCCGCAGCCCCACAGCCAGTAGAATCCCACGGCTGGGCCACGGCAGAGGGACACCCGGGTCCTCCTTTGCTGGGCGAGGCCTGGCTTCAGCCACTGCGAGGATGTCCAGGGCTGGACGTCACGGCCACCTCGTCAGCTGTGTCTGCTTCACCCAGCCTCATTCACCCCTCGGCCTGGCTCCAGGCCCGGCTGCTTCTCACAAGGCAGGCAGGATATCAGTCAAAGGGCTGGGGGCCGGGCATGGCGGTGCACGCGTCATCCCACCCCCTTGGGAGGCTCAGGCAGGAGCATCGCTTGAGCCCAGGGACTTGAGACCAGCCTGGGCGACATAGTGAGGCGTGTCTCTACCAAAAATTTTAACACGTAGCCAGGTGTGGTGGTGCGTGCCTGTACCCCCAGCTGCTCAGGAGGCTGAGGTAGGAGGATGAGGTTGAGGCTGTGGTGAGCCGTGAGCGTGTCACTACACTCCGGCTGGGGCGACACAGAGAGACCCCCTAGTCAAACAAACAAACAAAAAGGTCTGGCTGGCATGAGTGGATGCTGAATTCAAACACCAGCTGAGCTGAAAACTGCCTGGCTGGGTGACCTTGAGCAAGGAGCTTGCCGTCTCTGGGCCTGCTTCCTTTCTGTGATGGGGGAGATGACATCTGCCTTCCACAACCGCCGAGAGGTTGCAGGTCCAGCCTGCAGCGCGAACAGCCAATAAACTCAGTGCCGAGAAAAGCCTCTGGCCCGCCAGTGAGAGAAATGGCCTGACTCCTTCCAGAAGTTTCCCGTGTTTCCAAGCCGACGGGGCTCCTGGGAGGGGCCTCCGGAGCTTGCCTGCTCAGGGAAGCACAGGCTCCACTAGCATTAGGGAGGATTTATTTTATTTTTAAAGGAGTCGAGGCCACTTTGCAATCAGAGGCTCTGCGGCTGAGCTGAGCGGAGAGCCAGGGAAGGGTGCTAATCAAGGCGTCTTAAGGACATGCAAATCAGGAGGAAGCTGAGTGACGGGCTGCTGGGGCCTGGAGTCCAGCCTTTGTCCCCTGCGCGAAGACAGAGCCGGGAGGGGGCTCGGCCGGCTGGGGCCAGGGATGGCGGGCCATGAGCCAGCAGAGGCGGAGGGAGGGGGCCGCTCAGGGCCGCAGAAGGTCCCTGATGGCCGCGCTGCCCACGTGGCGCCCTGGCTGGCTTCCCCACCTCCTCTGCGGCTGTAGAACTCGGAGGGGCTGCTGGGACCAGAGGAGGGTGGCTGTTTGGCGAGACGGGCCCCCGGCGCTGCTGCGGGGCGGGCAGGGAGTGTGGCATCTGTAATCTGCAGCGTCCACGGGGGGGGTGGATGTACCCATCTGCCCGAGACCCAGGGCTCCATGCCTGCAGACTTGGCTTAAGCCGATAAGCCAGTGTCTGCACCAGGACGCCATTTCGGGGATAGGCACGTTAATAAAAAATCAGGATCAGGCCAGGCGCGGGGGCTCGCGTCAATAATCCCGGCACTTTAGGAGGTTGAGGCAGGAAGGACTGCTTAAACCCTCGGGAGTTCGAGACCCGCCTGGGCAACATAGCAAGACCTCATCTCTACAATAAATCAAAAAATGCGCCGGGCGTGGTGTCACGTCTCTGTGGTCCCAGCGACTCAGGAGACTGAGGAGGAAGGATCCCCTGAGCCCAGGAGGTTGAGGCTGCCACGAGCCGTGATCACGCCCCTGCACTCCAGCCTGGGTGACAGAGTGAGACCTCAATTCAAACAAAACCCCCAAACAAAAAACGGAATCAGCCTCTGTTCACCAAGAGGGGTGTGTGGGCTGGTTATAGTTTGTGTTTATGATGGACTTCCGCGTCCTCCTGAAAGTGACCACCTAGATGTGGGAAGATGGCCACAGCACGTTGTTCTGAGAGGAAGAAAAACGGCAGGTTTGCGAACACTGGCCAGGGCAAGCCCATCTCAGAAAGAAGGAGACAGGTCCCGACTGATCTGGAAGGGCAGTCACAGAAGCATCAGCGGGAGGTGCTTTGGAGTGGGTGGGTTTCCGGTTATCGTTACTTTTCTTGTGCCTGGCCTCAAGTGATCCTTTCTTCTTGGCCTCCAAAAGTGTTGGGATGACAGTATGAGCTACTGCGCCTGGCTACCTCTTTTATATTTCTATTTTTTACAATGAGCACATGTATATATAAATTAATAAAACCATTTTTTTTTGAGTTGGAGTCTCACTCTGTCGCCCAGACTGGAGTGCAGTGGCTGCTCCCAGCCACCGCAGCCTCCACCTGCTGGGCTTCGGTGATCCTTCCGCCTCAGCCTTCCAAGTAGCCGGAACTACAGGTGTGCGCTACCACACCCGGCTGATTTTTGATTTACTGTGGAGATGAGGTCTTGCCAAGTTGCCCAGGCGGGTCTCGAACCCTTGGGCTCAGGCCATCCACTTGCCCCGGCCTCCCGAAGTGCTGGGATGACAGGCTGAGCCACCGAGTAAAACCATCTTATAGTCTCTTTTTAGGAAAGCTGTTCCGTTGCCTGGCCTCACACCTCTCCCAGTCCTTTGGATGCAAAATAGCATGTCCCCGCGGGCCATGAGAGGGACACCCAGCCGCTCCCCCCCCTCTAGCACCCCGGGGGCAGCAAGGGAGGCGTGGGGTCACCGGCAGACCCTCGCCCTGCCTCACGCCTTCCTTGGATGATGCAAAAGAGATCAAAAAATCAGCCGGGCGTGGTAGCGCACTCCTGTAGTTCCGACTACTCGGAAGGCTGAGGTGGAAGGATCGCCGGAGCCCAGCAGGTAGAGGCTGCGGTGGCCGGGAGCGGCCACTGCACTCCAGTCTGGGCGACAGTGAGACTCCAACTCAAAAAAAAATAAAAGGGAAGCACGGTGGTCATCTCCAGACACCGGTGTGGGCCCCGTGCCCCTCCCCCACGCCCTGGGCTGGGCGCCCGGCGCTGCGCTGGAGGAAAGTGGCTGATGCTCGCGGTGACATCAGGCAATGTCCCACAGTCACAGTCTCAGCTCTGCTGTGCGCTGCACAGATGTTCCCATCCAGGAGGATAATTAAGCTGTGACCATCTCCGGTCCGTCGGGGTCTGGTTTGCGGGCGAGGGAACGTGCCGCCATCTTAACAAAAGAACTTCGGGTGTCCAGACCTTTGGTCAACTTCCGAGTCCCAAGAAGGGCTGGGTCCAGGGGGGCCCGGGTAAGGCTCCCGGGGCGCTGGCTTGGCTGTCTTCCCACATGGTCTCCCCGGAGCCAGCAGCCTCTGCTGCCACCCAGGGCCCCGCTCGGCCGAATGTTTGGATGCCGCCGTCTCGGCACTCCCAGCACTTGGGATGCCCCGGCCTCTCCTTTCGCCCACGGCCCAGGCATCACGTGGCCAGTCCTGCTAGAATCCAGAGCAAGACCCAGGACGAGGCAGTTGCCCAGTGATGCTGAATGAATGAATGAGCGGGTGAAGTGTCAGCCCTGCCCCTCCCTACGCGCCCCTTCCTGGGCCTCCCACCTTGGGGCCATGGAGGGTTAACCCACATCAGGGTCCCGAGTGGCCCCTCGCTGGAGAGACGCCCGCGTCCAGGCGCAGCACCCGGGCACCCAGACCCCAGTGCAGACTCAGAGGCAGGCCTCTGGGCGCCTAAGTCACGCCTGCGTGATCAGAACACGATGGCACTGAGAGCAGCCGTGGGTGCTCTGGAGGCCGCCCTGCCCTCCTCCTCGGGCTGTGGGATCTCAGGCAGGTTGCCAAACCTCTCTGAACTTCCCCAAGGGGGGGTCAGCACCCTGAAGCCCTAACAGCCCCTTTGCCTGGGAAGGAGCCCTTCCCGCCAGTCCTGGAAGGAGGCCTGAGTCTGTCGGAGTCTGCCCCCAGCCCCCAGTCTAGAGCTGGGTGCAGCCACGTCCTGCGAGGGTCAATGGGAAAGGGGGCGAGTCCCCAGTCTTCCGGGGCTGCGTGAGGGCTGTCAGCACGCGCGGGGCACACAGGAGGCGCCACATAAATGCAGCCGTCGTCGCTGGCCTCACAGCCTCCCCAGGGTGGGCAGCGGGGGAGCCCGGCCAGGGGCTGGAGGCCCAAGGGGGGCCGCAGGGGCGGCAGGAGGGGGGGCAGGGCCTGGCGGGCGGCGGAGTCCAGGCACGTCCCCACACCAATTAAGGCGGCGCTGGTACAGGGGGCCTCGGCCGGCATTTATCAGCCTGCCAGGGAGGGGCCGGCAAGCTGTCCTCGGCTGACGGATTAGACAGCGGACAATTAGGTTTCAGGCGCGCGCTCCCTCTCCCTCCCCCAGCCCCCCGCTCTCTTCCCTCCCTCCCTCCCTCCCCCTCTCTCTGTCCCTGCCTCTTCCCGGTCCCCTCTCTCTATGCCTCTCTCTGTCTCTCCCTTCTGTCTCTTCTGGGTCTCTGAGCCTCTCTCTCTGTGCCTCGACCTGCCTCCATCTGTCTCTCTCTCTCCCCTCCCTTTCTCTGTCTCCCCTCCCTCTCCTCCCTCTCCCGCTCCCTCTTCTGTCTCTCGTCTCTCTCTCTCTCTCTCTCTCTCTCTCTCTCTCTCTGTGCCTCTCTCTGCCTGTCTCTCTCCCTCCTCCCTCTCTCTCTCCTCTCCCTCTCCCTCGCCCTTTCTCCTCCATCTCTGTCTCTTTCTGTCTCTATCTCCATCCATCTGTCTCTCTCTCTTCTCTCTCTCCTCCTCCCCCCACACACACACACACACACACACACACACACACACACACACCACACACACACGCGCACACACACACGCCGCGCGCGTGCACGCAAACCCCTTCTCCATCGTCTCCAAGGCCGGCGAGAGCCCAGATGGGTCCCTTCCCAGCCCCCAGGGGCAGAGACAGAACAGACACAGGGCTTCCGCCGGAGGGGGCAAGGCCGTGAGGGAGCCCCCTTGAGCCTCCCTCCCCCGGGGCTGGGGTGGGCCCCACAAGTAGGGATGGCCTCCCCAGAAACGGCCTCCTCCCTCGGAAGCTGAGCCTTTGACCTCGGATTCCCAGGGTGGCCTCTGGGAAGCGCTTCTCCAACCGGTGAGGATTTCCCCAGGTTCTGGGATGTTCGGCCTGGAGGATGCTGGAACGGAAGGCTGCCCAGCCCTTCTCCAGGAAATGCGTTCAGCTGTGGGCCAGGCTTCCTGGCCTCTCTCCGGGGAGTCTGGGATGCTGTGGCCCTGGGGGGCAGGGCCTTGGGGCTCGGACCACCCAGGAGCCGACACCCCCCGCTCCTCACCCTCAGGTTCCCTCCACCAGCAAATGGCGCCATGGTAGCCCAGGGCCCGTCCAGAGATCTGGGTGTCAGCCTCAACCCTCCTGCCCACACCCTCCATGGCCTTCCTCACCAAGACCAGTCCCTGGGCCTTCTGGAGTCTTTCAAACCCACTTGCTTCTCTCAGGCCCCAGGCCCCGGCCCTGACCCAATCTCCATCTTTGCCTGGTGCCCCAAGACTCCTTCCTGTAATTCTCAGAAACCAGCACTGAGGAGATGACAGTGGTGATTTAGGCCGGGGCTGGGGTCTCACACCTGTCAGCCCAGCGCTTTGGGAATCCCAGGCGGGAGATCGCTTCAGGCCAGGAGTTCAAGACCAGCCTGGGCAGCATAATGAGACCTCACCTCTACAAAAAACTTAAAAATCAGCCGGGTGTGGTGTGAGCCCGTAGGCCCAGCTCCTCTGGAGGCCGAGGCAGGAAGATGGCCTGAGCCCAGGAGAGGGAGGCTGCAGCGAGTCTTGAGCATACCACTGCTCCACACAGGCTCGTGGCTAGACCCAAGGACATGAGAGGCAAGGAAGGTCCCCTGGAGACAAGCACAGATCCTCAGGGTCTTGGGGTGAGTTACCCACCAGGACCCACCACGGTGAGGGTCTGTAAAGTCATAAAGATGCCAAGGTAGAGGGGTGGCTGGAGCTCTTGACCAGGAGTCACACACATGGCTGTGTTTTTCAGTATTTTTTGAGTTGGAATCTCACTCTGTTGCCCCGTCTGGAGTGCAGTGGCACACTCATAGCTCACTGCAGCCTCGGCCTCCTGGGCTCAGATGATCCTCCCACCTCAGCCTCCTAAGTAACCAGGACAACAGGCACACGTCACGACGCCTAGCTAATTTTTTAATTTTTTGTAGAGATGAAGTCTCACTATGTTGCCCAGGCTGGTCTCGAATCCCCGGGCTCAGGCAGTCCTCTTGCCTCGGCCTCCCAAAGTGCTGGGATGACAGGCATGAGCCACGGCGCCTGGCCTGAGAACTTGGATTCTATCAGATCAAAGCAAAGGAGCACGGTCCTTTGAGAATTCCTCCATAGAAGGCTGGGCTTGGTGGCTCAGCCTGTAACCGGGCACTTTGGGAGGCTGAGCCGAGTGGATCGCCTGAGTCCGCGGGTTGGAGACCAGACTGGGCAACTTGGCAAGACTTCATCTCTACAATAAAATAAAAAAATCAGCTGGGCGTGGTAGCGCGCGCCTGTAGTTCCAGCTACTTGAGGCCGAAGGATTGTGGGAGCCCAGCAGGTTGATGCTGGGGTGGCCTTGAGCATGCCACTGCACTCCAGCCTGGGTGACTGAGTGAGACTCCAACTCCAAACAAAAAACAACGAATTCCTCCGCAGCAACCGCTCTACTCCGTGAGTGCCCCCAAAAGGGAGGGGGTCTGGTTCGGGTCAGGAGGCACAGTCATGACCTCGGATCAGCGATCTGTGCCCACGACCCAAGAGGCCAAGGTCGATAGCAGAGCCAGGGCTGTCAGAGCCCATGGAGGCTCGCGGCTGCATGCTCTGGCCCTCTGGGGTCCCCTGGTCTAGAGCCCCTCCTCCTGCCTGTTGCCCTGGACTTTGCTGTGGGGCCCTGCCCCTCCGCCCCTGCCTCTGTCCATCTCAGTTGTGAGGCCTGGAAATCTCCCCTTGGACACGGGGCGTCGTTCTTGCTCGAGCACCCCCCCACACCCACCAACAACTCCAAATACAGAGTCTCACAGAGGTCCTTGTTTTTGTTTTTTGAGTCAGAGTCTCACTCTGCTGCCCAGGCTGGAGTGCAGTGCACACTCGTGGCCACTGCAGCTTGGACCTGCCGGGCTCAGGTGGTCCTTCGCATCAGCCTTCCAAGCAGCTGGAACCACAGGTGTGCGCTACCATGCCCGGCTGATTTTTTTTTTTTAATTGTAGCGATGAGGTCTTGCCAAGATGCCCGGGCTGGTCTCGAACCTGTGGGCTCAGGCGATCCTCTCACCTCGGCCTCCCAAAGTGCTGGGATTACAGGCTTGAGCCATCGCACCTGGCACAAAGGCCCTTATTAAGAAATTGGTTGGACCCGCCTGGGCAACTTGGCGAGACCTCGGCTCTACAATGAATCAAAAATTAGCCAGGCGTGGTAGTGCACGCCTGTAATTCCAGCTACTTGGAAGGCTGAGGCGGAATGATCGCCGGAGCCCAGCAGGTCGAGGCTGCGGTGGCCGGCAGCGGCCACTGCACTCCAGTCTGGGCGACAGAGTGAGACTCCAACTCAAAAAAAAAAGAAAAAAGAAATTGGTTGGCTGGGTGTGGCGGCTCAAGTCTGTAATCCCAGCGCTTTGGGAGGTTGAGGCGAGAGGATTGACTGAGTCCAGGGGTTCGATACCAGCCTGGGCAACTTGGTGAGACCTCGTCTCTGCAATACATCAAAAAATCAGCCGGGCGAGATGGCGCGTGCCTGTAGTTCCAGCTACTTGGAAGGCTGAGGCGGAAGGATCACCTGAGCCCCACAGGTTGACGCTGGGGTGGCCATGAGCGTGCCACTGCACTCCAATCTGGAAAACAGAGTGAGACACAAAAAAGAAAGAAATTGGTCAATTTCCTCCTAATTAAAAAAAATGCCACATTAAAGGCCAATTAGTTTTCAGGCTGCCAGGAAATGCGGCCTAGAAAATGCCCCCGCCAATACCCCCTCAGCAGAGGGCAGCCTCTGATCACAATCTTGAACTTTTTGGGGGCGGGGAAGGAGGACACAGACCAGCTGCGGACAGGGTTGTGGGTGGGGCTCCCGGGCCAGCGGGGCTTCCCCAAGGGTGGGTTTTCTCAGGTGGGGGCGAGGGGTTGTGCCCTCTGGGCCCAGGAGCTCTGAGACCCTGTCTGGGCCTAGAAACCCAGGCCCTGACACCGGTTCTCCCTGGCTGACCCCTCAGCCACAGGCGAGCACTCTCCCTGACAGCGGCCCCAGCTGCTGAGAGAGACGGGCTTCTGGAAGGCTCCTGTCCCCAGGCCCTGCGCCCCGCAGTGGAGCCCCACAGCGGCCCTTGGAGGGAGCTGCCCATTGTGAGATGGGCGAGATGAGGCCCAGAGCCCCCAGCGCCCTCTCCTGAGTCGAGGAGGCACCCAGCAGCCGTTCCTGCCCCGTCGAAGAGGGCCCTTTCCGCACAGCAAAAAGGGCCGGGGCCAGAAGCAGTGGCTCATGCCTATCACCCTGGCACTTTAGGAGGCTGAGGCAGGAGGACTGCTTGAGTCCAGGAGTTGGAGACCAGCCTGGGCGACACAGCGAGACCGCCTCGCTACAAAAATAAAAAAAAAACTCACCAGGCGTGGTGGCACATGCCGGTAGTCGCAGATCGTTGGGAGGCTGAGACAGAAGGATCCCCTGAACCCAGGAGGTAGAAATCATGGTGAGCTGTGATCGTGCCACTGCACTCCAGCCTGGGCAGCAGAGTGAGACCCCAACTCAAAAAAATAAAAGGCCGGGCAGCTGCCACATCCGCACACAAGCAAATTCCCGCAGTTGGCCGCATTCAAGGCGAGGCTCACAGCTCCCAGAGCTAACGAAAGCTCCCGCTCGTGGCCAGCTGGGCATGCCGGGCGACCTGCCAGGCCCTGCGCCCTCGTCGCACCCATCCTCACGGGCACCAGAGGCTCAGCAAGGTCAGGTGACATGCCCAAGGTCATGCTGCCTGCCCACTTCCTAGTCACGGCATGCTCCTGTCTGCAACGTCCCAGTCTTTCCAGTTCCTCAAGGTCAAAGCCAAGGTCTCCTCTCCTGGAAGGGCATCAAGCCGTAGAAAAAACACTGGGCTCCCTGCGGCCCTGGACAGGCCTCTGTGCCTCCCTGGCCTCGGCGTTCTCATCTGCCAAATGGGAGGCTGGGATCTGTTTGGTTGGAGCCTCCCGCAGGGGCGCTGGTGGGCTGGGGCGGCCAGGAGCAGGGCGTCCGGCTGGAGCAGCAGCCTTCCCTTGGGCAGGACAGGGGACCCGGCTGCCTCGCGGGGAGCGGTCTCTGGCCAGGAAGGGCGGTGGGGACAAGGAGCGACGGCCACGGAGCTGTCCTGCACTGCAGACCCCTCCCAGGGCAGCCCCCGAAGGACCTGGGTGCCCGGCCCGCCCCAGGCTCCCCCATCCTTGGTCCCTGCCCAGGCTGGAGGCAGGGAGGGGCTGCGGGTTGCGAGGGGCCGCCAGGCCTCCCCTGCGCGCCTGGCTCTGACCGGAGGCCTGGGCGTCTCCTAGGGTGGTCTCCTGCTGTGAAGCCTGAGAAGGGCAGAGCCACCCCTTTCTCCCTGAGGGTGAGGAAGGGGGACGGGTGAGGGGTCACCTCGCAGACCACTCGGGGCGGCTGGCTCCCTGAGGACGGACTGCTCCCGGCGCTCAGTACTGACTGTGTGGCAGGCATGGCAGCCAAGAAAGCGCCACACCGCCCGTGCTCGAGAGCCACAGTGACGTAGAGAACCAGAGAGGACACAGACACGGGTGCCACGCCGGGACAACGGCCGCTGGGCATGTATGCACTGAGCCTGGGTGTCCCTGGGAGAGCAGCTCCCAGAGCACAGGTGGGGGGGTAGGGGGAGGACTGAAAGCAGGGGAACCGGCATTCCCGGCAGGGGCAGGGGCCTATTCCAAGGCCCTGAGCATGAAAGAGCAGGGTGTGTGCGTGCACAGAGAGTAGCTGGGAGGGGAGGCAGCAGGAGAGGCAGATAGGGTCACAGGGGTCAGGATCTGCCAGCCACACTCAGGGTCATGAGAGCAGCCCCCCTGTCGTCACACGGTCACAACTGGCCAGCGCGGCCCTGAGCCCATCTCAAGCACTGGCTTCCGAATCCTCCGACAAGTTGTGAAGCCCAGAGAGGCCAGGCTCGTTGCCGTGGTCACACCGCTGCAGTGGCCAGGCTGGACCCGGGGCCCTCACCACCTGCAAGCGCTGCCTCTGAGGGGTCTGGGCTTCCCCTTCAGGGCCACTGGGAGCCTCGGGGGACTTCTAGGGGTGCAGGGGCACAGTCCCAGGGCCCCAGCTCCCCAAGCCAGGCTCCCAGAGAGTCACTGCATCTGCCAGGGGGCCTTGGTGGTCTTTTTTTTTTTTGAGTCAGAGACTCACTCCGCCGCCCAGGCTGGAGTGCAGTGACACGCTCACGGCTACCCCAATGTCAACCTGCCGGGCTCCGGCGATCCTTCAGCCTCAGCCTTCCAAGGAGCCAGAACTACAGGCGTGTGCTACCATGCCCAGCTAATTTGTGATTTATTGTAGAGATGAGGTCTCGTCAAGTTGCCCGGGGTGGTCTTGAACCTGTGGACCCAGGCAATCCACTCGCCTCGGCCTCCCAAAGTGCAGGGACGACAGGCTGAGGCGGGCTGTTCTCAAGACCCCATGGGCCACCCCAGGCCTCCCAGGAAGCTCCCCGTGTCTTGGGCTGCTCTTTCCAGAGCCTTTGGGCCCAGCCTCGCCCCGCCCTGGTCCCAGCCCCACCACCCCGGCCGCTTCCTCCCACTGCAGTTCTTGCTCAGGGATGGCACCTGGGGGCCCCCAGGGGAGCGGCTCCATCTGGAGAGACCCTTCCCCACACCCTCCCGGCACCGTCTGCCCACCCAGCCCCCCAGAGTTCTCCCCACCTTCCCTCTGTGCCCCCACCCCCGGCTTTGGCCTCGCAGGTGCCTCGAGACGGCAGATTCCAGAGACCCTCAGCACTGGCACCCTCCAGCCACCCCACTGTGCAGACCAGACAGCGGCGGGGCGGCGCTGGCTGCAGCTCCACTCCTGGTCAGCCCCTAGGCCTCTGTGGAGCGCCACGCCCTTCCACACGGGCATCTCATACTCGGTCCACGCTTTGGTCAGAGCAGTGGGGTTATGACCGGAAGGCTGGGCTGTCTGCTCGGTTCTCACGCCTTCTGACCTCCGAAAACACAGTGAGTCCCACATCGGCATCTCTGCCTCACAGAGGGGTAAGACGAGGCAGGTAGTGGTCCACAACTTGCTGTTCCTGGTCACGTAGCGGGCAGCCCCAGTCACAAGCACCTCCTGTCGGAGATCCTGCCTGTTCCTTAAGTTAAGCCTCTTGCTCTGCTCCCTGTGTCTGTGGCAGACATCATTAATTGATCACCACGCTGTTTCCCTCTAAGCCCAGGTGCAGCCTCAGAATCCTTCTCAACACAGCCTCTGCCAACTAGGGGACTGGCCATCGATATGACAGCCATTTACTGTCCTTCCTAGATGGCAAGATCTAGCCTTATCTTGTATCTGTCCCAGCACCTGGCTCGGAGCCCAACATAGGACACAGATCACCGTAGTGAACATTTACGGAGCGGGTGAACAAACGCTCTTGAACAGATGATGCCTCCGGTGCTGGCTGCTCCAGCCCAGCTCCCTCGCAGCGACCGCACGGCAGGTACTTGCCAGGCATGCCCCACTAGCTGATGCTCCCTGGTCTCCAAAGGGCATCCTCTGAGCTGACGGCCTGCCCTGGGATGCCATGTCCCCCGCTCACACATCTCGTGACAGAGCCGGACCCTGCCTCCCGCCTCTGAGCCCAGTTCTCGGCCTGCCGCCCCCAGCTTGTTGTTCAGTGTCTCGGTCCTTCGGAGCGGGCCTGGGCCTCTGCCTGGGGATGGGGAGGGCACTGCGGGCGAGTCCCAGGGACACGGGTGGGAGAGGGTTCTCGGGAGAGCAGTTCATTGCGTCTTTGCTCTCCTCGCCTGCAATTGTAGAGCCACAAACGAAAGACACCACAGTGCACCAGCACTGACAGATCGGAATGCGTCCCCCAAATTCACATGTGCAAACATAATCTGTAATGCGGTGGCATTAAGAGGCAGGGCTACTTTGGGAGGCTGAGGTGAAAGGATTGCCTGAGCCCAGGGGTTCGAGACCAGCCTGGGCAGCGTGGCGAGACCTCGTCTCTACAATAAATCAAAAACTAGCCAGGCGTGGTAGCACGCGCCTGTAGTTCCGGCTACTTGGAAGGCTGAGGCAGGAGGATTGCCTGAGCCCAGCGGGTTGACGCTGGGGTGACTGTGAGCGTGCCACTGCACTCCAGCCTGGGTGACTGACTGAGACTCCAATTAAAAACAAAACAAAACAGAGTCAGGGCCTGGCCAGGCGTAGTGGCTCACGCCTGTTATCCTAGGACTTTGAGGCCGAGGTGGGAGGATCACTTGAGTCCAGTTTGAGAACAGCCCAGGCAACATAGAGAGACCTCATTTCTACAAAAAATAAAAATATTAGCTGGGGGCAGTGGCTCACCCCTGCAATCCCAGCACCTTGGGAGGCTGAGGTGGGAGGAGCGCTTGAGCCCAGGAGTTTGAGACCAGCCTGGACAACACAGCAAGACCCTGACTCTACAAAAAAATTGAAAAATGAGCTGGGCATGCTGGTGCACACTTGTAGTCCCAGCTGCTCGAGAGGCTGAGGTGGGAGGATCACCTGAGCCCAGGAGGTCGAGGCTGTGGTGAGCGCGAGTGTGTGACTGCACTCCAGCCTGGGGGACACAGTGAGACTTTGACCAAAAAACCAAAACAAAACAATGGGGCCTTTGGGAGGTGATGAAATTCTGCAGGCTCCACCCTCATGCAGGGGATCAGCCCTCACACAAGGGCCTGCAGGAGCGTGTGGTCCCTTCTGCCGTGTGAGGACAGGACAGGGTTAGGAGGTCCCCGTGAGAGCGGGCCCTCACCAGACACGACATCTGCAGGGGCTTTGACCCCGGACTCCCAACTCCCAGCGCTGTGAGCCCTGAGCTGCGGCTTGTCAGGGGCCAGGCTTAGGTGTGTTGCTGCAGCAGCCGGAAGGGACCAGGACACCCTTCCCTGCACAGGTCCTGGTGGCCCAGAGGGGTGTGGCCTGCCCAAGGCCGCCTGGTGAGTCCCGCTGGGCAGGGCTGCAGAGCCCCTGTGCCCTGGGCTTGTGTCAGTAGTTGTTCTGGAGGGAGGGACCGCAAGCACCTAAAAGGCTCAAGATGGGTGCTCACTAAACAGTGGGTGGACAGGAGGACAGAAGGAAGGGAGGGAAAAAGGGGGGGAATGAGTAGGCGGGTGGAAGGGGAGGGGGAGAGGGGAGGGAGGGGGAGGAAGGAGGGAGGGAATGAGTAGGGTGGGTCAGAGGGAGGGAGCAGGGAAGAGGAAGCAGGGAAGAGGAAGGGTGGAAGGGTGGCCGGCTGAGTGAGCGCAGGGGCGGGTGGAGGGGAGGAAGCAGGCTGGGGGCGCGAGTGCTGGTGACTGTCCCTGCAGCCAGGTCAGGAAGGAGAGGAGCCAGGAGCAGAGCTGGCTCACGGCCCCTCCTCCTCCCCGACATTTTTATTAGGAGTGCTGGGGGCACCTGGAGCCCCGTCATGTCCTAGAAGCTGCTTTATTTTATTTATTTTTTGAGTTCGAGTCTCACTCTGTCGCCCAGACTGGAGTGCAGTGGCCGCTCCTGGCCACCGCAGCCTTGACCTGCTGGGTTCCGGCGATCCTTCAGCCTCAGCCTTCCAAGTAGCTGGAGCTACAGGCGTCCTACCACACCCGGCTATTTTTTTTGATTTATTGTAGAGATGAGGTCTCGCCAAGTTGCCCAGGTGGGTCTCGAACCTGCGGGCTCAGGCAAATCCACTCACCTCGATCTCCCAAAGCGCTGGGATTACAGGCTTAGCCACCGAGCCCGGCTGGAAGCAGCTTCATTAAGGACCAAGCAAGCGACTGGAGCAGGGTTGCTGATGCCATCACCTGTCACCCACCGGCTTGGTGGACAGCCTTGAGGGGCTTCGGCAGGGGGCCAGGACCTGAGGTCCGCGAGTCTGCCGCTCTCCTCCCAGCGCCTCCGCTAACTGGCTGTGTGGCCCAGGGCTGCTGACCCGCCTTCTCTGATGAGCAAAGCATTCCTGCCCATCACACAGTAACAGACCACAGCCCACCTGCCTGACCTCAGGACAGGCGTGTGCCGGGACCACCCCTGGCTCATGGATGAGGAACTGAGGACAACAGGGAGACCCAAGGCTTGGCCGGTCCACGCTGCCGGCAGTGCCGGGCCAGGGCCGAGGTGGGCGGTGAAGACCACCCGGCCATCTCCTGACTGGATCTGAGCGGAAACAGGCGGGTGGGGGCGGGGCTGGAGGGGTGCCTCTCCCACCAGCTCCCAGAGGTGACAGCGCAGGAGGGGAGCGGGGACAATGAGGCTGATTTACAGCCATCAGCGGGCTCAGCTCACCATCTGTAAGCATGCGCTCACCGGGGTTTCAGGGACCCCAACCTGCGGCGTGAATGGCGGGAAGACAGGGTGCACGGCAGAGTGTCCTGAGCCACGAGGTGGACTGCGGGGACTGAGTGGGGCCTACCTGGCTCTCGAGGACCCTGTGGGACCAGGAATGCCTCCACTGAGAGCTGGGTCTCTGCCAGTCCGGGAAGAGCCCAGGTCGCTGGACGCAAGGGCTCGCACACAAAGGGAGGGCTGTGTCCTGGGCCGCCAAAAAAGGGTGTCATGAAGCGGGGGCAGTACTACACACGACCCGTGTCACCTTCTGGCTGTGTGTCCCCGGCACGTGACAACACCTCTCTGAGGCTCTGTCCTGTCACCTGTGAAACCGGGACCAGCATGCCATCTGCCCCTCCTGGTGGCTTTAGGGGTCAAGTTAGGCGTGGAAACGCACAGACCTCGGTGCAACGCCTGGCACCCCGCACCTTCCCATCGGGTCGCGGCTGTGCTCATCCATGCCCCCATCTGCCAGATGGGACGACTGAGGCTCAGAGAAGCCAAGCGACTTGCCTCGGAGCACGCAGCCAAGTGGCGACAGAGCCCATGGCCAGTGCTGCTTCCCTGACCCTGTCCAGGGCCCTTGTGCAGAGATGAGCCTGCCTTGGGGACACAGCCAGACCCATCTCGGGGTCCCAAGGCGGCCATCCTGGGTCCCACCAGCTCCACTCACAGCCTCCGTGTTCTGAGCACCTACTAGGCACCAGGCACCGCGCGTGTGCGCAGCCCCTCAAGGGACCCCGGCAGCCTGCGAGGTCCCCACGTCGAGAGGCACACGCTCTGGTAGTCGCAGGGCCCCGCAGACCCGTCTGTCCGTGTCCATGGCCTCCTCCAAGGATCCCCGGTGGACAGGACGGGCTGGGCCCTCAGGCCGGCCTCCCTCCCAGCTGGAGAGCCGGAGGCGGAGGGAAGTGGGAAACCTCGGCCCCCTCCTGCGAGCCGCGGGTCCCTGCAGGGGCCACGCAGGCGATGGCGCAGGGAGGGACAGCGGCCTGCGCTTCCATCTGATCCGCGCAGACGCTCCAAGTGCAAGCGGGCCGGCAGCAACACAAAAGCCGCGGCTCTCCACGTGGGAAGCCCCAGACCCGCCGCTCACAGGGCGGGCGGGAGCGACAGCTGTCCCGCCCAGGCGAGGGCCCCGGTCCCCACCCGGCCCGAGGCCCCGGCGCCAGATGGGGCGGCTGGAGCCCGGCCTCCCGGCCCGCAACCCGCCCTGCGCCGCGACCCCTGCCCCGGCCCACGGAAGCCGGACCCTGACCCCGATCCCACGCAAAGCAGACACGATCTGGGGAGGACAGCCCTCGTCCCCGCCCGGCCGGCCGCGCGTCCCCGGCGGCCCCAGCCTCGGACGCGCCGGCCGCGGCCGCGTCTGGGAAAGAAGCGGGGCGGGGGCGACACCCAGGCTGCCCCCCGCGTTCGGGGGGCTGGGCTGTTTCAGGGCTTCCTGGAGGACGAGGAGGGGGGCTTTGGGGTGGCAGGATCTTTCCGCCCGCGGGGTGGTCTCTGCTGGGCACGTGGGGGGCGGGCGCGAGGAGCGAGGGGCTGGGGAGGGGGGACCCCCGTCGCCCGGGAGAAGCACCCCACCGCGGGGAGGCCCGGTCGCCCGCGTCCCCTCGGCGTGCCCGGGCTCGGTCGCCGGGAGCACGTCGGGGCCCGCGGGGCCGGGGTCCCGGCGCCTGAACCCGACGAGCCCGGAGGAACAGGAGCGGGGGCCGCGCTCGCCAGCCGACGCCAACCCGTCCGGCCGCCCCCTCCCCGCCCAAGCGGGCAGGCCCGGTGGGGGAAGGCCCGGGGCGCCCCCGCGACGCCCGCGCGGCCCGGGCCCCAGGGCGCATGCGCGGGCCGGGGCGCAGGAGGCCGCGGCCGCCCGCGCAGCCTCGCTCGGGCCCGGTCTCCGTGGCAACGGCTCGCGGGGGGAGGGGCCGCGCGGCGCGGGCCGCGGCGGCTGCTATTTCTGCCGCTTCCTGTTCCTCGCGGCCACGTCGCCATGGCAACCGAGCGGCGCACCGCGGCCGCTTCCCGGCCCGGCTGGCGCGCGTGACCCCGGCCGCTCGCGCCCCCTCGTCTCTCACTCGCCGCGCCCCGCGCCCCCGCCCCCGGCGCCCTCCCCCCGCGCCCCGTGCCCGCCGGCCGCCGCTGCCCGGTGCCCACGGCCCGGAGGTGGGGGGAGGTGGATGGGGGACGCTTATTAAAAAGCATCGTAACGTTTCCGCTTTTATGGCGCTGACGGGGCGCGTTATTTACTGTTATTGTTGCCGAGCGATCGCCGGGGCGCAGCGCCCCCGGGAGCTCACCTCGGGCGGGCGGGGCCCTCGGCGGGGACGGCCTGCGGGGGCCGGGATCCTCGGAGAGAGGCGGGGACTGCGCTCTGGCCGGCTTCTGGGGGTCAGGGGACCGCTGCCCTCGGAGGCGCCGAACCGAGCCCCGGAAGTGCGGGCCCCCGCGGGCGGTGCGACCGCCCCCTCCCCCGCGCCCGGCTCCCCGTTCCGGGCGCCCGGCCTTCCGGCCTTCCCCTCCAGCCCTGAGCCGGGCCTCGGCGTGGCCGTCTGCGTGGGAGCCGGCGAGGGACGTCGGGCGTCGGGGTCCCGCCCGGACTCTGCACCAGGCCCTGGAACCCGTTCGTGGCCGCGCGCGCCGTTGCTGCCCGGACAGCGAAGCCGGGAGGCCTCGGCGGTCGGTGCTCGAAGTTGGGCCCGACGTGCGCGCACCCGCAGGCCGCCAGCCGCGTGGACGGGCCACCCGGGCCTGGGACCCGCGCTCGCCTTCCACGCCTCCGCCGCCCCGCATGGCCGGCGGCCTTTCCCCTCCAGGGCCAGAGGCCTAGGCCTGGCCACCGAGGCCTGCTCCAGGCTTGCCCTGCAGCCACGCTGGGGTCGAGCTCACCACCTTTCCTGCAAAGACCTCAGACGGTCTAGAGTCACAGTTCTAGGAAGAGTGTCTCCTCCCCCCAGTCGCTCATGTAGCAAGACAAAGAAGGCTGGGCAAGGTGGCTCAGCCTGTCATCCCAGCACTTTGGGAGGCCTAGGCGAGAGGATTGCCTGCGCTCAGGGGCTCACAACCAGGCCCGGCCACTTGGCAAGATCTCGTCTCTACAATAAATCAAAAAATTAGGCGGGCATGGTGGCCCATGCCTGTAGTTCCAGCTCCTTGGAAGGCTGAGGCGGGAAGATTGCCTGAGCCCAGCAGGTCGAGGCTGCCGTGGCTTTGAGCAAGCCGCTGCACTCCAGCCTGGGTGACGGAGTGAGACTGACTCACACCCCCCCCCCCCCCCGCAAAAGAGACAAAGAGCTTCCCAGCCTGTCATGGCGGCCCTGGGGTACTGGCAGGCAGCAAGAGGGTCACCGCCCGTCCCCTCCACTGTCCCCAGCCCGCATGCCACGGGCTGACCTGGTGAGACGCCTCTCCAGCAGCTGGGGCAGGTTTAGAGGGTCTAGGTGATGTTTAGAGATGACAGTTGTTTCCCAGTGTCACAGAACTCCAGAGCCGGCTGGGCTTTGGAGGCTATCCAGACCAGCTACCCCGCCTGCCTTTTGCCGCTGGGGAAACTGAATCCCAGAGAGAGGAAGAGACCTGCCCGAGAGGTGCCAACAGTGGGTGGTGAGGGGCCGAGCCCCGAAGAGGACCCAGGTGCTGCAGCCCCCATTCAGGCGTGGTTGTCCCTGTTTCTTCTGGAATGAGCTGCATGATAAGACGTTCAGGAGCCAAGGCTGGATGTGGTAGCCCACATCTGTAATCAGCACTTTGGGAGACCGAGGCCGGAGCATCACTTGAGCCCAAGAGTTCAAGACCAACCTGGGCAACACAGTGAGATCCCATCGCTAAAAAAAAAAAAATTCAAAAAGCTACCTGTGGTGGCACACACCTGTAGTCCCAGCTACTCAGGAAGCTGAGGTGGAAGGATCACCTGAGCCCAGGTCAAGGCTGCAATGAGCCCTGATGGTATCACTGCACTCCAGTCTGGGTGACAGAGGTAGACCCTGACAAAAAAAAAAGAGGGCCGGTAACCGTGGTGGCCCTGGGTGTTCCATGGCTTGTGACTGCATCACTCTGATCTCTGCCTCAGTCTGCACTGGGCCCCCTCCTCTTCTGTCCAATCTTTTTTTATTTTTGTAGAGATGGGATCTCGCTATGTTGCCCAGTCTGGTAACCATGGATAGACAGGAGGCACTGAAGCCAGACTGCTTGGGCTCAGATCCTAACTTCAAAGTGAAACCTTGGACAAGCAGATGCTTCTCTCCCAGCCATGGTTTCCCTGCGTGTTGCATGGGGCGGTCGATCACACCTGCCCTGAGTTCATCTTAAGGCACAAAAGACGGGATGTGATGAACACCTGGACTAACGCCTGGCTCTAAGGTCTTCATTCATGCTGGCAATCGGGTGACACTGGTGGTTGTCGTGGCTTGAACAGAACGTCCTTCCATAAAGGAATGTGAACACCCTCCTCCCTGGAATCTGTGGATCCGGCCTCGTTTGGGAAAAGGATCTTTGTAGATGAAGCATCTTGAGAGGAAATCACCTTGGACTACCCGGGTGGGACCCAGATACCATCGCAAGTGTCCCCAGAAGAGACCTTAATTTGCTGTCACATTGCCAGCAGGTTCAGAGAGAGAGACAAGGCCAGGCACCGTGGTTCACCCCTGTTATCCCACCACTTTGGGAGGCCGAGGTGGGAGGATGGCTTGAGCCCAAGAGTTCGAGACCATCCTGGGCAACATAGTGAGATCCCATCTCTACAAAAACAAAAATAAAAATAGAAGACGCAGAAGGCGAGGGGGCCCTGTGCAGACTGAGACGGAGATTGGAGTGATGTGGCCACAAGCTGAGGAGCACCGAGAGCCTCCAGAAACCAGAGGGGGCAGCAAGGAGCCTGGGGGGGTGTTGGGCACAGCCCTGTTGACACTGGAGTCAGACTTTCGGCCTCCGGAGCGGTGAGAGAGTCATCTGTTGCTTCCAGCCACCGGGTCCGTGGGCATTCGGGACTCGGCCGCACGAGATTACACAGGGGGATGAGGAGGAGGAGGATGGGTGGTGATGATGGCGCAGCTGACGGCGGTTGCCTGCACCTGCTGGAGCTGCCTCAGAGTTCTGGAGGCTGGAAGCCTGAAGTCAGGGTGTCGGCAGGGCCCCACTCCCTCCGAGGCGCAGGCAGGGTCCTGCCCCCCCTCCACCAGCCTCGACTGTTCCTTGGGATGTAGCCACGTCACTCCCATCCTCGGTTTTCTCGACGTGTCTTCAAGACTTCATCTCTCTGCCCCCTCCCTTTTTTGGAGTCGGGGTCTCAGCTTGCAGACCAGGCTGGAGTGCAGCGGCACGCTCACGGCTCACCGTGCCCTCGACCTCTTCCTGGGCTCAGGCGATCCTTTCTGAATAATTGGGACTACACACCCGCTAATTTTTTTTTTTTGAGGCTTGATCTCCTTATGTTGCCCAGATGGGTCTTGAACTCCTGGCCTCAAGCGATTCTCCTACCCCAGCCTCCCAAACAGCTGGGATTACAGGAGTGAGCCACTGAGCCACATCCCACCCCCCGCCTTTTTTTTTTTTTGAGTTGGAGTCTCTGTCACCCAGGCTGGAGTGCAGTGGTAGCCTTGGCCTGCTGGGCTCAGATGATCCTTCCGCCTCAGCCTTCCAAGTCGCTGGAACTACAGGTGCACGCTACCACGCCTGGCTAATTTTTTATTTATTGTAGAGACGAGGTCTCACCACGTTGCCCAGACTGGTCTCGAACCTGTGGGCTCAGGCAATCCTCTCGCCTCGGCCTCCCAAAGTGCTGGGATTACAGGCTTGAGGCACCACGCCTGGCCCGCATTCCTCTTTTTATGGGGACCCCAGTCTTATTGGATTAGGGCCCACTCGAATGACCTCATCTTTTATTTATTTATTTATTTTTGGGTTGGAGTCTCACTCCGTTGCCCAGACTGGAGTGCAGTGGCATGCTCACAACCATCCCAGCGTCAACCTGCTGGGTTCTGGCTATCCTCCCGCCTCAGCCTTCCAAATAGCTAGAACTACAGGCACGTGCTACCACACCCAGTTAATTTATTGTAGAGATGAGGTCTCACCATCTTGCCCAGGCTGGTCTTGAACCTGTGGGCTCAGGCAGTCCTCTCACCTTGGCCTCCCAAAGTGCTGGGATTATAGGCTTGAGCCACTGCACCCAGCCATGACCTCATCTTAAATCTCCACAAAGACCAGGTAAGCTCACATACTGAGGCACTGGAGGTTAGGACTTGAACCTGTCTTTTGGGGGGACAGAATTGGTCTCATAACAGCAGTGATGGTGGAGGTATGGTGGTGATGACTTCTTTTAGGGGGGTCGGGGTCTCACCCGCTCACGCAGACTGGAGTGCAGAGCGCAGTGACACGATCATGGCTCACTGCAGCCTCAGTCTCCTGGGCTCAGGCGATCCTCCTGCCTCAGCCTCCCAAATACCTGGGACTCCAGGCACACACCATCACGCATGGCAACTTTTAAATTTTTGTAGAGACGAGGTCTCGTAATGTCGCCCAGTTTGGTCTTGAACACCCGGGCTCAAGCGATCCTCCAGCCTCGGCCTCCCCAAGTGCTGGAATTGCAGGCGTGAGCCACTGCACCGGGCCCGGTGGTGATGGTTATCATCTTGGTGGTGACTCAGGCCTGGACCCCCGACCTGCAGGTGCTCTCTGGAGGCCGGTCTGTGCTTGGCAGCGAAGAGCAGGGTAGGAGCACCCGCTGAAAGAGCAGAGAGGGAGAAAGACAATCCAGACGCCATTGCCAAGCCAGTGCAGTGGGGAGCTGTTCGCCCTTCAGAAACTACATGGTTCCTTGGCTTGGAGGGGCATCTCAGCCCCTAGCCTTCCAGGAGTCTGGGAGGGTGCATGCCTCGGGCCAGGTGGCCGTGGGCCAGGGTGAGTGGACCCTGGGAAGGAGGGCAGGTGTGGGGGCTCCCCTGCTCCAGGGCACCGGCCTTCCCCCTGCCACGTGCAGGCACCTGCTATTTTTATACTAAGTGAGCGCTCCTCTCTGGCCCCTCCCAGCTGCAGAAACCTCCCTGAGGCCAGGGACCAGAATTTGCACACCTGAGAGGCACCCAGGGCTGGCCGTCTTCAGGGAGGGCAGGGCGAGAGGCCAGAGCTGTGTGGTCCTCCCCACGCCCCCCAGCTGGGCGCCACGGAGCTAAGGCAGGCACGGGGCCACCCGATTCTGGACACGATTTTCCTCCGCCAGACCCCCGGCTGCCCAAGGAAGTCAGGAGGACTGCAGAGGCAGGCTGGCCCTGCCTTTCTTCTGGAGCTGCCAGCCCGGTAACCATGGCAGCAGGAAGACGGAGCCTGAGGACAGAGGCCCCACGGTCTTTGGTCTCTGACAGAAGGCAGGCAGGATCCGGCCACTGTTTCTTGTTTTTCTGTTCCTTTTCTTCTTTCTTTCTTTTTTTTGTGAGAGTCTCAGTCTGTGGCCCAGACTGGAGTGCAGTGACACAATCACAGCTCAATGCAGCCTCCACCTCCTGGGCTCAGGCAATCCTCCCGCCTCAGCCTCTTGAGCAACTGGGACTGCAGGCGTGCGCCACCACACCTGGCTAATATTTTTTTCCCTAGAGACGAGTTCTCGCTATATTGGCCGGGCTGGTCTGAAATTCCAGGGCTCAAGGGATCCTCCCACCTCAGCCTCCCAAAGTGCTGGGATGACAGGGTGAGCCACCGCGCCCAGCCCTGTCGTTTTTTCTTGTTAGACATTAACTCCCTCCTCGATGTATCTTTCTCCAGCTTTTGCCAAGCAATAACGGTACTCTAAACAGTTAGCCTTCATTCGTTCATTTGTCCGATCAGTATTTTTTTTGTTTGTTTGAGTTGGAGTCTCACTCTGTCACCGAGACTGGAGTGCAGTGGCCGCTCCCGGCCACCGCAGCCTCGACCTGCTGGGCTCCGGCGATCCTTCCGCCTCAGCCTTCCGAGTAGCCGGGATTACAGGCACATGCTACCACACCCGGCTGATTTTTTATTTATTGCAGAGATGAGGTCTCGCCAAGTTGCCCAGGCGGGTCTCGAACCCGCGGGCTCAGGCGATCCACTCACCTCAGCCTCCCAAGGTGCGGGGTTACAGGCAGAGCCTCCGAGCCCGGATTCGATCAGTATTTTTGTAGCACGTTTCCTGCCAGACACACCTCCGTAGACGCCAAAGCCGAGTGCCAGCTGCCATGAGGCTCGCAGTCTAGGAAAGAGAGAGGCCAGGGGCAAAGAAACAAGCCAGTATTGTGATCCAAGGAGCGAGATGCCTTTTCAAAGCAGGGTGAGGGGCGAGGCCAGAGAACAGAAGGCTGGGCTGGACATGACAATGGAACCGAGCCCTGTGGGGAACCGGGGGTAGGTAGGTAGAGGTCCAAGGCAGTACGGTGAGTGCAAAGGCCCTGGGGTGGGCATGCCCAGGTCCTGACTCTACGTCTGAAGCCAACGGAGGGTGGAGGGCAGGAGTGAGCCCAGCGCGAATTTGTGTGCAGAGACTCTGTGTCACCCGCCTGGAGTGCAGTGGCACGGCCACGGCTCACCACAGCCTTGAGCTCCTGGGCTCAGGTGATCCTCCCGCCTTGGCCTCCTGAGTCGCCCGGACTACAGGCACAGCCACCGTGACCAGCTAATCTTTGTTTTGTTGTTTTGTAGTGAGACGGTCTCACTGTGTTGCTCAGGGTGGCCTTGAACTCCTGGGACCGCAGGTGTGAGCCACTGTGCCCGGCGGATTTGTGTCTGTAGCCTCCTCTCTGAGTGGAGAACGCCGAAGGGGCCGGGGGAAGCCAGGAGAACAGCCAGGGCCGAGAGAGGACCGCGGAGAGAGGACGGTGGGCGGGCCAGGGATGGCAGCCGGGCAGGAGACGCAGACGGCTGGAGCTAGGGAGCGCGATTTGAAGCCGAGCCCTCGGGACTGGTGAGTAGACCAGGGACGTGAGCACAGAAGACAGCCAGGCCCCAAAGAGACTTCAGGGTCTTGGGCGGCGGGAGGCCCTGAAGCCCGCAGGAGACGCTGGGAGCCGGGTGGCGGCTACCCCCCACAGGTGGTGGGGGTTGTCCTGAAATCATCTGATCCACATCAGTGCTCTGTGAAGTGGGCACCATTCTATTCCCTTTCACGGATGGGAAACTGAGGCCCAGAGAGGCAAAGTAATTTACCCAGGGGCCAGGGCTGGGAAAGATGCACCCCCAGGCAGTCCAGTTCCAAAGCTCAACCTCCTGTCTGTCCAGTGGCTCACGCGGCTGTTGTTCCATCCCCCTGGTCCGTGTTGTGGGCACCGTAGGCTCTGCCCTGCTCCGGGTCCTGGCGCCTCTCATGTGGCCTCTGTGAGGGCACCGTGGAGGCAGTGGCAAGGAGGCTGGCCCAGGCCCAACCTGGGAGCAACTTGCTTTTTAACTTTTTTGTAAGGCCGAGGTCTCGCTGTGTTGCCCAGGCTGGTCTCAAACTCCTGGCCTGAAGCGATCCTCCTGCGCTGGCCTCCCAAAGTGCTAGGATTATGGGCATGAGCCACCTCGCCTGATCGAAACTCTCTAGGAGGGAGCCAGGCAGGAGTCTGGGCTGCCTCAGCGGACCGAGAGTCTCAGGCTCAGCCAGGCCAGGAGCAGGGGGAACGGTGATCCCAGCAGAGGGAACGGCATGTGCCAAGGTCCTCTTGGTGGGAGAACGAGGGGGGGGAGTGACCACTGGCAGGCCAGAGAGCGGGGGGGTGGGGGGCTGAGCACCCACAAATCCCAGGCACTAGGAGGAGGCGGGAGGGAAAGGTAAACCAGAGCAGGGAGGGAGAGGGAGGGGCGCCAGGGGCCTCGAGGCTTGGAGGACGCAAGGCAGCGGGGACCCCCTGCCTGAAACCGCCAGTACAGCCAGGAGAGAGACGGCCCAGGCGAGACCCTGCTGCACGGGACGGCCCGGGCCCCACGGGGTGTGGAGGGCCACCCCGCCCCACCCTCCCTCTACTGGAAGGTTGGGACTTGAACCCAGAGCCAGTCCACCCCCAGGCTGGCTGTGCTTTCGAGACCAGCAGGCCGGACCCACCCTCTGTCCACATCAGGGGAGGGCCCGGCCAAGCTGGTGTTCTCAGACCACGGGCACTGGCCGCCCCAGAGGTCATTCATTCACTCATTCTCCCGGCAGCTGCAGTGAACCATCGAGGTACCAGGCCCCTGCCCCGTGCTGGGGTCGCAGTGGGGACAGGGCCAAGTCCCTTGCCTCAAGGAGCTCCGGGACCAGTAGCAAGTGCCAAGCCGGGTGAGGTGCAGGGAGGAGGAAGGTGGAGCTGGACGGCGTTGCGGGGAGCTGGGCTTCGCCTTGGAGCCGAGACCGGCACTGCTGGGGCAGTCACCACGACCGCCTTCAGCCTCAGGTCCCTCTAGCCCGCCCTGTCCCCTGCTCATGGAGGGTGGGTGACCCCGAAGCCCCAGGGCAGGCTCCCCTCCCTTCGCTCCCTCAGACGCCCCGCCTCACCCTCCTTGGCCGCCAACCTCAGGCCGAGCCGGGGCTCAGGATAACCCTGAATGTCCAGGGTCCTGAGTGGGAGCTGGGCAGGGGCTGGGCCCGGCTCCACCCTAGGCGGAGGGCAGGCTCCACTCGCCTTTCGACTCTTCTGCCTGGGCACACAAAGCAGGGAGCAGGGCGAGGGAACCAGGGTCCCTGAGCTACAGGCCCTGGAGACCAAAACTGCATGTGGGCGGCGGGCAGAGACAAGGGCCGAAGGCCCAAAAACGTGCCCGGCAGATAAAGCGAAACAGCTGACCCTCCGCCTCCCCTTTCAACCTCTGCACTGGCAGAGCTGAGAGAATTCCTCCGTGCAGCCTCACGCCAGATGGGATGTGCTTCGTGATCCTTATTTTTTGGTTTATTTTCTGCAGAGACAAGGTCTGTGTTGCCCAGGCTGGTCTCGAATTCCTGGGCTCAGGCGATGCTCCCACCTCGGCCGCCCCAAGTACTGGCCAGGAAGGGCGCCGGCCACGATCCCCACCTGACAGGGAGGAAACAGGCTCGGTGGGTGCAGTGGCCCACACTGGTGGGAGGAGCCGGACTCCCACTGGGGCTCCACAGCGGCCCTGACACTGCCCAGTGGCCATGGCTGCGCCCTCCTCCGCTCCAGGCTGGGCTGCCCTTCTGCTGCCCGGCCTGGACGACCCCTGGACCCTCAGTGCCATCCCTTCAACAGGGCACCCTGGGAGGGCACCCTGGGGATCCCTGCCTCCAGGAAGCGCTGCCCCCGAGCCCAAGAACCAGGAGGTGCCTCCGAGGGTGGGGACCTGGGCTGGGCACGGGATCCCCTTTCCCCGCCTCCTCCCATCCCTGCTGTGGGGACAGTGCGAGGGGCGAGGGCGTGTGTGACCCGCGTGTCTATGTCGGTCCGGTGCCTGTCAGAAACAGCAGGGAGGGGGAGAAAGGGAGGGAGGGGAGAGGGAAACACTGAGGCCCAGGGCTGGGTGACACAGACAGGGGCATACCCAAACTGAAGAGAAGGCACCAAGAGCTGGGAGGGGCCCTCCAGGGAGACCACAGGAGGGAAGGGGACAGAGGGCAGAGCCAGGACCCAAGAGGCCCCCAGGGGCAAACCAGGCAGAAGAGACTGGGCAGAAAGGGGGAGGAGGCTGAGCCCTGACTGCCCTGGGGACCTGAGACAGGAGGGCTGAGGGTGCCGAGGCTGAGGTCCTTGAGGGGCCGAGGAGGACAGACCCCACACCGGCCCACAAGCCACCCTGAGTCAGCCCCACAGCAAGGACAGAGTGTAGCTGCCTGGGCCCCAGCCTGCTCCAACCTGGGAGAGGGAATTGGAGGGAGGAGACCAGCCCTTGAAGGGACGGTGGGTCCTGGAGGCCTCCAGCCCCGCTCCTCCTGTGCAGGGGCTGGCGCTGTGTGACCTTGGGCAGAAGTTTGCCTCTCTGGGTCTCTGAGCCGCCCCCAAGATGTCGGGCCTAGTGTGGAGTAAACTCAGACGATTCGAGGTCTGGGCTTCAGGGTCAGGCCCAGAAGGGCCGGGTGCGGCCTGCATGCGTGGGGTCAGCTCCCAAGGTGCTTGGCCCCGGAGCCCATGGGCCTCCTCTCTCGCCAGGGAGAATAAAATAGGGGCCTCTGAACACAGTTTTCAAGGCACAGACAGATGTGCAAACTGCAGAGTGCGGAGACAATGGGTTGCTGGTGTATTCACAAAGGTAAGCTCAGGTTGGTGGCAGGTGGGGACGGCGCTGAGAAGAACCCCCAGGCACGAGGACCACCCTGAGACCCACGAGGGGGGGGTGGCAGTACACAGCCCCTGGGAGGGAGCAGGGCGGTGCTGGGGTCTTCTGTCTAGGGCCCTGGAAAGGTGCGGGCATCCAGGGTCACCTTGCGGAAGGTTACCTTGGAGATGGGGGAGGAGGGCCCAGGCACCCCCAAAGCCCCAGGATGCCCCCCGCCTCCCCCACCGATCCCCCCCTGTGGCGGAGATGGAGATGCTGGCGCCCCAACCGTGGGGATTTTTTCCATTCCCTGAAGCCGACGAGGCCGGTGTGTGGCGCGGGGGGAGCAGAGGAAGGGGGGAGGGAGGAGGGGAGGGGGCGGGGGAGGGAGGGGGGAGAGGCGCGAGCGGGCGGAAACCTTGAGCGAAGCCGCCCGAGGAAAGGACGGCCGGGAAGGGCGGCGCGGCGAGAGCTGCGGCGACAAAGGCCCGAGGCTGGGGGCGGGGGCCCAGCCCCGGGACCCGCCCGTCCAGCTGCGGCTCTGACCCGGGGGCGGGCGCGCGCTCCGGACGCGGGAGGCCGAAGTCTGCCATCTGCCCTTGGGGCTGTCACGACCGCTAAAGCCTCGCCAGGCTCGCCGAGAGCCCCGGCGCACGAGGCGCCGCGGCGAGCTAAAAATACGGCTCGGGAGGGAGGGGGTGCAGCGAGCAGGGGAGGCGGCGGAGCGGGGAGCGGGCGGCGGGGCGGCTCGGCAGCCTCAGTTTCCAGGCGCCCGCGCGGTCCAGATGTGCAGCTGCGGGGCGATGGCTGCCTTGGGAGCCGCAAATCACTGGCCCTGGCGCCCGCTCTCGGACGGCGGCGGGAGGGCGCGGGAGAGGAGGGGCCGGGCGGGGCCGGGAGAGGGCTGGGGGGCGGGGAGGGAAGGCGAGAAGGGGGGGAGGGGAGAGAGGGGGAGAGGGGTGGAGAGGGAGGGAGAAAGCGGGAGAGAGGAGGGGAGGGAGCAGGAAAGGGGGAGGGGAAGGGAGAGGGGAGGGAGATAAAGGATGGGGAGGGGAGGAAAGGGCAGGGGGAAGAAAGGGAGGGAAGAAGGGAGGGCCGGGAGAGGGAGCAGGGGGTGGGGAGACGTCTCTGGGCCCGGAGGCGCTGACCCCCAAGGGTCTCCTCCCACCCCTTCCTCCGGTTCTGGGGAGTTTGGCAGGGGGGTTTCCCTACAGGGCCCCCAGACGCCGCCCCACCCCTGGCTCCTGGGAGGACACCTGCTCCTTACCTAGCAGCCCCTGGGGCCTTGACCTCCCTGTCAGTCCGCCCTTGAGCAGCCCTGAGCAGGAGGGACTGATCCCCTGTGGCTCACCCGCAGCTGCAGAGCACCACCCCTGGGCCGGCCTGTGCTGGACGCCGGGGGCAGGGACGGCGTGGCAGGAGGACGCCCGTCCCGCGGACAGAGAGGAGCCCAGAAAGTCCCAAGGGAGGCGGGCAGCAGGGTGATGGCGGTAGAGGGTGGAGGTGGGTCACAGAAGCCTCTCGGAGCAGAGACATCCACACTGAGCTTGACCTTGAAACCTCAGTGTGAGCAGACTCAGTCTTGCAAAACCCCAGAGACGGGGTCCCCGAGAGAGAACTGAGGCCGAGAGACACAGTGAGGTCGCCAGCCCCAGAGTGGTCACCGCAGAGTAGGGTTTGAACCCCGGCCCAGCTGACCCAAGCCTGGCGGGGACCCAAGGGTCTCCTGCCTGCCCCTGAGCCAGCATTAGCGCCAGGAGGCCAAGGGACCCAGGACTCAGGTGTGTGGGACGCGAGAGCCACCCCTTCCTGGTTCCTTAGCAACCTGGGGGCCTCAGCCCGCTGTGAGAATGGGCCAGCACAGTCCTGGCCCATCACAGTCTGCAGTGCCCTCCCTCAGGCGGTGGACACATGGGCCAGCACCTAGGACAGACTTGGCCAGGCCTTGCAGGGGCGGGTGACACTGGGAAGACCACCTCACCCCTCTACAAGGCAAGCCCTTATTACTTTATTTCGTCAATCCTTTCTTCCTGTTCTTGTTTTTTTTTAATTTAGAGTCTCTAGCCAGGCTCGGTGGCTCAGCCTGTCATCCCAGCGCTTTGGGAGGCTGAGGTGAGTGGATTGCCTGAGCTTCCGGGTTCGAGACCCGCCTGGGCAACTTGGCGAGACCTCATCTCTACAGTAAATCAAAAATTAGCTGGGCGTGGTAGCGCGTGCCTGTAGTTCCAGCTTCTTGGAAGGCTGAGGCTGAAGGATCACCGGAGCCCAGCAGGTCGAGGCTGCGGTGGCTGGGAGCGGCCACTGCACTCCAGTCTGGGTGACAGAGTGAGACTGCAACTCAAAAAACAAACAAACAAAAGAAAATTAGCCAGGCGTGGTAGCGCACACCTGTAGTTCTGGCTGAGGCAGAAGGATCGTCAGAGCCCGGCAGATCTGGGTGACAGAGTAAGACTCCGACTCAAAATAAATAAATAAATAAATAGATAAATTTAGAGTCTCACTCTGTTGCCCAGGCTGGAGTGCAGTGGCAGGCTCATGCCTTACCAAAGCCTCAGTCTCCTGGACTCAGGTAATCCTCCCTGAGCCTCTCGAATAGCTGGAACTACAGGTGCGCACCACCACACTCAGCTAATGTTTTGATTTATTGCAGACACGAGTTCTCGCCATGTTGCCCAGGCTGGTCTCAAACCCCTGAACTCAGGCAGTCCTCTTCCCTCCCCCTCCCAAAGTGCTGGGACGGGCGCGAGCCACCATGCCTGGCCACTAATCTTCAAGCTGAGCTCCTGCCATGTCCTGGGAACTCTCCGTGACCTTGTGGGGCAGGACAGGATGGCATGGTGTGATGGGACGCAGGGTGGAAGGAAGACTGAGCCCCAAGCTGCTCTCCCTGGCCACAAGAACTCAGTCCGAGCCGGGCTCGGTGGCTCAGCCTGTAATCCCGCGCCTTTGGGAGGCTGAGGTGAGTGGATTGCCTGAGCCCGCGGGTTCGAGACCCGCCTGGGCAACTTGGCGAGACCTCATCTCTGCAATAAATCAAAAAATCAGCCGGGCGTGGTAGCGCACACCTGTAATTCCGGCTACTCGGAAGGCTGAGCTGGGAGGATCGCTGGAGCCCAGCAGGTCGAGGCTGCGGTGGCCAGGAGCGGCCACTGCACTCCAGTCTGGGTGACAGAGTGAGACTCCAACTCAAAAAAAAAAAAAAAAAAAGAACTCAGTCCGTCCCTTAACCTCTGTGTGCCTCAGTCTTCCTGTCTCTGAAACAGAGCTGTGGACAGGCCACCCATCGTGGGATGCCTGCCTAGGAGATGGTGCCTGACCCGGAGCAAACATTCAGTCCCAGACCCCAGCTCAGACGCCCCCAGAGAGTCGAGTCCTACCCTGCCGCCGCCCCTGCCACTCTATGCCACCACGTCTGATTTCTCCACACCAGGCACAATTCAGTGGAAGGCAGTGGCTCCCGTGGCTGAGCCTCCGTTCAAATCCAGCTGCAATGTTTGCCAGTCACCTGGACACTGACCAAAGAGTGCAGGCCTCAGTTTCCCCCCTGTACAGAGGGGTGTCACCAGAAGCTACCTGCCTCTTGGGGCAGTTTATTTATTTATTCATTTAAAAGATATGGGGTACAATTCAGGGTTAGGTATACAGGTGTTCATTATGCAGGTACCCTTGTTGATATTTTTATTTTTTTGAGTCAGAGTCTCACTCCGCCGCCCAGGCCGGAATGCAGGGGCACACTCACGGCCACCCCAGCATTGACCTGCTGGGCCCAGGCGATCCTCCCACCTCAGCCTTCCAAGTCGCTGGAACTACAGGCAAGTGCTACCACGCCTGGCTAATTTTTGATTTATTGTAAAGGGCACCCCCCGAGTCCCCTCCTTCTGTGGGAGCTTTTCTGTCCTCTCGATAAATCCGTTTTTTAAAAAGATATATTGTAGAGACGAGGCCTCACCAAGTTGCCCAGGCTGATCTTGAGCCCCGAGGCTCAGGTACTCCTCTCACCTCTGTGCCTGTTTTTTTATTGGTCCTCACCCCCCACTCCCCATTTTTGTTTTTCTGAGTGCCACCCAAGCTGGAGTGCAGTGGCACCGTCATGGCTCACCGCAGCCTTGACCTCGTGGGCTCAGGCGATCCTCCTGCCTCTGCCTCCCAAGTAGCTGGGACTATAGGCATGCGCCACTATGCCTCGCTAATTTTTTAAATTTTGGTAGAGATGAGGTCTTGTTCATGCTTAGATTGGCCTCAAACTCCCAGGCTCACAGGATCCTCCAGCCTTGGCCTTCTAAGGTGTTGGGACTGTAGGTGACTGCCACCGTGGCCGGGCTTTGGGGACGGCTCTAAGGGGGGGTCTGAGCGAACCCTGCCAACCCTACTAGGCTGGCCCTGTGACCGGTAGCACCCTGCTCTCCACGATGCCTCCTCCTGACGTCTGTTTCCTCCCTGGAGACTCTGTGGCTAGGCCGCGTGTCCCGTGCGCCTCTGCCCCGAGCCCCCTGCCCCGAGCCCCGGCCCCTGGTCCACTCTAGGCTGTACAGTGAATGCTCCTGGCCACTCCCAGTGCCCTGGCATCCCCCTGCTGTTTTTCTCCAAATTCTTTTTGCTGACAGAGCGGCCCCGCCCTGGAATACAATAGAAGGATGCCCGGGTCCCTGGACCACGGGCAGCAGCTTCTGTCCCCTCTGGGAGCCGCATCCCTGGGGGAGGCCCTTCCTGGGCCCTTGTGGGGTATGGGCCGCTGTGGAAGGGCCCCTCGAGCAGAACACAGGGGTGCTCCCTGAAGAGGGGCAGAGACAAGGGGCAGCCCAAGAGAGACCCGGGAATGAGGCCGGGCCGTCAGAGGCTGGACCTCTCTGGGCCTGGCCTTTCTCCTGCGTCTCTATGGCGCTCAGCATAGCAGGAGAGAGCAGCCCTGGGTTCTGTGGGGCTCCCTCCTGCCTGGCCCCTCGAGGCTGCCAGGCTTCTGCTTGTAGCCCCTGCGGAGCGGGGAGGTATGTGTGAGAGGGGTGTGTGTGTATCTGGGGTTTGTGTGTGTGAAGAATACATTGTGTGTACATGTGGGGGTTGGTGGAGTGTCTGTGTGTGCTTGGTGAGTGTGGGGTGTGTGCGTGGGCATGACGGAGGCCAAGGAGCAGAGGGATCAGGGTTTCCCCCGGGGCCCGAGAAGAGGAGGCCTCTTCCCCATGCCCATCAGGGCAGGACCCGCCCCGGGACGGGGCCCACGGGGCTCTGCCCAGGTGCCGAGGCCGGCAGGGCCATGCAGCCATTCGATTTCCCCCGACTTCCAGACTCGTTGAGATTACACACCGAGCATGGATTTAATTAAGTTTTCCGGTGTGTGGCATAATTAGCAAGACACACGGCTGGAACTGGGTGGGCGGCCCGTCCCTGCGCGCGCCTGTTAGAATTCGCAGCCTCAGGCCACAAAATATGGCGCGTTGTGATATGGGGGGGGGGAGACGTGAGCAGCAGCCAGCGAGCTGCCACCTTGAGATGCCACGCGGGCTCCACGCCCCAGGGGAGACGGAGGCGGCCCTGCCTCCCGGCAGCCTGCCACCGGCTGGTGCCAGAAACTGGCCTCCGAGGACACCCGGGCGCCTGCCTCCCCCATGGGGACCTGGGGAGCAGGCCTGGGAGGTCCGGGAGAGCCCTGGCCCCGCTGTAGAATCAAAGGACTCAGGGACAGCTCGCCAGGGCCCCTTGCCCACAGTCAGATTACAGGTCGGTGCCCAGCGTGGCGGCTCACGCCTGTAGTCCCAGCTACTCGGGAGGCTGAGGCAGGAGGATCGCCTGAGCCCGGGAGGTCAAGGCTGTGGTGAGCTGTGATGGTGCCACTGCGCTCCAGCCTGGGCGACAGAGTGAGACTCCAATCCGCCCCCCAAAAATTCCAGGTTCCCTGGAACAGGGCCCTGCTGGAGGCAGTGGGACCGCTCTCCTCCGTTAGACCCTAATCCATCTGCCTCTCAAACACATGTCGCCGTGGACTGCTGTGATGCGAAGCCTGTTGCCGACTGGCGATTCTCCAGCCCTGCCAGAAAAAAACCAGCCCCAATGGATGGCCCCCTCCCGAGGAGGGAGATCCCTGTTCCTGTCCACCTGGATGGGGCTGGGACTGTCAGAATCAAGCCCAAATCCCCAACTTTGCTGAGTGTGGCGGCTCACACCTGTGATCCCAGCACTTTGGGAGGCCGAGGCAGGAGGACGGCTTGAGTCCAGGAAGGTGAGACCAGCTTGAACAACAACAAAAAAAATTAGCTGGACATGGTGGCATACACCTGTGGTCCCAGCTACTTGGGAGGCCGAGGCGGGAGGATCACTTGAGTCCAGGAGTCAAGGTTGCAGCGAACCATGATTGTGCTGCTGCACTCCAGCCTGGGTGATAGAGTGAGAGGCTGGCTAAAAAAAAAAATCCCCAATTTGTCACCATGCGCATCATGACCTTAGGAAGTTTCCAGCCCACAGTGCATCTGGGGAAACTGAGGTCTGTAGATGGAGCAGGGCGACCCTGCTTCTGCGTGACCAAGGGAGAAAACTGTCCCAGAAGCTCCTCTGGGCTTTACAAGCATCTGAGTGGCAGGACCTGCACTCCGCCACCTGCCCTGTCCTCACGCCATGTCCTCAGATGGCCACCTTCCCCCCGTCCCCACTGTCTACTCAAACTGCATTTCAGGGGTCTCCACCTGCTTCTTTATTTTTTTTTTGAGTTGGAGTCTCACTCTGTCGCCCAGACTGGAGTGCAGTGGCCGCTCCCGGCCACCGCAGCCTCGACCTGCTGGGCTCCGGCGATCCTTCCGCCTCAGCCTTCCGAGTAGCCGGAATTACAGGCACGCGCTACCATGCCCGGCTGATTTTTTGATTTCTTGTAGAGATGAGGTCTCGCTGCTCAGGCGGGTCTCGAACCTGCGGGCTCAGGCAATTCACTCACCTCAGCCTCCCAAAGCGCGGGATTACAGGCTGAGCCACTGAGCCCCGCTTCCACCTGCGTCTTGGGGGCCAACACCAAGCAACACACTTTACCCCCTCCCTCGCGACCCCGGCCACCTTGGTCCCTGCTGACAACTCCCTGCAGTCGGTGCAGCCAGCCTCACCTCCTCTGCTGTCCCCTCTCCAGCGTGGACAGCGTTCAGCATGAGCCGAGTGTTCTGGGGGCACCAACGCCCGGATCCTGGCCTGACCTGACGACGCAGGCTGGGGAGTACAACCTAGGTCACTCTCCCCAACACAAGCTCTTCCCCTGGCCATCCCAAAGGGCCAAAATAAAGACCCGTCACTGCACTCGAGGGCCCGAGCCCCCCAGGGCAGCCCCAGGTCTCCCTCCTCCCCACACGTCCCCAAGGATGAGGCAAGGCCATGGGATGTCATATGTGAGTGAACAGTGATTAAGCGCCTACCGTATGTCAGGCCCTGCCCTAGGGTTTCACCTGTATTGCCATTCCGTCTGATCAACCTCCCGGATATCCTGCCATCCATCCGTTCCTCCGTCACCTCCTCCACCCTTCTGGCCTCCCGCCCCTTCTCCGTCAGTCCTGCCCTCCGCCTTCCGCCATCCTCCTTTCCCTCAGCCTCCCTTCTTCTCCGTTTCTCTCCCCGTCTTTCCCCTGCCTGGCAGCCCACCCTCCCTGGCCCCAAGCCCTTGCCCGTCCTGGCTGGGACCCCAAGCCTCCCGGCGAGCTGTTCCCTGAGCCAGGCGTTTCTTCTCTCCTGTCACTTTGCCCGGGGACGCACACACGCCTTGATCCATTCTGACCCTGGCCCTGCCGCCAACCACCCAGGGTCTCACGGTGCCAGCCCCAGATTGGGGCTCGGCGGCCTTTCCCGCCCGGGGTCTCGCCATGCCCTGCCCTCCTGTGGCTCCTTCTCCCTCGGTGGGCCCTGCCTTGGGGGACACAATTAATTTTAACAACAGCCTCAGGAAAGAGACAAATCTGTCCCTTTCTTCCCTCCTTGGGGGAAAAGTGTGTGCATGTGCATGCACACGTGATTCGGAGCATCGAACATCAGAGAGCCGCGACGTACACGTCACCCCGCCTCCTCTGCCCGCTGCGGCAGGGACAGGTGCAGGACCCCGGCCGCAGGGCAGCGGCCTCCCACGCCGACTCTTGGCACCCAGGGCCTGGCGTTCTCCCGGATGCCCAGACTCCTGGATGCCCTCACCTGCCTGCCCCAGAGCTCGGCAGCGTCTCTGTGTGTCCAGCCCTGGCCAGCTCATGACCCCGGAGCTCTCGCCTGCCTCCTGTCAGCCAGGGAGGGGGCACACCCAGGCTGTGGCGACGGCGAGGCCAGAGGAGAGGGGACGGGCGTGGGCATTGCCTCCTCTCCGGAGACCCGCTGACCGGGGAACACGTGAGGCTGCGTGGCCGAGCTCCTTCCCCACCGGCCGCCTTGGAGTTTGGGGTCCCTGAGGGGATAGGGAGCTCCGGACGCTCTCCTCTGCCCGCCCCCCTCCCCAGCCTTTTCCCTTCCAAGGCAGGATCCGGCCTCTTGAAATTCTGCACACTAATAAAATTGTAACTAATTTACATCCGAGATGGGGAGTGAGTGGCAGCCGTTGCCATGGAGACCATCTCCAGGGCCCGCTGCCTCCGCCTCTCGGTGCAGCGGAGAGATCAAGAGATCCTCCCCGAGCCCTGCAGCTGGGGCCAGGGCTGGAGCCAGGCGGGCCCCTGGGGGTGGGACGGGGCGGGGGCGGCCCCCTCGGCTCTCTGGGCTGAGTGTCTGTCCCCACCCCTGCTCCCCTTCCCCGTGGCTCCGCTGGCTTCTCTGGCTCCAGATGGAGGCCCCCAGGGGGACGCCAGGCCCTTTCCCGGGGCAGCAGTCAGAGTGCGGACTGTTTCCAGAAGGGGGCAGAGAAGCAGAGCCCGAAGCCCCTCCCAGGCCCGTCTTCCCGGGGTCCACCTGGGAGCAGCCCCATCACGGATCCCACGGAATGGAAGACGGAGGAGACACCCTCCCCAGCCTCACCGAGCTCGCCCGCCATCAGGAAGGACGTCAAAATAATGACGCGGCAGGCCGGGCACGGTGGCTCACGCCTGTCATCCCAGCACTTTGGGAGGCGGAGGCGGGAGGATCGCCTGAGCCCAGGGGTTCAAGATCAGCCTGGGCAACAGAACGAGACCCTGTCTCTACAAAAAAATCAAAAAATTGGCAGGGTCTCATGTGTGCCTGTAGTCTCAGCCACTCGGGAGGCTGAGGCAGGAGGATCACTTGAGCCCAGACCGCGGTGGCTGTGAGCGTGCCACTGCACTCCAGCCTGGGCGGTGGAGGGAGACTCCCACTCAAAAGGAAAGAAAGGAAAAGAAGTAACAACCTGACAACTGCATGCCATGCGTGTTGTGAAGTCGTTCACGTGTGTGACTCATTCAATGTCAAGGCAACCTGACGCAGAGTCACACTTCAATCCCCATTTTATCAGTAACAAAAAGGTCTGAGAGAGGTGCGCGTGCAACAGCCAAGTTCAGGCCTCTGGTAAGTAATGTAGGGTTCGGTCTCCTGATTCTAAAACTGTTATGTTAAAGACAATAAATTGCCCCCAGGGAAGCGGTAGAAGGGAGTGATGATAACAAACAGGGTACACACATCCAGAGAAGGGTGGTGAGAACACAGAGGGGCCCTCGGGAATCATGGGTCTAAGTTGGGTTTTGAGGGACGAGTAGGAGTTCGCTCAGGGAACAAGTGGAAGAAGAGTGTTCCAGGTGGAGGGAACATGCACAAAGGCACAGAGGCGAAAACCTGTTCGGGACATTCAGAGAGCACGGGCTGGGCGTAGAGGGTGATAGAGGCCAGGCCCAAGGACTCCACTCAGCAGGCCGGGCACCCAGGACCTCATCTCGGCCATGAGGGATGAGGAGCTGGGTCCCAGCAGGCCCATCCTGGCATCCGCGGGCCCTGGGGCAGGAGCACAAATGGGTCCATGTAGCTGGTGTCCGATGCTTCCAAGTCAGAGGCCAGCGAGGAGGCTGCTGGGGGAGGAGCCATGCTGGCCTCCCCTCTGGGTAGGGAGGGCAGGTCACGCTTACATTCTTGTCTCTCCTGGCGTTTGGCACCAGGACACGAAAACGTGGTGGGGCTGGGCTCTGGGTTGCAGGCCCCAGCCCTGAAGGGGGACTCATGAAATGCTGATTCCTGGGCCCCACGCCAGGCCCCGGAAGCCATCCTCTGGGTAAAACTCCGTTTTCACAGGTTCCCAAGGTGACGACTGTGCCTATAATGCAGCGGTTCACGGCTGTCGTCCAAGCACTTTGGGAGGCCGAGGTGACAGGAGTGCTTGAGGCCGGGAGTTCGAGACCAGCCTGGGCAACATAGTGAGACCCCATCTGTACACACACACACACACACACACACAAAGGTTGGGGACCGTCCCCTGTACCTGCTGAAGGCAGCAAGAGTTCGAGGGTGAGTAGACAGTTGGACGCATGTCCTAGAAATGCGTCCCAGCTCCTGGGCAGGGCGGGACAGGGAGGAGAGCTGGGCGGGTCCAGGGGGCCTGGCAGCACCGGGCAGGGAGGGCAGCACGGGGTCTGGCAGGACGGTGACCCAGAGGCTGTTTTGGAGCGGGGGCTGCAGTGGCCAGGCCTGGGGCTGAGGCGTCTGGGGTGAGCAGCGACCAGGACGGCTCCTGTGGGATCGTAAAATCGGATCAGGCTGCAGGAAGCCTGGCCTGGGCAGACCGAATTAGGCAAGAGCACGCTCCCCCGTGCTGCCTCGGGAGTCCCTGGGGCCGCTTGAGTGTCACACTGAGGGTCAATCAAGGAGAGGGAATGAAAAGCCCACCCCCTGCCAAGCTGGGAGCCCAGCTGGGAGGCTGGAAGGAGCAGCAGGAGCCAGAGAGGCGGGTGTGGCCCCCAGCTGGAGGGTGGGCGGGGCCGGACACGGAGTGGGGAGCTTCAGGCTGGAGGGGGACTTGCGGCCCCTTCACCGTCCATGCCCAGCCACACGGTTCCAGAAATCACCGCGACAGTAAAAGCAGTAGCCGTGAAAACAACAGCAGTCACGACTGCCACTGATTGAGCGTTTATTATATGCCAGAGCCAGGCACGGCGCTCACGCCTGTCATCCCGGCACTTGGGCGACTGGAGTGGGAGGATCGCTTGAGCTAAGGGGTCGGGACCAGCCTGGGCAACAACACAGGGGGTCCTTGTCTCTAGCACAAAGAAAAAAAGCCGGGCGTGATGGTGCACACCTGTACTCCAGCTACTCGGGAGGCTGAGGCAGGAGGATCACCTGAGCCCAGGAGGTCGAGGCTGCAGTGAGCTGTGATCCTGCCACCGGACTCCAGGCCTAGGCCACAGAGGGAGTCCCTGTCTCTAAAAGCAAAACAAAACAAAGCACACACACACACACACACACACACACACACACACACACACACACACACTCTACATGCCAGACACTGGGCACACAAGAAGGAAGTGTTAGCTGGCTCTGTGACCAGGCCCTGGATTGGGAACCGGGGCCCTGTCTGGGCCAGGCAGAGGGGAATTTAAGACTCAGCTCCGGCCGGGCTCAGTGGCTCAGCCTGTCATCCCAGCACTTTGGGAGGCTGAGGTGAGTGGATTGCCTGAGCCCGCAGGTTCGAGACCCGCCTGGGCAACTTGTGAGACCTCATCTCTACAATAAATCAAAAAATTAACCGGGCGTGGTAGCGCGCACCTGTAGTTCCAGCTACTTGGAAGGCTGAGGCGGAAGGATCGCCGGAGCCCAGCAGGTCGAGGCTGCAGTGGCCACTGCACTCCAGTCTGGGTGACAAGGTGAGACTCCAACTCAAAAAAAAAAAAAAATGCTCACAGTCTGTTTGGCCATGCCATCCCTGGAGATGCATGTCCGGGAGCTTCTAGAAGGCTTTAGAAGGCCCCTGCCCCTCCAGAAGGCTGTGCTGTCAGGCGCCAGTGTTTGGGGCCTCATGGGACCAGACCATGTTTTGCCCAGGTTGGAGTGACACCATCACGGCAGTGACACCATCATGTCTCACCACAGCCTCGACCTCCTGGGCTCAGGCAATCCTCCCGCCTCAGCCTCCTGAGTAGCGGGGAGTACAGGGACATGCCACCACACCCGGCT
Organism: Cephalopachus bancanus; assembly: GCA_027257055.1. Taxonomy (NCBI): domain Eukaryota; kingdom Metazoa; phylum Chordata; class Mammalia; order Primates; family Tarsiidae; genus Cephalopachus; species Cephalopachus bancanus. The sequence continues at coordinate 116,050 of JAPVLO010000841.1, forward strand.
AATTTTTTGATCTTTTGTAGAGACAAGTTCTCACTATGTTGCCCAGGCTGGTCTCGAACTCCTGGGCTCAAGCAATCCTCCCTCCACAGCCTCCCAAATTGCTGGGATCACAGGTGCGAGCCACCGTGCCCGGTCTTTGAGCTGCATTTGAACAAGTGAGAGGAAGAGGGAAAGGTGTCCCAGGTGGGAGGCTCCAGCCTGGGCAGAGGTGTGGCGGGGGGTGGGGGAGCAGGATGCCAGGCACAAGAGAAGGCCCCGAGTGCCAGGCCAAGGAGGGACACGTATCCGCGCAGGCCTGGCACACGCCCTCGCACTCATGCGCCTCCGGGAAGGTGTCACACCAGGACACCGAGGCCTGGGATGGTTCCCCACTGCCGGGGAGGGGTCAGGTGCGTTCTCTGGAACGCGCGCGTCACCACAAAGGGCGCGGAGCCGAGGCTCTCCGGAGTACAAGGGCCTCAGATCTCCCCAGAATCCTGGGAGAGACCCCCCGGGCCGACGCCCATCCTGTCCCAGGGCCCACAGCCAGGCGGGCAACAGCACGGATCCTGTCACCAGCTGGGCCCGACTGTCCCCCGCCTTCCTCCAGCTGGGGTGGACACGGGCTTCAAAGCCTGCTCCCTCATCGCTTGTGTGGCCCTAGGAAAGTTCTTTAATCTCTCTGAGCTCAATTTTCTTACCACAGAGCGAGGATGAAAAGTCCAGTCTTCGCACGTCTGTGGGATGTGTTTTAGGTTTAAATGAGATGCTGCAAAGAAAACACGTGGCAAAGCTGGGCTCGGTGGCTCAGCCTGTAATCCCGCGCCTTTGGGAGGCCGAGATGAGTGGATTGCCTGAGCCCGTGGGTTCGAGACCCGCTTGGGCAACTTGGCGAGACCTCATCTCTACAATAAATCAAAAAATCAGCTGGGCGTGGTAGCGCCTGCCTGTAATTCCGGCTACTCGGAAGGCTGAGGCGGAAGGATCGCCGGAGCCCAGCAGGTCGAGGCCGCGGTGGCCGGGAGCGGCCACTGCACTCCAGTCTGGACGACGGAGTGAGACTCCAACTCAGAAAAAAAAGAAAAAAGAACACGTGACCGAGAACGCAGCGCAGAGTTCACGCTTGGTCTGTGGCGCTCCCTCCGATGCCACCTCACACGCCGGACGGGGCAGGTGTGGCCACAGCAGGGCCTTGTTTGCGTATCCCTCATGTTCCCAAGGCCCTCAGCCCCTTTGCCTCGCCCGACCGGGCCGGCGGTCTCGCCTGTGGTACACATGGCTGCTGTCTGTGTGTACGTTTTACACTTAAATCTAGGATCCATGGTGAGGTTATGTTTGTATAAGATATGAGGCTCAGGTCAGGATTCTTTTTTTGAGTCGAAGTCTCACTCTGGCGCCCAGGCTGGAGTGCAGGGGCACGCTCACAGCCACCGCAGCCTCGACCTGCTGGGTCCGGCGATCCTTCCGCCTCAGCCTTCCGAGTAGCCAGAACTACAGGCAGGCGCTACCACGCCCGGCTAGCTTTTGATTGATTGTAGAGATGAGGTCTCGCCAAGGTGCTCTGGCAGATCTCGAACCCGCAGGCTCAGGCAATCCACTCACCTCGGCCTCCCAAAGTGCTGGGATTACAGGCTGAGCCACTGAGCTCGGCCCAAGGTTCCTTTTTTAAAGAAAATGGACATCCAGTTCAGGCACAATGGCTCATGCCTGTAATCCTGGTGCTTTGGGAGGCTGAGGTGGGAGGATTACTTGATGCCAGGAGATCAAAACCAGCCTGGAACATGGAGAGATCTCATTTCTTAAAAAAAAAAAAAAAAAAAAATATATATATATATATAATATATATATATATATAAATTAAGGTCAGGCATGGTGGCTTAAGCCTGTAATCCCAGCACTTAGGGAGGCCTAGGTGAGAGGATTCTCTGAGCTCAGGGGTTCGAGGCGAGCCTGGGCAACTTGGTGAGCCCTCGTCTCCACAATAAATAAAAAAATTAGCCAGGTATGGTGGCATGTGCCTGTAGTTCCAGCTGCTTGGAAGGCTGAGGCAAAAGAATTGCCAGAACCCATCAGGTCGAAGCTGGGGTGGCCGTGAGTGTGCCGCTGCACTCCAGCCTGGGTGACAGAGTGAGATTCCAACTCAAAAAAAAAAAAAATTACAGCCGGGCTCGGTGGCTCAGCCTGTAATCCCGCGCCTTTGGGAGGCTGAGGTGAATGGATTGCCCGAGCCTGTGGGTTCGAGACCCACCTGGGCAACTTGGTGAGACCTCATCTCTACAATAAATCAAAAAAATCAGCCAGGCGTGGTAGCACATGCCTGTAGTTCTGGCTACTTGGAAGGCTGAGGCGGAAGGATCGCCGGAGCCCAGCAGGTCGAGGCTGCGGTGGCCAGGAGCGGCCACTGCACTCCAGTCTGGGCGACAGAGTGAGACTCCAACTCAAAAAAAAAAAAAAAAAATTAGCCAGATTGGTGGTGTGTGTCTGTAGTTCCAGCTACTCGGGAGGCTGAGGCAGGCGGATCGCTTGAGCTCAGGTGGGGGAGACTGCAGTGAGCTGTGACAGCGCCACTGCTATCCAGCCTGGGTGACAGAGACCCTGACTCAAGTTTTCAAAAATAATTTTAAGACAGATGATGTAGGGCCTTGAGTTCTCAGGATGTTTTTCCCTGCAGCCCTCCCAGGCCACAGCTCTCCCCTCTGGCACCTTCGATGGATCAGGAGAGGGCCCATGCCAATGTCCTCAGCCTGGCGCGGGGCGGGCTGGCCGAACCACGGCCCTGCCTGCCCCTGAGGGCACCTCTGTGCAGTGAACACCCTACGCGACAGTCCGTGGGGCCCCGGGCCCCCGCCTTCTCCTCTCAGGCGCTGGATGCGGCCTTGACACGCAGTCCCCAGGGGGCAGGGGCGAGGGCTGGGCTGTGCATTAGCCGGGACGCGCCGGCCTGGGCTTCTTGCTAATGGCAGCAAAAGCACTTAGTGCTGAGGCTGCAGGCCCGTGCTGTCGGGGCCGGTGCCTAATGGCTGGCCTGCCAGGGAGGAAGAAGGATGGCCGGCCAGCCAGATGCACGGCCAGGCTCAGGCGGAGGCCGGGGGAGGGAGGACCCGCCCCTCCTGGACACCCACCTCCCTCTGAGAGCAGGAGCTGGGACCCTGCCAGGCGGACTGACTGGGCCGAGCTTGGTCGCTGGCTGAGCCCCTCTCAGGCACGCCCCATTTACTTCTTTTTGGGGGAGGGGTCGGGGGTCTCACTCTGTTGCCCAGGCTGCAGAGCAAGGGCACAACCTCCTGGGCTCAAGGGATCCTCCTGCCTCAGCCTCGCGAGTAGCTGGGACTACAGGCTGCACCACCACACCCAGATAATTTTTTTATTTCCTTGTAGAGACGAGGTCTCACTATGCTGCTCAGGCTGGTCTTGAACTCCTGGGCTCAAGCGAGGCTCCCGCCTCAGCCTCCCAAAGTGCTGGGATCGCAGACGTGAGCCACTGCATCAGCCCGATGCCACTGTTTCTGCCATGAGTGAACAAGTCGGCAGCCGTGAGCTTGTGGCCTGGATAGTGGGTGGAGGCTGGTGTCAGTAACACCGGAGGCGTGAGCTGGGGGAGAGATGGCAGTCCCCCCGGGGACTCACGGGGACTGGTGCCCAGGAGGGAGCGGGTGGAGTGAGGGGGCGTCAAGACAGGGCCAGGTGGCAGGGCTGAGGAAGGCCACGCCAGGGCGGTGGCTCGGGCCTTCCTCCTGAAGATGCCGTCGGGGGCAGCCGCAGGGCTTCAATACCCACCGCTGGCCGCGTGCGACTGGCAGGCCCCTCACGCGGTGCATTTCCTGGCAGGGGCCTTCCAGCCACCGCCCATCCGCACATCCAGGGTGCCGAGTGGACTCCTTGAGCCTGCACTGGCCTTCCGGGGCTGGCTGTAGCCACAGGCCGGCATCCTAGGGGGGCTTTTCGCTGCTTGAACGGCACCCCACCTCCACCTGCTCCATCCTCCGAGGGCCCTGAGGCGTAGGCCAGGCAGCCTCCTTCCTCCGTTTCACGGAGACGGAAGTTCAGGCACAGAGAGGTCAAGCAACTTGTCCGTGTGATTCAGCCAGGCAGAACTGGCCGAATTTGAAGGCCGTTGTCCCGCCTCCAGCTTGGGTCCTCTTTCCATTTCCGCCTGGCGGTCCTCACCACGGGGAGGCTTCCAGGGGAAGGCCGGCCGGGGAGGCCGTGGGGAGACCTGGGCACGACCGGGGCGGGGGTGGGCGGGAGGTGAAGAGGCTCCCTGGGGGTGGGGGCACAACCGCCCTGCGCCCCGGCTCCTGGGACCCTCAGCATCCTCTTAGGAGCGAGGCTCGGTGGGGTCGGCCCATTTCCCCGCGGGAGCGCAGAGCCCCTGCAAAGGCCGGAGGGGCGACCCAGGAGCAGGGTGCGCTGACACAGCGTCCGGGCCGGGCGGCGGGCAGCGGCGGGGTCCCTGGCCTGTCCCAGTGTTGCCCTCTCCAGAGGCAGGCTGTGGCTTCCCCAGGGCGGTGGCCTGGTCAGTGGGGCGCGGGGCAGGGCGGGGAGGGGGAGGAGCGCGGGAGCGGAGGGGCAGGGAGGGCCCCGGAGTCGGGAGAAGGGCCAGCCACTTCCCGGCCAAGCAGTGGGGGGCGCGGGTGGGGCCTGGCCGGGACGCCCCGCGGAAGGGGCCTCTCCTCGTCCCCGTGGGCCGCAGGCCAGGGCGTCACGGCCCCCCCCGGGGGGTGGTCTGCCTGCGGGTCCGCAGGCCGCCCGCCCTGCGGGGACGGGGTGGGGCAACGTCGCACACAGGCGCACGCACACACTCGTGCGCACTTGCACACGCGTGCACACGCAAGGCATGCACATCCGCTCACGCAGCCCCGTGCACATTCCACGCGCCTCCCGGCGGCCCAGAAGCCGGAAGGCGGCCGGGGTCACGCCGGGGACCTCCGCGCTCCGGCCGCGCCCCTCCCGGCCTCGACCCGCGACCGCCCCGCCCCCACCGCCGTCTGGCCGTTGGCACGGGGCGCGGGGGCCTTGGCGAGAGCGCGTCTCCGGGGAAGGAGCCCCGGAGTGGCGGCCCGCGAGTGGCCGCCCCCCGCCCCCTGCGGACCGGCTCTTGGAGCCCTGGCCGGCCTGGGGTCCCCACGAGGCCGCAGACCCGCCCCAGAGGTGCCCCAGGGACCCTTGGCCTTAAAGGCACCGGGCCTGGGTGCCGGTGGCTCACCCAACTGGGCTCTTGGAGAAGTGCCCTGGGGGGGAGGGGCAGTTGGCAGCACCAGAGGGTCCGGGAGACAGAAGGCCCGCTCTTCCCAGTGGGAGGCAGAGTCGCGGGGAGTCGGCCCACCCATCCCAGCCTGGGGACACTGAGATGGCGGCACGGGGTGTCCCCGCTAAGCCGGAATCAGAAGGAAAACCCGCCGGGCTGGGTGGCTCAGCCTGTCATCCCGCGCCTTTGGGAGGCTGAGGTGAGTGGATTGCCTGAGCCCGCGGGTTCCAGACCCGCCTGGGCAGCGAGACCTCATCTCTACAATAAATCAGAAAAATCAGCCGGGCGTGGTAGCAGGCACCTGTCGTTCCAGATACTTGGAAGGCCAAGGTGGAAGGATCGCCGGAGCCCAGCAGGTCGAGGCTGCGGTGGCCAGGTGCGGCCACTGCACTCCATTCTGGGCGACAGAGTGAGACTCCAACTCGGAAAAAAAAAAAAAGAAAACCCCCAGTTCTTGGAGCCTCAGCCCAACGGGGGACAGAGGAGGGAATGATCAGAGGAGGGTCTGGCCAGCCCAGTGGCTCGTGCCTGTCACTCCAGCACTTTGGGCGGCCGAGGCCGGAGGACCGCTTGAGCCCTGGCGTCCCAGACTAGCCTGGGCTACGTAATGAGACCTTGTTGCTACAAAAAAATTGTTTAATTGAGCTGGATGTGGTGACTGGGACGCCTGTGGTGTCAGCTACTTGGGAGGCTGAGGGGGAAGGATCGCCTGAGCCCAGGAGGTCGAGGTTGCCCTCGCTGTGAGTGTGCCACTGCACCCCGATTCTCACAGAGCGAGACCCCAACTCAAAAGAAGGTGTGAGGACAGCTCTGAAGGCGGCCTGAGCGGGGAGGCGTCCTCAGGGGCGTCATGGCGGAGGCAGCCGTGTGGGCGCGGCGGACCCCCGAGGCCCGCACCCCCAGGCCCTGCAGGCTGCCCAGCTGCCGGAAGCTCGAGACACCGTCAAAAGCAGAACGGGCAAGCCCCTCGGATCCCCTTCCACTGTGGGAGCTTTTCTGTCCTCTCGATAAATCCTGCTTTCTAAAAAAAAAAAAGCAAAAGTGGAGAGCCCTCAGGGACGTAGGGCTTCCTTTCGCATGAAAGATGGACAGAGTAGGGGCGACCTTGCCAGCTGGCTCGTTTGCGCCAGGCCCTGGCACACAGGAGGTGCTTACTAGACAGGGCTGTGAGGGCTGCAATCCGGGGGAGCCGGGTCAAGGTCCCCTGCCCCCTTTTGCTTTCCTCCAAATCCTGTTGGGACCCTCCCTGCATGCATCTGCGGTGAAGACACAGATAGGAGCCGGGGAAACAAAGGTGTTGAGATCACTGTAAGGCAAGGAGGCCCGGTGGCTCACACCTGTCATCCCAGCACTTTGGAAGGCCGAGGTGAGAGGTTGCCTGAGCCCACGGGTTCAAGACCAGCCTGGGCAACTTGGTGAGACCCCATAAATCAAAAAATTAGCCCGGCGTGGTGGCACGTGCCTGTCGTTCCGGCTACTTGGAAGGTTGACACGGAAGGATCGCCAGAGCCCAGCAGGTCGAGGTTGCAGTGGCCGGGAGCGTGCCACTGCCCTCCTGCCTGGGTGACAGAGTGAGATTCCAACTCAAAAAAAAAAAAAATCACTGTAGCTGTGGGTGAGGGAGGTGACAGTAGGTAGCAGGGGGTAGGTGAGAGAGCGCAGTGAAATGAGGGCTTCCCCGAGGGGAAGGCCTCTGAGCTGAAGGTGGAGCAGAGGCCCACCAGAAGATGATCTGGGGACAAAGTTAGGGCAGAAGGCATGGCGGGTGCAAGGGCCCTGGGGCACGAACAGGCCTGGTGCGTGAGAGGCACAGGAGACGGGAGTAGCAAGAGCCTGTGTGGCTGGGGCAGGGGGACAGAGGCGGGGCATGGGCCGGCCACAGAGGGGAGCCTGGGCTGGACTTCACGAGCATGTCACGTGTGGCGACGTGCTGTGGGGGGGCCAGGCCCGGCCACGGTGGGCGGAGAAGCAGCTCCAGGCCGCGCACGTGGGCTGAGCCTCTGCTCTCTGTTCCCACCCCTGCCCGTTGACCAGGAGCCCCGTGTGGGAGGAGGGCTGGGCTTCCCGCTGACCCAGGCGCCTTCCGGCCACTCCTAAGCCCCAGTGCCCCGGATGTGTGAGGGCCGGCATCCCCAAGGAGTGTCATCACTATGGTCACCACCCATAGCATCATCGTCACCGCGGTAGCAATTCCCGAGCTCTCACAGTGTGCTGGTGCCAGGCCAAGCCTCTTGCCCGGGCATCCTCCCCCTGAAGCAGCCCCAGGACTGCAGGGCTGGGAAGCCCGCCTCACGGGTGAGGAGACAGAGGCCGAGGCGTCCAGGTAAGATGCTCGCTGGACGCATCCTGCAGGCAGATTCGAACTCTGGGAAATGTGTGGGCCCTGAGTGGGGCTGGCTGGAAGGGCAGAGCCGAGGTCTTCTGTGGGGGCGGGGAATGGGGTTGGAGGATGCGGGAGAAACAGAAAGGTCGGCTGCAGGTCAGGTGGGAGGACAGAGGGGAGGAGGAAAGCCGACCATGCAGCCTGAGCAGGAGGCAGGGAGGCAGTGTGCGCTGTTGGCAAGGTGTGGATGCAGGCAGGGATGCGTGCACACAGGTGAAGGTGTTTTGTTTTGCTCTTCTTTGAGTCAGAGCCTCACTCTGTCGCCCAGGTGGAGGGCAGGGGCACGTTCACGGCCACTGCAGCCTTGACTTGCTGGCCTCCGGCGATCCTCCCACCTCAGCCTTTCAAGTAGCTGGAACTACAGACATGTGCTACCATGCTCGGGTAGTTTTTTATTTATTGTATAGACAAAGTCTTGCTGAGTTGCCTGGGCTGGTCTCAAACCCTCGGGCTCAGGCAATCCTCTCGCCTCAGCCTCCCAAAGTGCTGGGATGACAGGCTGAGCCACTGCGCCCAGTCACACAGGTACAGTGTATGCAGGGATGTGTGCAAACAGGGACACATGCACACACCGGCAAACATGCACAGGGACGTTGCACACACACAGGTAAACGTGCTCACAGGTAAAGGTGCACACGCGAACATGCACACAGGTAAGCGCACACAGGTGAACACACACAGGTGAACACACATGCTTTTACTGGGATATAAAAACACATGCACGGGACAGGCGCAGTGGCTCACGCCTGTCATCCCAGCACTCTGGAGGCTGAGGAGGAAGGATCATTTGAGCCCAGGAGTTTGAGACCAGCGTGGGCAACACAGTAAGACCCCACCTCTACATAACATTTTAAAAATTAGCTGGGCAAGGTGGCACACACCCGCAGCCCAGCCAAATCGAAAAGCCGAGGTAGGAGGATCTTCTCAGCCCAGGAGGTCTAGGCTGTGGAGAGCCACAATTGTGCCACTGCACTCCAGCCTGGGCGACAGAGTGAGACTGTTTAAAAAAAAAACGCATGTACACCGACATGCATACATCCACATGAATGTGACACACGATTGACTGCTGTCCACACACTGCACACACACGTGGCCACCAACGTGGCACATGCACACGGCGCCTCACCCCAGGCCATCAGCACAGCTCTCTCAGCAATTTCCACGGTTCGCTCATTCCGGCAACAGACATGGATCAAGCCATGTTGGTGCCAGGCCAGGCGGTGGGCCCTGCAGACCTGGCAGGGAGACCTCACAGCCCCAGCCAGGCTCGTGGTCTGGGGACTTGGGGGGGCCTGGGGGCGGGACTGGTGGTAAACAGTGAACTGAAATCTTGTCTTAGATGTTAGAGTTGTGGGGCACACGTGAGGGTTGCTGCACGTGTCAATTGTGCCTGGTGAGGAGTGGACTCCTAGCAGCGCCCTCCCCTTGAAGGGCCCTGACACCCAGGGGGTGGGCGTTGCTGCCCACTGTCCCCCTCCCTCCTCTGGGAGCTAAGTCTTTTTTTTTTTTTTTTTTTTTTGAGTTGGAGTCTCACGCTGTCGCCCAAACTGGAGAGCAGTGGCCGCTGCCGGCCAACGCAGCCTCGACCTGCTGGGCTCCGGTCATCTTTCCGCCTCGGCCTTCCAAGTAGCTGGAACTACAGGCGCGCACTACCATGCCCGGCTAATTTTTTTTTTTTTATTGTAGGATGAGGTCTCGCCAAGTTGCCCAGGCGGGTCTCGAACCCGCAGGCTCAGGCAATCCACTCACCTCAGCCTCCCAAGGCGCGGGATTACAGGCTGAGCCACCGCGCCCGGCTCAGCTAAGGCTTTTAGGAGGTTTGTTCCCAGGGCCTCGAGGGGGAGCCCGGGGCTGCTGGGAGGGGCGGGGCCAGGGCCTAGGGTTTGGTCACGCGGCCCCCGGGGAAGGGGTATGGCCGAGAAGGAAGAGGGGCGCGTGACCCCGGGTGGGGAGCCCGGACGGGCCTGGCGGGGTGGAGCGGGGTCTGCCGCCCACCTCGGCCCCCCTCCGGAGCTCCTGGTGGGGGGCTGCGGCTGCCTCCGCACTGCCCCCCGACTCGCCCCCACCCCCGAGCGGGAGGACGCCTCGCGGTGTCTCCAGTGCGGGGCCCTGGGCTGCAGGCGACAGACCGGGAGTGGCCCCAGCAGGGCCCTTGGCCCGCTCCACCCCGCCCAGCCCTCGGTTTCCCCGTCCGCACAGCGGGTGGGCGACGGTGCCTCTTTGCGGGGCTGCAGAGAGCGCGAGGTGGGCTGTGCTTGGCGAGAAAGCTGGGACCCCCCTCCCTGGGCGCGAACAGCGGCTCCCGGGGGCGACGACGCCCCGAGCCTCCACCGCCGCGCCCCTGCGTAACCCCCCACATCCCCCGTGCGCATCTCACAGACACCCCCACCCCGCCTGCCCCCAGCCCTCCCACGCCCCCGCCCGCCCGCCAGGCTCCCCCAGCCCAGCCAAGCCCCGAGCCGGGCAGTGACAGGCAGGCGGCCCGCGGACGCCCCCCTCCCCGGCTGCGGACTCTGCTCATTGATCCAAAGACTCTTTCCTTTTCCTCGGGCGCTTCTCTGAACGATGGAAAAATCGATGCTCGCGGAAGGCGGGTGCCGGGAAGGAACGGACAGGGCCGAGGAGAGGGCCCAGGGCGGGGGTGGGTCAGGGGAGGCCGCAGCGCCCCCCCCCCGGCCGCCGCGAGGCGGGCGTGGGCCCGGCGGGGGGTGGTTCGTCACTAATATTTGGCTCTGATTGCAGAAGCCGCATGTGCTCATTGTGCAAAACACAAACCCCGGTCCCTCCCCAGAGGTAGCCTCCCTGCTAACGCGCTCGGCAAATCCTTCCAGCCTTTTCTCTCTGCACATCGAATGCACTTTTCATTTTTGCAAAACTGGGACGTGCGCCACTGCTGTTTTTCACCCGGCACTCGGCCACCAGCCTCCTTCTGCGGAAAGACCTGTCACCGGCATCTTGGCACCTGGGGCCGCCAGGCTGCCTTGCTGGAGGGAGGCTCGGGCTGGGGGTCAGTCTTGGCCCCGCCCCCGTGACCCCGGGCAGGTGGCTACACCCCTACTTTCCCCGCAGTCCCTCCCCCTCCCCCGTCCCGGGGTTCCTACCGCCTACCTTCAGTGTGGTGGTGAGAACAACCCAGAAAAGGGGGCCAGAAGCGCTCCTTCCCTGTGTGCCTGTTGGGGGTTGGGGCTCGTCAGCTGTGGCTGTTATTTTTGTCTATACAGGGATGCAGCCAAACCACTGCCTGGTCAGCCGGTCCTCGGTTAAGGATTGTTTATGGCCGGGCTCGGTGGCTCAGCCTGTCATCCTAGCACTTTGGGAGGCCGAGGCCGGTGGTCTGCCTGAGCCCGCAGGTTCGAGACCAGCCTGGGCAACTGGGTGAGACCTTGTCTCTACAATAAATAATAAAAAAAAAATAGCCGGGCATGGCAGTGTGCGCCTGTGGTTCCGGCTGCTTGGCAGGCTGAGGCAGAAGGATGTCCGGAGCCCAGCAGGACGAGCCTGTGGTGGCCGTGGGTGTGCTACTGCACACTGGGCAATGGAGTGAGACTCCAACTCAAAAAAAAAAAAAAGGTGGTTTATTCAATTCCCTCCTTTCTTGGAGTTGGGTCCTCGCTCTGTTGCCCAGGCTGGAGTGCAGCGGCACACTCATGGCCACCACAGCCTCAACCTGCTGGGCTCCGATCCTTCCGCCTCAGCCTGCCAAGGGACTACAGGCACACACCACCACACCTGGATCATGTTTTTTTTTTTTTTTTTTGGTAGAGACGAGGTCGCACTGTGCTGCCCTGGCTGATCTCAAGCAATCCTTCCCCCTCGGCCTCCCAAAGTGCTAGGATGACAGGCACGAGCCACAGCACCCGGCCAATTTCCCTTAAAGAAGAAAGCTGCAAGAACGTCCTTGCCAAGGAATCTTTGAGAAATCCTTAATCTTTAATCTTGAGTAATTTCTAGAAAGGCAAGATAAGCTCGTTTTGGGACTTGTGCCACATACTACAAAATCACCCTCCAAAAATGTTCTGATGACACTGTGTGTGGCTTTCCTAGGGCCACTGTCCACATTACCACACACTGGATGGTTTGAAATGACAGGCCGGGTGCGGTGGCTCTCACCTGTCACCCCAGCACTTTGGGAGGCTGAGGTGGGAGGACTGCTTGGGCCCAGGAGTTTGAGACCAGCTTGGGCAACATAGCAAGACTTCACCTCTACAGAAATTCACAGAAAGCTCACCTGTAGTCCCAGCCACTGGAGAGGCTGAGGACGGAGGATTGCTTGAGCCCAGGAGGTTGAGGCTTCATGGAGCCTCGACCACACCACTGCACTTCAGCCTGGACCACAGAGTAAGATCCCATCGCAAACAAACAAAACCCAGAAATGCGTTATGTCACAGTTCTGGAGGCCCGGAGTCCAAAATCGGGCTGCTGTCAGGGCGCACTCTCCGAAGATTCCAGGGGGGCATGCTCCCTGCCTGCCTGGACCCATGGCTCCTGGTGCCAATCTCCGCCTGTGTGACCGCCTTGCCTCCTCCTCCTCTGATCTGTTGTCTCGCTGATGTGTCTCTTAAGACGCTTGTCATTGGCTTCAGGGCCCACTGGGACAATCTCGGACCCTCTCCTCATTCCAAGATCCTTTCAACTAACTGCAGTGGCAAAATGTGCCTTTTCTGCAAATATCCTTTTGGCAACATTCACAGGCTTGTGGGTCAGGACATGTTTCTTTTTTTTGCGTCGGCGTCTCACTCTGTCGCCCAGGCTGGAGTGCAGGGCCACGCTCCCGGACACCCCAGCGTCGACCTGCCAGGCTCCGGCGATCCTCCCGTCTCAGCCTTCCAAGGAGCTGGAACTACAGGCGCACACCACCACGTCCGGCTAATGTTTGTGATTTATTGTAGAGACGAGATTTCACCAAGTTGCCCAGGCTGGTCTTGAACCCCTGGGCTCAGGCAATCCCCTCGCCTCGGCCTCCCAAAGTGCTGGAATTTCAGGCTTGAGCCACCATGCTCGACCAAGAATTTCCTTTTCCTCACCACATGGCATATCCTCATCTTTGCCAATTTGATGGGGTAAAAGGATATCTTTTCCTTTTAGAGACAGGGTCTCGCTCAGTCGTCCAGGCTGGGGTGCAGTGGCACCATCATAGCTCACCTTAGCCTCAAACTTCTGGGCTGAAGCAGTCCTCCCACCTCAGCCTCCTGAGTAGCTGGGACTCCAGGTGCACACCACCATGCCCGGCTAGTTTATTTTTTATTTATATTTTTATTATTTTTTTTAGGCCTAAGAATTACAGTTCTTTCTACCATATTTTTTGCCTTTTTTTTGTAGACGAGGAATTCCTGGGCTCAAGCGATCCTCCCACCTCGGCCTCCCAAAGTGCTGGGAGTACAAGTGTGAGCCACCACACTCAGCCTGAATATCTTTTTTTTTTTTTAACTATGTGTTTCTTTTCTTTTTATTTTTTTTGAGTTGGAGTCTCACTCTGTCGCCCAGACTGGAGTGCAGTGGCCGCTGCCGGCCACCGCAGCCTCAACCTGCTGGGCTCCAGCGATCCTTCCGCCTCAGCCTTCCAAGTAGCTGGAACTACAGGCACGCGCTACCATGCCCGGCTGATTTTTTGATTTATTGTAGAGGTGAGGTCTCGCCAAGTTGCCCAGGTGGGTCTCGAACCTGTGGGCTCAGGCAGTCTACTCACCTCAGCCTCCCAAGGCGTGGGATTACAGGCTGAGCCACTGAGCTCAGCTTCTTTTGTTATTAGTGAAGAGGAACCTACTTTCGTGGGCTCCTTGGCCACGTATAGTTCTTATTTTGTGAGTTACTGACTCATGTCCTTTGTGTATTTCCCTATTAGGCATTCATCATCTCTTATTTATTTTTTATTTTTCTTTTTTGAGTTGGAGTCTCACTCCGTCGCCCAGACTGGAATGCAGTGGCATGCTCCCAGCCACCACAACCTCGACCCACTGGGCTCCGGCAATCCTTCCACCTCAGCCTTTCAAGTAACCAGAACTACAGGCACATGCTACCATGCCTGGCAGATTTTTTAAAAATTTATTGTAGAGACGAGGTCTCGCCAAGTTGCTCGGGCGGGTCTCAAACCGGCGGGCTCAGGCAATCCACCCACCTCGGCCTCCCAAAGCTCTGGGATTACAGACTGAGCCACTGAGCCTGGCCTGCATTCGTTGTCTTTTAATGGATATTCAAGAGCTTTTGGTAGATCCAGGATATGGAGTTTTATCATCCGTTGTAAATATCTTCTTAATTGGTCACTTACTTTTTAGGGTTTTTCCATAGTTCTTCGATGTGCACAACTTTTAAACCTTTTTGTAGCAAAAGCTTCCAGAGGATTTCACCATTCATTGAATAATTAAACAGGCTTTTCTCATTACATGACTACCATCTAGCACTTTTATAGTTCCACTTTTATACTTAAGTTTTTGTTTTGTCTGCAGTTTACTTTAGTTATAGTATATATTAAAGCTAATGGCCTCCTCCCTGCCCCCAAATATTGAGCCATTGTCTTAGCGCCATTTAATAAATAGCTCATCCTTTTCCCTACTGATTTTAAGCGATGCCTTTGTAATATATTACATTTGACTTCTGGTTGCAGACTGAGCTAGTGTTGACACTCCTCCTGCCAAGGAATGCGTACAACATTTAACAACAACAATAAAAATAACTGACTTTGAAGGAAAGAGTGGGGGGTTCCCAGGTGCTAGAGTCTGGGAGGAGAGGACCCCGGGAAGAGGCTATTCTGTAGCTGAGGACCAACAAAAGTCACAAAACCCAGGGAACAGGAGCTCACAGCTAAACACACAACCCACAGGATGAAGTGAGCCACCCCAGGGAGTGCCAGCAAAACTAGAAGAGAATTAGACCACCATGAAATAGAGATAATAGCAAAGCCCGAAAAAGACTGTTAAACATGTGTGCTTTCAATTAGTTTTCAGAAGATAACACAAGAAAATAAAAAGAAGAGGTAAAGGTGAAAGAAAAAGAAAAGATCTCAAAATTAAAACATAAGTCATTGAAAATAAAATTTCAATGGGTGGGTTAAATAGTAGATAAGACACAGCTAAAGAAATGTTCATGAACTGGAAGATGGAACTGAGGAAATAACCCAGAATGTAACCTACAAAGATAGAGAGATGGAAAGAATAAAGTAGAAACACGTTGGAAGGAATGAGAAAGTCCAACATATGCCTTGGAGAAGGCCTCAAAAAAGATTGATAGGAGGAAAATGGAAGAGTGATCATATTCAACATGATAATTTCTGATAATATTCCAGAAGGAATGAGAGACACAACTCTCCAGATCTCAGAAATACATCAACCCCAAGAAGGATAAATAACAGAGAATCTATACCTAGATACTTATACTAAATAAGTAATACTAAAGACAAAGAAAATTATTTAAAGCAACCAGAAAGCCCAGGTGTGTTGGCTCAAGACTGTAATCCCAACACTTTGGGAAGCCAAGGCAGGAGGATTGCCTGATTCCAGGGGTTCGAGACCAGCCTGGGAACTTGGTGAGACTGTGTCTCTACAATAAATAAAAAAATAAGCTGGGCATGGTAGCATGTGCCTGTAGTTCCAGTTACTTGAAGGCTGAGGTAGAAGGATCGCCTGAGCCCAGCAGGTCAAGGCTGTGGTGGCTGTGAGCATGCCACTGCACTCCAGCCTGGGTGACAGAGTGAGACTATGACTCAAAAAAACAAGCCGGGCTCGGTGGCTCAGCCTGTAATCACCCGCCTTTGGGAGGCTGAGGTGAGTGGATTGCCTGAGCCTGCGGGTTCGAGACCCGCCTGGGCAGCGAGACCTCATCTCTACAATAAAAAAAAAAAAAAAAATCAGCCGGGCGTGGTAGTGCATGCCTGTAATTCCGGCTACTCGGAAGGCTGAGGCGGAAGGATCCCCGGAGCCCAGCAGGTCGAGGCTGTGGTGGCCGGGAGCGGCCACTGCACTCCATCTGGGCGACAGAGTGAGACTCCAACTCAAAAAAAAACAAAAACAAAAACAAAAAAACAAAACAAAACAAAAAAGCAACCAGAAAGAACAGATTACCTAATGTCACCTAAAATAAAGGTATACAGTACTGTTCTGAGTACTTTGCACAATACTTTTGGTATCATTACTTTTATTTCTTTTTTTTTTGAGTTGGAGTCTCACTCTGTCACCCCAGACTGGAGTGCAGTGACCACTCCCGGCCACCGCAGCCTCGACCTGCTGGGCTCCGGCGATCCTTCCGCCTCAGCCTTCCAAGTATCCGGAATTACAGGCATGCGCTACCACGCCCGGCTGACTTTTTGATTTATTGTAGAGATGAGGTCTCGCTGCCCAGGCGGGTCTCGAACCCGTGGGCTCAGGCAATCCATTCACCTCAGCCTCCCAAAGGCGCGGGATTATAGGCTGAGCCACCGAGCCCGGCTTATTTTTATTCCTTTATCTATTTATTTGAGTCAGGGTCTCATTCTGTTGCCCAGACTGGAGTGCTGTGACACAATCACTGCTCACTGCAGCCTCAACCTCTTGGGTTTTGGCAATCCCTTTGCCTCGGCCTCCCATGTAGCTGGGAGTACAGGTGTGAGCCACCACACCCAGGTAATTTTTTTAAAAAATTTTTGTAGAGACAGGGTCATGTTATGTTGTACAATGTGGTCTCCAACTCCTGGGCTCAAGAGCCCAGAGCCCCACTCTCCTGATATCATTATTATCCTCATTTCAAAGATGGAAAAATCAAGGCACAAGAAATTTAAGTGATCTTTAGCACTTAATACTACTTGATTTTTGTTATAATAATGTCCCCTGAAGAATCACACATCCCTGCAACCACATCCTTTTGTGACATGACTTTGCTGCTTCTCCCTATTTTTTCTTTTGAGTTGGAGTCTCACTCCATTGCCCAGGCTGGAGTGCAGGGACACGCTCATGGCCACCCCAGCATTGACCCACTGGGCTCCCGTGACCCTTCTGCCTCAGCCTTCTAAGTAGCCAGAACTACAGGCGCATGCTACCACGCCCAGCTAATTTTTGATTTACTGTAGAAACAAGGTCTCGCCAAGTTGCCTGGGCTGGTCTTGAACCCACGAGCTCAGGCAATCCACTTGATTCAGCCTCCCAAAATGCTGGGAACACAGACTGAGCCACTGAGCCCGGCCCACACCAACATTTTGATCTTGGACTTCTGTCCTCTAGAATTGTGAGAAAATACATTTCTGTTATTTAAGCCACCCGGTCTGTGGCACTTTGTTATGGCAGTCCTAGCAAACTAATATACCAATCAAGCCCCAGATGAGAGCAGTCACATGGAACAACCCAAGCAAGACCAGCAGAAGAACCACTCAACTGAGCCCAGCCCAAATAGCAGAATTGTGACGGTAGATAACTCCAAGACTTTGAACTGTCTAGCAGGAAAGTGAAGAATACTGGTTTGGGTTGTAAGTCAATAATGCATGATGAAAAAGTTTTTAAAATCTCAAGACCAGGGGTGGTGGCTCATGCCCATAATCCCAGTACTTTGGGAGGCCTAGGTGAGAGGATTGCCTGAGCCCATGGGTTCAAGACCAGCCTGGGCAACTTGGTGAGACCTCATCTCTACAATAAATCAAAAAATTAGCCAAGCAAGGTGGCGTGTGCCTGTAGTTCCAGCTAGTTGGCAGGCTGAGGTGGAAGGATCGCCTGAGCCCAGCAGGTCAAGGCTGTGGTGACCATGAGTGTGTCACTGCCCTGCAGCCTGGGCAACAGAGTGAGACTCAAATTAAAAAAAAAAAAAAAAAAATCTCAAAAAGGCAGAAATGGAATGTGAAACTTTCAAACCACAGAGAGAAAAGGGAGGAAATAAAGAAAACACATTAAAGCCAATAGGGAGCAAAATAGGAGGGAAAGAGGGGAAAGCTATGGATTTTTTTGTCTGTTGATTTCATAACTGACCACTTTTGCAGAACTCTCCTATTGTGTAATAACGTTTCATTTGCTTCCCTTGGGCTTTCAAGAAGATAATTATAATATCCACAAGTGAGGACCATTTTGCCTCAATTTTTTTTGAGTCAGGGTCTTACTCTGTCATCTAGATTGGCATTCAGTGGCAATATCACACTGTAGCTTCCAACTCCTGGGTTCAAACAATCCTCCCACCTCAGCCTCCTGAGTAGCTGAAACAAGAGGTACGTGTCATGACACCTGGCTAATTATTTTATTTCATTTTATTTTTATTTTTTATCTTATTTTTTATTCTTTTGAGTTGGAGTCTCACCCTGTCACCCAGACTGGAGTGCAGTGGCCGCTCCCAGCCACCGCAGCCTCGACCTGCTGGGCTCCGGCGATCCATCCGCCTCAGCCTTCCGAGTAGCTGGAATTACAGGCATGCGCTACCATGCCCAGCTGATTTTTTTTATTTATTGTAGAGATGAGGTCTTGCCAAGTTGCCCAGGCGGGTCTCGAACCGCGAGCTCAGGCAATCCACTCACCTCAGCCTCCCAAAGGCGTGGGATTACAGGCTGAGCCACCGAGCCCGGCTTATTTTATTTTTTTCTAGAGATAGGAGTCTCTCTGTGCTGCCCAGGCTGGTCTCCAATTCCTGGGTTCGAACAATTCTCCCACCACAGCCTCCCAAAGTGCTGGGATTACAGACATGAGCCACTGTGCCTGGTGTAATTTTGTCTCCTTTTTAGTGGCTGTCCTTGAATTTTTGTTTCTTATCTTACTGCATTGTCCAGCACTTTCACAGCAATATGAAATGATAGAGGCTTTATTAAGCATCCTTGCTTGCCATGCTCTGGACATGGCTAAGAATGCTGCCAGTATTTTAAGATGTGGGGTACAGTTCAATATTAGGTAGATAAGTGGTCATTGTACAAGTAAAGTTTGGACCTCACTTTGGTCACCGCTTCATCTGGTGTGAGATCAGGTACCGTATTGATGTTATGTGCCTTCCCCCTTCCCTGGCAATGTCTTGCTACTGCCAATCCCTTTTTTGTAGAATTATGATCAATGTTCAGGGTCCACTTATGAAAAACAAACAGAAGCCAGTTTTTATGAGTAAGAACATGCAGTACTCAGTCCTTTGTTTCTGTGATAGATCACTGAGTATGAGAGACTCTAAATCCATCCAAGTTGGGGCAAAGTCCATAATTTTGTCTTTCTTTCTTTTTTTTTTTTTTTGAGAAAGGAGGAGTTTATTAAGAATATATAAAAGCAGCCAGACTCAGTGGCTCAGCCTGTAATCCCAGCACTTTGGGAGGCCGAGGCAAGTGGATTACCTGAGGCTGTGGGTTCAAGACCAGCCCAGGCAACTTGGCAAGATCTCGTCTCTACAATAATAATTAAAAAAATAGCTGGGCATGGTAGCACGCGTCTGTAGTTCTGGCTACTTGGAAGACTGAGGCGGAAGAATTGCCAGAGCCCAGCAGGTCGACGCTGGGGTGGCCATGAGCCTGTGCGCCACTGCACTCTGGCTTGGGTGAAGGAGTGAGACTCCAACTCAAAAAAAAAAAAGAATACATAAAAACTCCCTAGTGGGAGGGGACCCGAAAGAGGGTTGCCCAATTTTGTCTTTCTTTATGGTTGCATAATATTCCATCATATATAGGTACCACATTTTTTTATCCAGTCCACTTTCAATGGACAAAACACGGTTGGCTCCGTGTTTTTGTTATCATGAATAATGCTGCAATAAACATGGGTGTGCAAGTAACTTTTCTTTTCTTTTGAGTTGGGGTCTTACTCTGTTGCCCGGGCTGGAGTGCAGTGGCACACTCACAGCCACCCCAGTGTCTGCCTGCTGGGCTCCAGCAATTCTTCCGCCTTAGCCTTCCAAGTAGTCGGAACTATAGGCGTGGGCTACCACACCCGGCTAATTTTTGATTTACTGTAGAGACAAGGTCTTGCCAAGTTGCCCGGGCTGGTCTCGAACCCGTGGGCTCAGGAAATCCCCTTGCCTCTGCCTCCCAAAGTGCTGGGATTACAGGCTGAGCTGCCAAGCCTGGCTGGTAACCTTTTCATAGAGTGATTTGAGTTCCTCTGGGTATGTTCTCAGAAGGGGAATTGCTGGGTCATATGGAAGATCGATTTTTAGATCTTTAGGAATCACCACACTGTTTTCCAAAGAGGTTGTATTAGTTTACACTCCCGCCAACAGTGTAGAAGCATTCCCTTTTCTTCGCTGCCAGTATTTTAATGTTAAATATGATGTTGGGGCCGGGCGTGGTGGCTCAAGCCTGTAATACCAGCACTTTGGGAAGCCGAGGCAAGTGGATTGCCTGAGCCCACAGGTTCGAGACTAGCCCGGGCAACTCGGCGAGCCCTCGTCTCTACAATAAATCAAAAATTATCCAGGCGTGGTAGCACACGCCTGTAGTTCCGGCTACTAGGAAGGCGGAGGCGGAAGGATCGCCAAAGCCCAGCAGGTTGACACTGGGGTGGCTGTGAGCATGCATGTCACTGTCTCCAGCCTGGACCACGAAATCAGACTCCAACTCAAAAAAAAAAATTAAATTAAAAGATGATGTTGAAGCCGGGTTTGGTGGCTCAGCCTGTAATCCCGCGCCTTTGGGAGGCTGAGGTGAGTGGATTGCCTGAGCCCGCGGGTTCAAGACCTGCCTGGGCAACTTGGCGAGACCTCATCTCTACAATAAATCAAAAAATCAGCCGGGCGTGGTAGTGCGCGCCTGTAGTTCCGGCTACTCGGAAGGCTGAGGCAGAAGGATCGCCGGAGCCCAGCGGGTCGAGGCTGCGGTGGCCGGGAGCGGCCACTGCACTCCAGTCTGGGCGACAGAGTGACTCCAACTCAAAAAAAAAAAAAGATGATGTTGACTCTTGGCTTGAGACAAATACTCTTTGCCATCGAATTAGTCATGATAAGCTAGATTGCACTGCAGGAACAAATGATGCCAAAATCTCATGACTTGAGATACGCTGATTTCCTGCCATACTAAGTAGGCTGTGGGCCCAGGGAGCCCTCTAGGACAGCTGCGACTGGCTAAGGCTTGCCCCTCTGCATCATGGACTCCCTCCTGCGTGCTGAGGCAAGGGAATGTTCATACCAGCCATTAAACTCGTCTACCTAGAGGCACCTGTTACTATGACTTGCATTTTTTTGCCTTGCCCCCAGTGGGAGGTGCAGTCCCAGCCCAGAAGGAGACCTGGAAAGTTTAGGGGGCACAGATGTCACCACCTTCGTGTTACTTTTGGACTCGGGACCCTGAAAGGCCCTAAAAGTCCCCTTGGAAAGTCTCCCGGACTTGACAGTTTATTGAGCAGCAGGAGAGGCTAGTCTACAGAGGAGGGGGACGTCGTGCGTTCCAAGACCCTGGGGTCTTCTGTTGCTGTTGGAGTTTGGCTGTGTGTTCTTTTCCTTTTTATTCTGGAAGGTCTCTGAATCCTCAGAATGACTCTTCCCCTCTCCTGAACTCATTGGAGCAGATTTCTGTTTCTTGAGACCCGAAGAGTCTCAACCAGGATAATTTACTGGTATTTTATTTAGGTTATTTATTACATTCCTAAGTTGGACTGTTCTGTAGTTTCATGTTATCTGCCAATTCTTCCTTTTAATGTTACACCAAAATTTTTTTTTTTTTTTTTTTGGAGTCTCACTCTGTTGCCCAGACTGGAGTGCAGTGGCCGCTCCCGGCCACTGCAGCCTTGACCTGCTGGGCTCCGGCGATCCTTCTGCCTCAGCCTTCCAAGTAGCCGGAATTACAGGCGCGTGCTACCACGCCCAGCTGATTTTTTGATTTAGTGTAGAGATGAGGTCTCGCTGCCCAGGCGAGGTCTCGATCCGCGGGCTCGATCCGCGGCCTCCCAAAGTGCTGGGATTACAGGCTGAGCCACCAAGCCTGGCTGACACCACATTCTTAGAATAGTTAGGGAGGCAAGAGGATTGCCTGAGCTCGTGGAGCTTCGAGACCAGCCTGGGCAACTTGGCGAGACCTCATCTCTACAATAAATCAAAATTAGCCGGGTGTGATAGTGCATGCCTGTAGTTCCGGCTCCTTGGAAGGCTGAGGCGGAAGGATCACCGGAACCCATCAGGTAGAGGCTGGGGTGGCTGTGAGCGTGCTCCTGCACTCCAGCCTGGGTGACAGATTGAGACTCCGACTCAAAAACAAAAACAAATTTAGCCAGGCATGGTGGTGCTCATCTGTGGTTCCAGCCACTCGGAAGGCTGAGGTGGTAGGATTGCGTGAGCCCAGCAGGTCAAGGCTGCAGTGGCCGTGAGTGTGTCCCTGCATTTCAGCCTGGGCGATGGAGTGAGACTCCAACTCAAAAAAAAAAAGTCAGGGAGGCTTTTTCTCTTTCCTGTATTCTGAAACAGTTGCTCTCTCCCTATCTTTTCCATTTATACTGCACTCGTAGTGCTTGTTCTGTTTTGAGTCAGGGTCTCTCACTCTGTCGCTCAGGCTGGAGGGCAGTGGCACAATCATGGCTCACCGCAGCCTGGACCTGCCGGGCTCCGGCGATCCTTCCGCCTCAGCCTTCCAAGTAGCTGGAACGACAGACGCGCGTCACCACACCTGGCTGGTTTTTTAATTTATTGTAGAAACGAGGTCTCACCAAGTTTCCCAGGCAGGTCTCAAAGCCCTGGACTCAGGTAATCCTCTCTCCTTGGCCTCCCCAATTGCTGGGATGACAGGTGTGAGCGGCTGCTTTGGGTCTGATGGACTCTGACTTCCGCTCTGGTCTTCCCCAGATTTTGGTTTGCAGAGACTGCCTTTCTGCTTCACTGGCAGCTCTCTGTACATCACAGAAGGCCTTTCACTGGCAGCTCCCTGGTCGTCTGAACAGACCCCGAGCTGACACCTGGGAGCCCCTCTTAGGGTGATGACCGGGTCCCACACTCCTTGCTCCAGGTTTGTGATTCAAAGCTTTGGATCCAGATGGTTAAATGATTGTTTTTACATTCTACGGTTTTTTCTTTTTCTTTTTTCTGAGTTGGAGTCTCACTCTGTCGCCCAGACTGGAGTGCAGTGGCCGCTCCCGGCCACCGCAGCTTCGACCTGCTGGGCTCCGGCGATCCTTCCGCCTCAGCCTTCCAAGTAGCTGCAACTACAGGCACGTGCTACCACGCCTGGCTAATTTTTTAATTTTTTTCTAGAGATGAGGTCTCACCAAGTTGCCCAGGAGGGTCTCGAACCCACGGGCTCAGGCAATCCACTCACCTCGGCCTCCCAAGGCGCAGGATTATAGGCTGAGCCATGGTCTTCTCATTTAATAACATTGTTGACATTTTTATTTAGACTGGAAACAATATTTGCAACCATTACTTAGACCCACTGCCTTTCACTGGGCTCCGTGCTAATGCCCCAGCTTTATAAGCCACACAACCATCTTTTTTTTTTTTTTCAAGTCAGGGCCTCACTGTCACCCAGGTTGGGGCACAGCAGCACAATCACAGCTCACCCCAGCCTTGACCTCCAAGGCTCATGCGATCCTCCTCCTCCTCAGCTTCCCAAGGAGCTGGGACCACCGCACCCAGTTTATTTTTTTGATTATTTGTAGAGATGGGGCCTTGCTATGTTGCCCAGGCTGGCCTCAAACTCCTAGACTCAAGCGATCCTCCCACCTCAGCCTCCCAAAGTGCTGGGATGACAGGCATGAGTCGCCACGCCCGGCTCATTCTTTCATTCTTATTGTATCTGTTACAGTGATCTGTGCTCAGTGCTCTTTGATGTTCCTGCTGCAAATTTCTTGAGGCACCACAAATTGCACCCATATAAGACAGAACTGAATCAATACATGTTCCGACTGCTCCACCCACCGGCCGGTCCCTCATGTCTCTCCTTTTCCTCGGGCCTCCCCTTCCCTGAGACAGAACAGTATCGCATTAGGCCAACTGAGGAACCCTACGGTGGCCTCCAAGTGTCCCAGTGAAAGGAAGCATCTCACATCTCTCACCGTGCATCAAAAGTTAGAAATGCCTAAGCTGGCCAGGCACACTAGCGCAAGCCTGTAATCCTAGCACTTTGGGAGGCCGAGATAGGAGGATTGCCTGAGCCCATGTGTTCGAGACCAGCCTGGGCAACTTGGTGAGACCTCATGTCTACAATAAAAATAAAAAAAAACTAGCTGGGCTCGGTGGCTCAGCCTGTAATCCCACGACTTTGGGAGGCTGAGGTGAGTGGATTGCCTGAGCCTGTGGGTTCGAGACCCGCCTGGGCAGGCGAGACCTCATCTCTACAATAAATTTTTAAAAATTAGCCGGGTGTGGTAGCGCACGCCTATAGTTCCGGCTACTCGGAAGGCTGAGGCGGAAGGATCGCCGGAGCCCAGCAGGTCAAGGCTGCGGTGGCCGGGAGCGGCCACTGCACTCCAGTCTGGGTGACAGAGTGAGACTCCGACTCAAAAATAAATAAATAAATAAATAAAAATAAACAAAAAATTTAAAAAACTAGCTGGGCATGGTGGCGTGCATCTGTAGTTCCAGCCACTTGGAAGGCTGAGGTGGAAGGATCGCCAGAGCCCAGCAGGTTGATGCTGGGGTGGCTGGGTTGTGCCCCTGCAATTCAGCCTGGGCGACAAGAGACTCCAACTCAAAAATAAAAAATAAAAAAATAAAAAGAACTGACTAAGCTTACGAGGATGGCAGCTCGAAAACAGAGACAGGCCCAAAGCGAGGCCTCGGTGCCCGCCAGTGGCCAAGCCCTGCAGGCAAAGGAAGAGTCCACGAAGGAGACTCCAAGTGCCACCCCAGGGAACACACAAACCACAGGAAAACAGGCGGCCCTGTTGCTGACGGGGAGAAAGCTTCGCTGGTCTGGAGAGATCAGGCCGGCCAGGACGTTCCCTTAAGCCAAGGCCTAACCCAACTCTTCCATTCTGTGCAGGCTGAGAGAAGCGAGGAAGCTGCAGAGGAAAAGTCTGACGCCCGCAGAGGTTGGGCCACAAGGCTTCAGGAAAGCAGCCATCTCCAGAACGCGCACGTGCAGGGGAGGTAGCAGGTGCTGACGGAGAAGCTGAGTGAGTTCTCCTGAAGATCTAGCTCAGATCCCGACGAGGGCGGCCACACTAGATGATTCTCACTATGGACAAAACAGCCTTCTGTCGGAAGTTGCCATCCGGGACTTCCATAGCTGGAGAGGAAAAGTCAGTTCGACGGACAGGCTGGCTCTCGTCAGGGGCTCCTGCAGCTGGGGAAGTCGAAGCCGGTGCTCACGGACCCTCCTGAAAAGCTTAGGGCCTGCTGAGGAAAAGATGCCAAACTCTGTAGAATATTGTAAGATTGTTTTTTCTGAGCCACGCTGAGGACCTAGACCCATGGCCTGTGTCCCCAGGAGGTCCTGAGACCATGTGCCCACCGTGGTTGAATGAGAGCTTGGTGATACACAATTTAGGGAGGTGGAAGTTACAAAAACTGTAAATCAATACTGGTGACATTTTCATTGGTTTGGCCTGGGAAGGAGGACATTTCCAAGTGGGAGCTTGCAGGTTACAGGTGGATTTAGGGTTTTTTATTTATTTGTTTGTTTGTTTCTTTGATTATTTTGAGTCGGAGTCTCACTCTGTTGCCCAGGCTGGAGGGCAGTAGGCACGCTCACGGCCACCGCAGGCTCAACTTGCTGGGCTCTGGCGATCCTTCTGCCTCAGCCTTCCAATAGCTGGAGCCACAGGTGTGCGCCACCATGTCCAGCTAATTTTTTGATTTTATTTTTGAGTTGGAGTCTCACTCTGTTGCCCAGGCTGGAGGGCAGTGGCACGCTCCCGGCCACCGCAATCTCAACCTGCTGGGCTCCGGCGATCCTTCCGCCTCAGTCTTCCAAATAGCTGGAACTACAGGCGCGCACTACCACACCCGGCTAATTTTTTTTTTTTTTTTTTTGACTTATTGTAGAGATGAGGTCTTGCCAAGTTGCTCAGGCTGGTCTCGAACCCCCAAGCTCAGGCAATCCTCTCGCCCCCATCTTCCAAGTGCTGGGATTACAGGCTGGAGCCACTGAACCCGGCTTAAGGATTTCTTAACTGGCAACTTGTAGTTCCTGTCTAAGAAATTGTGGAAATTGGCCAGGCTCGGTGGCTCAGTTTGTAATCCCAGCACTATGGGAGGCTAAGGTGAGTGGACTGCCTGATCCCATGGGTTTGAGACCAGCTCGGGCAACTTGGCAAGACCTCGTCTCTACAATAAATAAAAAATTAGCTGAGCATGGTAGCTCACACCTGTAGTTCCAGCTACTTGGAAGGCCGAGGTGGAAGGATTGCCAGGGCCCAGCAGGTTGACGCTGGGGTAGCTGTGAGCGTGCCACTGCACTCCAGCCTGGGTGACAGAGTGAGACTCCAACTAAAAAAAAAAAAAATTGTGGAAATCACTAGAGGTCAAGGTGCCTGGAGTCTGGGAGTCCCCAAAAGACAGCTTTGCAGGGTCATAAGATACTCTTATTTCCTTCTTTATCTGTTTTGTGATGCTATGCCAGAGTCAGGTTGGAAAACAAACTTGAGTATATAGGCCAATAGGGCAATAAACCCTGTCTGGCTGTGTGCGGTGGCTCACACCTGTAATCCCAGCACTTTGGGAGGCGGAGGTGAGAGGATTGCCCGAGCTCAGAAGTTTGAGACCAGCCTGGGGAACTTGGTAAGACCTCATCTCTACAATACATAAGTCAGCCAGGCATGGTGGTTCATGCCTGTGGTTCCGGCTACTTGGAAGGCTGAGGTGGAAGGATCGCCTTAGCCCAGCAGGTTGAGGCTGTGGTGGCTGTGAGCATGCCACTGCACTCCAGCCTGGGCCACAGAGTGAGACTCCTGACTCAGAAAAAAAGAGAGAGATTCTTGTAGCCACCCCAGCCATCATCAACCACACCCTGGTCAGTCAGAGCCATCAACGCCAAGGCAGGACCCTCCACCAGCAAGAGGATTATGACTCACTGAAGGCTCAAGTGACCGTTTGCGTGTTTAGCAATAAGGTACTTTTAAATTAAGGCAGGTACTTTTTTTAAAGCTATAATATTATTGCACACTTAATAGAGGACAGTGTCGTGCAAACATTATTTATTATGAATTAATTTTTTCCTTTATTAGTCAGGATCTCACACTGTGGTCCAGGCTGGACTGCCCTGATGCTATCATGGCTCACCACAGCCTCGACCTCCTTGGCTCCGGCGATCTTTCCTCCTCAGTCTCCCAGGTAGCTGGGTCTGCCACCACGCCAGGCTAATTTTTTGAATTTTGTAAAGACATGGTCTTGTTATGTTGTCCAGGCTGGTCTTGAACTCCCGGGCTCAAGCAATCATCCCACTTTGGCCTCCCGACAAGCGGGGATTGTCGACTGAGCCACCACGCCCAGCAAAAACATAACGTTTATCCGCCCTGAGAAACCAAGAATTTCCTGTGACTCACTTTGCTGAAATATTCCATTTATTGTGGTATTCTGGACCCGGAATCACAGTATCTCCAAGGTATATCTGTAAGTCACTATCCACCCTGGAGACATTCACATTTTCATCACTTGCATAATTTGCATTGTCTTGGTAGAACTCTATCTGTTTTGCCCAGAATGCAGTGAACTTTCCAATCCACATACTTAGAGCTTTCTGTTTGAAGGCACAGGTGAGTTTTCATTCACTGTATCCTAGATTATCTTTTATTCTGGCCTTTCCTTCAAGAATCCCAGCTGTGTGATTGCTGCCGCCTCATCCTCTCTTCGTCATGCTTGTCACCTTCTCTTGTTTTGTTTTCATCTCTTGATTTCTGTCACATTTTAGAAAATGTCTCGAGCCTAGCTTCCACATCACTGACTTATTTTCTGCACTGCGGTTTCTGCTTTTTACTGCGTGCAGTCAGGATTCTAATTCTGCTACTATGTTGCACAAATTCTAATTCTGCTACTATGTTTCTTTCTTTCCTTGCACGCCTTTCTAGCCTTGTCTATATTCGTTTCTTAGTCCTGCTGTAACAAATTCTGAAACTGGGTGGCTTAAAAAGGGGACATGTATTCTCTCACAGCTCTGGAGGCCAGAAGGGTGAAATCCAGGCATCGGCAGGGTTGGTTCCTTTGGAGGATCTGAGGGTGAACTGTTCCATGCTTCTCATGGCTGCCAGCTATCCTTGGCCTTCCTCGTAGCTGCGTAACGCCAGTCTCTGCCTCCATCTTCTCTGTGTTTCTCCTCTTCTGTCTGTGACTTTTCCTCTTAAAAGGACACGAGTTGGCCAGGCACAGTGGCTCATTCTCTAATCCCACCACTCTGGGAGGTCAATGTGGAGGATGCATAAGCCCAGGAGTTCGAGACCAGCCTGGGCAATATGGTGAGACCTCATCTCTATAAGTTTAAATTTTAAAAAATTAGCTGGGCCGGGCTCGGTGGCTCAGCCTGCGTAGTCCTGCGCCTTTGGGAGGCTGAAGTGAGTGGATTGCCTGAGCCCGCGGGTTCGAGACCCGCCTGGGCAGCAAGACCTCATCTCTACAATAAACCCAAAAATCAGCCGGGCGTGGTAGCGCATGCCTGTAATTCCAGCTACTGGGAAGGCTGAGGCGGAAGGATCGCTGGAGCCCAGCGGGTCGAGGCTGTAGTGGCCGGGAGCGGCTACTGCACTCCAGTCTGGGCGACAGAGTGAGACTCCAACTCAAAAAAATAAATAAATAAAAATAAAAAAATAAAAAAATTGGCCGGTTGTGGTAGTTTGTACCTGTAGTTCTGGCTACTTGGAAGACTGAGGCTTAAGGATCACCTGAGACCAGCAGGTCAACACTGCACTTCAGCCCAGGCAATGTGGTAAGATTCCAACTCCAAAAAAAGAAAAAAAGAAAAAAAGAAAAAAGAAAAATAAGAATAGTTGTTTCAGGGGTTTCTCAATAGATGCCAGTTTATATTACAGCTCACAGGTTTGTAGTTGTTTCTTGTTTAAGCTCTAACTTATTCATTCATGCATTCATTTATTTAAAAAAAAAAGTACACAGTGGCTCACATCTATAATCCCAGCACTTTGGGAGGCCGAGGCGAGAGGATTGCCTGAACCCATGGGTTCGAGACCAGCCCAGGCAACTTGGCAAGACCTCATCTCTACAATAAACCAAAAAATTAGCCGGGCATGGTGGCGCGCACCTGTAGTTCTGGCTACTTGGAAGGCTGAGGCGGAAGGATTGCTGGAGCCCAGCAGGTCGAGGCTGTGATGGCCATGAGTTTGTCACTGCCCTCCAGCCTGGGCGACAGAGTGAGACTACAACCCCCCTCCCAAAAAAAGTAGTGCCTTCATGGCTGGGCATTGCAGGGGATGTCAGGAGACACATCAGCTAGCTGTGCAGGACCGTGCTGCAGGGGCGGAGGACCCCAGGTCCGTTTCCCCCCAACCCCAGGCAAAGCCCACTTCTCCCGGGTCTCCTGCTTAGAAACGGTTTCTGCGCAGTCACACCTCTCTTTCTCTCTGTCTCTGCCTTTCCCTTCCTTCTTCTCCCTCCCCTCCCACCTCCCTCCTTATTTTATTTTATTTTTCAGGGTCTCACTACTACCCAGGTTGGAGTGCGGTAGCTCCATCATGGCTCACCGCAGCCTCGACTTCCTGGACTCAAGTAATCCTCCTGCCTCAGCCTCCCCAGTAGCTGCACCACCACACACAGCTATTATTATTATTATTTATTTTTTTGTAGAGACGAGGTCTTGCTATGTTGCCCAGGCTGGTCTTGAACTCCTGGGCTCAAGCCATCCTCCTGCCTTGGCCTCCCCAAGTGCTGGGATCTCAGACGTGAGCCGCTGCCCCCAGCCTCCACCTTCGCCTCTCCCGAGCAGATCTACGAGGTGCCCTCGGGCCGTCACCACTTCTCCAACAGACGGGAGGCTGGTGGCTGGGTCTCCTGGACAAGAGCCAGGAGCCACCTGCTTGGGAGGCCGCTTCTGAGTCGGGCCCAGCTGGGCTTTCCCGGCCTTTATTCGTCCAATCCTATTAATAATTAATGGTCCCATAATGAGAACTGCTTCTAATAGCATCTGCTGCCATGGCCGCATTTGCCCGTGCCAAGGGCTTCCCCCGAAGGGTTCACGCTCACTGGCCACGTTTCCTGCCGTGGGCACTGGGAAACCGGAGGGTCCCTGCCCGTGTGCACTGCTCCCCCACTTCTGGGCTGAGCCCGACGCCCCCCGACCTGGAAGACCCTCTCGCTCCTCCCCCCGCCTCCCCGAGGCCCCACCGCGGGCCCCCAGAGCTTCCCATGGTGGAGAGAGGCCGGCACACCTCTTCTTTCATCAGGGAAGACCGGCCTGCAGGTCAAGGGCAGGGCGGACGG
The DNA here is from genome assembly GCA_027257055.1 of Cephalopachus bancanus. Classification (NCBI taxonomy): domain Eukaryota; kingdom Metazoa; phylum Chordata; class Mammalia; order Primates; family Tarsiidae; genus Cephalopachus; species Cephalopachus bancanus. The sequence continues at coordinate 145,851 of JAPVLO010000841.1, forward strand.
AGGCTGCTGTGTGCCCAGCCGGGCCTCGGGACCACGTGCTCCATGCAGGACCAACATCCGGGACAGGAATGTCTTCACCCTGCAGGGACCCGTGAGAGGGTATGGCAAGAAGAGGCCAGGGTTTATGGGACTCAGGAGAGGCCCCTGCCTCAGTTTACTCATCTGCAGAGGAGGGTGAAGAGGGTCCCTCCCCCACCAGAATGTTTGAGAAGGGAGAAGCACCAACGTACTTCCTCCAAGAAAATATCCACGGAGGCCGGCGTGGGGGCTCATGCCTGTCAACCCGGCTCTTTGAGAGGCTGAGGCAGGGGGATTGCTTGAGTGCAGGAACTCGAGACCAGCCTGGACAATGTAGTGAGATCCTCATCTCTGAAGAAAAGAAGAAGGCCAGGCTCAGTGGCTCAGCCTGTAACCCCAGCACTTTGGGAGGCCGAGACAAGTGGATTGGCTAAGCCCGCGGGTTCGAGACCAGCCTAGGCAATTTGGCGAGACCTCATCTCTACAAAAAAAAAAAAAAATTAGACAGTTGTGGTAGGGTGCATCTGTAGTTCTGGCTACTCGGAAGGCTGAGGCAGACGGATCGCCAGCCCAGAAGATTGGCGCTGGGCGGCCCTGAATGTGCGTGCCGCTGCACTCCAGCCTGGACAAAGGAGCGAGACTCCAACTCAAAAAAGAACGAAAGAGCGGGGCTCGGTGGCTCAGCCTGTTGCCTGAGCCCGCAGGTTCGAGACCCGCCTGGGCAACTTGGCGAGACCTCATCTCTACAATGAATCAAAATTAGCTGGGTGTGGTAGCGCGTGCCTGTAATTCCGGCTACTCAGAAGGCTGAGGCGGAAGGATCGCCGGAGCCCAGCAGGTCGAGGCTGCGGTGGCCGGGAGCGGCCACTGCACTCCAGTCTGGGTGACAGAGTGAGACTCCAGCTCAAAAAAAAAAGAAAAAGAAAAAGAAAGAAACAGAGTGTGTCCTGCAAGCCCCTCCCAGACAGCCAGGGCCACCCATGCCCGGAAAGTGCACAGACATCAAGTTCCACACACCACGCGGTGACGACAGTTGGTGAATTATAGATCATTCAGCATTGTCTCTTTGGTTTTTCTTAATTTCAAAATTATCCACAATTGCCGTTTATTACTTTTGTAAATGAAGAAAATGATGCTATTTTATTTTTTTAAGGAATAAATGCTCTCCTTTGTTTCCACAACACAATCGGGGGGGTGTTCAGCCAGGAGAGATGGGAGAATTAAGGGACGCTGAGACCATGTGGGTCCCGGCCCCACTCCTGAGCCCGTGGGACTGAACGGCCCCTGGGAGCCTCACCCGGGCCTGCCGCCAGGTGACTCTCGTGCCCAAGTCCCCCATGACCCACAAGCCCCTGGGGGAAAGAGCCATCACTACAGGCACTGGGATTGGTGCCACTTGCAGCGGGCTAGAGGCTCGGATGTGGGGCTGCAGGGGGTATATCAGCCACCAGGAGCCCCTGCCTCCCTGAGGGGCTTGGCATGGCCGCTGTGCAGAGCGGCCTCACCTGGAAATCCAGAAAGACAGGTGACGGTGATGCAGAGCTTTGAAAATTAGCTGGTTGGCAGGGCGCGGTGGCTCAAGCCTGTCATTCCAGCACTTTGGGAGGTCGAGGCAAGAGGATTGCCTGAGCCCAGGGGTTCAAGATCAGCCTGGGCAACTTGGTGAGATCTTGTTGCTACAATAAATAAATTAAAAAATCAGCTGGGCCGGGCTCGGTGGCTCAGCCTGTAATCCCGCGCCTTTGGGAGGCTGAGGTGAGTGGATTGCCTGAGCCCACGGGTTCGAGACCCGTCTGGGCAGCAAGACCTCATCTCTACAATAAACCAAAAAAAAAAAAAAAAAAATCAGCCAGGCGTGGTAGCGCGTGCTTGTAATTCCGGCTACTCGGAGAGCTGAGGCGAAAGGATTGCCAGAACCCAGCAGGTCGAGGCTGCAGTGGCCGGGAGCAGCCACTGCACTCTAGTCTGGGCAACAGAGTGAGACTCCAACTCAAAAAAAAAAAAAAAAAGCTGGGTGTGGTAGCACATGCCTGTAATTCCAGCTACTTGGAAGGCTGAGGCGGAAAGATTGCCTGAGCCCAGCAGGTCAAGGTTGTGGTGGCCATGAGTGTGCCACTGCACTCCAGCTTGGGCAACAGAGTGAGACTCTGACTCAAAAAAAAAGAAAAAAAGAAAAGAAAATTAGCTGGTGTTGTTATGTCCTGGGGGCAGTAATGGGGAGCCATGGCATGTTCTGTGACACTAAAGACCGATGTGGTCTCCCAGCCACGCATCAGGAGGGGAATACAACCGGGCTGGACAGTGCACAGCTGCGCTGAAAGTTCACATGTATCAAACTGCTGTGCTGTCCTGAGATTTAACTCTTTTTTTTGGAGTCAGAGTCTCCCTCTGTCGCCCAGGCTGGAGTGCTGTGACACGCTCACGGCCACCGCAGCCTCAACCTCCCAGGTTCAGGCAATCCTCCTGTCTCAGCCTCCTGAGTAGCTGGGACTGCAGGCGTGCACCACCATGCCTAGCTTTTTACTTTTCTGTATAGATAAAGTCTCGCTATGTTGCCCAGGCTGGTCTTGAACTCCTGGGCTCAAGCCATCCTCCCGCCTCGGCCTCCCAAAGTGCTGCCATGACAGGCCTGAGCCTCCGTGTCCGGCCTGGGTCTCTGTCTCTTAATTCCATTCCTGTTACTCTATTTAATCCGCACTGAGCCTTATGCGGTGGGTGCCGTTAGCACCCCCACTTCACAGACGGGCACCTGGAGGCCAGAGAGGATGACGGGGCCGTGCGTGGCACCTGCTGGCCCAGGGCCTGCCCACCCAGTGGATGCCCAGTGAAGACCAGCTCCTTCCCAGAGGCGTGTTCTCACACCCTACTGGCGAGAGGTGCCTTCCCCTCCCCCACGGAAGGCTCTCGCTGGGTGGGCACAGTCAGGCAGTGAGGCCCTGCCACCATCCGCCTCACTCTGCCCTCCAGAGGGGCATGCCAGGAGCCCCAGGGGTGGAAGCCCGTATCCCCTAGCAGGACGGGAGAAGAGAGTCAGAGAAGAGAGTCAGGGAGGTGGAGGCCCTGGCCACCTGGGGTAGGGTGAGGAGGCCCAGATGCTCAGGGGAGGCGGCCCTGGCTGGCAGACCCGGGCCGCTCCCCAGGCATCTCCACACGTCATATTCACGCATGGTGCCCTGGAAGGTTCTGGAACAGTGTGGCCCAGGGTGGGGTGTGGAGAGGAGCCTCAGTGCACCCAGCCTCCCTGGCCTGGCACCCCCACTGGAGACAGTCAAACCAGAATCCGCTCCCAGAAGTCAGCTTGGGAAATTCCTCAGACCCCTTCCCTGGGCCGGAGACCAACGGTCCACACCAGGATGTAAAGCCTCTGAGAAGTCCCGCAGGAAAGCACCTTTTGCTTCATCCAGTCTTTCCCACCATGTACTTAACCGTGAACTCCACACATACTAGCATCTGTGGTGGATTAAACATGGCCCCAAAGAGGCCTGAAGAGGTGGGCTGGGTGTCCACTGCCTTCCACCTGAGGGGGCCACATGATTGCGCTGACCAGCGGGGGTTGGTGGAGTCACACGGCGACAGTTCCGGGGTGGAGGTGACAGTTCCAAGGTGGCCCTTCGCTGGCCTGGCAGCTCCGCCTCCTGTCTCTTGGAGCCCTGAGCTGCAACACCAGAAATCGAGGCTGCACTGTTGGGGCTACACTGTTGGGGGGTGTCTGTGAGCACCAAAAAGAGGCCATCATGGGCCCCTGGTCCGTGGAGGCTTCAGAGGACTCCAGCCTCCACCACTCTCTGAGCCCAGCAAGAGCCGCCCTGCTGAGCCCAGCCAAGCCCAGAGTCCCAAGAGAGTCTAGCCCATGGCTGTTCCAAGCCACTGTGTTTGGAAGGCTGGTCCCACGGCAGCCGATAAACGCTGTGCTTGGGGGGGCCTTCTGCCTCCTCTTCCATTCGGGAAGAGCCTTCTAGACTCCGCTCAAAGAAGGCACGCGCTTTGAAGCCCTTTCCGACAACCATCGAGGCAGCTGCAGGGTTCTGAGGCTGGGATCTGCCTGGGCTCACACTTGCCAACTCGATCCTCCTGCCTCAGTCTCCCGAGTCGCTGGGACTACAGGCGTTCCTGACTTATTTTGTTAAATGTAGAAACGAGGTCTTGCTATGTTGCCCAAGCTTGTCTCGAACTCTTGAGTTCAAGGGATCCACCTGTCTTGGCCTCCCAAAGTGCTGGGATTACAGGCATGTGCCACCACACCCTGCTAAATTATTTATTCATTTATTTTTTAAATTTGGAGTCTCTGTTGCCCAGACTGGAGCGCAGTGGCACACTCCCGGCCACCGCAGCCCCGACCTGCTGGGCTCCAGCGATCCTTCCACCTCAGCCTTCCAAGTAGCCAGAACTACAGGCGCATACTACCACGCCTGGCTGATTTTTTGATTTATTGTAGAGACGAGGTCTCGCCAAGTTGCCCGGACTGGTCTCGAACCTGCGGGCTCAGGCAATCCACTCACCTCGGCTTCCCAAAGTGCTAGAATTTCAGGCTGAGCCACTGAGCCCAGCCTAGTTTTTATTTTTTGTAGAGACAAAGTCTCACTCTGTTGCCCAGGCTGATCTCGAGCTCTTGGACTCAAGGGATCCTCCCGCCTTGGCTTCCCAAAGTGCTGGGATTACAGGCGTGAGCCACTGCATCCGGCCACACTTGCCAGATCTATAGATTCAGACCGGTCCTGACCCCTGCGGGTCTCAGTTTCCGCATCTGTCAGATGGGGACAATAATCGCAACGACGGCATGAGCCTGATAGGTGGGAGGGTGGCGCTGAGACCACAGCAGCGCGGCGTGGATGGCGGCCAGTATCAACTGCTCCAAGCCCCCACCAGCACACGTTGAGTGCTGGGGAAAGGTCACCTGCACTTGGGCTCCCCGGACCAGGAGCCCAAGTGCCCTGGTCCGGGGAGCCCAAGTGCCCCTCCCCGGAGAGAGGTTTCCTGTTCCCCAGGCACCCACGCACAGCCTTTGTGAGGGCGGCTGGGCCATGAGGGTCGAGAATTCCCACCTGTTCCACCTGGAAGGATGCTCGGAGGTGAGGGAGCTGAGTCCCCTTGTGTTTTTCGTTTTTTGAGTCGGAGGCTCACTCCGTTGCCCAGGCTGGAGTGCAGTGGCACGCTCACGGCCACTACGGCCCTCGACCTGGGGCCTCAGGCAGTCCTTCTGCCTCAGCCTTCCAAGTAGCTGGAACCACAGGCGCGCACCCCCACATTTGGTTAATTTTTAAATCTACTGTAGAGAGGAGGCCTCCCCAAGTGGCCCAGGCTGGTCTCAAATGCCTGGGCTCAGGCCATCCTCTCGCTGCCTCCTGCTCCCAAAGTGCTGTGATGACAGGCGCCCGGTTAGAGACGCCTTGTTTTGAGAGGCCCAGAGAGGCATAGGCCTTGTTCAAGGTCATACAGCTCCTTCTGACTCCAGGACTCAGTTCCCTCCTGGAGCCTTGCCGGTCAGGGGGTCCTTGGGTCTCAGGGACTGGCCCGCTCTGAGCCCCCAGCCTCTCTTAACCCTCCCCTGCCCTCAGGGCACCCCTACAGCCTGACCTCGGGTACCAGACAAGACCACTTGCAGCAAACAGCGCAGGAGACTGAGGGTCCTCTCTGCTTCCCCTCCCTCCTTCCTCCCAGCCCCAGATGGGATCGTGAGAGAAGGCGCTGGACACCGGCAGCTTGCCTGTCCGAGTTGCAAGCCGCCCTGCCCACCCCAGGCAACCTTAGGGAGACCCCAAGCTGGGCAGTGGGGAAGAGCTGGCAGAATGTGGCCAGAGCCCAGGCTGCAGCTGCAGGAGCCAGCTCATGCCAACCTTCCTCTCACTAGCGGGGTCCTAGGGTATGGCAAAGTCTCCAGTCTCGCCTCCACCGGGGCAGGTTGAGCCCCGGAGCCTGGGCACACAGCCCGGCAGGGGCAAGGGGAGGAGACCCCGCAGGGCCGCACTGGGCATCTGACAATCCCCTCCTTCCAGGCCCACGACCCCTCCCCACCACCTTTTCTTCCTGTCCGTTCATAGGCTGCTTTGGGTTCTAGACACATTTGGGGGGCCCTAGGGCTCTGAGGAGTGGGGCACAGAGTCCAGACCTGTGGGAGGGGTCACAGGTTTCTGGAGAAATCCTTCCCACAGGCCAGGCATGGTGGCTCACGCCTGTCATCCCAGAACTTTGGGAGGCCTAGGCAGGAGGATCGCTTGAGCCCGAGAGTTCAAGACCAGCCTGGGCAACATAGTGAGACCTCGTCTCTACAAAAAATAATTAGCTGGGTGTGGTGGCGCATGCCTGTGGTTCCAGCTGCTCAGGAGGCTGAGGTGAGAGGATCATCTGAGCCCAGGAGGTCGAGGCTATGGTGAGCTGTGATCCTGCCACTGCACTCCAGCCTGGGTAACAGAGTCTCACTCAGGAAGGGTGCATGTGTCGGGCCCACGCGGAGGGGGCGGGGGACCGGGAGGGAGGGACCCCTGAGAGCTCTGCAGGCTGGCCTGACCTGGCCCCAGAGGCAGCCTGAGGACACAGCCCGAGGACCCGATTGGAGAGGTCGCTGCCTGCAGAGGGACTGGGGCTGGGAGCTTCAAACAGATCCCGCCTGGCGGTGGCCTGGAGCTGGCCAGAAGGGGCTGCTGGGACTACAAGTAGCTGCCTTCCCGGAGAGGGCTCCTCCAGCGAGTTCCAGCCTCCGCTCCAGCCCAGCAGCTCCGGGGAGGGGGCGCTGGGTGAGGAAGGGTCTGCACTCCCCAGGAGGGCTGTGCTCCCTGGACCAAACGAACACTTGCTTTTCCTTTTTCTGAGTCGGGGTCTTACTCTGCCACCCAGGCTGGAGTACGGTGGCACGATGGCACGATCACAGCTCACCACAGCCTCGGCCTCCTGGGCTCAGGCGATCCTCCCACCTCAACCTCCCAAGTGGCTGGGACCACAGGCGCCACCACACCCGGCTAATTTTAAAAAATTTTCTGTAGAGACGAGCCCTCGCTGTGTTGCCGGGGCTGTTCTGGAGGTCCTGGGCTCAAGCAGTCCTCTCGGCTCGGCCTCCCAAGGTGCTGGGATTGCAGGTGTGAGCCACCGTTGGCAACACTTGGTTTTGAGTTGCAGGAAGCAGGGAGTGGGTCTCCAGAGGCCCCCAGCTGCCTGGGGGCCCCTCTGCAATCAATGAACATGCCCCACCCCCAGCTTTTGCGGCAGCCCAGAAATGGCTTAAGGCGAGGCGGCGCAGGCCTAGGGAAGCAGCCTCACACCCACCTGGCCTCCCTGGAACTGTTTCCCCAGCCTGGACAAGGAGAAGGAAAGGGAGCCTGTCGGGCCCTCCCAGAGGCAACCCAGGACCTGCTCTGGGCCAGGCGCTGGGCCGGGGGCGCCAAGGGGGAGCATTTCAGAGCACCCACCCCCAGAAAGAGCACACCGGGGAGGAAAGATTGTGCGGAGCTTGGGCAACCTGGAGGACCCCCCCAGTCCCTTCTGTGCCCACCAGACTTCCCCTCTCGGCATCTCCTTTGGCCCATCTGGGCGCAAAAAGGGTGACGTCAGCCTGCGCAGATGGGGGCTCGAGGCTCCCCGCGGCGAAAGAGGCCGAGCAGGGACGAGAACTCAGCCCCGTCTCCCCGTGCCGCGACCCCTGACCTCCCCCGAACCCACCGCCCAGCCCACGCGCCTCGGAAGTCCCACTCCAGGCGGACCCGCCCAGCGGCCGCACGAGGGGGCGGGGCTCCCGCTGCCCCGCCCACCGAGCCGCCCGTTGCCGGGGAAACGGCTCCGCCCCTTTCCGGGAGCCTCCCGGGGCTTCTGCGACCTCGTGTCCCCGGCCCTGCCGCGAGTGCTGGGGTCCCTGGATGGGAGAGACACGGGGGGGTGCAGAGACAGAGACGGGGGGGAGACCGCGAGGCAGAAACGCACAGGGGAGACGCAGGTCGCTCGGTCCCCGCTAGCAAGAGACAGAGACGCGCCCACGAGGGAGAGACCGAGGGAGAGACGTGGCGCAGAGGACGTGGAGACGGGAAAGGAGGGGGAGGCACAAAGAGACCCCCTCCCAGGCACGGAGAGACCGAGACAGAACGGAGAGGGCCAGACGGGGAGAGACAGTCCCAGCGCCACCGCCGAGACGCGGCGAGAGAGGAAGCGCGAGGGGGGAGGGGGCGGCAGGAGGGCGGCGGAGGGAGGGAGGAGAGCGGCGGGGAGGAGGAGCGGGGGAGGGAGGAGCGGCGGAGCCCGCGCCCACGATGCCCCGCGGCGGGGGGCGGGGGTCCTGGGGGGAGCCGGAGGGGCGCGCTGGAAAAAATAAGTGTTGAGACATTGAGAATTTCTAAATTCTTTTTGCATTTCCGTGGTAAGTTACTCTGTGCAGCTCCTCCAGGCTTGGGGAGCTGCGGGGGGGCTGCGCTCCCCCCCCCGCCGCCTCCTCGCCCTCCTCCCAGTCCCGTCGCCTCCCGCCTCCCTCTCCTGCCCCTTCCCCCTTCCTCTCCCTCCCCTTCTTCGTCCTCCCCTTGCCCGTCCTCCTCCTCCTCCCTTCCTCCTCCCTCCCCTCCTCCCCTTCCCCCCCCTCCCCCCCTCCACCCAGGCCTCCTCGGTGGAAGCTGGGCGCCCAGGCAGGCAGGAGGGGCCGCCCCGCCCGGGGTCACCGGCCGGCTGTCCCAGCCTTCTTCTCTGCCTTCAATAAGAATAATCACATAAGTCAGTGAGGCTAGGATTTAAAAAACGCAGTCGTCGTGGCTGGCAGTCTGGCACCCCCAACCGGGACCAGGGAAATCTTCCTCCAGAGGACCGGGGTGGGGAGGGACGAGAGGGTTACGGAAAAGGTGGCCCAGTGAGGAAGGGGCCGCGGTCCCAGGAGGGCCTGAGCCCAAGGTCACATCTGCTTTCTGGAGGGCCTCGACAAGCCCCTCCTGCCAAGCTTCAAACTTCCCCTCTGTGGGATGGGGCCAAGGGCTAACTCCCTGTCTTCTGGGGCCAAACCCCCTCTACGTGGGAGGCTGTGCCAGTCTGGGAGGTTTCAAGGCCTCCCTGCCCGACCTCTACAGCTTGCCAGGCTCAAAGGAGAAACTGAGGAAGACTCGAAAACATGACATGAGTTCCTAAAATGGAGGTGGGAGGGGTAAGTTGATCTAGCCCCCAGGCACAGCATGCCAGGCCGAGAGGCTTCTCCCATTATGTGCCTGTGCCTGGCTTCTCAGAGCCTTAGTTTCCTTACTTGCAAACTGGGCCCAGTGCTGTCTCCTTCCCCGACCAAGAACCGGGATCCTCCCTGCAAACCACTAGGCATGAGAAGTTGTGGCTGGGTGCAGTGGTTCACGCCCATAGTCCCAGCTACTCGGGAGGCCAAGGCAGGAGGATTGCTTGAGGCCAGGACTTTGAGACCAGCCTCCGCAAGGTGGCAAGACCCTGCCCCTACAGAACATTGAAAAATTAGTCAGATAGGCCAGGCCCGGTGGCTCAGCCTGTCATCTCAGCACTTTGGGAGGCCGAGACGAGTGGATTACCTGAGCCCGCAGGTTCAAGACCAGCCCAGGCAACTTGGCGAGACCTCATCTCTACAATAAATCAAAAATTAGCCGGGCGTGGTAGCACGCGCCTGTAGTTCCAGCTACTTGGAAGGCTGAGGCGGAAGGATCGCCGGAGCCCAGCAGGTTGTCTCTGGGATGGCCATGAGTGTGCCATGGAACTGCAGCCTGGGTGGCGGAGTGAGACCCCAACTCAAAAAAAAAAAAAAAGAAAACAAAAATTAGCCAGATGTGGTGACGTGCGCCTGAAGTCTCAGCTACTCTGGAGGCTGAGGCAAGAGCTTCCTTGAGCCCAGGAGGTCGAGGCTGCAGTGTGTCATCATCATGCCACTGCACACCAGCCTGGGGGACAGAGTGAGACCCGGTCTCTAAAGAAGAAAAGAAGGCCAGGCGTGGCGGCTCGGCCTGTCATTCCAGCATTTTGGGAGGCCGAGGCGAGTAGATTACCTGAGCCTGAGGGTTCGAGACCAGCCCAGGCAACTTGGTGACACCTCGTCTCTACAATCAAATTAAAAAATTAGCTGGGCATGTTAGCGCGCACCTGTAGTTCCCCCGGGTACTTGGAAGGCTGAGGCAGAAGGATCGCTGGGGGCCAGCAGGTGGAGGCTGTGGTGGCCGGGAGCGGCCACTGCACTCCAGTCTAAAGAAAAAGCCACTGTTGCTGATCCAGGTAGTAAGCAGGAGTGGGAAACAGAACAAGAAAGTGAGAGGGGCTGGCTTGGCTTTGCACTGACGACCTGATCCAGGGTGTCCGGCAGGAACTGACATCTGGATGCGAGAATAGGACTGTCACCGGGAGGGGGGACACCTTTAACACCGGTTGGGTCTGGGTCGGTACCAGGCCCTACAAACCTGCCCATGCAGCTGCAGGGAAGGGGCCAGGGACGCCCAGCGAGAAAGGTGGAGACGTTTCTGTCCTGATCGGGAGGGATGTTGCCACCTGCAGAAGGAGGTGGCCCACAGCCCCCTTGCAGGCTGAGCCGTGCTGGGGACGGCTACCTTCTTCCTTGTCGTTTTTTTGCCAGCATTGCTGGAATTAACTTATTTGTTTTCCAACAAGGCTGTGTTGCTTTTACAGAAACAATACTGACATCACCCCCCAAAAAATTTCTTTTCTTAGTTGGGGTCTCACTCTGTCACCCAGGCTGGGGTCCAAGTGGCACAACCCTGGCTCACCATAGCCTTGACCTCCCAGGCTCAGACGATCCTCCTGCCCCAGCCTCCCAAGTAGCTGGGACTACAGGCATACATCAGCATGCCTGCCTAACTTTAAAAAATTTTTTGTTGAGACAGGGTCTCGCTGTGTTGCCCAGGCTGCTCTCGAACACCTGGGCTCAAGCAGTCCTCCCACCTTGGCCTTCCAAAGTGCTGGGATTACAGGTGTGAACCTCCATGCTTTTTTTTTTTTTTTTTTGAGTTGGAGTCTCACTCTGTTGCCAGGCCAGAGAGCAGTGGCACACTCACGGCCACCCCAGCGTCGACCTGCTGGGCTCCGGCGATCCTCCCGCCTCAGCCTTCCAAGTAGCTGGAACTACAGGCGTGAGCTACCACGCCCGGCTTATTTTTTGATTTATTGTAGCGACGAGGTCTCGCCAAGATGCCCGGGCTGGTCTCGAACTCACAGGCTCAGGCAATCCTCTCGCCTCGGCCTCCCAAAGTGCTGGGATGACAGACTTGAGCCACCGGGCCCGGCCTCCTCCATCCTTTTTGTGGATGGAGAATATTAATATTCCACGGTATGTGCGTCCCAGATGTCTGTTCATTTATGTCCGGAAGGACACTTGGGTTTTCTCTGCCTCCTGAGGATCGAGGTTACCAAGAACCTGGCTCCTGCGAGTCCTGCTGCTGTGGGACGGGCGTGCGAATCTCCCTCTGAGCCTTCTTGCCTTCGATACCCAGAAGGGGAGATGCTCTGTCATATGGTAATGCTATTTTTAATTTTTTTTGAGGAACTGCCGGGCTGTTTTTTCTACAGCGGCTGCACCATTTTCCATTCCCCTCAGCAGCGCTGGAAAGTCCGATTCCTCCACCTCCCCCCAGTCCGTGTCCTCTTGTTTCTCGGTGGGTGGGCGGGGCATCTCCTCGTGGCTTGGGCTTGCATTTCCTGATGATGAGTGAGGCCAGGGGACTTTTTTCAACGCCACCGATGGGTCTGGAGCAGCGGCAGTGCAGTCACGGGAAGAAACAGGGGCAGGGGGCCGCCCTGCTCCTGGGGTGCACAGCCACACCTCAAAGTCCTGATGCTCACGCCTGTCATCCCAGCACTTGGGGAGGCTGAGGCGGGAGGATCGCTTGAGTCCAGGAGTTTGGGACCAGCCAAGTGGGCAACATCGCAAGACCTCGTCTCTACAAAAAAGTAGGAAACTTAGCTGGGCATGGTGGTGCACACCTGTAGTTCCTGCTACTCGGGAGGCTGAGGCAGGGGGATTGCTTGCACCCAGGAGGTCGAAGCTGCAGTGAGCCATGATTGCGCCACTGCGCTCCAGTCTGGATGATGGAGTGAGACCTTGAACTCCAAAAAAAAAAAAAAAAAAAGGCCAGGCACGGTGGCTCAAGCCCGTCATCCTAGCACTTTGGGAGGCTGAGGCGAGTGGTTTGCCTGAGACTGCAGGTTCAAGACCAGCCTGGGCAACTTGGCAAGACCTCCTCTCTACAATAAAAATAAAAAATTAGGCAGGTGAGGTAGCGTGCACCTGTAGTTCCGGCTACTTGGAAGGCTGAGGCAGAAGGATCGCCGGAGCCCAGCAGGTCGAGGCTGTGGTGGCCAGGAGTGTGCCTCTGCACTCCGGTCTGGGCGACAGAGGGAGACTCCCACTCAAAAAAATCAAACCCCTGACTTCAAACAAGAGAGTGGGGCTGTGGCCACTGTGTGACCCATGTCCCAGGAAGGAGGCCCACGCTGATGGGGCCCTGACGTCTCTAGACGTCAGCCTCTGCTGATGTTGCAACCCCTCCTTCCCCTGCTGGGCCTGAGCGGGACTGAGCGGGGCCCTTCTGTCCCTGGCCGACCCTGTGGCTGACCTTGGGACTGGCCTTGTGACCCCGGGACCTGGAGTCCCCACCCAGGCCTGGGACTTGGAACTGAGAGGCAGGAGGGGGGCCGTCTGCTCGTCCCTCGGCTTCCACGGCCTTGCGAGGGGCGGCTCTGTGAGCCGGCCGCTGAGGACGAGGGCACGGGGCCCAGGGCCAGACCGAGGCTCTGAGTCCCTCTTGTGCCACGCGTGCCCTGCGTGACCTTGGAGAAGTCACTTCCCCTCCCCAGACCTTGCTTTTTTTGTCAGAGTCTCACTGTCACCCAGGGAGGAGCGTGGTGGCATGATCCCGGCTCACTACGGCCTCGATTTCCTGGGTTCAGGTGATCTTCCCATCTCAACCTTCCAAGTAGCTGGAACTACAGGCACACGCTACCACGCCTGGCTTATTTTTGATTTATTGTAGAGATGAGGTCTTGCCAAGTTGCCCAGGCTGGTCCTGAGCCCCAGGCAATCTTCTCACCTCAGCCTCCCAAATGCTGAGATGACAGGCATGAGCCACCACACCTGGCTTTTTTTTTTTTTTTTTGAGTCAGGGTCTCACTCTGTCACCCAGGCTGGAGTGCAGTGACACGCTCACGGCCACGGCAGCCTCTACCTGCTGGGCTCAGACGATCCTTCCGCCTCAGCCTTCCAAGTAGCCAGAACTACAGGCGTGCCCCACCACTCTTGGCTAATTTTTTTGAGTTACTGTAGAGACGAGGTCTCACCATGTTGCCCAGACTGGTCTCGAACTCCTGGGCTCTCAAGCGATGCTCCCGCCTCGACCTCCCAAAGTGCTGGGGCTACAGGACGAGTCCCTGTGCCCGGCCACGCCATGAGCTTTAGCCTCCACACCTCTGTGAGATTTTTCCTTTCCTTCAGTGAACAAAGGTGAGTCAGCCCTCAGCTACATCCTGTGTCCTAATTTTCCAGTGCAGAAAAATATGGTCACAGCACTTAGAGAAGGCGCTCCCAGCCTCTACAGTGCCTGCTCCCAGCCCAGCCCGCGGTCGCCCCTTCCCTGGAACACAGGCTCTGGAATGCACACCGTGCGTGGGGGAGGCCTAGGGGTCACGCAGACCTGCTTTCGGCCTCACAGCGAGAGCCACGGTGTCCCCTGCCAGGGTGATGCACCCAGTCCCTACCTGCGGCACCCCCCACCAGCCGGGAAGCGAGGTTGAGGACCCCAGAGAGCCGAGGGTCGGAGACAGACCCAGTGACCGGGACCCACACCTCCACTGATCCTTCTGTCCTCTCCCTGAGCCAGGTCACAGCTACTTGTTTATTCTTGAGTCGGCGTCTCGCTCTGTCGCCCAGGCTGGAAGGCAGGGGCATGGTCATGGCTCCCCTCAGCCTTGACCTCCTGGGCTCAGGAGATCCTCCCGCCTCAGCCTCCCGAGTAGCTGGGACTACAGGCATGTGCCATGACACCTAGCTAATTTTGAAAAATTTATGTAGGCCGGGCACAGTGCCTCACGCCTATAATCCCAGTATTTGGGAGGCCGAGGTGAGAGGATTGCCTGAGCCCACGGGCTCCAGACCAGCCCGGGCAACTTGGCGAGACCGCATCTCCACATAAATCAAAAAGCTAGGCGGGTGCGGTGGCGTGTGTCTGAGGCGGAAGGATTGCCTGAGCCAGCAGGTCGAGGTTGTGGTGGCCGTGAGCGTGCCCCTGCACTCCAGCCTGGGCGATAGAGTGAGACTGACTCAAAAAAATTTATTGTAGATGTCGGGTGTGGTGGCTTAAGTCTGTAATCCCAGCACTATGGGAGGTTGAGGCGAGAGGATTGCCTGAATGTAGGGGTTCGTGACCAGCCTGGGCAACTTGGTGAGACCTCGTCTTTACAATAAAGAAATAAATAAAAATTCGCCAGGCGTGGTGGCGCACCCCTGTAGTTCCAGCTACTTGGAAGGCTGGGGCGGAAGGAGGGCCCGAGCCCAGCAGGCCGAGGCTGCAGTGGCCGGGAGCGTGCCACCGCCCTCCAGCCTGGGCAACAAGTCAGACTCCAACGCAAAAAAAAAAAAATTATTGTGGAGATGAGGTCTCGCTACGCTGTGATCCTCCCACCTCGGCCTCCCAAAGTGCCAGGACTGTAGACGAGAGCCATTGTGCCTGGCCACAGCTACTCAGTACCTACTTTGCACTAAGCTGGTCTGGGAAGGCCTAGTCAGACCCTGAGCCCTGCCCACCTGCAGCAGGAGAGGCCAGCCATGCCACCCACACAAGTTAAGTTCTTATCTCTGGGGAGGAGACGCAGGACTGGGTGCCCATCCCCAGGGTCACCACCCAGAGGGGCTGACTCTACGGGATCCTCCGGAGAGTTCTGTGGGGACAGAGTCTTCAGAGATGGGCACTATACAGGTTCATTCCAAATGAGGCCGGGCACAGTCATCCTAGCGCTTTGGGAGGCCGAGGCAGGAGGATCTTCTGAGCCCAGGAATTGGAGACCAGCCTGGGAAACATAGCAAGACCCTATCTCTACAAAAATTTAAAAATCAGCCAGGTGTGGTGGTATGTGCCTGTAGTCCCAGCTACTCAGGAGGCTGGGATGGGAGGATCGCCTGAGCCCAGGAGGTTGAGGCTGCAATGAACTGTGATCGTGCCACTGCACTCCAGCCTGGGCGAAGGAAGGAGAACCCATCTCAAAATAAAATAAATGCGCAATGGTTCTCCACGAAAGAACTTTCTGGACACAGCGATGCAAGCAGGCCGCCCACAGTCATCACTCTGCCACACGGTTTGGTGACCGTGGCTGGGGCCAGCTCAGACCAGGCCACACCAAGACAAGGCACACAGAGGGTGCACTACCCCCACTATAGGTGAGTCCAGGCAGGTCTTGGGCCACTGTGTGGCTGGGCCCCAGGCTGAAGGTGCCGCATCCCACAGGGAGGGCCGGGAGACCTCCCCAGGGCCCGGGGTCCATCTGACATGAGCGCCTGCTCTTCAGGGCCCCAAGGGCTCACCTTCTGGGAGGTGCCAGCAAGGGGCGCTTGAGAGGGGGTGCGGAGGAAGGAGTGCGGGGCCCTGCGGGGAGTGAGGCGGGACACCCTGGGAGGGCTGGCTCCCAGCCCAGCACCCAGGGGATCTTGGAGAAGGAAGGGGGCGGAGAGGGAGGCGGAGCGGGCGTGCAGCAGAGGGAACCCTGGGCCACGTGGGGCCGTCCCGGGAGGCTCGGGTGGGCAGAGAGAGGGGCTCAGGTCAGGGGGCTTTGGGGGATGTGCTCGGAGATGAAGGAAAGAGGAGGCAGGGAGGATGGAGGTGGCGGCCTTGGGCCGGAGGAGCCAGACAGTCCGTGGCCATTGTTGGGGGGGGTCAGGGTCCCCGAGCCCTTCCAAGGGATCTTGGAAATGTCAGCCGCAGAGTCCTGGGGTCCTTATGGCTCCAGCTTGATGCACCCAATGTGGCAGGCTCTGCCCTCCGAGGCCTCACGTGGGTGGCGGGGGTGCTGCCTCACCCTGAAGGCACTGAGGGGACCCCGGATGGCTGCACACATGGACGCTGGATGGTCACAGGCCCGGGGCTTCTCCAGAGGGCTGCCGGTGCCCCCGTGTTCCACTCCGGACTCCCAGTCTCCCATGGGGAGGCTCGGCCCGGTCCCCACTCACTGGGCTCCTGGGGGCCGGGCCTCCTGACAGCTGCCTGGTGAGGCGTCCCCTCCCTCCACAGCTGAGAGGGCAGAGGCTCGGCCAGGCGGCTGGGGACAGCGGGGGAGGTCGAGGCCATCCCTGAGAAGGGAGGCCTGGACAAGCGGCTTGAGCTGTGGTCACCCAGACACCGGCACACACGTGTGCTCACGACACGCTCGTACACACGGCCCCACACTTGTCCTGACAGGTGGGTACACATACACACACACACACAATCCCATGCCTACCCTGGCACACACACACAGGGGCACCCAGAGACACACACCAGCAGCACACTCTCCACGGCAGGACACACGCACACACCGCCGCACAAGGGCTCTGGTCCCCGCGTCTCCAGAGGGCCTGCCCTCTCTGCCCCAGACCGCCCTTCCCGAGTCTGACCGCTGTCTGCCCCACCGGCCCCCCTGAGGCCGCCCCGCCACCGTGTGGCCTGAGATCCTGAGAAATGAGGAACGAGCCCTTCAAACCCAGCACCCCCAATTTCAGACTCAGACAATATTTTGGAACGTGGGCTCCCCTGCGGGTAGGGGAAGGCGTGGCGGGGGGAGGGATCCCTGTGGGGGGAGTCTGGGCTGCTTCAGCGCCTGTGCGCACACCCCACACTGAGAGAGCAAGAGAAGGGGGTGGAGCGGGTGGCGGGTGGGGGGGTCACAGGCAGGGCAGAGAGAGACCCCCCTCCCCACCCACGCCCCTGCAACCCTCCCCAGGGGGCGTCTCTCACATGAGTCTGTTTCCCCATTTGAGGAATGGATGGGATCCCAGGATTCCCTGAGAGCTAGTGTGACAATGACATCCGACCTAGAAAGTTGTAAGTCCCGGACCAGGTGTGGTGGCTCTGCCTGTAATTCCAGCACTTTGGGAGGCGGAGGCAGGAAGATCACTGGAGGCCAGAAGTTCCAGACCAGCCTAGGCTGGTCTCTACTCTCTACTCCCACCCCCCCAAAATAGCTGGGTGAGGTGACGCAGGCCTGAAATCCCAGTTACTTGGGAGGCGGAGGCCGGAGGGTCACCTGAGCCAGCCCAGGGGGTCCAGGCTGCAGTGAGCTGTGACCGTGCCACTGCACTCCGGCCTGGGCCGCAGAGTGAGACCCCGACTCAAAAAAAAAGTTAAGAAGCTTAAGTCCTGGAAGCCCAAGCAAAGCGAGTGGGGCGGGGGTGGGATGGGTGCTGAGCCTGAGTGCCCCCGCCCCGCCCTTCCTGGCGGACCGCGCAGGGCGCGTGGGGCAACGGCCACGCGGGCCTCCCCGCCCTCCGCCCCCGGCCCCACCCCGCGCGGGGGGTCGCCGCCCGCCTCCGCCCCCGCTCCGCGCGCACTGGGACGTCCTGGCGGGCCCCCCGAGAGGCGCGCGGGCGGCGGCCACGGCCCGGCCGGCCATCCCTGGGGGCGGCGGCGCCCCGAGCCGCGTGGGCCCGGGGGGCGGCGGCAGTTGCAAACCGAGGAAGCCGGGCCGTGGAAAACGCCGACACGCAAACCGCCCGGACGCGGCTCGGCGCGGAGCCTGCCAGGACGTCAGCCTTCGGGCCCGGCCAGGAAGCCTGCCGGGCGGGGCGCGTCTGTCCCTCTGCCCGCGGGGAGGGGGCGGGGCCGGGGCCGGGCTGGCGCTGCGTGCCGGGAGCGGGGCGCCGCCCCCCCGGGACCCCCCCGGGACCCCCTCGCCGGCGCTGGAGACGCTTCCCTCCCCCGGGGGGCCCCCGGCCCTCCGGGGCGAGCCTGTGTCTCCAGCCAAGGGTGGCGGCTGGCCGAGAACACGGGCTCCGGAGGCCGGCGGCCTGAGTTCAGGGTCAGCTGGTGACCAGCTGTGTGGCCCTGGGCAAGTGCATCCACCTCTCTGTTCCCTGGGAGAGGGAGCGCGCTAGATCTCCCTCTGGGGCATGCCGTTGGATGCAAGTGGGTCAGCCTTGCGAAGCCCTCGGCTCACGGCCCGGCATGCAGTAGGCGCCCAATAAACGGTGGCGGAACAGAGCATGAGGGGGTCATCGGTATGACTTTCTGGGTTGAAATCCTCTTTCCGTCAGCGTGGCGTGACGCGCCGCCTCTCGCCAAGCCTCGTGAGCCGTGCAATGGGATGCTTTCTCATGGAAAGTTCCAGCTCCGTTCTGGTCACGCGGGTCCGGATGGGATCCCACCCAGCCCTCCAGAGACGCCGGCTCCCAGCCGCGGACTCCCGCCAGGTGTGGCCACGGGGGCCCCTTGAGGGCTGCCGGCCGCCGGCGGGGCCAAGCCCAGAGCAGGGATTGGGGGCGGGGGGTCCTCCAACCGACCACACATCTGCGGGACCAGGAAGAGGCGAGGGGCGGAGCCTCTCTCTGAAGTCCACGGTGCAGATGGGGAAACTGAGGCTTGGGGAGAGGTGCCCAAGCTGTGCAATGGAAGGCAGGGCGGCCGAGATTCGAACCTGCCTGTGTGTCTCCCAGAGGCGGGGGAGGGGGCAGGGCGGGAACAACGACCTTGTGAGGAGGGAGAGGGCTTGAGAACAGGCTGCATTTCTTCCCCTCCAGGGTCCCCAGGGCAGGGACAGGAGGCCAGACCTGGCACGGAGGTCGGGGGGGTGCCCAGCCCAGGGGGGCAGGCGAGGGGCTGGGGGCGTCTGCCCTGTGGGGAGAGGGTCCCGGCTGCGGGCGCGGGGGCCACCCAGGCCAAGGCCAGCGCGGGGGCCGGTTCGCGGCCCGGCTGTGTGACCGGGACGGGCCCCGCCCTCTCTGGGCCGCGGCGGGGGGGCGAGGCCTCCCGCAGCCCTTCTCTGCGCCCCGGGCCCTCCGGCGCGCCCTGCCCCTCCCCCGCGGCCGCCCCCACCCCTGCCGGGCAGGCGTCCGGGCGGGAAGGGCGGGCGGGGCCGGAGTTACAGGAACCGCGGGCGCTTGCGCAACCGGGAGCCGGGCCGCCGCGGCCTCCGGCCTCCGCCCGCCGCCTGGCCCGCCCCGGAGGGGCCCCGCGCGGGCCCTGCCAGCGCCCGCCCTCGGCCTTCCGGGGGGAGGGGCCCCGGGGCTGCTCCCGGGCCGGCGTGGGGGGAGCGGGGCGGGGCGGTGGGGGATGGGGACCCGGCCAGGGGGCCGGCTGGCAGGTCCGGATCCGCAGGCTGGGGTCAAGCCGGCCCTGGCCGTGACTCACGGGGGCTGGCTCAGGCGGGACAAGGCGGGCGGCGGGAGGGAGGGGGTCTTTAGATGATTATTGCCATGATGTGTGCAACCAGGAAGGCGTGCAAGGGAGCCCGAGTGGAGCCAAAGTAGCTGAACTAGGCAGGGAGGGCTTCCTGGAGGAAGTGACCTTTAGGGTGTCATGTGAGAGGGGAGGGAGAGAGCTGAGGGCCTAGGGGAAGAGGGAGCTTGGGGCGGTCCAGGCTGTGTCTGGAGGAGAGAGGGCGGGGGGGAGGCCCTCACCGTGGACGGGGAGAGCTTGGCTCGTGCCAGGCCCCAGAAGGCCTTGGGGCCACGCCCAGCTCACACCTTGGTGGAGGGCACCAGGAGCCGAGGAAGGGCTTACGAGGGGAATGGCGGCCGGGTCGGACTCCCTGTTGCTAAGTGCTCCTCCCGTGCGAAGCAAAACCTCATTTTTTACTTATTTACTTTTTCTTTCCTTTTTTTTTTAGAGTCAGAGTCTCACTCCGTTACCCAGACTGGAATGCAGGACCACGCTCACAGCTCACCGCAGCCTCGGCCTGCTGGGTTCAGGCCATCCTCCCAAGGAGCCGGGACGACAGGCGTGCACCACCGTCCCCGGCTAATCTGGGGCCTGCCGCTTCTACGCCTGGTCAGTTCATTAGGACAGCAGGCTTCGCCAGGGCCCCGCCAAGTTCCCCTGAGCGTGTGTTGACACTTCACAGGAGAAAACATGCCCAGGAGGCGCCTTCACAGCAAACCACACACACTTCGGCAGGTGGGGCTGCTCATCCCCCAGCCTCCTCAGGGTCACCGTCACAAGAGACCCTCTTTGCGGCTTAAGGTCCACTCTCCACCACTGGATCCTTAATATTTTTTATTTTTCTGTAGAGTTGAGGTCTCGCTAGGTGGCTCAGGCTGGTCTCGAACTCCTAGGCTCAAGCGATCCTCCTCCCTCAGCCTCCCAGAGTGCTGGGATGACAGGCCTGAGCCACCATACCTGGCTTCATCTTGTTAATGTACTTAATCCTCATCCTGCACATGAAATAAATGTTTCATTGCATCTGTTTGTCATGGATGTGTATTCACCCCAGGTTGACTCTCTGTTCCACTCTTCTCCATGTGGGCTTGTCCGCGTTACCAATTTTGTCTCTGAATTTCCACAGGGAGAGACAACCATTGCTATTGTCATTGTCTCAAAAAAAAAAAAAAATCAGGCTCATCCTGTCATCCCAGCACTTTGTAAGGCCAAGGCGAGAGGACTGCCTGAGACTGGGGGTCTGAGACCTGCCTGGGCAACTTGGCAAGACCTCATCTCTACAATAAATCAAAAAATTAGCTGGGTGTGGTAGCTCACACCTGTAGTTCCAGCTACTTGGAAGGCTGAGGCGGAAGGATCGCCGGAGCCCAGCAGGTCCACGCTGGGGTGGCCATGAGCATGCCACTGCACTCCAGCCTGGGCGATAAGAGTGAGACTCCAACTCAAAAATGAAATGAAATAAAATAAAATAGGCCGAGCACAGTGACAAGCCTGTCATCCCAGCACTTCGGGAGGCTGAGGTGAGAGGATCGCCTGGGCCCAGGTGTTCAAGATCACCCTGGGCAACTTGGTGAGACCTCGTCTCTACGAGATATCCCAAAAACTACCCAGACATGGTGACATGTAATTCCGGCTCCTTGGAAGACTGAGGCAGAGGGATCACCTGAGCCCAGCAGGTCGAGGCTGTGGTGAGCCGTAATCGTGCCACTGCACTCCAGCCTGGGCGACACAGTGAGACCCCGACTCAAAACAAAACAGAAACCTCACTGTATGCATTTCATGGAGACGAGTGGCCTTACTTGGAATTTGCTGGGCGGGGGCAAGGGCTGCCAGTGCATGGTGCCCGCGGGCACCTGGCACAGAGTGAGCACCCGGCCGGTGGGCGGGGCATGAGGACTGCTACTGCCCCCAGGGGCATGGTGGGGCCGAGGCATCCTTGGTCTCCTCCTCTCTCCACATCACAGGCCAACAGCTTCACGTGTCAAGGTCACGCCTGACCATGTCGTAGAAGCCAGCCGTGCCCAAGGCAAGTTATCTGCCCCGGGAGGACGTGACCGTTCCTAGGGCAATCAGCCTCCCAGACGGCCCCCAAATGAGCCCCGCTTCCTGGCATGCACACTGGCGGAGTCCCTGCCCACAGTGTGTCGGGCTGGTCCATAGGATCAATGAGATTCGAGGAGATGGATGTGCAGTTCAAGGCTGAGCATGCGAGGGCCTTGGGTCTCACCCTCGGGGTTCACTCCCTCTGGGGGAGGCCAGGGCCACACCGCGAGGACACTCAAGCAGCAGATGGAGAAGTCTGCATGGGAGAAGCCTCCTGGCCAATCGCGTGAGGGTGCCACTTAGGAAGCAGAGCCTCTGTCCCCAGTCGAGCCTTCGAATGACGGCAGTCCCGGTTGACCTTTTTTGTTTTTGAGCCGGAGTCTCACTCTGTGGCCCAGGCTGGGGTGCGGTGGCACGCTCATGGCCACCACAGCCTCCATCTGCTGGGCTCAGACAATTCTTCTGCCTCACCCTTCCAAGTAGCTGGAACTACACGCACGTGCCACCACACCCAGCTAATTTTTCTTGATTTATTTAGAGACGAGGTCTCGCCAAGTTGGCCAGGCTGGTCTCAAACCCCTGGGCTCAGACAGTCCTCTCACCGTGGCCATCCAAAGTGCTGGGATTACAGGCATGAGTCACCGCACCTGGCTTCAGTAGACCTCTTGTTTTGTTTTGAGACAAGGTCTCAGTCTGGCACCCAGGCTGGAGTGTAGTGGCACAATCATGGCTCACCACAGCCTCGACATCCTGGGCTCAGGAGATCCTCCTGCCTCAGCCTCCCAAGTAGCTGGGGCTACAGGTGCACACCACCATGCCTGGGTAATTTTTTAATTTTTGTAGAGACAAGGTCTCACCATGTGCCCAGGCTGGTCTCGAATCCCTGGGCTCAAGAGGTTCTCCCGCTGTGGCCTTCCAGAGTGCTAGGACTACAAGCGTGAGCCACTGTGACCAGCCCCTAGTTGCCATCTTGACTGCAACCTCAAGAGAGACCACACACAGCTGGCCAGGTGTGGTGGCTTGAGCCTGTCATCCCAGCACTTTGGGAGGCCGAGGCGAGAGGACTGCCTGAGTCCAGGGGTTCGAGATCAGACTGGACAACTTGGCGAGACCTCATCTCTACAATAAATCAAAAATTAGCCGAGTGTGGTAGTGACCGCCTGTAGTTCTGGCTACTTGGAAGGCTGAGGCGGAAGGATCGCCGGAGCCCAGCAGGTCAACGCTTGGGTGGCCATGAGCGTGCCACTGCCCTCCAGCCTGGGTGACAGGGTGAGACGCCGACTCAAACAAAAAAAGAGAGACCACAGCTTAGATCAGCCAGCTAAGCCCCCTCTGAATTTGGGACCCACAGACACTGTGAGATACTGAATACTTATTGTCTTAAGCCCCTGAGTTCGGGATAATTTGTTATGTGGCTTAGGTAACCAACACAGAAACAGAAAGACCTGAGTTGTGAGGGCCTTTTGTGGCTATTCCCAAGGCGTGTTCTTTGGAATGCTGATCCCAGGCTACACCCTGGAAAGCCAAGGTCAGCCGAATGTAGGCAGACGGGACTCCAGTCTCCTTGCAAGATTCCTGATGTTCCTTGGCATGTTAAGACAGACCTTCCAGGCAAGGAAGGTGTTCTCCTAAGCCAGCATTTTTTTTTTTTTTGGGGTCAGACTCTCCCTCTGTCCCCCAGGCTGGAGTGCAGGGGCACAATTACAGCCACCGCAGCTTCGACCTCTTGGGCTCAGGAGATCCTTCTACATCAGCCAAGTAGCTGCAGCTACAGGCATGTACCCCCATGCCCGGCTAATTTTTTGATTTCCTGTAGAGACAAGGTCTTGTCAAGTTGGCCAGGCTGGTCTCGAACTCCTGGGCTCAGGCAGTCCTCTCACCTCTGCCTCCCAAGGTGCTGGGATTACAGGCATGAGCCACTGCACCCGGCCTTAGGTCGATGTCAGAGCCTCAAGGCACTCTTTGGGACACGCAACCACACTGTCATGGCAACTGACTCCTTGAGAACTGGGCATGATCGTCCCTGATATAAAACCAAAAATACTCACAGTCTGATACCCAGCCCAGATCATGACCTATACATAAGATGTAAGAACAAGGCCAGGCACACGCCTGTCATCTTAGCACCTTGGGAGGCTGAGGCAGGAGGACTGCCTGAGTTCAGAGGTTCGAGACCAGCCTGGGCAACTTGGCGAGACCTCATCTCTACAAAAGGAAAATAAAAATGAGCT
The DNA here is from genome assembly GCA_027257055.1 of Cephalopachus bancanus. NCBI lineage: Eukaryota > Metazoa > Chordata > Mammalia > Primates > Tarsiidae > Cephalopachus > Cephalopachus bancanus. The sequence continues at coordinate 169,450 of JAPVLO010000841.1, forward strand.
GGGTACAGTGGCATACGCCTATAGTCCCAGCTACTCACGAGACTGGGGCAGGGGGACCATCTGAGCCCAGGAGTTAGAGGCTGCAGTGAGCTATGACTGCACCACTGCACTCCAGCCTGGGTGACAGAGACCTTGTCTCTTTAAAAAAAAAAAAAATTCGTGGACAAGATGCTGCCCTGTCCTTGGGCTTTTTTTCCAGCTGAAGGGCTGTTTCTCCCCGGCCACCTCTGATCCCACCCACCTTACAATCATGTGGTATTGAGCCAGGGTTTGGCCACAGACCTCTGCCCATTTGGAGAGCACTTAGGATTCAGGTGTTTTGAGTTGGAATCTCACTCTGTCACCCAGGCTGAAGGGCAGTGGTATGAGCACGGCTCACCACAGCCTCTACCTCCTGGGCTCAGGAGATCCTCCTGTCTCAGCCTCCCAAGTAGCTGGACTACAGGCACATGCCACCACACCTGGCTCATTTTGATTTTTGTAGGAATGAGGTCTTGCATGTGGCCCGGGCTGGCCTCAAACTCCTGGGCTCAAGCGATCCTCCCGCCTCAGCCTCCCCAAATGCTGGGATCACAGGCGTGAGTCACCGTCTCCGGCTGGGATGCAGATTTTGAACCCCGAGCTCCAGCACCAGCTCCCCACTGGCACGGGGGCCACGCTGGACCCCTGAACCGTCCCCCCCCCGTGTTGCCGCATCCTGAACACCAGGGCTTCAGAGGTGGGCATTTCTCAGTGGGCACAAAGCCACGGTCTTAAAACACAAGCCACTGGGAAACAGCATCTGATACAGAAAAATTCATTTTCCAGGCAACTTTTAAAGAGCGGATCCACCCCCTCCAGCAAAGGAAGGCTGTGCTCAGAAAACCACATTCTTCCAGGTCCCTGGGGCTGCGTGGGGGTGGGAGCAGAAAGCTTTCCACACGCAGATGGCAGAGGTCTTTTCTTTGTTAAGAGCATGATTTTACCCTCACGTAGCTTTGTCTTCCTGGCAGAGGCATCCTGGGCTCTTGGACTCCCTGGGACCATCGCTCCAGAGGCGGTGAGGCCTGTCCAACTCCCTCCGGCCAGCGGCCGGGGCCTGGGCACCAAGGGTGGGGAGGTGCCGCGACGGCCTCCCTCCCTCCTGAGCGGGGACGCCTGCCTGGGCCTACAGCCTCAGAACCTGCACTCAGACGAGACGCCAAGGCCGACGGAGGCACGTCGAGCATGGGGGGAGCTCAGACGCAGCCTCAAGGCGCCCACGGCCTCCCTGCAGGGGGGCGGCTGTGCCGACTCCCGCCTCGCAGCTTGCCAAGGGGTTCCCGGTGGAGTTTCCGTGTTTTTCTTTTTCGAGTCAGGATCTCACGTTGTCGCCCAGGCTGGACTGCAGCGGCACGTTCACGGCTCACTGCAGCCTTGACTTCCTGGGCTCAGGCGATCCTCCCACCTCAGCCCTCCCGAGTAGCTGGGACTACAGGCGTGCAACACCGTGCCCGGCTAATTTTTTTGATTTCTGGGGGGTAGAGACAAGGATTTGCCTAGGCTGGTCTTACAGTCCTGGGCTCAAGCGATCCTCCCGCCTAGGCCTTCCAAAATGCTGGGATGACGCCTGTGAGCCACTGCGCCTGCCTCCGTGTTTATTCTGTGCCACTGCAAGCCTCTCTCATCACGGACACCCAGTGGGACGATCATGGCACGACAAGGCGGGAATCGGGGGGACCCGACGAGGGGTCACGGCACCCACAGACACACCCAGCCCTGAAGGGCACCCCCAGCCCAGGAGGGAGGCCGCCGGGCCCAGGGGTTTGGAGAGGGGAAGCCATCGATCCGAGGTCACTCCACAAATGGCGGTCAGGATGACCCCACAGCCACCGCGCTCCCTGGACACGCTGCTGCAGGAGGACTTCCTGGGTGGGGCGATGGGAGTGGCCCCAGGGACTGCCAGGGCCACACCCTCATCCAAGTAGGTCAGCCCTGGGTTCCCAAGCTGGGATTCCCAGGGACCTTAAAGCTGCTCTTGTTGGGGGGGGGCGCTATGCTCTTAACAGTTTCTCAGCATCCCCGAAGGTCACTGCACCTGTCTGAGGGCCAGGCCACCCCCAGGCTTCCTGCATTATTTCTTGGCTTTGGACGGGATCATATCAGCCTACCCAGAGGCATCACTGCCATGATCAACCCCAAATGTGAAAGCTTCTGTTGCTTTTAACACATGCAGATTGCTTGCTGGGCCAGCCACAGGCCTTGGGCAGAAAACAGCAAGAGGAAAGGGAGAGAGGAATTCCCTTGGAAACTTATGGTGGCTCACGCCTGTCACCCCAGCACTTTGGGGGGCTGAGGTGCGAGGATTGCTTGAGCCCAGGAGTTCGAGACCAGCCTGGGCAATGCAGCAAGACCCCATGTCTACAAAAACATCAAAAAAATCAGCAGGACGTGGTGATGGGTACCTGTCAATCCTAGCTACTCAGGAGGCTGAGGTGGGAGGATCGCCTGAGCCCAGGAAGTCCAGGCTTCAGTGAATGGAGGTCGTGCCACTGCACTCCAGCTTGGTTGAGACCCTGTCGCTAAAAACAAAGACAAAAAAAAAAAAATTCACATTCCGGAAGGGAGGCGTTTGACTGATTACTTTTCAAGCGGCTTTCTCATCTTCTCTTTAACATGAAGTCCCTGTGCCCACCCCCACTCAGCCCGGCTGGTGGCAGGCGGCTGGCAGGGCAGGAGAGGCAGGGGCCCGGTATGAACACACCCCAGGCAGGTCTGCTCCCGGCCCGCGTTCCCCAGCGAGCCCTGGGCTTGAGGACATGTGGGCTCTTGTCTGCAGGTTTTCAAGCAAGTCTGGCAGAAACCAGCCGTGCACACTTGAACTTCATATAGAAACCTGCAGCAAGAGGGGTGGCCAGCCCGGAAGCGTTTGGGGAACGGGGTCTCTCCTTGGGGCTTCCAAACCCTTCCCTCCCCAGCCCCTCTCACCACCCCACAGACACAGGACGGTGGGGGCCTTGGAGATTTTGGCTCCTCCTGCCTCAGCCTCCCAAGCAGCTGGGACTACAGGCACACACCACCACACCTGGCTAGTTTTTGTAATTTTTTTTTAGAGATGAGGTCTTGCTATGTTGCCCAGGCTGGTCTGGAACTCCTGGGCTCAAGCAATCTTCCTGCCTTGGCCTCCCAAAGTGCTAGGACTACAGGCATGAGCCACCACGCCTGAACAAAGCAACATTTCTTTTTTTTTTTTGAGTTGGAGTCTCATGCTGTCACCCAGACTGGAGTGCAGTGGCCGCTGCCGGCCACCGCAGCCTCGACCTGCTGGGCTCCGGCGATCCTTCCGCCTCAGCCTTCCGAGTAGCTGGAACTACAGTTGCGCACTACCACGCCTGGCTAATTTTTTGATTTATTGTAGAGATGAGGTCTCGCCAAGTTGCCCAGGCGGGTCTCGAACCCATGGGCTCAGGCAATCCACTCACCTCGGCCTCCCAAAGGCGCGGGATTACAGGCTGAGCCACCGAGCCCAGCTAACATTTCTTAAGGTATAGGTATAACAATGGCATATCAGCCGGGCTTGGTGGCTCAGGTGTGAGCTACTGTGCCCCACAGAAAATGTATTTTTTTAGAAAAAAAAATTTTTCTTCTCTAGCTGGACTCAGTGGCTCAGCCTGTAATCCCGCGCTTTGGGAGGCTGAGGTGAGTGGACTGCCTGAGCCCGCGGGGTTCAAGACCCGCCTGGGCTACTTGACGAGACCTCATCTCCACAATAAATCAAAAAATCAGCCGGGCGTGGTAGTGCATGCCTGTAATTCCGGCTACTCGGAAGGCCGAGGCGGAAGGATCGCCGGAGCCCAGCAGGTCGAGGCTGCGGTGGCCGGGTGCGGCCACTGCACTCCAGTCTGGGCGACAGAGTGAGACTCCAACTCAAAAAACAAACAAACAAAATTTTGCTTCTCTCTCTCCCTTCTCCTCCCCAGCTGGCCCACACGGGCCAAGCCCTATATGGGCCAGATATAAAGGAACAGGCATTCAGGACATTTGAAAACCCACTTCCAAAGGGTCCTGGGGCGATGACCCCTTTGGACCCCGCCCTCCTGCCTGAACTGAGGATTCTGGAAGCCAGACCCAGCTGTGGAAACATGCCCGCGTCAGCTCCCCCCCCACAGAGTGGTCTCCGAAAAGTCAGGACCGACGTCTTTTGAGGGGAAGTGGCATTTGGGCTTTGTACCGACAGAATCCATCAGACTGTACGTGGTCAGACATTCACTTAGGACAAACAAAAACCTGCAAACTCTAAAATCCATGTGCAGGCTGGGTGCAGTGCCTCACCTCTGTAATCCCAGCACTTTGGGAGGCCGAGGAGGGAGATGACTTGAGCCCAGGAGTTTGAGACCAGTCTCGGCAACATAATCAAAAATTCAGGCCGGGCATGGTCAAGCCTGTAATCCCAGCACGTTGGGAGGCTGAAGTGAGAGGACTGCCGGAGGCCCACGGGTTCGAGACCAGCCTGGGCAACTTGGTGAGGCCTCATCTCTACAATAAATAAAAAAAATTAGCCGGGCACAGTAGCGCACGCCTATAGTTCTGGCTACTTGGAAGGCTGAGGCGGAAGGATCGCCGGAGCCCAACAGGCAGACGCTGGAATGGCCATGAGTGTGCCACTATACTCCAGCCTGGGTGACAGAGTGAGACTCCAACTCAAAAAAAAAATTTAGCCAGGTGTGGTGGTGCGCACCTGTGGTTCCAGCCACTTGGAAGGCTGAGTGGTATGATTGCCTGAACCCAGCAGGTGAAGGCTGCAGTGGCCATGATCGTGCCACTGCACTCCAGCCTGGGTGACAGTGAGAACCCGACTCGAAATAAACAAACAGAATAAAATTCCCATACACAGGACATCCCTGGCAGGGTGGGCGACGGTCGTACGGTCTCATGGCCAGGCACGGAGCAAGACAAGACGTGCGAACGCCACCGGACTCGTGGCCACCTGCCCTCGTTTCACAGATGAGGGAGCCGAGGCCCAGAGGCCGCCCAGGGGTGAGGCCAAGCTCTTGACCGTGGAGGCCGCGGATGTACAGCCTCATGGAGACGTCCGCTTGACACCCGGCCCAGAGAGCCAGGGGCCCTCAGAGATAAGCAAGGCACTCAGCCCACAGACCTGCCCCAGGCCGTCTTCACCCAGGAAGGGCATGCCCCCTGCCAGCGTTTCTCTGAGCGGGAACCCAAAAGCGACAAAGAAGGAAACCGGAATCAGGTCGTGCAAAAAGGGCAAAAAAGTTGGCTCTGGCCAACTTCTGCGTGATTCCACATAAGCAAGAAAAAGGCGTGAGGTGGATGTCAGAACAGGGTTCTCCGGTCTGAAAAACAGGAGGCTTCCTCCTAGCAAGCCATGGGACCTCCCTGACCCTCAGTCTCTTCATCTGAAATGTGCCTGGCAAGGCTTTACTGACCAGCTGCTCCATGCAGGCTGATGCTGGGCGCTTGGGGCTCAGCCGTCAATGGGAGAGGCCAGCCCGGGGCCCTCACTGGGCTCACAGCCCGACGGGAGACAGTGAACTCAGAGACAAGCATGGCGTCGGCTATAAAGAAAGCAAGCCGGAACCAGGCTCGGTGGTTCAGCCTGTAATCCCGCGCCTTTGGGAGGCTGAGGTGAGTGATTGCCTGAGCCCGCGGGTTCGAGATCAGCCTGGGCAGCGAGACCTCATCTCTACAATAAATCAAAAAATCAGCCGGGCGTGGTAGCGCGCACCTGTAATTCCGGCTACTTGGAAGGCTGAGGCGGGAGGATCACTGGAGCCCAGCAGGTCGAGGCTGCGGTGGCCGGGAGCGGCCACTGCACTCCAGTCTGGGCGACAGAGTGAGACTCCAACTCAAAAAAAAAAAAAAAAGAAAGAAAGCCGGAAGGGGACTAATCTCTTTCTCAGGCTGGCGGTGAGGCTCAGGTGTGCATCCAGGGTTGAGTCCAGCACAGAGTCGTGGGGAGCACTCAGTTGGTGGACGCCCCTTTTTTTTTTTTGAGTCAGAGTCTCACTCTGCCGCCCAGGCTGGAGGGCAGTGGCATGCTCACGGCCACCACAGCTTCAACTTGCTCAGCTCCGGCGATCCTTCCGCCTCAGCCTTTCAAGTAGCCGGAATTATAGGCACGCGCTACCACGCCTGGCTGATTTGATTTATTGTAGAGATGAGGTCTCACCAAGTTGCCCAGGCGGGTCTCGAACCCGCAGGCTCAGGCAATCCATTCACCTCGGCCTCCCAAAGCGTGGGATTACAGGCTGAGCCACCAAGCCCAGCCATGGCCTGACTAATCTTTAAAAATTTATTGTAGAGACAAGGTCTTGCCATGTTGCTTAGGCTGGTGTCAAACCCCTGAGCTCAGGCAATCGTTTTGCCTCCACCTCCCAAAATTTGTTATCTTTTGAGTTGGAGTCTCACTCTGTTGCCCAGGCTGGAGGCAAGTGGCATCTTCCACCTCAGCTTCCCAAGTAACTGGAACTACAGGTGTGTGCCACCACACCCAGTTAATTTTTAATTTTTTTTTTTTGTAGAGACGAATTCTTGTTATGTTACCCAGGCTGGTCTCAAACTCCTGGGCTCAAGCAATCCTCCCTCCTCAGTCTCCCAAAGTGCTGGAATTATAGGTGTGAGCTGGAAGCCACTTTTGTTACCAATGCTCTGACTATTACCGTAACCTGAGTAAAACCAGGCTGCCTTGGGGGCCAGTCTCGTCACAGTGTCATGTTCAAAAAAAACACCAGCCTGACATCCCTGAATCATTGGAAAGCAGTTTAAACCTTCCTGAAATCTTTCAAAGAGACACCAAAGGGGAATTCCTTCGTGCACCACACACAAGAACGTGCTCAAGACTCTGCCCGGAAGGTTTCATGGCGGCTCCTTCAGAAACTGCTCCCTTCCCTCTTGGCTTTTATCCTTATCAGAGAGGCAGGAGCCGTTGGGCCTGTCCCCCGGAGGCTGGGGACTGGGCTGCATCGGCATCTCTAGCCACGGGGCTTCACTGCTCCATGCTGCATTCTCCTCATCTGCAAACTGCAGGTAACAACTGGACCCCCTTCCAGGGGCTGCTTGGGGTCCCCCAGGCGTGCGTGAGACAAGCAGGTGCGCAGTGGGACGCTCAAGTGAGCGTGAAGGTTTCCCTCCGCCTCCCCCCACTCACCCTCTGCATCCCGCCCTGTGAGCTCTGGGTGGCGTCTCGCTTGGGTCTTTAGTTTTTTTCTTTCTTTCTTTCTTTCTTTCTTTTTTTTCAGTCGGAGTCTCACTCTGTCGCCCAGACTGGAGTGCAGTGGCCGCTCCCTGCCACCGCAGCCTCAACCTGCTGGGCTCCGGCGATCCTTCCGCCTCAGCCTTCTGAGTAGCCGGAATTACAGGCACGCACTACCACGCCCAGCTCATTTTTGATTTATTGTAGAGATGACGTCTCACCAAGTTACCCAGGCGGGTCTCGAACCCACGGGCTCAGGCAATCCACTCCCCTCAGCCTCCCAAAGGCGTGGGATTACAGGCTGAGCCACTGAGCCTGGCTGGGTCTTTAGTTTTTTCTTTCTTTCTTTCTTTCTTTCTTTTTTTGAGTTGGAGTCTCACTCTGTTGCCCAGACTGGAGTGCAGTGGCCGCTTCCCTGGCCACCGTAGCCTCGACCTGCTGGGCTCCGGCGATCCTTCCGCCTCAGCCTTCCGAGTAGCTGGAACTACAAGCGCGCACCACCACACCCAGCTGTCTTTTGACTTATTGTAGAGATGAGGTCTTGCCAAGTTGCCCGGGCTGGTCTTGAACTCCTGGGCTCAGGCAGTTCTCTCGCCTCCACCTCCCAAAGTGATGGGAGGACAGGCTTGAGCCGCCGCACCAGGACCAACTCAGGTTCTTCTAGGCCCACCTCTCAGGCCCAGGTGGCACAGGGGCAGAGCCAGGACAGGCCAGGTGAACCCGGAACCTTTCTAGGAGGGCAACAGGGCCTGGGCCGTGCGTCCTCCCCCTCCCCAAGGTGGCAGCCCTTCCCCTCCACGGGAGGGCCCACGAGGGCAGTGTCCCTGGGCTTCAGTGCTGGGGCAGAGCCGGGCACTGTGTTGCACCCCAGGCTGCCCCCTCCCCGTGCAGTCTGCTGCTGGCCCAGGCCTGGGCAGGGCGGCCAACGGTGTCCTCGTTTCTCCCTGGCTCCGGGGGGCACAGAGCAGAGGATTCAGATGCCCCGCCTCCCGAGGGGCTCTGGCCCGCCCTCACCAGGCCCCAGAGACGTGACTGTGGGTGGCCACGGGGTTCCTGCCCTCCAACAGTTCACAGTCCTGTGTGCCAAGCCGACCATCGAGGCCTGGGCATGGGCTGGAAACCCAGAGGCAGCAGGAGAGGAGGACCTGCAGGAGCATCAGGGAGGACTTCCCAGAGGAGGCGGCAAGGACAAGAGGGCTGGAGCGAGAAGAAAAGGATCTCCAGGCAGAGACCACAGCCTGGGCAGAGACTGGACGTGAGAAAGTGCAAGAATCCTCTTCCACCGCCCCCCGGGAGGCACAACTGCTCACAGTCACCACGGCATGTGTCCCCGCCACCACCAAGGAGGCCCAGGGCAGGAGCTCCCAACCTGGATTCACACCCTGGTGATGAGAGCTAAGGGAGGAAGTGAGAGGATCAAGATACAAGACTGGAGGCGGTCGCTGTGGCTCAGGCCCGTATTCCCAGCCAGTTGGGAGGCTGAGGCTGGAGGATCGCTTGAGGCCAGAGTTCGAGACTGGCCTGGGCAACATAGTGAGACTTTATCTCTACAAAAGATTTTAAAAATTAGCCCGGTGTGGTGGCGTGCACCTGTAATCCCGGCTACTGGGGAGGCTGAGGCAGAAGGATCCTCTGAGCCCAGGAGGCCGGGGCTGCGGTGAGCTGTGATCGTGACACTGCACTCCAGCCTGGGCCACAGAGTGAGACCCTGGCTCAAAAGCAACAATAAATAAATTACAAAGATGCAAGCCTGGGCCCAAAGCACCCCTGGCATCTGCCCAGCAGCCAGGCGGGCCCTGGGGTCGCCACCCCCATGCCACAGACGAGGAAACTGAGGCACTGTGAGGGCCTGACCTCCCTCCGCTTGCAGTCTGGGTCCGTCGGGGGGGCCCAGGACAACCGGGAGGTGCCCTCGTGTGCTTCCAGGTGGAGCCGGGCGGGGAGAGGCACGTGGGTGGGGGCGGGGGCGGGTCCTTCCCCCCCCCCCGCGCAGGGGGACCCCACCTTCCCGGAGTCGACCCCACAGGCGGGGCGAGCCCTCCCCTCCCGGCCGCCCCGCCCGAGGCCTCCCGTCCGGAGGCGAGGCAGCCAGGGCGCAGGGCGCCGCCCCGGCCCGGCCCGCCCGGCCCGGCCCGGCCCGGCCGCCCGCCGCCCGCGCCCGCGCCCGCGCGCCCAGCCTCGTGCGCCCCGACGCCCGGCGTCCTCCCTCGGCTTCCGGTGCCTCCAGAATTTAAAGGTTAAATCCTAACCTCTCTCAGCAGTTTCTCCCGGCTTTGCCTACCCAGCGCCAGTTGCTGGTAATTATATGCATCCCCGAGCAGCCAATCAGCTGTCAGCCTGACAGATACTGATCTTTCCGTTTTATTTTTAGCTCTGTGCTTCCCCCTCTAGTTGCAAAAAAAATCCTGTTTGTTCTGCGCGTCGCGGCCGCGCTCGGCCTCGCCGCTCGCGTCTGCGCCGCCGCGCGGGAGCGGGCGAGCGGCCGGGGGGCCGCGGGGGGCGCGGGCTGAGGGCGGCCCCCGCCCCGGCCGCGGACGGCGCCCCTGCAGCCCCCCGCCCGGCCCGCGCCCCGGCGGGAGGCGGCTGGCCGCGCGCGCAGAGGCGCCCACGGGCGCGGGGCGTCGGGGCGGGCGCGCCGGGCCTGGGGGAGCGGGGCGGGCGCCGGCGGGAGGGTCGGAGGGAGAGACGGAGACACAGAGACCGCGAGGCGGAGGCGTCCCGCCAGCACCGCGCCCCCAGGCTGAGCGAGCGGGGCGGCGGCGTTTCCAGGCCCGCCGGGAGCCTGGGCCGCCCCTCCGGGGCCTGCTGCCTCCTCTGTCTTGGAAGGGCAAGTGCAGGGCTCTTCGGAGTCTTTTCGTGAGTCGTTCTGGAAGGTTCTAGGGCCTTGCTGGAGGCTGGCCGGTGTGGGGCCTGGGGGTGAGGGCGGACTCCGAGGGTCCCCCCGACGCTTGGGGGGCCTGACCCAGGAGGGGGCTCAGCGCTGACGAGTGGCAGGAATGACTGTCCGGGCCTCTACAGTTTGCAAAGCATCTCCCTAGGCTCCAGCGGCCTCTGCTCCCTCCCTGTAACCCCAGGAGAGGCGGGGAGGCCCGGCAGGGACCCCTCTTCTCTGATTGGCCCTGGGGTGGGGTAGACAGTGCAGCCTCGCGGCTTGGGCATCCAGGCACGACCGAACGGGTCCGAGGCCCACTGTCCGCCTGCTCACTGACCCCTAGTGCACGCCCGGTGCTCATTGGGCCACGGTGTCCTCATCTGGAAGATGGGCTCCGACCCTGCCCCACCTCTCAGGGTCGTCCAGGGGCGTGACGTCACCCTGTCGTGGTGCCCCAGCAGGCCCCGGCCCGGCGCCCTCGGGAGCAGGTATTATTAGCTTCTCCCTTGCGCAGATGGGGAAACTGAGGTCCATGTGACTCGTAATTGGCAGAACTGGGACTAGAAACACCCCCCTCCCTCTCGGCTTCCTTTTCTCCGACACCACAGATGGCAGGAGGAGAAAAAAGGGACGAGCAGGGAGAAGGGAATTGGGGGAGAGAGCGAGAAGGAGGGGAGAGGCACCGTGATCAATTACTCAGGCTATAAATTTCTGCTGTTTTGCAAAGTGAGCACACAGCCTGGGAGAGCCGGGCTCCCGGGCCTGCTCGGAGACGCCAGACACAGCCAGCAGGTGCTTCTGGAGCCCGGGACAGACCCCGGGGCGGGGTCGGACTGGCCGGGGACCCTGGGAGAGGCGCCCCAGGGCCTCCTGGGGTGGGAGCTGCCTTCCGGCCCCCTCCCCGACGGTCCCCCCCCCCCCCCGCTTGGGGGGCTGGGCACGCCAGCCCTTGCAGCGAGAGCCTGGCCGGCCCCCTGCCACACTGCCTTGGCAGCTGGTCCTGGAGGCTGGTGGGCGGAGGCTCTGGAACCAACATCCTCAGCCGTAGGTGTTCACTCCCCAGGGAGCCATGGGGAGAATCTAGGCCGGCGTGGCCTAACACGGGGCCTGGCACGCAGCAGGCACCGTGGCGGCGGTGGTGGTGGCGGTTGTCAGGGAGATTACCAAGGGCAAAAGTGTTTGGCGACTGGTCGCCTGGAGACCCGTTAAAGTACTTCTTTTCTTTTGGAGTTGGGGTCTCTGTCGCCCAGGCCAGCATGCTGTGGTGCAATCACGGCTCACCACAGCCTCCATCTCCTGGGCTCAGAGGATCATCCTGTCTCATCCTCCTGAGTGGTTGGGACTACAGGCGCCCGCAACCAAGCTCTACTAATTTTTTCATTTTTGTGAAGATGAGCTCTCTCTATGTTACCCGGGCTGGTCTCAAACTCCTGGGTTCAAGCCATCCTCCTGCCTTGGCCTCCCAGAGTGCTGGGATGACAGGCATGGGCCACCGCGCCCGGCCAATTTAAGTATTGAAAAGGTGGAAGACCGGGTGCGGCGGCTCAAGCCTGTCATCTCAGCACCTTGGGAGGCCGAGGCGAGAGGATTGCCTGAGCTCAGGGGTTCGAGACCAGCCCGGGCAACTTGGCGAGATCTTGTCTCTACAATAAGTCAAAAATTAGCCAAGCATAGTGGTGCACGCCTGTGGTTTCAGCTACTTGGAAGGCTGAGGCAGAAGGATCGCCTAAGCCCAGCAGGTCCGGGCTGCGGTGGCTGTGAGTGTGTCACTGCTCTCCAGCCGGGGCGACAGAGTGAGCCCTCAACTCAAATTTATTTATTTATTTATTTATTTACTTATTTATTTTTTGAGTTGGAGTCTCACTCCGTCGCCCAGACTGGAGTGCAGTGGACGCTCCCGGCCACCGCAGCCTCGACCTGCTGGGCTCTGGCGATCCTTGCGCCTCAGCCTTCTGAGTAGCCAGAATTACAGGCGCACGCTACCACGCCTGGCTAGTTTTTTTTTATTATTTATTGTCGAGATGAGGTCTCGCCTGCCCAGGTGGGTCTCTAGCCCACAGGCTCAGGCCATCCACTCACCTCAGCCTCCCAAAGGCGCGGGATTACAGGCTGAGCCACCGAGCCCGGCTAACTCAAATTTTAAAAAGGTGGAAGGTGGTCTTTCCTCTGAGGAGCAGTGATGGAAAGAATTGCCCCCAGTCGGGCAGAGCAGCTGCTGACCTGGCTCTCAGGCTCCCAGCGGCAGAGGGGCGGGGCGGGGTCCAGGCGCTGATAGTGCCAGAGCCGGGCAGCCTGGGCTCAACTCACCCTCCTGGAGGCCCTGAGGCCGCTCGCTTGGGAAATGAGCCATGAGCATCTCTCCAGAATCCAGCGGCCCAGAAGCGTGGGATTCTGGGAGGGACCCTCTCAGGGTCTTCCACGCGGCAGAGCTGCAAAACCATGGCACTTCAGAGGCAGTCTCTGCATGCTCCACTTCTGCTGGGTGTGGAGGATTCACAGAGCCAGCCTGGGCCCAACCCCCCACCGGGGGCTGTTTGTCAGGGAGAAGTAAGAAAACAGATGTGTCTGACCCCCGAGCCCTGGTCTTTCGACCCCACACAATGGCCCAAGTAAGTGGGAGGCCACCGACACAGCCACGAGGGAAGGGGACAGCTGGGGCAGGGGCTCAAGGGCGGGGGGAGCCCAGAGTCGCTGTAAATCCCGTCCTGGGGGAGATGCTGAAGGCCCAGGCAGGCGCAAGGCCGACACGGTCCTGCTTCAGGCTTTAGGGATCCCAGGCCGGGGCGGTGGGAAGCTTGCTGTTTGAGAGGTGCCCTGAGATGGAATTTTTCTCTGTCGCCCAGACTGGAGTGCAATGGCCGCTCCTGGCCACTGCAGCCTCGACCTGCAGGCGACCTCCGGCGATCCTTCCGTCTCAGCCTTCCAAGTAGCTGGAACTACAGGCGTGCGCTACCGCGCCCGGCTGGTTTTTGACTTATTGTAGAGACGAGGTCTCACCAGGTTGCCCAGGCGGGTCTTGAACCCGTGGGCTCAGGCAGTCCTTTCACCTCAGCCTCCCAAACTGCTGGGTTTACAGGCTTGAGCCACTGAGCCCGGCCAAGAGATGGGCTTTTTTTACGTTTTTTTTTTTGAGTTGAGGTCTCACTCTGTTGCCCAGGCTGGAGAGCAGTGGCGTGTTCTCAGCTCACCACAGCCTCGACCTCCTGGTCTCAGGCAATCCTCTTGCCTCAGTCTCTGGATTAGCTGGGTATAGGCTCCCACCACCACACCTGGCTAATTTTTTTATTTTTATTTTTGGAGACAAGGTCTCTCTACGTTGCGGAGGCTGGTCCTGAACTCCGGACTTAAGCGATCCTTCCTCCTTGACCTCCCAAAGTGCTGGGATGACAGGTGTGAGCCACCGCACCTGGCCACCCTTTTACCCTGAAAAGCGCCTCCCCTGGATGAAGGTGATGATGCTGTAAGCAGCAGCCCCCAAAGAGAAGTGTCGACTGTGGGCTGTAAGGGAGGGGGCGGTGAGGCAAGGGCCTGCTCCATGTGGTCACTCAGGGCCCCAGGCTCCTTGATGCCACAGCGCTCTCATCTCCTAATTCTCCTCCACAGTCATTGCGTGGAAGGGGCAAGAGGGAGTGTGGAGGATGGTGTGGAAGGGTGTTTATGGACCCAGCTGAAGGGGGTCGGGGGCCACTTCACTTCAGCTCACAGGCCACGGGCCCCAGGTGGTCCTGGGGCCACGCCCAGCACAAGGCAGGCTGGGAAATGTCCCACAGAATGCCCAGGAGGGAGACAGTGCCACAGGGTATGGGGGGACACAGCCCTCTCTACCACAAATGCTGTCCTCTGGCTGGGTGAGGCTGGCAAGGCGCCAGTGTAGACCTGGCTTCCATCCCGTGTGCGGAGCGGCCGATCTGTGCTGGAGACCCAGAGGCCGTCGCCTTAGGGTCGGGGGCAGGAGCACCCGAAGGCGTTCCTAGCCGTCCTCAGGCAGAGGCACATTGAAGCACGGGTGAATGTGTGTGTGTGTGTGTGAGCGTGGGGCGGGGGAGCGATAGAGGTGCTTTGGGTCAAATGAGAGTTTCCAAAACCTTATCAGACTCTCAGAAATTTGAGGCACAGTGGCTTAAAGAGAAGCAGGCCAGGCACGGTGGCTCGCACCTAGAATCCCAGCACTTGGGGAGGCGGTGAGTGTCCACATTGAAGGTGAGCTCAGATTTGCAGATGAAGCGGAGAGTGGCCATCTTGCCCAGGGTCAAGCAGTGAATCAGAGCCGAGCCAGGATTAGCATTTACTGTCCAGTAAGCCAGGTGTCTGTGGTGGTAAGCAAGAGAAGCGGGCTTTGTCGCCTTGAGCAGGAAGGAGGGTCACCGCCTAACCAAGGGGGAACTCAGAAAATGGAAGGCCACACGGGAGACCCAGACGGCCCAGGCAGGGACGAGGCTGGGGCTCTCCCGGTGCAGCGGAAGGATCCCTGACCGCCTCGGGGAGGGACGGTGGCTATGGCTTGAAAATGTTCCCCAAGCTGGGCTTGGTGGCTCAGCCTGTAATCTCGCGCCTTGGGAGGCTGAGGTGAGTGGATTGCCTGAGCCCGCGGGTTCGAGACCCGTCTGGGCAACTTGGCGAGACCTCATCTCTACAATAAATCAAAAAACTAGCCCGGTGTGATGGCGCGTGCCTGTAGTTCCAGCTACTTGGAAAGCTGAGGTGGAAGGATTGCCGGTCGAGTCTGTGGTGGCCAGGAGCGTGCACTGCACTCCAGTCTGGGCGACAGAGTGAGACTCCAACTCAAAAAAAAAAAAAAAAAAAAAGCCGGGCTCGGTGGCTCAGCCTGTAATCCCGCGCCTTTGGGAGGCTGAGGTGAGTGGATTGCCTGAGCCCGCGGGTGCGAGACCCGCCTGGGCAGCAAGACCTCATCTCTACAATAAATCAAAAAATCAGCCGGGTGTGGTAGTGCATGCCTGTAATTCCAGCTACCCGGAAGGCTGAGGCGGAAGGATCACCGGAGCCCAGCAAGTCGAGGCTGCGGTGGCCGGAAGCGGCCACCGCACTCCAGTCTGGGCGACCGAGTGAGACTCCAACAAAAAAAACAAAAAAAAGAAAGTGTCCCCCAGATGTCATGTGCTGGAAATGTAGTCTCCTGTGCAGCCACATTGAGAGCTGGACTTCACAAGGGGGCTGGACCCTGAGGGCGAGGCCCTTATGCACGAATGAACCCACTCCTGGGTTAATGAGCCCACGAGTGAGGGGTTCACGGTTAACATGGTGGGGGAGGGGCGGCTTTATAGGAAGAGGAAGAGAGGCCCGGGCAATGTGGGCCTCCCGACAAGGCCTCCTGGTCACGTGACGGCCTGTGGCGCTGTCAGCAAGACGCCCTCCCCAGACACCTAGACCCTAGCCCTCCCCTAGCTCACCTAGACCGTGGGCTTCTCAGCTTCCGTAACTGCAAGAAATACATTCCTTTTTTGAGTCCGGGTCTCATTCTGTTGCCCAGGTTGGAGTGCAGTGGCACGATCACAGCTCAACACAGCCTCGACCTCTTAGGTTCAAGTGATCCTCCCGCCTCAGCCTCCTGAGTCGTTGGGACTACAGGTGTGCACCACCACACTCAGCTATCTTTTTTATTTTTCTTTTTGTAGAGATGAGGTCTGGCCGTGTTGCCCAAGCTGGTCTCGAACTCCTGGGCTCAAGCAGTCCTCCTGCCTCGGCCTGCCAAAGTGCTGACTGGGTATACAGGCGTGAGCCATCAAGCCTGACCCAAATCCCTTTTCTTTATCAATGACCCAGCATCAGGCATTCTGTCCTAGACTAAGTCAAGGCCCTCCCTTGGCAAGGATGGGGGATCTGGACTGACAGCCCACCCCTAGACCCCACACGTGAGGGAGTTTCCCCGTGAGGCATCTGGGAGGCTTTTGCCAGAAAGGGAGGCTGGGTGCTGGACTGGACAGAACACAGATGTCTGAGTTGGCCTCCTGTTCCAGGTTACACAATCGAAGCAACAGCCACAGGCCAGCTTCCTGCAGCCCAGAGCAGTGGCCTCACCAGGGAGTCCAGGGAGTCCAGCCCCCTGCGAGGCCGGGAGCCCAGGAAAGAGGCCGGGAGTCCAGGAAAACAGAGGCTCTCAGCAAACCCGGGCTCTGCAGCTGCCCCAAGATGGCTCTGTCCCAAGCTGGCTCCCAGAGGTTCCCTCAGGACGGCTCAGGAAGGTTTTTTGTTTTTATCTTAGTTTTATTAATATTTTTTGAGTCGGAGTCTCACTCCGTCGCCTAGGCTGCAGTGCAGTGGCACAATCACGGCCACCTCCATGTCGACCTGCTGGGCTCCAGTGATCCTTCCCCCTCAGCCTTCCAAGTAGCCAGAATTACAGGCGTGTGCTATCACGCCTGGCTACCTTTTTTTTTTTTTTTTGAGTTGGAGTCTCACTCTGTCACCCAGACTGGAGTGCAGTGGCTCCTCCCGGCCACCGCAGCCTCAACCTGCTGGGCTAAGGCGATCCTTCCACCTCAGCCTTCCCAGTACCTGGAACTACAGGCGCGCGCTACCAAGCCCTGCTATGTTTTTTTGATTTATTGTAGAGATGAGGTCTCACCAAGTTGCCCAGGCAGGTCTCGAACCTGCGAGCTCAGGCAATCCACTCACCTCAGCCTCCCAAAGGCACGGGATTATAGGCTGAGCCACCGAGCCCGGCTTACTTTTTTGATTTATTGTCGAGTAATACAATAAATCAAGTTGCCCAGGCTGGTCTTGAACCCCTGGGCTCAGGCAATCCTCTCACCTCGGCCTCCAAAGTGCTGGGATTACAGGCTTGGGCTACTGCGCCCAGCCCTTTTTAAAAATTTTTATTTTTTTATTTTCGTAGAGACGAGGTCTCGCTTTGTGGCTCAGGCTGGTCTCGAACTCCTGGGCTCAAGCGACCCTCCTTGCCTCAGCCTCCCAGAGTGCTGGGTTTACAGGTTTGAGCCACCGAACCTGGCCTGGTTCATAGAGAGTTCACAAGCAGGAAGTGCACCGTGGGGGAGAGGCTGGGTGAGGGCTAGGTGTCCTGTGGGATCCCTTCCAGGCGGTGGGAGCCAAGGCGGGGAGGAGGGGACTCAAGGACTCTGGCAGGGCCTGGGAAGCCTCACCCTATCCCCAGCAGGGGCGAGTGGCCGAGACCCAGGGTTCAAGCAAGCAAGAACCTGAAGCCAGACAGGGGAGGGATGGTGTGACCGTCGGTTTCCCCGTGTCCACCAGGGAGGCTGCAAGCCCTGGTCTTCACTCAAACACTCATCTCCGTGTTGCTGTAAAGGTATTTTGTAGGTGTGATGAGCATTCATGGTTGGTTGGCTTTAAAAGGAGGAGGCTGGGCAGGGCGGCGCACGTCTGTCATTCCAGCACTTTGGGAGACTGAGGCAGGAGGATTGCTTGAGCCCAGGAGTTCAAGACCAGCCTGGGCAACATAGCGAGACCCCGTCTCTACAAAAAAATTTAAAAATTAGCCAGGCGTGGTGATGCATGCCTGTAGTCTCAGCTGCTCGGGAGGCTGAGGTGGAAGGATCACCTGAGCCCAGGAGGTCGAGGCTGTGGTGAACTGTGATGGTGCCACTGCACTCCAGCCTGGGGGACAGAATGAGACCCAAACTCCAAAAAAAAAAAAAAGAAAAAAAGAGAGAAAAAGAAAGGAAGGAAGGAAGGGAGACTGTCACAGAGAGTCTGGGTGGGCCTTACTCAGAAAGGTGAAGGGTATTACCCACAGGCCCACGGCGCCAGTGATGGAGAAGAGATTCTGCCTGGGAAATGAAGTGTGTGTCCGGGCCAGGCTCCCCAGCTGCCCTGAAGGACGGTGTGCCCTTCCGACTTCAGACTTACTGAGCCAGGTCTGCAGTACATCTCCTAAGATAGATCTCTTCCTGTTTTGTTTTGTTTTTGGAGATGAGATCTCGCTATGGTGCCTGGGCCAGTCTCAAACTCCTGGTCTCAAGTGATCCTCCTGCCTCGGCCTCCCAGAGTGCTGGGATGACAGGTGTGAGCCACTGCATCTAGCCTCGGTTCTGTTTCTTTCTTTCTTTCTTGTTTTTTTTGAGTTGGAGTCTCACTCTGTTGCCCAGACTGGAGTGCAGTGGCCGCTCCCGGCCACCGCAGCCTCGACCTGCTGGGCTCCGGCAATCCTTCTGCCTCAGCCTTCCAAGTAGCTGGAACTACAGGCGCGCGCTACCACGCCTGGCTCATTTTTGATTTACTGTCGAGGTGAGGTCTCGCCAAGTTGCCTAGGCAGGTCTCGAACCCGCGGGCTCAGGCAATCCACTCACCTCAGCCTCCCAAAGGCGCGGGATTACAGGCTGAGCCACCGAGCCCGGCTTCTTTCTTTGTTTGAGTTGGAATCTCACTCTGCCGCCCAGGCTGGAGCGCAGTAGCACGCTTATGGCCACCTCTGCCTCAACCTGCTGGGCTTAGGTGATCCTTCTGCTTCAGCCTTCCAGGTAGCTGGACCCACAGACGCATGCCACCATGCCCAGCTCGTCTTTTTGTGATTTATTGTAGAGATGAGTTCTCACCAAGTTGCCCAGGCTGGTCTCTAACCCCCGGGCTCAGGCAATCCTCTTGCCTCAACCCCGTCTGGCCTTGATACTTACTATTTCTCTGAATCTGCAGAACACTGGACAGATAGAGGGAAGACCGAGGTTGGCCAGGCATGGTGGCTCAAGCCTGTCATCCCAGCACTTTGGGAAACCGAGGTGAGCGGATTGCCTGAGCCCACAGGTTGGAGACCAACCTGGGCAACTTGGCGAGACCCCCGTCTCTGCAATAAATTAAAAAATTAGCTGGGTGGGGTAGTCAGAAGGCTGAAGCGGAAGGATCGCTGGAGCCCAGCAGGTCGACGCCAGAGCCCAGGCAGGTCATCACTGAAGTGGCCGTGAGCATGCCATTGCCCTCCAGCCTGGGCACAGAGTGAGACTCCAGCTCAGAAAAAAAAAGACTGAGGCTCAGAGGAGCTCACTTGTCAAAGGGGCTGCGACAGCCCCAGAGCTCTCTGCAGTCCCACACGGCTCTCCATGAGGCTAAGGTGACCGTCAGACCCCTGAGAGTGACACCACCGGTCCAGCTGCTTGTCCTCACAGGAGAGCAGGGGACTGATGGGAAAGAGACCCCTGGTGGGTGCTGGCGTTGCCCCCAAGGTCAAGGCTCTCCGGAGACTTCCAGCCTCCGCAAATCTCTCCCCAGCCTGCCGGCCCCACCCCACCCCATTGGTGAGAGACCACGGGCAGTGGCTTAGAGAGCACCCATGGCCCTGCGATGGGACCTGGTGGGGGAGGCCCCGCCCCGTGTCTCCTTCCCCTCCCCCACGAGGGGCACCACACTAGGGGCTGGGGCGGGGGAGACTCCCTGACACCACCGGCCTGCGGCCCACCCGCAGGTGGGTGGGACGTTTGCATAGTGACCCAGCGTGGATACAGAGCCCGCTGCCAGCGCCCGCCTCGGCTCCCAGCACTGACGATTATTCATTCTTTTTTTTTTTTTTTTTGAGTCGGAGTCTCTCTGTCACCCAGACTGGAGTGCAGCGGCCGCTCCCGGCCACCGCAGCCTCGACCTGCTGGGCTCCGCGATCCTTCCGCCTCAGCCTTCCAAGTAGCCGGAATTACAGGCGTGTGCTACCATGCCCGGCTAATTTTTTGATTTATTGTAGAGATGAGGTCTCGCTGCCCAGGCGGGTTTCGAACTTGCGGGCTCAGGCAATCCACTCACCTCAGCCTCCCAAAGGCACGGGATTACAGGCTGAGCCACCGAGCCCGGCGTTTTTTTGTTTTTCTTTGAGTCAGTCTCACTCTGTCACCCAGGCTGGAGTGCAGTGGCATGCTCATGGCCGCCGCAGCCTCGACCTGCTGGGTTCAGGCCATCCTTCCGCCTCAACCTTCCAAGTAGCCAGAACTACAGGCGCGCCCCACCATGCCTGGCTAATTTTTTGATTTCTTGTCGAGAAGAGGTCTCACCACGTTGCCGAGGCGGGAGTGCAGCGACACACTCAACAGCCACCCCAGCATGGACCTGCTGGGCACCCATGATCCTTCTGCCTCAGCCTTCCAAGTAGCTGGAATTACAGGCGTGCGCCACCACGCCAGCCTAGTTTTTAAAAATTTATTGTAGAGACGTGGCCTTGGCAAACTGCCCAGGCTGATCTCAAACCCTTCAGCTCAGGCAGTCCTCTCACCTCCGCCTCCCAAAGTGCTGGAATTACAGGCGTGAGCCACTGGGCCAGTTATTCACTATTTTAGTCCTCACAACCACCTTTTTTTTTTGAGTTGGAGTCTCACTCTGTCGCCCAGACTGGAGTGCAGTGGCCGCTCCCGGCCACTGCAGCCTTGCCTGCTGGGCTCCGGCGATCCTTCTGCCTCAGCCTTCGAGTAGCTGGAACTACAGGCGCACGCTACCACACCCGCTGTTTTTTTTTTTATTTATTGTAGAGATGAGGTCTCGCCAAGTTGCCCAGGCAGGTCTCGAACCTGCGGGCTCAGGCAATCCACTCATCTCAGCCTCCCAAAGATGCAGGATTACAGGCTGAGCCACCGAGCCCGGCCCACAACCACCTTTTGAAGGGTGGTGGGACTAGTGTTATCTCTGTGGTTCCCCGTCTTACAGAGGAGACCAAGGCACAGAGAGGGTATCCCTTGGCCAGGACCCCACGGCCAGTCAGCGGCCCCACCCCCTTCTGCACTGCCCACTTCTCCTCCTGGTTCTGGCCTGGAAGGACCCCTGGCGCTGCCCATTCTCAGTCGCCTGGAGCTCCCAAGTCTCCCCTTCTGACGTGGCACAGGCTGCAGCTGGACCCATTCTCATTTTCTCCCTTGATTTACTGTTTTATTTATTGGTAGAGACAGGGTCTCGCTGTGTTGCCCAGGCTGGCCTCGAACTCCTGGGCTCAAGCAGTCCTCCCACCTCAGCCTCCCAAGATGCGGGGTTATAGGCGTGAGCCACCATGCCCAGCCTGCCCCTCCCTCTCTGTCTTTCTCTCTCGGTCTCTCTCCCTCCCTCCTCCTCTTCCCCCCCCATTGTCCCTCCTGTCTCTCTCTCCCTTCCTCTTTCTCTCTCTCTTTCTCCGTGTCCCTCCCTCCTTCACTCTCTCCCTGTCTCCCCCTCAGCTGTTTGTTTTGCCTTTGGGGCTCCCACCCCATTATCAAAGCAATAAACACTCCTGACAGCGTTTGGGAAGCACAGAGACCTCCCACTGTGGTCCAACTGGTCCAGCCTGCGGCAGGGCTGCCCACCCAGGACTGCTTGGGGACAGGGGCAGGAATGTCCCTCCTCCCCCAGGCTTTGCGAGTCCCCACAGGCGGTTCAGCCAGGCCCGGCTAGGCCCTATCACAGCTGGAGCCTGGGGACTGGGTTCTCCCAGCCCTACGAGATGTGCCAGGGCCCCTATCCGCTGACCAGAGGAGGAAACCGGGGCTCAAGAGTGCCGGGCCGTTTGCCCAAGGTCTCCTGTCTGCCCAGCCCTGCCCTGGTGTTTGTCAGAGCCCGGCCTTCCCTCCGGGGCCGTCTGGGAGCCTCCTGGGTCGTGTCCGGGCAGACCCGAAGGCCAGCGTTTTCACCTTAACTGTGATCCCAGCGAGTTTCCCAAACCGGGTTTGCTTACTGCAAGGGAAAGGGAGACTCACTCAGTCTGGGCGGTTTCCATGGAGCTCAGATGCTACGTAGTATTTCTTTCTTTTTTCATTTTTTTTAGAAACAGAGTCTCGCTCTGTTGCCTAGGCTGGAGCGCAGTAGCACGATCACAGCTCACTGCAGCCTCGATCTCCCGGGCTCAGGTGATCCTCCGGCTTTAGTCTCCTGAGCAGCAGGAACTAGGAGCAGGCGTCACCACACCTGTTAATTTTCTGATTTTTTTGTAAAGACGAGGTCTCCCTATATTGCCCAAGCTGGCCTCGAACTCCTGGGCTCAAGCGATTCTCCTGCCTTGTCCTCCCAGAGTGCTGGGATTATAGGCGTGAGCCACCACATTGGGCCAGGACTGTGAAAAATGACACTTAATCTCTCTGGGACGGTGAAGAACACAGGCTGCAGGGAGGGAGCCCTTCAGACCCCGTGAAGTAGAGAGGCCACCATGTCAGTCGCCACCAGCATGCACAAAAAGGTGTCCTTGTCCACAGGAAATCCAGTGGGCGATGCAGAGGCTTGTGGGTGCCATCCATAGTTCTGAGCCTTTCTCCTGGAAACTTCCATCACCTCCCTTGTGCCTGCCCTCCTCAGGGCCCCTGTCCAGTGTCTGTTCCTAGGACACATCTCGGGAGGTGAGACACCCAGGAGACGGAATTTCACTGTCAAGCAAGGAATGCCTCAAGGTTGCCAGCTCCTTCATGCCTTCCTCTCCCACCTTCCACACAAAGCTTGTAACCATCAGCCCCCTTCTCATCAGTGCCCCGAGGCTTGGGCACAGCCACAGGCTCCTCCTTGAGTCTCCAAAGCCGGTGCCTTCCTGGGGCCGGGCAGATGGAGTGAGATGCATCGCCCGGTCACCCGTCTCCACAACACCTTCTCTGGGCGTGCAGACACCTACCTCGGTTGAGCCTTCGGATGATAGCGTCTCAGCCGCCTCTCACACGGACAGACGGGGCCGGAGCCACGTGGCGGAGCCGCTTCCAAATTCTGAGCCACAGAAACTGTGAGATAATGTGTTTCTTGGTGTTTTATGTGCCTGTGTTTGGGGGTTATTTGGTATGCAGGAATAGATTAATTGGGTGTGTGAGAGAGAGAGAGAGAGAGGGAAAGAAAGAGAGAGGGAGAAAGGACACAGGGGAGAGAGAAGGTGGAGGGAGACAGGGAGAGAGTAGGGAGAGACAGAGAGAAGAGATGGAGGGAGAAAGAGACAGGAGAGAGGGGAGGAAAGAGAGAAGAGGGAGGGAGGAGAGAGAGGGAAGAAGAGAGAGAGGGGGGGAAGGAGGGGGGGGGGAGCCTTGCGGACCAACCAGCCAGCGCCATCCCAGCCCGCGGGATGACGGCCAGGGCGGGTCCCTGAGCTGAGTGAGGTCTTCCTGGCAGCGGTGCCCTTAGACAGAGACAGGCAGGGGATGATGGTTCTCGGACTTCACTCCTTTGAGACACACAGCGCTGCCCGGGCGGTGGGTCCCACGTGCGCCAGGCAAGGGCCGCGGGGGGAGAAGGCAGGGCCAGGCCCGGGGCGATCGGGTTCCCCTTCCAGAGGGGAGCGGGGTCACCGTCCACAGGCCGCCCAGAGGCCGTGGGGGTGGGAGGGGTGGAGGAAGGCCTTGCAGGAGGCCGGAC
The DNA here is from genome assembly GCA_027257055.1 of Cephalopachus bancanus. Classification (NCBI taxonomy): domain Eukaryota; kingdom Metazoa; phylum Chordata; class Mammalia; order Primates; family Tarsiidae; genus Cephalopachus; species Cephalopachus bancanus. The sequence goes on from JAPVLO010000841.1 coordinate 192,744, forward strand.
AAACGCAGGCCAAGAGGTTCTGCAGCCGTTGGGCAGGCAAGCCGGGAGGGCAGAGAGAGAGAACATTCCAGAAAGCGCGCAGCCCTCACACAGGCGGGGGGGGGGGCAGATTGTCCGAAGACAGATTTCAGGGAGGCCAGGGTGGTGGGAACAGCGTGTGCAAAGGGAGAGGGCCGTGAGGTTGCTGGAAAGGCAACCGGCCCTCATGTCCAGCACCGCAGAGGATGGCGGAAGGCTCTAGAAGAAGAGGTGTGCGGTGATGCTTTCTCACTGCCCCCAACAGAGCGCCCACTCCAAGTCACTTGGAGCATGAAGTTGACTCAAGATGAGTTCTTTAGGGAGGTGGAAGGATCGCAGAGCCCAGGGTTTGAGGCCATCCTGGGCAACTTGGCAAGAAAATTTGCAAGTTGCAAAGAAATTTAAAAGTTAGTCAGAGCCGGGCTCGGTGGCTCAGCCTGTAATGCCGCGCCTTTGGGAGGCTGAGGTGAGTGGATTGCCTGAGCCCGCGGGTTCGAGACCCGCCTGGGCAGCGAGACCTCATCTCTACAATAAATCAAAAATCAGCCGGGCGTGGTAGCGCATGCCTGTAATTCCGGCTACTCGGAAGGCTGAGGCGGAAGGATCTCCAGAGCCCAGCAGGTCGAGGCTGTGGTGGCCGGAAGCGGCCACTGCACTCCAGTCTGGACGACAGAGTGAGACTCCAACTCAAAAATAAAAAAATAAAGTTAGTCAGGCGTGATGGTGCATGCCTATAGTCCCAGTTGCTCGGGAGGCTGAGGAGGGAGGATCACCTGAGCCCAGGAGGTCAAGGCTGAAGTGAGCTGTGAGTAGAATGAGAGTGACTCAAAAAATATATAGGCCAGGCGCGGTGGCAGTGGCTCAGCCTGTAATCCCAGCACTTTGGGAGTCAAGGCCAGAGTATTGCCTGAGCCTGTGGCTTCAAGACCAGCCTGGGCAGCTTGGTGAGACCTTGTCTCTACAATAAATCACAAAAACTAGCTGGGCGTGATGGTGTGCACCTGTAGTTCCGGCTACTTGGAAGGCTGAGATGGAAGGATTGCCAGAGCCCAGCAGGTCAAGGTTGCAGTGGCCGTGAGTCACCATGCCCAGCTAATTTTTTTTTGAGTTGGGGTCTCACTCTGTTGCCCAGGCTGGAGTGCCATGGCACACTCACGGTCACCCCAGCATTGTCATGCGATGCTTCTGCCTCAGCCTTCCAAGCAGCTGGAACTATAGGTGTGCACTACCACACTGGCTAATTTTTTATTTTATTGTAGACATGAGGTCTTGCCAAGTTGCCCAGGCTAGTGTTGAACCCGTGGCCTCAGGCAATCCACTCACCTCAGGCTCATGAAGTGCTGGGATTGCAGGCTGAGCCACTGAGCCTGGCCCTGGCTACTTAAAAAAATTTTTTTTTTGGAGACGAGGTCTTGCTATGCTGCCCAGGCTGGTCTTGAACTCTTAGGTCAAGTGATTTTTCCCGCCTCGGCCTCCCAAAGTGCCAGGATGACAGGTGTGAGCCACCGTGTCCAGTTCATTTGCACATTTTTTTTTTTTTTTTTGAGTTGGAGTCTCACTCCATCGCCCAGACTGGAGTGCAGTGGCCGCTCCCGGCCACCGCAGCCTCGACCTGCTGGGCTCCGGCGATCCTTCCGCCTCAGCCTTCCAAGTAGCTGGAACTACAGGTGCGCGCTGCCACACCCGGCTAATTTTTAGATTTATTGTAGAGATGAGGTCTCGCCAAGTTGGCCAGGTGGGTCTCGAACTCGCAGGCTCAGGCAATCCACTCACCTCAGCCTCCCAAGGCGCGGTATTACAGGCTGAGCCACTGAGCCTGGCTGCACATTTTCATGCAATGAAATTCTACCTAAGTTCAAGCAGTTCCCCAGGACTGTGCAGCGGGGCTCCTATCTCTGTGACTGGCCTCTTCCATCTCCCAACAGGAGAGAAACTCCGAGATGCTCGAACACTGGTCACCCAGTTTCCGTAGGTGCAAACAGACACGCCTCCCGACAGCCACCCCTCCCGAAGGCCAGGGAGGTCCGGGAAGGACTGGTCGTTCCCTCATCACTTCCTGGCTGGGCTGCTTCTATGTGAGGTTGTGTCTCCGGCAGCGGGTCCGTTTCCCACTGCTGCTGTGATAGATTGCCACAGACTCGGTGGTTTAACACAGCACATATTTAGGGCCGGGTGCGGAGGCTGATGCCGGTAATCCCAGCACTTTGAGAGGCGGTGGGAGGACCAACTGAACCCAGGAGTTCAAGACCAACCCCGGGTAACATAGTGAGATCTTTTTTCTCTATAAAAAAAATAAAAAGCCGGGCTTGGTGGCTCAGCCTGTATTCCCGCGCCTTTGGGAAGCTGAAGTGAGTGGATTGCCTGAGCCCTCGGATTCGAGATCCGCCTGGGCAGGCGAGACCTCTTCTCTACAAAAAATTAGCCGGGTGTGGTAGCGCGCGCCTGTAATTCCAGCTTCTTGGAAGGCTGAGGTGGAAGGATCGCCGGAGCCCAGCAGGTCAAGGCTGCGGTGGCCGGGAGCGGCCACTGCACTCCAGTCTGGGTGACAGAGTGAGACTCCAACTAAAAAAAACCCCAAAAACAAAAAACAAAAACAAGCCGGGCTCGGTGGCTCAGCCTGTAGTCCCGCGCCTTTGGGAGGCTGAGGTGAGTGGATTGCCTGAGCCTGCGGGTTCAAGACCTGCCTGGGCAGCGAGACCTCATCTCTCCAATAAATAAAAAAATCAGCCGGGCATGGTAGCGCATGCCTGTAATTCCGGCTACTCGGAAGGCTGAGGCGGAAGGATCGCCGGAGCCCGGCAGGTCGAGGCTGCGGTGGCCAGGAGCGGCCACTGCACTCCAGTCTGGGCGACCGAGTGAGACTCCAACTCAAATAAATAAATAAATAAATAAATAAATAAACTAGCTGGTCATGGTGGCACACGCCTATAGTCCCAGCTACTCAGGAGGCTGAGGCAGGAGGATGGCCTGAGCCCAGGCCTGTTTGCGGTTGCAGTGAGCTGTGATCGTGCTACTGCCCTCTAGCCTGGGTGACAGAGCAAGACCCTTCTCCACACACACACACACACACACACACACACACACACACACACACACGCTCATTGTCTCATAACTCTGGGAGTCGGAAGTTCAAAATCAGTCTCACTGGGCTACAGTCAAGGTGCCCCGGGGCCGATTCCTTCCGGAGGCTTCAGGGAGAATCCGGGCCGTGTCCGGCTTCCAGAGGCCCACCTGCATGCCTTGGCTCACAGCTGCTTCTCCCACCAGACACGTCATTCCGGCCTCCACTCTCCTGGCCGCAGGGCGTCCTCCAACTCTGCCCCTCCAGCCTCCCTCTCAGAAGGACCCTGGGGCTCCCTGGGGCCCACCTGAACTGGAACCATAGGCACGCATCACCATGTCCGGCTAATTTTTTGATTAATTATAGAAATGAGGTCTTAGCCGGGCTCGGTGGCTCAGCCTGTAATCCCGCGTCTTTGGGAGGCTGAGGTGAGTGGATTGCCTGAGCCCGCGGGTTCGAGATCCGCCTGGGCAGCGAGACCTCATCTCTACAATAAATCAAAAAAATCAGCCGGGCGTGGTAGCGCATGCCTGTAATTCCGGCTACTTGGAAGGCTGAGGCGGAAGGATCGCTGGAGCCCAGCAGGTCGAGGCTGCAGTGGCTGGAAGCGGCCACTGCACTCCAGTCTGGGCAACAGAGTGAGACTCCAACTCAAAAAAAAAAAAAAAAAAGAAGAAGAAAAAAAAGAAATGAGGTCTTGCCAAGTTGCCCGGGCTGGTCTCAAACCCCTTGGCTCAGGCAGTCCTCCCACCTCAGCCTCCCAAAGTGCTGAGATGACAGTTGTGAGCCACCACACCCGGCCCACAGGCAGCCCTTGATAGAACTGATGGAAGTCATGGGGCCCAGTTTCCCAGGCCAGTTCTGCTTGAAGGGGACAGGCTAAAGGCGTCTCACTGGAGGCCTGAGCATACTGGGAGAGGGGGTGGAGGCAGAGCCTTGACCTTCATGCCGTGGAGGATGTCCTGTGACCTCGGTTTCTCAGAGAAGAGCAGGTTGGGCCTGTTTTGGAGAGCAGGCGGGAGCTGCGGACACTCCTGGGAGGGAAAGCAAGGCGGGGCTGTGGCCAGGAAGCCTTCTGTCCCGGAACCTGGCCTCACTGTGGCGGGATGGCCAGGCAGAGGCAGGTGCCTTTCTTGGGCCTGGAGGCCGAGGCTCCGTAGCGGTCCGGCCTGTTTGTTCACACTTCAGTGGCTGGTAAAATTGACAGATGTTGGCCGGGCTGGGTGGCTCAACCTGTCATGCCTGCACTTTGGGAGGCTGAGGCAAAGGCATTGCCTGAGCCCGCAGATTCGAGACCCACCCAGGTAATTTGGAGAGACCTCATCTCTACAATAAATCAAAAATGAGCTGGGCGTGGTAGCGCATGCCTGTGGTTCTGGCTACTTGGAAGGCTGAGGCGGAAGGATTGCCAGAGCCCAGGAGGTGGGCGATGGGGTGGCCAGGAGCATGCCACTGCACTCCAGCCTGGGCAGCAGAGTGAGACTCCAACTCAAAAAAAAAATTGACAGATGCACAGATATCATGTGTACAGTTTCATGAGTTTTAATACGCACATACACTTATGTAACACACATACTTATCAAGATATAGAAACTTTTGGCCAAGTATGGAGGCTCATGCCTGTCACCCCAGCACTTTTGGGAGGCTGAGGAGGGAGGATCACTTGAGGCCAGGTGTTTAAGACCAGCCTGGGCAGCAAAGCAAGACCTCCTCTCTACAAAAAAAATAGAAATAATTAGCCAGATGTGGTGGTGTGTGCCTGTAGTTCCAGCTACTTGGGAGGCTGAGGCAGAAGAATCACCTGAGCCCAGGGGGTCGAGTTTGTGATGAGCTGTGATCGTGCCAGCCTGGGCAACAGAGTGAGACCCACTCTAAAAAAAAAAAAAGGAAGAAGTAGAACCTTTTCATCACTCCCAGAAGTTCCTTCGTGTCTTCCCAGCCCATACTCCACCCCCAGAAGCAAATGGTTTCGTGATTTTTTTCCACCATTGATTGATTTTGCTTGTTCCAGAACTCCTTGTAAGTTAAATCACACAATTTGTGTTTTCTGTGTCTGGCTTTCTTCACTCAACAAAATGTCCGTGTGAACCACCTGTGTGGTTGTGTGCACGGATAGTTCCTTCCTATTTTCTGATAAATGGTATTCCAGAGTGCAGATACACCACCATTTGTTTATCCAAGCTCCTGTTAATGGACACTTGGGTGGTTTCCAGTTGGGGGACATTCTTTTCTTTTCTTTTGAGTTGGAGCCTCACTCGGTCGCCCAGGCTAGAGTGCAGTGGCACGCTCAGGGCCGCCCCAGCGTCAACCCGCCGGGCTCAGGCGATCCTTCCGCCTCGGCCTTCCAAGTAGCTGGAACTACAGATGCGCGATGCCAAGCCTGGCTAATTTTTTGATTTATTGCAGAGATGAGGTCTCCCCAAGTTGCTCAGGCCGGTCTTGAGTCCGTGGGCCTAGGTGATCTGCTCACCTCGGCCTCCCAAATTACTGGGGTTATAGGCATGAGCCACCGCACTCAGCCATGCTTGTTCCTTTTAAGAAAATACCTAGAAGTGGCATGATGGGTAGGGGTATGTTTTACTTTATGAGAAAGTAGTGAAACTTTGTCCAAAATACTTGGGGTTCTTGTGTTTTGTGTGTTTTTTTTTCCAGGCTGGTCTCAAACTCCTGGACTCATGCAATTCTCCTACCTCGTCCTCCCAAAGTGTTGGGATTACAGGCGCAAGCCTCCACACCCAGCCCCAGAGTACTTGTAACATTTACTGTTTCCAGCAGCAGTGTATGAGAGCTCCAGTTATTCTTCAACCTCACCCACACTGGGTGCCATAAACCTTTGTTGTTGTTTTTTTTTTTTTTGAGACGTTTTCTCGCTATATTGCCCAGGCGGTTCTCGAACTCCTGGGCCCAAGCAATCCTCCTGCCTCAGCCTCCCATATTGCTGGGACTACAGGTGTGAGCCACCTTATTATGTTGCCTAAGCTGGTCTCGAACTCCTGGACTCAAGCAGTCCTCCCACCTTGGCCTCCCAGAGCACTGAGATTACAGGTGTGAGCCACTGCAGCCTGGTCCTCTGATCATTTATGTGAATCTAGCCCTCTTGCCTTGGTTCTTTAGTCTTGAAATCAGGTCTTGTAAGCTTATAGCAAGATTTTCTTGGGTCTTTGTATTGCTATGTATGTATCAGAATCAGTTTGACAGTTTCTACTTTTCTGCAGGGCTGCTGGGCTGAGAACTAGGATTGTGCCGAATTGGCAGGCCCCGTGTGGGGAGAAGCAACTTGACAATGACATTGTATCTTCCCCCGACCAGCGTGCGGCATGCTCATTCTTCCCACTCCGCTTAGGATTGCGTTCATTTCTTCCTGTTGTTGTTTATTAAGTATGTTACACATAGAATGAAATTTTAAGAATTGTGTTTGCTGCTAGTGTGGAAACATACAAGTATCAATTTTATGTACCAAGTATATATGTATATATAAACATATACATTGTATCTTACAATCTGGATACATTCATTGACTGGGTTTTGTTTTGTTACTTTGTAGACTCCTTACAGTTTTGCACAGAGACAAGGACATTATCTGTAAAAAGACACAGTTTTGCTTCTTTCTTTGTGGACCTTATGCTGTTTATTTATTTATTGGTCTTTCTGCACTAGCTAGGTCTTTCAGTAAAATAACACAAAAATATAGAGAAGCTGTGGCCTTTCATTTTCCTGACCCCAAGGGAAATGTGTTCACTATTTCACAAGTAAGTGTAATATTAGGCTGGACATGGTGGCTCATGCCTGTCATCCTAGCACTTTTGGGAGGCTGAGGCAGGAGGATCACTTGAGCCCAGGAATTTGAGCCCGACCTAGGCAAAATAGCAAGACCTCATCTCACAAAAATTTTATTTTATTATTATTATTTTTGAGTCAGGGTCTTACTCTGTCGACTAGGCTGGAAGGCAGTGGCATGCTCAAGACCACCACAGCCTCAACCTGCTGGGCTCTGGTGGATCCTTCCGCCTCAGCCTTCCAAGTATCTGGAACTACAGACGCATGCTAATTTTTGTGATTTATTGTAGAGACGAGGTCTCACCAAGTTGCAGAGGCTGGTCTCGAACTCCCAGGGCTTAGGCATCACAAAAAAAATTTTTTTAATTATCTGGGCATGGTGGCATGCTCCTGTAGTCCCAGTTACTTAGAAAGTTGAGGTAGAAGGATCACCTGAGTCCAGGAGGTAGACGTTTCAGTGAACCATAATCTTGCCTCTGCACTCCAACCTGGGCAGCACAGTGAGACCCCAATTAAAAAAAAAAAAGTATGGGCCCCGCATGTGGCTCACATCTATAACCCCGCATTTTGGGGAGGCTGAAGTGAGGGGATTGCCTGACCCCAGGGGTTCAAGACCAGCCTAACCAACGCAGACCCCCCCACAAAAAAAAAACTAGCTGGGCGGGGTGTATGTCTGTGGGTTTCCCGTACTTGGGAAGGCTGAGTGGAAAGGGTCGCCTGAGCCCAGCAAGTCGAGTTGCGGTGCCTGAGCATGCCATGCACTCCAGCCCGGGGACAGAATAGACTCCAACTAAAAAAAAAAAGTTAGTATCGGTGTAAGTTTTCTTTTTTTTTTTTTTTTTTTTTTTTAGTTGGGTCTCACTCCGTCGCCCGACTGGAGTGCAGTGGCCCCTCCCGGCCACCCCAGCCCCGACCTGCTGGGCTCCCCGGGGATCCTTCCCCCTCAGCCTTTCCCAAATAACTGGAATTACAGGCATGCACTACCAGGCTGATTTTTTGATTTTTGTAAATGAGGTCCGCTGCCCCGGCGGGTCTCGAACCCCTCAGGCAATCCCTACCTCAGCCTCCCCAAAAGGGGTGGGATTACAGGCTGAGCCACCGAGCCGGCTAAGTTTTCTTAATGCCTTTTTTGATTGAGAATAATCCCTTCTCTTTTAATAATTGGAGTTTTTAGATATAGATCATAAATAAGCATTGAGTTTTATTTAAATTTCTCTCTTTCTTTCTCTTTCTCTTTCTTTAGTAGAGATGAGGTCTCGCCAAGATGAGGTCTAGCTCTGTGGCCTAATCTGGTCTTGAACTCTTGGGCTCAAGCAATCCTCCTGCCTCTGGCTTCCAAAGTGCTGGGATTACAGGTGTGAGGCTCTGTACCCGGCCACTTTTCATTTTTTAAAAATTGTTTTTTTTGAGATGAACATTTGGTTTTTTCCTTTACTTTATGAATTTTGATGATTTTTTGATTGAATCTTTTTTTTTTTTTTTGAGTTGGGTCTCACTCTGTCGCCCAGACTGGATGCGTGGCCACCCGGGCCCCCGCAGCCTCGACCTGTGGCTCCCGGGAATCCCTTTCCCCCTCAGCCTTCCCAGTAGTGGGAAATACAGGGTTGCGCTACCCTGCCCCGTGACTTTTTGTTTATTGTAGAGATGAGGTCTCGCCAATTGCCCAGATGGGCTGGAACCCCTGAGCTGAGCCAATTCTTGTCTCAGCCTCCCAAATGCTGGGGTTATGGGATGACCACCGCGCGGGGGCTTTTTTTTTTTTTTTTTGAGTCAGAGTCTCACTCTGTCGCCTAGGCTAGAGTGCAATGGCATGCTTACAGTCACTGTAGCCTCAAACTACTGGGCTCAGGTGATCCTTCCGCCTCAGCCTCCCAAGTAGCTGGAACCACAGGCATGCGCCACCATGCCCACCTAATTTTTTGATTTATTGTAGAGATGAGGTCTCGCCAAGTTGGTTAGGCTGGTCTTGAACCCCTTGACTCAGGCAATCCTCTCACCTCCACCTCCCAAAATGCTGGAATGATACACAAGAACCACTGTACCTGGCTTGCTTGTGTCATGTTCTTGAGGTTATTAGTCTGCAATTTTTTTGTGATGTCTTTGTCAGGCTTGGGCATCGGGGTTTTGCTGACTTCATGAAACATGGGGGAGGGAGGTATTTCCTTTTTCTCTGTGTTCTGAAAGAGTTTATGTATTATTTTTTCTTAAATGTTTAATAGAAGTTGCCAGTGAAACCATCTGAGTGTAGAGTTTTCTAATTTAGAATTTTAAACTACTATTTTAATTTTTAAAGAAAAAAATTAAAGAGTGGATGAGGAAAAATATTTTAAGAAGTAATGGCCAGACATCTCCTGTATTTTCTTTTTTTTTTTTTTTTGAGTTGGAGTCTCACTCTGTTGCCCAGACTGGAGTGCAGTGGCCGCTCCCGGCCACCGCAGCCTCGACCTGCTGGGCTCCGGCGATCCTTCCGCCTCAGCCTTCCAAGTAGCCGGAATTACAGGCATGCGCTACCACGCCCGGCTGATTTTTAAATTTTATTGTAGAGGTGAAGTCTTGCCTGCCCAGGCGGGTCTCGAACCCGCGGGCTCAGGCAATCCACTCACCTCAGCCTCCCAAAGGCGCGGGATTACAGGCTGAGCCACCGAGCCCGGCCTCCTGTATTTTCTTAAAGAACTTCTGAGTTGGGAAGTTCAGCCAACCCAAAGCAGGATAGATACAAGGAAAACCGTACGCAGGCCCCTCACGTGAATCCGCTGAGGACTGGAGCTTGGGCACCGAGAGACACGACACATCGATACAGAGAAACTGCGATTTGAAAGTTCACTGACGGCTCCTCAGGAATTCTGGAAGTGAAGGAAAGCAGAACTTGAGCTGCTGAAAGAACAAAAACACAGCCGGGCTCGGTGGCTCAAGCCTGTCGTCCCAGCACTTTTTGGGAGACTGAGGCCAGAGGATTGCCTGAGCCCGGGGGCTTGAGACCAGCCCTGGCAACTTGGCGAGACCTCGTCTCTACAATAAGTCAAAAAACTAGCCGGGCGTGGTAGCGCGCGCCTGTAGTTCCAGCTACTCGGAAGGCTGAGGCGGAAGGGTCCCCGGACCCCAGCAGGGAAGCCTGCGGGGGCCCGGGGAGGGGCCCACTGCCCTCCAGCCTGGGCGACGGAGTGAGACTCCAGCTCACAAAAAGAAAAAGGAACACAAATGCTCCAGAATCCCAGCTCCAGACGGGATGGAGCAGACGGCGTCCCGGTGCCCTTCCCGCTCTGGAGCTGAAGACAAACGTCAGAGGAGTCTGGAGGGTGGCGAGAGGAAGCTGGGGACTGCAGGCCTCCGGGGTGTGACCTGCTGTCTGGGGGAGTTTTGCTGCTGCTTGGGTCTGTTTTGTTTTTGCCCTCGTCTTCCCCTGGAGGGGTGGAGACTAGAAGACCCTGCAGCCCGGAAGAAACAAGCGTAGACCAAGAAAAAAGCGCCCCTGAGAAAAGCCACTCCCGCCAGCCACAGTGCCAGGAAAGGGGCTGGCGAGGCAGGACTGCAAGGCGACGGGAGCCTGGGCCGCCCCCTCTCAGGCCCGGAGCCAGCCCTCCCTGCGCCCCGCCCCTTCCAGGACCTCCATCCCCTCCAGGCCGGAAGCAGTCTCTGGGTCAGCAGAGACCACTGTCAAGAACCTGAACCGTCGAGGCCAGCCACGGGCAGCAAAGTGCTGTTCCCTCTCCCCATGGAGGCGGCACCAGAGGGAGCCCGGGGAGGGCAAGGACTTTCCCCAGCAGTCCCGTCCTCCCCCCCCAGCACCCGTGGAGACCACAGGGGGCTGCAGTGAGGGACCCCCCAAGCAGGGGAGTGCCAGTGGAGAGAGGGCGTGCCTACACCTCCAGACCCACCAGCGGCCGCCTGGCTTCTCCTCGAGGGCCTCGTCCACCCTTTGGAAGTGACGGACCCACCTGTAGGGTGCCAAAGGCCACATGCTAAAACAGAAGATGCTTTGTCATGGAGACAGGGTCTGTTCTCCCGTCCAGACTGGAGGGCAGTGGTGTGATCATAACTCACCCGTCTCGACCTCCTAGGCTCAGCCTCCCAAGTAGCTGGAACTGCAGGCGTGTGCCACCATGCCCGATGAATTTTTTTTTTTTTAGTTGGAGTCTCACTCTGTTGCCCAGACTGGAGTGCAGGGGCATGCTCCTAGCCACCGCAGCCTCGACTCACTGGGCTCCAGCGATCCTTCCGCCTCAACCTTCCGAGTAGCTGGAACTACAGGCACGCGCGACCACGCCTGGATAGTTTTTTGATTTATTGTAGAGATGAGGTCTTGCCAAGTTGCCCAGGTGGGTCTCGAACCCGCGGGCTCAGGCAATTCACTTACCTTAGCCTCCCAAAGTGCGGGATTACAGGCTGAGCCACCAAGCCCAGCTACGATGAATTTTTTTTAAAGACAAGTTCTCGTATGTTGCCCAGGTTGGTTTTAAACTCCTGGCCTCAAGCGATCCTCCTGCCTCGGCCTCCGAAAGTGCTGAGATTACAGGGGTGTGAGCCACCATGCTCTACCAAGCAGAAGATTTAAGTAAAACCCATAGCCTCAGATCATCAGACCCAAAATATCCAGAATACAACTGAAAATCATTGATGGCCAGCTGCAGTGGCTCAAGTCTATAATCCCAAAACTTTGGGAGGCCAAGGTGAGAGGATTGCCTGGACTTGGGGGTTCGAAACCAGCCCGGGCAACTTGGCAAGACATTGTCTCTACAATAAATAAAAAATTAGCTGGGTGTGGTAGCGCGTGCCTGTAGTTCCGACTACTTGGTCGACACTGGGGTGGCCGTGAGCATGCATGCCACTGCACTCCAGTCTGGGTAACGGAGTGAGACTGTAATTCAAGAAAAAAAAAAAAGGTGGCCTAGGTTGGGCGTGGTGGTTTACACATAATCCCAGCACTTTGGGAGGCTGAAGTGAGAGGATTGCCTGAGCCCATGGGTTGGAGAACAGCCTGGGAAACTTGGCAAGACCCCATTTCTACAATAAAATCAAAAAATTACCTGAGCGTGGTAGTAGTTCTGGCTACTTGGAAGGCTGAGATGGAAGGATCTCTGGAGCCCAGCAGGTCGAGGCTGCGGTGGCCGGGAGCGTGGCACCGCACTCCAGCCTGGGTGATGGAGTGAGATTCGGACTCAAAAAAAAAGCAAGAAAAATAAAATCATTCATCACACCAAGAACCAGGAAACTCTCAACTGGAATGAGAAAAGGGACTCAACAGATGCCAACAACAAGGTGAAACCGACGTCAGGCATATGGCAACATACAATTGACATAATGTATATAATGTATCTGTGCAGATACTGAAAACGCTTCGCCAAGAAATTGCAAATGCGCTTGCCACAAATGGGGAGCAAAGTTAAGTCTCAGTGAAGAAACAGAAGGTATAAATAAAAAACAAGCAGAAATTTTAGAGCCGAAACGTACAACAATTGAAATTTTTTTTTTTTTTTTAGGTGGAGTCTCACTCTGTCGCCCAGACTGGAGTGCAGTGGCTGCTCCCGGCCACCGCGGCCTCGACCTGCTGGGCTCCAGCGATCCTCCCGCCTCAGCCTTCCGAGCAGCTGGAACTACAGACGTGCAGTACCACGCCCGGCTAATTTTTCGATTTATTGTAGAGATGAGGTCTCACCAAGTTGTCCAGGTGGGTCGCGAACCCGCGGGCTCAGGCAATCCACTCACCTCGGCCTCCCAAGGCACGGGATTACAGGCTGAGCCACCGAGCTGGCTAACAATTGAAATTTAAAACTCACTCTACAGGCTCCACAGAAGAATGGAAGAACAGAGGAGAGAACCCATAAATTCAAAGATAGAAGAGTAGAAATCACCCAATTGGAATAACAGGGGGAAAATTGAGCTTTAGGAACCTGTGGGACCCTAACAGAAGATCTGACGTTTGTGTCAGTGGATTTCCAGAAAGAGAGGAGAGGAGGAGAGAGAGGCGAGGAGAGGAAGAGAGAGGGGGAGAGAGGGGGAGAGGAAGACAAAGGAGACAGAGAGAGGGAAAGAAGAGGGAGAGGCTGGACTCGGTGGCTCAGCCTGTCATCCGGCCTCTGGGAGGCCAAGGTGAGAGGCCTGCCTGAGCCTGCAGGCTTGAGGCCCGCCTGGGCGACTTGGTGAGACCTTGTCTCTACAATAAATCAAAAATTAGCCGAGCGTGGTGGTGCGTGCCTGTAGTTCCGGCTACTTGGAAGGCTGAGGCGGAAGGATGGCCAAGCCCAGCAGGCTGACACTGGGGTGGCTGTGAGTGTGCCATGGCACTGCAGCGTGAGCGACGGCGTGAGACTCTGACTCAAAAAAGAAAGAGGAAAGCTGGGCTTGGTGGCTCAGCCTATAATCCCATGCCTTGGGAGGCTGAGGTGAGTGGATTGCCTGAGCCCGCGGGTTCGAGACCCACCTGGGCAACTTGGCGAGACCTCATCTCTACAATAAGTCAAAAACTAGCCGGGCGTGGTAGTGTGCGCCTGTAGTTCCAGCTACTCGGAAGGCTGAGGCGGAAGGAACGCCGGAGCCCAGCGGGTCGAGGCTGCGGTGGCCGGGAGCATGCTGCTGCACTCCAGTCTGGGCGACAGAGTGAGACTCCAACTCAAAAAAAAAAAAAAAAAGCCGGGCTTGGTGGCTCAGCCTGTAATCCTGCGCCTTTGGGAGGCTGAGGTGAGTGGATTGCCCAAGCCCGCGGGTTCGAGACCCGCCTGGGCAGGCAAGACCCCATCTCTACAATAAATAAAAAAATCAGCCAGGCGTGGTAGTGCATGCCTGTAATTCTGGCTACTCGGAAGGCTGAGGCGGAAGGATGGCCGGAGCCCAGCAGGTCGAGGCTGCAGTGGCCGGGAGCGGCCACTGCACTCCAGTCTGGGCAACAGAGTGAGACTCCAACTCAAAAAAAAAAAAAAAAAGAAAAGAAAGAGGGAGAGAGGAAGAGAGAGGGAGTGAAGAGAGAAAGAAACAGAGGAGAGAGAGAAAGAGGGAGGAAGGAGAGAGGTGAGAGAGAGAGAGAGAGAGAAAATGAAAAAGGATTAGAAGAATTAATGAACGCAAACTTCCCAAATCTGGCAAAAGATATAGCCCTACGGTTTCAAGAAGATGAGTGGACAAGAAACAAGATAAACCCAAAGGAAATCATGGCAAGACTGTCACAAAATTAAAGAGAAACGTCTTGAAAGGGGTGAGAAAGAAACTACCCCTTCTCTAGAAGGGAAAAGCAACGTGAATGACAGCAGATTTCTCATCAGAAACCACAGTGGCCAGAAGGAAGTGGGACAGCAGTTTTCAAGTACTGGAAGAAAACACTTGCCAACCCAGAAGTCCATTCTTCAGGAATGAAGGAGAAATCGAGACATTCTCAGATGAAAGAAACGAAACTGAACTAAATGGAGAGCATTTGTCACCAGCTGACTCACCCTAAAAGGATGGACTACGGGAAGTTCTTGAAACTGAAAGGAATTTTTGAAAAAGAAATCTTGCCAGGCGTGGTGGCTAACACCTGTAACCCCAACACTTTGGGAGGTAGAGGTGGGAGGATTGCCTGAGTCCAGGGGTTCGAGACCAGCCCCCAGGGGTTCGAGACCAGCCCTGGCAACTTGATGAGACCCCCCCGTCTCTATAATAAATAAAAAAATTAGATGGACGTGGTGGTGTGTGCCTATAGTCTTAGCTACTTGGGAGACTGAGGCAGAAGGGTCGCCTGAGCGCAGGAGGTCGAGGATGCAGTAGCCATGAGCATGCCACTGCACTCCAGCAGTGACACGAGTGACAGAGTGAGACTCCGACTCAAAAAAAGAAAAAATCTTGCAACATTTGGAAGGAAGAAAGAACAATAGGGTAACCCCCTCAGGTCCCCTCCCACTCTGGGAGCTTTTCTGTCCTTTCAATAAATCCGACTTTAATAAAAGAAAGAAAGAACCAACAATTTTAAAAAGGCAAAAACAAACAAACAAAAAACTAAGCACATAGAGTTTCCTTCTCGAGTTTTATAAATTATGTTTGATGCTTGAAGCAAAACTTGTAACAGTGTCAGCTGTCGTTCTGTCTCTCTCTCTCTCTCTCTTTTTTTTTTTTTTTGGTGAATCAGAGTCTCATTCGGTCACCCAGGCTGGAGCACAGTGGCATGCTCATGGCCACCCCTGCCTCGACTGGCTGGGCTCAGGCAATCCTTCCGCCTTAGCATTCCAAGTAGCTGGAACCACAGATGCGTGCCACCACACTCAGCTAATTTTTGATTTATTGTAGAGATGAGGTCTTGCCAAGTTGCCCAGGCTGGTCTCAAACCCCTGAGTTTGGGCATTCCTCTTGCTTCAGCCTCCCAAAGTGTTGGGATTACAGGCTCAAGCCACCACACCTAGCCATATTCTTTCCAAGTACTCACAGAACATTTACTGAAACAGGCCATGTCCTGGCCTAAAACAAATCACAATTTCAAAAGAATTGCCATCATACCAAGTGTGTTCTCTGACCATAATAGAACCAAAATAGAAACTGATAATAGGAAGATAACAGGAGAACCTCCAAACTCTTGGAAACTAAAAACACACACTTTGAAATAATTCATAAGTCAAGGAAGATGTCTCAAAGGAAATTGAACAAAATACAAGGAACTGAATGCACACAAAAATACAACATATCAAGTTTTGTGGCACAAAGCTAAAGCAGTACCGAGAGGAAAATTATAACGTTAAACGCTTACATTAGAATAAAGTTAAAGTCATGTATCTAATCTCTCATTTTAAGAAACTAGGAAAAGCCGGGCTCGGTGGCTCAGCCTGTCATCCCAACACTTTGGGAGACTGAGGTGAGTGGATTGCCTGAGCCCGTGGGTTTGAGACCCGCCTGGGCAACTTGGCGAGACCTCATCTCTACAATAAATCAAAACATCAGCCGGGCGTGGTAGCGTGCGCCTGTAATTCCGGCTACTCGGAAGGCTGAGGCGGAAGGATCGCCGGAGCCCAGCGGGTCGAGGCTGCGGTGGCCGGGAGTGGCCACTGCACTCCAGTCTGGGCGACAGAGTGAGACTCCAACTCAAAAAGAAAAAAGAAACTAGGAAAAAAGAGCAACATAAAGCCAAAACAAATAGGCCAGCCACGGTGGTTCACACCTATAATCCCAGCACTTTGGGAGGCTGAGGTAAGAGAATTGCCTGAACCCACGAGTTCGAGACCAGCCTGGGCAACTTGGCGAGATTCACCACAGTCTTGACCTCCTGGGCTCAGCCTCCCGAGTAGGAGGGTCGCACTGGGACTGGGACTACAGCTGCGTGCCACCATGCCCGATGAATTTTTTTTAAAGACAAGTTCTCGTATGTTGCCCAGGTTGGTCTTAAACTCCTGGGCTCAAGCGATCCTCCTGCCTCGGCCTCCCAAAGTGCTGAGATTACAGGGGTGTGAGCCACCATGCTCTACCAAGCAGAAGATTTAAGTAAAGCCCATAGCCTCACATCATCACACCAAAAACATCCAGAATACAATTGAAAATCATTCAAGGCCAAGCGCAATGGCTCAAGCCTGTAATCCCAGCACTTTGTGAGGCCAAGGTGAGGGGATTGCCTGGGCTTGGGGGTTCGAAACTAGCCTGGGAAACTTATCATCTCTACAATAAAAAATAATAAAAAATAAGCCGGGTGTGGTAGCATGCCCCTGTAGTTCCAGCTACTTGGAAGGCTGAGGCGAAAGGATCACTGGTGCCCAGCAGGTCAAGGCTGCAGTGGCCGTGAGGACACCACTGCGTTCCAGCTCGGGCGACGGAGTGAGACACTGACTCAAAAAAAGAAAAAAGCAAATATAAAACCAAAAATCTTTAACTCAGAAAACAAAAAAGGAGAAAAACAATAAAACAAAAATCTGTCTTTGAAAAGATCAGTAAAATTGAGAAACTACCACCAGACTGCCGAGGGAGGAAGAAAGAAAAGACATCAATTACCAGTATTAAAAATGGAGCAGGGGATTTCTCCGTAGACCCTGAAGGTACCCAGGGTCTACATGTAAATATGACACCGTAGATACACCATAGATTAAAGGGACAATTCCTCAGAAAGCACAAACTGTTACCACTCATCCAATATGAAATAAATCATAGGAATATCATTAAATAAACTGCATTCATAAGAAGAGAAGTGAACACATCCCAACTCATTTTATGAGGGCTATATCACCCTGGTATCAAAGCCGGACAAAGGTAGTTTAAAAAAAAAGAAAAAGAAGAAGCCAGACCCAGTGGCTCACACCTGTAATGCCAGCACGTTGGGAGGCCAAGGTAGGAGGACGGCTTGAGTCCAGGAGTTTGAGACCAGCCTGGGCAACATAGCAAGACCTCATCTCTACAAAAAGTCAAAAATTAGCTGGCGTGGTGACATGTGCTGTAGTCCCAGCTACTCGGGAGACTGAGGAGGAAGAATCACCTGACCCAGGAGGTGGAGGCTGCAGTGAGCTGTGATTGTATCCTGGGCGATTGTGACACCCTGAGTTAAAAATAATAATAATAATAATAATAAACTTCTAGAAAAAAAGTAAAGCAGAAGATTTTGCAGTACCCAGGCCTAGGCAAAGAATTCTCCGGCTTAACACAAAAGCATGATCCATAATAGAAAAAGATCGATACGTTGGACTTCCTCACCATTTAAACCTTTTGCCCTGTCAAACACTCTGATAAGAGGATGAAAAGACAAGCTGCAGAATAGGAGAAAATATCTGCAAAGTGCCTGACAAATCATCGACCAAAGAATGTGTATCTAGAATACATGTAGAAGTCTCAAAATTCTGCCAGCACGGTGGCCCACGCCTGTCATCCCAGCACTTTGGGAGGCCGAGGAGGGAGGATCGCTTGAGCCCAGGAGTCCAAGGCCAGCTTGAGCAACATAGTGAGACCTTGTCTCTACAAAAAATTCAGCCAGGCTCATGCCTGTGCTTCCAGCTACTCAGGAGGCGGAATGATTGCCTGAGGCTCTGGTCAGCCATGAGTATGCCTCTGCCCTCCAGCCTGGGCAACAGAGTGAAGCCCCAACTCAAAAAAAAAAAAAGAGGGGGTTTCTACCGACCGAGTGTTCCCCACGGCTCTATGCTGGACTCAACCCTGGATGCACACCTGAGCCTCACCACCAGCCTGAGAAAGAGATTAGTCCCCTTCCGGCTTGCTTTCTTTATAGCGACGCCATGCTTGTCTCTGAGTTCACTGTCTCCCGTCGGGCTGTGAGCCCAGTGAGGGCCCCGGGCTGGCCTCTCCCATTGACAGCTGAGCCCCAAGCGCCCAGCACCGGCCTGCAGGGAGCAGCTGGTCAGTAAAGCTTTGCCGGGCACATTTCAGATGAAGAGACTGAGGGTCAGGGAGGTCCCATGGCTTGCTAGGAGGAAACCTCCTGGTTTTCAGACCGGAGAACCCCGTTCTGATGTCCACCTCATCACCTTTTTCTCGCTTCTCTGGAGTGGCGCAGAGGTTGGCCAGAGCTGAGGCACCCGATTTTGCCTTTTCCGCACGACCTGGTTTCAGTTTCCGTCTTTGTCGCTTTTGGGTTCCCACTCAGAGAAACGCTCGCAGGGGGCATGCCCTTCCTGGGTGATGACGGGCTGGGGTGCTTCTATGGGCTGGGTCCCTTGCTTATCTCTGAGGGCCCCTGGTCCTCTGGGCCAGGTGTCAAGCGGACGTCTCTGTGAGGTTATAAATCAGCAGCCTCCACGGTCAGGGGCTTGGTCTCACCTCTGGGAGGCTTCTGGGCCTCAACTCCCTCATCTGTGAAACGAGGGCAGTTGGCTGCATGTCCGGTGGCGTTCACACACGTTGTCTTGCTCCGAGCCTGGCCATGAGACCGTACGACCGTTGCCCACCCTGCCAGGGATGTCCTGCGTGTGGGAATTTTATTCTGTTTATTTATTTTGAGTTGGGGTCTCACTCTGTCACCCAGGCTGGAGTGCAGTGGCACGATCATGGCTCATGGTAGCCTTGACCTCCTGGGTTCAGGTGATCCCTCCCCCTCTGCCTCCTGAATAGCCAGGACTACAGGTACATGCCACCACGCCCAGCTCCTGGTGAAACTGAGGTGGAATGATCACTTCAGCTCAGGAGGTTGAGGCTGAGATGAGCTGTGAGCAGGCCACTGCACTCTAGCCTGGGTAACAGAGTGAGACTCTGACTCAAGGAAAAAGAGAGGAAAAGAAAAAAGCCGAGAGTGGTGGCTCCTGCCTCTAATCCCAGCACTTTGGGAGGCTGAGGTGAGAGGATTGCCTGAGCCCACGGGTTCGAGACTAGCCCAGGCAAGTTGGCAAGACCTCACCTCTATAATAAATCAAAAACATAGCCGGGCATGGTGGCGCGCGCCTGTGGTTCCAGCTACTCGGAAGGCTGAGGTGGAAGGATCACTTGAGCCCAGCAGGTTGAGGCTGTGGTGACTGTGAGCATGCCACTGCATTCCAGGCTGGGTGACAGAGTAAGACTCTGACGCAAAAAAAACATTAACAAAGAAAAAGACCAGGCGTGGTGGCTCATGCCTCTAATCCCAGCACTTTGGGAAGTTCGAGACCAGCCTGGACAACTTGGCGAGAACTCATCTCTACAATAAATAAAAAAAATTAGCTGGGCCTGGTGGCACATGCCTGTGGCTCCAGCTACCTGGAAGGCTGAGGCAGAAGGATCACCAGAACCCAGCGGGTCGAGGCTGCGGTGGCCAGGAGCGTGCCAATGCCCTCCAGCCTGGGTGACAGAGTGAGACTCCAACTCAAAAAAATTAAAAAAAAAATTTATTTTTAAAGTAAATTACCCACTTTGGGAGACTGAGGTGGGAGGATCACTTGAACTTGGGCAACATAGCAAGGATTTAAGCAATTATCCAAGCAGCGTGGCCTGCGCCTGTAGTCCCCACTCCCTGGGGGGCTGAGGCCGAAGCGTCCCTGGAGCCCGTGAGGTCGAGACTGCGGTGAGCTCTGACTGCCCCACTGCACTCCAGCCTGGGCGACACATTGAGATCCTGTCTCTGGAAAAAGGGAGATGATGGAGTTTGCTGGAAGGAGACTGGTCCTGGAATGAGCTGGGGGGTGGCAAGGGCAGTGGTAAAGCAGAGCTGGGCTGCTCCCTCAAGGGCAGACCTCTTTCGAGGGCGGCCCCCGAGCCAGACTCCAAGGACGGGCGCTCTTCCTGGGGGAGCCGAGGGGAGGCCCAGAGGTGCCAGGCACCGCGTGGGGCGTCCCCCTGACCATCCAGTCTCAGGGAAGGGGCGGGCACGTCGCCGCCACGCACTTGCTTCTTGGGCCCCACAGGCAGGGCTGGGCCAGGAGAGCAGGTGACCCGCCCGATGACTCGGGTCCCCAGAGGCCCTTTCGCTTTGCAGGGAGGCTGACATTGAGTCTGGCAGGACTCGTGTGTCCCCCAACACACCTCGACCGCTTTTTGATTTCCGTTTGTTTGTTTGAGTCGGGTCTCACTCTGTTGCTCAGACTGGAGTGCAGTGACACGATCATGGCTCGACCTCCTGGGCTCAGGCGATCCTCCAGCCTCAGCCTCCCTAGGAGCTGGGACTACAGACACACGCCCACTAATTTCTTTATTTTTGTAGAGGCGAGGTCTTGCCATGTTGCCCAGGCTAGTCTCGAACTCATGGGCTCAAGGGATCCTCCTGCCTCGGCCTCCCAAAGTGCTGGAATGACAGGTGTGAGCCACCTCACCTGGCCTCCTTGATAGATTTTTTCTTTTCTTTTCCTTTTTTTGAGTTGGAGTCTCACTCTGTCGCCCAGACTAGAGTGCAGTGGCTGCTCCTGGCCACGGCAGCCTCGACCTGCTGGGCTCCGGCGATCCTTCGGCCTCAGCCTTCCGAGTAGTCGGAATTACAGGCAGGCGCTACACACGCCAGCTAATTTTTGATTTATTGTAGACATGAGGTCTCACCAAGTTGCCCAGGCGGGTCTCGAACCCGCGGGCTCAGGCAATTCACTCACCTTGGCCTCCCAGAGCACAGGATTACAGGCTGAACCACCGAGCACGGTTCCTTGACAGTTTTTTTTTTGAGTTGAAGTCTCACTCTGTCGCCCAGACTGGAGTGCAGTGGCCGCTTCCGGCCACCACAACCTCGACCTGCTGGGCTCCGGCGATCCTTCCGCCTCAGCCTTCCAAGTAGCCAGAATTACAGGCATGCGTTACCATGCCCGGCTGATTTTTTGATTTATTGGAGAGATGAGGTCTCACTGCCCAGGCGGGTCTCGAACCCATCGGCTCAGGCAATCCACTCACCTCAGCCTCCCAAAGGCGCGGATTACAGGCTGAGCCACCGAGCCCGGCTTCCTTGACAGTTTTCTAAGGAACCCACAGTCCCACCCAGGCCTCTGATGCATCCACACCCAGGTGTCCGCCCCAGCCCTTCCGCCCAGCCACATTCCTTCATGCAACCCCTTCCTTTCCAGCTAGCAGCTATTTCAGAAACCTGTCCGCAGCCCGTCCCCCTCCGGCTGATCTTAGCAGACTCCATTAAGAATCATTCCGTATTATACAGGTATTTGATATTCCGAATAAAATCCCGGCAGCCCCCACGAACCATCTTAACGGCTGAAATGCCCACAGGACTTGGGATTAGAGGCTCTGCTGCTCATGGGAAATGGAGGGATTTTATTTAGTGTTTAGGATTTATACATGGATATGTTGGTGGGGGAATATGTATTTAAACCCAGTAACTTAATCCACAGAGTTCAAGGCCAAAACCACCCTAGGAAAAGGGTATTTGCATATGTTAATCTCTTAAAATCCAAAGAGAAAATGTGGGGCTGGGGGTGGGTGGGAGACCAGAGAGGCCTGGGCCCTCAGCACGTCAGGGAGTGCTTGTTTCCTGTTCTCACCTGCTGGGCGTCCGCTCCCGCCCCCCCCCACCTGTCTGCACAGGGATTCCCCGGGGCAGGGGCTGGTGTCTCCTCCAGCACTGACCGGCCAGGGCCCAGCACCTTCTGCTGAATGAGCCTGTGAAGGACGGCCATGAGAGTGAGGGTGTAACAGCCTGGGCAGTGTGGTGAGACCTTGTCTCTACAATAAAGTCGAAAAATTAGCCAGGCACGGTGGCACCTGTAGTCCCAGCTACTCAGGAGGCTAAGGCAGGAGGGTCGCCTGAGCCCAGGAGGTCGAGGCTGTGGTGGCCGGGAGGGTGCCATGGCACTCCAGCCTGGGGACAGAGTGAGACCTCCACTCAAAAAAAGAGGGATTTAGCCGGGCTCGGTGGCTCAGCCTGTAATCCCGCGCCTTTGGGAGGCTGAGGGAGTGGATTGCCTGAGCCCGCGGGTTCGAGACCCGCCTGGGCAGCAAGACCTCATCTCTACAATGAATCAAAAAATCAGCGGGCGTGGTAGCGCATGCCTGTAATTCCGGCCACTTGGAAGGCTGAGGCAGGATCGCCGGAGCCCAGCAGGTTGAGGCGTGGTGGCCAGAAGTGGCCACTGCACTTCAGTTTGGGCGACCGAGTGAGACTCCAACTCAAAAAAAAAAGAGGAATTCTAGAGCCAAAGGGGGTCCCAGGACTCAGCCAGTGTGTTGCGTGTGTGTGTGTGTGTGTGTGTGTGTCTCGGAATCTCACTCTGTCTCCTAGGCTGGAGGGCAGTGGCATGCTCATGGCCACTGCCGCCTCGACCTGCTGGGCTCAGGCAGTCCTCCTGCCTCAGTTGCTGGAACTACAGGCGGGAGCCACCATGCCCGGCTAATTTTTTTTTTAATTTCTTTTTTTTTTGTTTGAGTTGGAGTCTCACTCGGTCGCCCAGACTGGAGTGCAGTGGCTGCTCTCGGCCACCGCAGCCTCGTCTGCTGGGTTCCGGCAATCCTTCCGCCTCAGCCTTCCAAGTAGCCGGAATTACAGGTGCACCCGGCTGATTTTTTGATTTATTGTAGAGATGAGGTCTCGCCAAGTTGCCCAGGGGGTCTCGAACCCGCGGGCTCAGGCAATCCACTCACCTCAGCTCCCAAAGGCGCGGATTACAGGCTGAGCCACCGAGCCCGGCTTAATTTCTTATAGAGACAAGGTCTCACCATGTTGCCCAGGCTGGTCTTGAACCCCTGGGCTCAAGCAATCCTCTCGCCTCAGCCTCCCAAAGTGCCGGGATGACAGGTTGAGCCCCCACGCCCAGGGTCCTGCTTTCAATGCAGGGAAGGGGCGAGGGATGGGTTCAGGCACTGAGGAGGGCAGGGCAGAGGTGAGGCTCAGCCTGGTGGGAGCCTATCCGGCTGGGGGGCAGCTCACAAGGGACTGAGCGACCCTGGGAGGGGCTTGAGGAAAGCCTAGGTGAGGGGAGGACGCAGGAGGGGAAGGGGGTGGGGAGGGGAGCCCTATGGCAGACACATCCCGGCCAAGGCCACGAGGCAGGGAGGGCTGGGCATTTGCAGGAGGCAGCAGGGGGGGTGGGGGGGTTGAATGTTACTCCCAGTGTGGGTGAGGGACCGTGGTGGCATTGGGAGAACAGGGCCACCCTTCTGGACCCAGGGCCGAGGGATGGCCACAAAACACGTGAGGCCTCCCAGAGTGCATCCCACGCCGAATCTACACACACACACACACACACACACACACACACACACACACACACACACTCACTCACTCACTCACTCACAGGCATGCGCCCCGCAGTTCCCCGCAGCCCTGACAGCAGGCCCGGCAGCCTGGAAGGCAGAAGGAAGCCTCCAGCCTCAGCAGGAAGGGAGGCCCCAGGAGGCCTGGCCTTTGGCTGACCTTGGTGGCCACGCTGCAGGCCCAAAAGGCAGCTGCCCCCTCTCAGCAGCTCGGCAAAGTGCCACAGGGCTCGGGGACCCCAGGACCCAGTGACCACACCCTCTCCCAGTCCCCTTCGTCACCCTCTGCGTCTCAGCAGCGGATGCTTTGGAGGCCTTGGGGTGTCTGGGCCCCTCTTTAGAGAAGCCGAGGACCCGAGAGAGAGCAATTCGTCCCGGGTTTCGGATCCCATAGGTGGTGGGGCTGGATTCGAGCCCCCGCCCCATCCGGCCGCCCAGGCTGTGCCCGTTCACCGATTACCCGATCACGACCCCTCTGCAGCTGGAGATTCAGCTCAGCAGAGTCTGATTCACCGAAAGCCCCTTGACTCAGAGTTCCTGGGTGGGGGCAGTTCTCCTGTTTACCAGCCGAGGATGGGGGCGCAGGACTGGGGAGGGAACAGACAGCCCAGGGGTGCGCATTCACAGGGAAGCTTCCTTAGGGCGGCCTGTTCGTGCCACAGGGAAGGGGCAGGGCTGGCAGCACCCTGGCTGTGTTCAGCACCAGCTGTGTGACCCTCTCTGAGCCTCAGTTTCCCACCCAGGGGGTCCTTAACCATGCCTTCCCTGCAGAGCTGTGTGTCTGAAAACAGAGTGAGGCTCGGTATACAGCAGGCGCTCAGAAGTCCCAGACGTTTCACAACAGTTCAAAAGTACCTCTTGGGTCAAACAGCCTGAATCTCATTCTCTTGTAAATTGGCGGAAATTGGGAGGGCGGGGACGGTGCTCTGTGCATGGTGGTTCCAACTGGCCAGGGTAGGTTCCCTCTCACTTGTTCTATCCACAGGTATTTTTGTTCTTTTTTTTGAGTTGGGGGTCTCACTCTGTTGCCCAGGTTGGAGGGCAGTGGCACGCTCACGGCCGCCGCAACCTCAACCTGCTGGGCTCAGGCGATCCTCCAGGGTAGCTGGACTGGGGGGTGGGAGGAACCGAGGGACCCTGATTTGGGAAGAGGTTGGGGTCTCCTCCCTGGCAACCCAGGCAACGCCTGGGGTATCATGGCCCACCCTCAGACGCCATCACCCACCAGGGCCTGTGGTACATGAGGAAATACACACAATGCAACGTAGCGTGAGAAACGCAAGACACAGAAACGCAACACACAGAACACAGTCACTGGGGCTGACCTGGGCCCTCTGACCTGGCATGCAGTAGATGCTCAGTAAAGGCGAGAGAAATAGAAATCGTGTCTTTCCTATTTGCAGACAGACGGGGAGGAAGCAGAAGTGTTGCCAGGATGTTCTTCCTTGTTTTTTGTTTTTGGTTTTTTTTTGAGTTGGAGTCTCACTCTGTCGCCCAGACTGGAGTGCAGTGGCCGCTGCCGGCCACCGCAGCCTCGACCTGCTGGGCTCTGGCGATCTTTCCACCTCAGCCTTCCAAGTAGCTGGAACTACAGGCATGTGCTACCGCGCCCGGCTAATTTTTGATTTATTGTAGAGATGAGGTCTCGCCAAGTTGCCCAGGCGGTTCTCAAACCCACGGGCCAGGCAATCCACTCACCTCAGCCTCTCAAATGTGCGGGATTACAGGCTGAGCCACCAAGCCTGGCCTCCCTTGTTTTGAGAGTATCTGAATGAATGAACAAATGGATGAATGAACAAATTAATCAAGGACAGTCACAGTGGCTCACCTTGTCATCCCAGCACTTTGGGAGGCCAAGGCGGGAGGATCCCTTGAGTCCAAGAGTTCCAGACCAACCTGGGCAACATAGCGGGACCTTGTCTCTACAAAAAATTAGCCAGATGTGGTAGTGTGCACCTGTATCCCAGCTACTGGGAGGCTGAGGCAGGAGGATTGCTTACGCCCAACAGGTCAAAGCTGCAGTGAGCTGTGATTGTGCCACTGCACACCAGCCTGGGCGACAGAGTGAGACCCTGACACACACAAAAGTGAATGGAATAGATGTGAGGTCATGTGACCCCATCCCGAAACCACGGGTCCAGACTCAGAAGGAAATGAAGCCGCAGGGACGGACGAGGCTTGCCTCCCGTCCCAGCAGGAGCCCGCCCTCCGGAGCCTGAGATCCTGACCACTTGTGGGGTGCCCGCTGCCTCCTGAGTCTGAGGGTCTGCGAGGCCTCCTGCCAAGCACAGCAGGGGACATCGGCTCCACAGCTTCCGACACCCAGCCTCGCCCTCTCAGCCCACTGGGCTCACGAGGGGTGTAAAATCCTCACCCGCCAAGGTGGGGTGGTGAGGCAGGGGACTCTGGCAGGAGGCTTGGTGGCCATTCCAGACAGAATAGAGGTCTGGCTCTCCTCCTGGGTGTCCTGGGCCAAGTCTCTATCTTTTTTTTTTTTTTTTTTGAGTTGGAGTCTCACTCTGTCACCCAGGCTGGAGGGCAGCGGCATGTTCACGGTCACCCCTGCGTTGACCTGCTGGGCTCCGGCGATCCTTCTGCCTCAGCCTTCCAAGTGGCAGGAACTACAGGCGTGGGCTACCACGCCCAGCTAATTTTTGATTTATTATAGAGACAAGGTCTCACCAAGTTGCCCGGTCCGGTCTCGAACCCGCGGGCTCAGGCCATCCACTCACCTCAGCCTCCCGAAGTGCTGGGATTCCAGGCTGAGCCACCAAGCCCGGCTGGGCCAAGTCTTTCTCCTCTCTGAGCCTCGGGATCCTCATCTATAAAGTGGGGTCGGAGCCGGGTGTGGAGGCTCCTGCCTGTACTTGGGAGGCTGAGGTGGGAGGACAGCCTGCACCCAGAGGTCGCACCACCACACTCCAGCCTGGGTGACAGAGGGCACCCTGACTCCATCCCTCCAGCTGTAAGAGCATTTCATCACTAATAACAGCACACAGGCAGTGTTTCCTGAGCACCTACTGTGGGCCTGCCCCTGGGCTTCCAGGGGTTAAGGTGCTCAGGTCCCACAGCTGGGGAGGGGGCCTTCAGGGGCTGAGCCTGGCCCTGCCACATGGGGGCGGGCGGCATGCCCAACTCGGCCCAGCCAGACCCTGGCTGTGGGCGCCCCCAGGGCCCTCTCCCGAGGGGATGTGGGGGCGGGCACAGGCTGGCCCCCAGGGCTGGCAGAAACCCTTCCCCCCGCACCTCTCTGCCCCTTCAGGCTGCCAGAGGCCCCCTCTGGACTCCCAGCCCCACCCCTTCCCTCTGCAGGTAGGGAAATAGAGAAGCTGAGTCCCCAGGGAGAAGCCTGGCCCAGCCCGCCCCGCACCAGTCCCGCCAGCATCCGACCACCCCTGCCTGCTTCTCTGTGGCTGTCTGTCCTGCGCCCCCCGCCCAGCCCCTGCCAAGCCCCTCTGAAGTCAGGCTCAAGGTGCTTCCAGGACCCAGGACGGACAGCACCGGGCCATGGCGGGCGTGCACGGTGCAGAGAGGATGTGGGGTGGCCTTCTGGGCCTGCCCGGGTGTGCCGGGCCAGAGGGAGACAATGTCAGCGCCGAGGCCCCCATGACCCCTCCCCCGCCCACCCTGAAGCTCCCCGTTGGGTGGAGGAATGTCAGGTGTCATCGTGTGTTCCGGGGGGGTGGTGGGCAGGGGTGAGGCCGCTCCTTCTGATGCCCACGCCCTCCCCCAGACCCCCGGGCCCTGCTCTGTGGCCCATTCCTGCCCACCACACACTCCTGTTTCTCCACACCTCTCCCCTTCCGAATGACCGGGACTGGACAGCCAGGCGGGACACCATAACCCCTAGACCCGTCACCGTGGGAGAGTCCGGCAGAGCGGGTCTGGGTCTGGACACCTGTTCCCTGGCTCGCTGGCTATGTGGCCTTGGGCACTTGCCCTCTCGGAGCTTGGCTTCCTCACCTGGAGGACAAGGAGTGCGATAGCCCCCATCTTGCAGGGCTGTGTGGAGGGTGGTCCCCGAAGATGCCCTTGGCGGGGACCCAGAACTGATGTGACGTTTGGAGGGGCTGAGACAGCTCCCAGGGATCAGGAGGACGTGGTCTCTGCCCCTGGTCCCAGCCAGGACCACAGCCACCACTGGGAACACGCCTAAGGTGCTCAAAGTGTGGACTTCGGGGCCAGCAGCAGGCTTGCCCAGGAACTTGTTTGAAATTCAGATTCTCAGGCCAGGCGCAGTGGCTCACGCCTGAAATCCCAGCATTTTGGGAGGCCAACGCAAGTGGATTGCCTGAGCCCTTGGGTTTGGGACCAACCCGGGCAAATTGGCAAGACCTCATCTCTACAATAAATCAAAAATTAGTCGAGTGTAGTAGCACGTGCCTGTAATTCCGGTTACTTGGAGGGCTGAGGCGGAAGGATCGCTGGAGCCCAGCAGGTTGAGGCTGCAGTGGCTGGGAGTGTGCCACTCCTGCCTGGGTGACGGAGTGAGAATCCAACTCGAAAAATAAAAAAAGAAATTCGGATTCTGAGGCCGGGTACGGTGGCTTATGCCTGTAATCCCAGCACTTTGGGAGGCCAAGGTAGGAGGATGGCTTGAGGCCAGGAGTTCAAGACCAGCCTGGGCAACATAGCGAGACCTCATCTCTACAAAAACTATTAGTTGGGTGTGGTGGTACATGCCTATACTGTCAGTTACTTGGGAGGCTGAGGGGGAAGGATCACTTGAGCCTAGGACTTTGAAGCTGTGGTAAGCTATGATTTTATCAGCACACTCCAGACTGGGCAGCAAGTAAGATCCCATAGAAAGAAAGAAAGAGGGAGAGAGAGAGAATGAGAGAGAGAGAGAAAGAAAGAAAGAAAGAAAGAAAGAAAGAAAGAAAGAAAGAAAGAAAGAAAGAAAGAAAGAAAGAAAAATTAATTCAGATTCTCGGGCCCTGACCAGGTCTGGAATTTGGCCACTCTGTGGGCACAACCAGCCATCTGTGTTTCACAAGGCCCCAGATATCTTTTAAAGATGCTGGGAGGAGCCGGGCTCAGTGGCTCAGCCTGTAATCCCGTGCCTTTGGGAGGCTGAGGTGAGTGGATCGCCTGAGCCCGCGGGTTCGAGACCTGCCTGGGCAACTTGGCGAGACCTCATCTCTACAATAAAATCAGAAAATTAGCCAGGCATGGTAGCGCGCGCCTGTAGTTCCAGCTCCTTGGAAGGCTTGGTGGAAGGATCGCCGGAGCCCAGCAAGTCGAGGCTACGGTGGCCGGGAGCGGCCACTGCACTCCAGTCTGGGTGACAGAGTGAGATTCCAACTCAAAAAAAAAAAAAAAAAAAGATGCTGGGAGGGACCAGGTGACCCTGGGGGAAGTCTGCCCCCTCCACCGCCTTGCCAGCTCTGTAATAAATGCTGGACAGGAGCCCCTAAATTCGGCCCCTCATCTGGCCGTCGACAACCTGGGCTTATGTTTCCCCAGAGCCTCAGCACCAAACCCCTGGGGAGCCCAACAAAGTCTGACACCCCCCCCGGGGCCCCCGGACCTACTGAGCCTGACTTTCCATGTGCTTTTGAGGCACCCAGAAGTCCAAGAACAGGGAAGAGGAAGAGGTCGGCACCGAGAAGGTTGGGCTCCGGGCAGAAGATGGAGGGAAGAAGTCAGAAAAGATTCTCCAGCAGCTCATGGGGCCCCCTGGCAGCTGGGGTCCAGGATCCCTCAGCAGCTCAGCCGTGGGTGGGCACCATTTGAGGGGCTAAAAGTGTGCAAGGTTGGCCGGGCATGGTGGCTCAAGACTGTCATCCCAGCACTTTGGGAGGCGGAGGTGAGGGGATTGCCTGAGCCCGCGGGATCGAGAACAGCCAAGGCAACTTGGTGAGACCTTGTCTCTACAATCAATCAAAAACTTATCGGTGGTTCAGCCTGTAATCCCGCGCCTTTGGGAGGCTGAGGTGAGTGGATTGTCTGAGCCTGCGGGTTCGAGACCCACCTGGGCAACTTTGGCGAGACCTCATCTCTACAATAAATCAAAATGAGCTGGGCGTGGTAGCGCACGCCTGTAATTCCGGCTACTTGGAAGACTGAGGCGGAAGGATTGCTGGAGCCCAGTAGGTCGAGGCTGTGGTGGCCGGGAGCGGCCACTGCACTCTAGTCTGGGTGACAGAGTGAGACTCCAACTCAAAAAAAAAAAACTGAGCCAGGCATGATAGCACGCGTCTATAGTTTCAGCTACTTGGGAAGCTGAGGTGGAAGGATCGCCTGAGCCCAGCAGATCAAGGCTGTGGTGGCCTGAAAGTGCCACTGCATCCAGCCTGGGCGACAGAGTGAGATTGTGACTCAAAAAAAAATAGTGTGCAAGGATACATTTATTTTTTTGAGTCGGGGTCTCACTCTGCCACCCAGGCTGGAGTACAGTGGCACAATCACTGCCACCACAGCCTTGACCTGCTGGACTCGAGGCGATCCTCCTGCCTCAGCCTCCTGGGGACTATAGGCACATATAGCTGGGACTATAGGCACATGCCACCATGCCTGGCTAATTCGTTGCCCAGGCTGGTCTTAACCTCCTGGGCTCAAGTGATCCACCCGCCTAGGCCTCCCAAGTGCTGAGCTTACAGGTATGAGCCACGGCGCCCAGCCTCATGCCCTCAGCTTCTAAGTGAAGCAGGTGGGTGGGATCCCAATCATGCCCCCACCCCTGTGCCAATCACTTCCTGTATGAGAAACGCAGTTGTGGGTCTCAGAAGGAGTGTGCAAATTACAATGGGCAGTCGCAAGGGTGACTCACAAGGGTGTCTGGACGGTCCCCAAACAGTCCTCCAGGTGA
This sequence comes from Cephalopachus bancanus, assembly GCA_027257055.1. Classification (NCBI taxonomy): domain Eukaryota; kingdom Metazoa; phylum Chordata; class Mammalia; order Primates; family Tarsiidae; genus Cephalopachus; species Cephalopachus bancanus. The sequence continues at coordinate 222,941 of JAPVLO010000841.1, forward strand.
GACCAGCTAGGACAGAGGTGATGTTTCACCAGAGGACCACAGCCGTCTGTCATAGCCCCACAAAACGGCAGCCGGCACAGACAAGCAGGCCGGTACCAGGGCTCCCTGTGTGCAGGGAGGATGGTGAGGCCTCTGTCCACCCAGGCCCGGCTTGGCCATGACCTGCTTCTGAAGCCCATGGTGTCCCTAAGCCTGACCCCACGAAGTCCTTGGTTTCCCAGGAGGTTCAGAGAACAGCCTACCCCTCCACCCTCTCCGAGACCCCAAAGCAAGCCCCCAGAGTGTGGTGGTCCCAGGGACTCCGAGACCCAGAAGCAACTGCCCTCTCGCCATGGGGTGGTCCCAGGTGGGAGAAAGCGAGTGGTAGGGGCTCATGGCACTGGCCAGGACCCGCTGGGCCGGCCTGTGCAGTTCCAGCCTGGGGTGGGCCTCCCTGGCTGTAGCTCCAGGATGAATAGGAGGTGAGAGCCAGCCCGTGGAGCCTAGAGCTGTGACGCAGGGCCGGCTGGGCCGTGCCAACACACCCAGAAGCACCCAGTCCCAGAATCCCGCCCCGGGGTCTTCCTGCTCTGGCTGGGTAGCAGGGAAGTGGCAGGACCCAAGGCTAGAGGGGCCGCCCCCTAGACCCCGCCCCACCCCTTCTGGGCACCTGACTGCTCCAAGGCCACGTCCAGGCAAGTGACAGAGGAAGCCCCCTCCCCAAGGAGCTCTCTAGGGCAGAACGCCTGAAACACAAGGGGGTCTCACCAGGAGATACAGATGGAGATCAGAAAGCAGGAGCCTAAGACATCTCAGGGCTCTGCTGCTGACAAGAGACAGGAGAGGCCGGGCACTGTGGCTCATGCCTGTCATCCCAGAGGCCGAGGTGGGAGGATCGCTGAAGCTTGGGAGTTTGAAATTAGCCTGGGCAGCATAGCAAGACCTCTTCTTTACCAAAAAAATTAAATAAATTAGCCAGGCATGGGGCGACACCTGTAGCCCCAGCTACTTGGGAGGGTGAGGTGGGAGGATCTCCGGAGCCCAGGAGGTTGAGGCTGTGTGAGCCCTGATTGTGCCACTGCACTCCAGCTGGGGCAACAGAGTGAGACCCCTGGCTCAAAAAAAAAAAAAGAAAGAGACAGAAGAGAGTACTGGATGGAGCAGGGGCCTTGGTACTGGCAGACCTGGGTTCAGTCTCAGCTCCACCCTGTGTTGGCGGTGTGACTTTGAGCAAGTGATTGCTCCTTTCTGACCTCAGCTTCCTCATCTGCGAGGCTTTCTGTGAATGTTCATGCATTTGTGTGAATGGCATACAATGCCCGGGATGTGTAGGTGACAATCATACAGGGGTGGCAATGACCATCATCACGTGTTGTGGACAGGCAAGTGTGGTCAGGGGTTGAGCGAACAAGAACTTTTTAATAAAACTTCAGGCCAGGCGGGCGCTCTGGTTCATGCCTGTCATCCCAGCACTTTGGGAGGCCGAGGCAGGAGGATCACCTGAGCCCGGGAGGTTGAGACCAGCCTGGGCAACCTGGTAGCTGTACTTCCAGCTACTTAGGAGGCAGAGGGGAAGGGAGGTTGAGGGGGAAGGATCACCTGAGCCCAGGAGGTCAAGGCTGCAATGAGCCATGATCATACCACTGCACTCCAGCCTGGGCAGCAGAGTGAGATCCGGAGAAAGAAAGAGAGGGAGAAAGAAAGAGAGAGGTTGGGAGGGAGGGAGGGCCGGAGGGAGAGAGGGAAAGAGAAAGAGAGAAAGAAAGAACAAAAGAAAGAACGAGAAAGAGCTTGTGCTCTGGGATCAGTCTTGGCAGCCTGGGCTCAAGTGCCAAAGGCACCTTCCTCCCTCACCCACTGTGCCACCTTGAGTTCGTGTCTACACCTCTCTGGGCCTCTGTTTTCTCTGTTGTGAAAGAGGGCTGATATACAGAGCTGCTGTGCGGACTGGGTGGCAGGTGCACCTGGCACAGCAGGTTCTTACCGTGGAAGCCACCCCCGAGCCCCGTCCACAAGCCCGGCCAGCATGGTCCTGACCCCCTGTTCTTGCTGGAAGGACTGGGGAGGTGGCTTCTGCAGGGGTGGGGGCAAAGCCCAAGGGGGCCGGTGGGAAATGGAGACCCAAGACCAAGGGCCATTCAGCAGCTCAACTCCAAAAAGACTCTGGGGGCGTGGGGACCCTGCCCAGGAGAGGGGCCGGGGATCAGGCCCAGCCCTGCCCCCACACACGGTGACCTCGCCGGCGGCCAATCCCTCTGAGCAATGCCTCGCAGAGGCTGGAGCGAGACACAAGGCTGGCGGCCGTTCGGGCCCGGGTCCTCACAGGCTGGGAGTTCGAATCCCCGCACCCCGGCTCCTAGCCTGCGACCAGCGGCCGCCCCGCTGCTGGCCGCAGCTCTAGGTGCAAACCTGTTTTCTGGTGCCCGGCTGAGGGGGGGGGGTGGCCAGATGGGGGGCGTGACCGGGCCAGGGACGTGGCCTCGGCCCCGTCCACCTGGTCGGGGAGATGGAGAGGGACCCAGGAGGGTGACCCGACCCCCCGCCTGAGACAAGGGGCCGCCCCTTCCTCAGAGCAGACGCGAGGAGCCCCAGGGACCTGCCGCAGGCCACCAGCTCTGGGTGCAAATCTCAGTTTTTTGGTGTAGCCAGACTGGGGTGTGGCTGGATGGGGCGTGGTCTGATGGGGGCGTGATTGGCATGGGGGCGTGGCCTCGGTCCCGCTCACCGCGTGGCAGGGGGCCCAGGGGGCTGACCAGGACAGCATGAGGAGATTCACCCAAGTTCCCAAGGAACGCCACAGAACCTCGGTCCCCAGGGCACACCTCCCCGCTGAGAGACTTGGCAGCCAGATCAACACACCTGGTGAAGGTCAGGGGTGGTCAGGTGCAGGCCCAGGCGGGCAGGGGCACGCAGAGGCCGGGCTGGGCTAGGCTGGGCTCCAGGGCCGGACGGAGCCCCCCAGGGAAGCCTCGGTCCCCCATGTGTCACCTATTCATTCACCAAACATGTGCCTCGGTGTGGCCCGGGTGCCGGTGGCCGTGCAGGGGAGACAGGGCACAGCCCTGCCCTTGTGGCGCCTGAGGCGGGGTTCGCCAGGTAAAGGGAAGCTGGAGCCAGGCAGGCCTGCTGGGCCGCAGCCAGGACTGGCCATCTCCCTCTGTGGAACCAGGAGGCCCAGGAGGACTCTACCGGGAGAGCCAGGATTCAACTTGAATTTTAAAAGGGTCCCTTGGGCTTCGGGTGGAACGGCCTGGGGAACGGAGGGCAAGTGAGCAGAGGGAACTCTGGGAACCGCTGCGTTCCTGCAGAGGGGTGAGCGTGGTCTGGCCCCAGGTCCGGTCCACCCCAGAAAGGGCCAGGGCCCAGGCGTGTTTCAGAGTGACAGCTGCCGAGGTGGCTGGTCTAGATGTGGGTGGAGAGAGGCAGAATCAAGGGACTCTCCAAGAGTTTTTGTTTGTTTATTTTTATTTTTTTATTTTTTGCGTTGGAGTCTCTTGTCGCCCAGGCTGGAGCGTAACGGTACGCTCACTGCCACCCCAACGTCGACCTGCTGGGCTCTGGTGAGCCTTCCACCTCAACCTTCCAAGTAGCTGGAACTACAGATGCACGCTACCACGCCTGGTTAATTTTGTTTATTTTTTGTAGAGACGAGGTTTTGCTATGTTGCTCAGGCTGGTTGGTCTCAATCCCCTGAACTCAAGGGATTCTCCTGCCTCAGACTCCCGAGTAGCTGGGACTACAGTTGTGTGCCACCATGCCCGGCTAATTTTTTTTTTTTTTCGGAGATGAGGTCTTCTGTGCTACCCAGGCTAACTCCAAGAGTTTTGACCCAAGGAAACAAGAACGTGCAGTTCCTCTTTGCCGTGGGAGGCGCAGGTTGGGCTTCTCCGTGGGGATACAGGATTTGGGACGCGTGGAGTCTGCGGAGCCAGGCCCTGCCTGGGGGAGTGTGGGCCTGGGCGTCAGGGGTGGGCTGGGCTGCAGGCAGGAGTCTGGGACTAGCCCTAGGGAAGGGCATGTCGAGAGACAAGCTGCGACGGCCACGCACAGGGCAACCGTCTGGTGGAGTGACATGCGGTCAGCGCCGGCCTTGGCAAGAGTGTTGTGGGTGGGGTGACCGGGCTGAGATCCTGCCTTCGGTGGACTCAGGAGACGCAGGGAGACCACAGCACCAAAGGAAGGTGCTGGAAGGGGGTCGGCTCATCGGTGGGAGTCGAAGAAGGTCATAGGGGTGGAGGGTGGGTTCTTTTTTCCTTTTTGGGTTGGAGTCTCATGCCACAGCCCGGGCTGGAGTGCAGTGGCATGTTCACAGCCACCCCAGCGTTAACCTTAACCTGCTGGGCCCTGGCGATCCTTCCGCCTCTGCCTTTCAAGTAGTTGGAACTACAGGCGCACACTACCATGCCTGGCTAATTCTTGCTTTATTGTAGAGACAAGGTCTCACCAAGTTGCTCGGGCTGGTCCCAAACCCGTGGGTTCAGGCAATCCACTCGCCTCGGCCTCGCAGAGTGCAGGGATGACAGGCTGAGCCACCGAGCCTTGCCGGATGACTTCTTACATAGAGAAGGCTACTCTTGCCTGTTTGTTGCACATAATGGGGCCCACAGGAGAGGGGGCGGCGGTGACTTCAGGGAGATGGGGCCCTGGGAAGGCGGGAGGGGACCCAAGCGGGCGGGGATGGCTGACGGGCGGCCAGAGGGGCAGGCGTCGCGGGGGACACTGGGGGCTTGGGGACACAGGGCTGGGAGGGCCTCCAACTGTGTCTGTTCTTTTTTTTTTTTTTTTTTTTGAGCTGGAGTCTCACTGTCGCCCAGACTGGAGTGCAGTGGCCGCTCCTGGCCACCGCAGCTTTGACCGGCTGGGCTCCGCGATCCTTCCGCCTCAGCCTTCCAAGTAGCTGGAACTACAGGTGTGTGCTACCACGCCCGGCGGATTTTTGACTTATGGTAGAGATGAGGTCTCGCCAAGTTGCCCAGGCGGGTCTCGAACCCGCGGGCTCAGGCCATCCACTCACCTTGGCCTCCCGAAGGGTGGGATTACAGCCCGAGCCACCGAGCCCGGCTGCGTCTGTTTTCAATGCAGCAAGGAGCGGCCTGTCCCCTGAGAGCCGGGCTGGAGGATGGCTGGGCCGGGCGGGGGTGGTCTGAGGAGGAAAAAGAAGCTGCCTTCTAGGAGAGCAGGATCCCCAGCTGACCAGGGGGATGAGGAGATGGCCAGTGGCACTCAAGGCCCCCTGGAGGTCAACGTCATGAGGCAGAGCCGGTCGTGCTGTCAGGGGGCTTTGTCCAGCAAGGCTCCACACACGGCTTGGGTGTGGGCCCGGCAGGTGCCCCTGGCTCAACCCAGACCAGAGGTGGGGGGGTGGCTGCCGGCAGAATGAGGAGGGTGGGCGAGAGAAAACGCTGGAACCCGAATGAGGGGAGGAGGGGCCGGAGGGGAAGAAGGAGGAGGAACGGGCCCTAGGGACAGACTGTGGGGGCAAGGGACCATCACGGTCAAGGGCACAGAGGCAGCCACGGTCACAGGCAGAGCATGGACAGGCAGAGGGCGTGGTCTCAGACTGGGCCGCCTGGGGTGGAGATTACGGGTGGGAGGGCATTCCCAGCCCCACCAGGCTCCAGGTGTGTCACGGGGAATTCAGAGGCAAGGCCAGGGGGAGCGAAGAAAGAGGGCAGGGGGATCTATCACAGGGGTCTCTGCCTTTTCTGTGGCAGCAGGGAGGGGGCGTGTGGGAGGGTCTGTTCCTAGGAGCTGGCTCCTCTGTCTTGCCAGCCAGGACATGGTGTCTTCTGGCAAAGGCAACCATCACAGTTCTTTTTTCTTTTTTTTTGCAAAGTGCACACAGCACAACATTTACCGTGTTGACCATTTTCTTTCTTTCTCTCTTTCTTTTTCTTTTTTTTTGAATAGGAGTCTCCTTCCATCACCCAGGCTGGAGTTCAGTGGCACGCTCCCGGCCACCGCAGCCTCGACCTGCTGGACTCTGGCGATTCTTCTGCCTCACCCCTCCAAGTAGCCAGAACTATAGGCATGTGCTACCACACCTGGCTAATTTTTGATTTACCGTAGAGACGAGGTTTTGCCAAATTGCCCGGGCTGGTCTCGAACCCTTGGGCTCAGGCAATCCCCCCGCCTCAGCCTCCCAAAGTGCTGGGTTTACAAGCTTGAGCCACCATGCCCGGTGTGACCATATTCAACGTACAGTCCGGTGGCGTTAAGTACAGGCACTTGTGCGGCCATTGGCACCAGCCGCCTCCAGACTTTGTAGCCTTTACAGCAGGAATCTGTGCCCCATGAAGCCCAGAGTCCCGGCTGCGCCCACCCACTCAGTCCCTGGCCACCACCGTCTACTTTCTGTGCCTGTGATTTTGACAACTCCCACAGCCTCGTGTCGGTGGAGTCACGCAGCGCTTGGCTTCTCGTGACCGGCTTATTTCTCTGAGCTACTGTCCTGGAGGCTCGTCCACGTTGCAGTTCATGTCTTCCTTTGTTGTTGTTTGTTTTTTGAGTCAGGGTCCCACTCTGTCGCCCAGGCTGGAGTCTCACCGCAGCCTTGACCTCCTGGGCTCAGGCAATCCTCCCGCCTCAGCATTCTGAGTAGCTGGGGCTACAGGCACATGCCACCACACCCAGCTAATTATTTTTTTATTATTTGTAGACGCAAGGTCTCACGATGTGGCCCAGGCGGGTCTCAAACACCTGGGCTCCAGGGATCCTCCCACCTCGGCCTCCCAAAGCGCTGGGATTATAGGAGTGAGCCCCCACGCCTGGTCAGAAGTGCCTTCCCTTTTAAGGCTGAATACGAGTCCCCTGTGTGTCTAGACCACATTTTTTTCATCCACTTATCCATCGACGAGCACTCGAGTTTTGAGGTTACTGAGAATCTGGCTCTTGAGAGCCCTGCTGCCTGGTGGACAAATCTCCCTCCGAGCTTTCGATCCTTCTGGGTGGATACCCAGAAGTGGAAACGCTAGATCATATGGTAATGCTATTTTTAATTTTTTTTGAGGAACTGCCATGCTGTTTTTACAGCGGCTGCACCATTTTACATTCCCACCAGCCATGCTCGAGGCTTCCAATATCTCTACTTCCTCATCAACACTTGCTATTTTCTGGTTTTTTGATAGTAGCCATCCATCGCCAAAGTTCTTTGACAGGCATCACCTCACGTGGGGGTACGAGGGTGTCCCGGGGAGAAGGGGCCCCTGACAGGAGCAAGGAGGCCGGAAGGTGGGCGAGGCAGGAGCCCGAGACAGCAGGTGGTGTGTCTGGCTCAAGCACAGGAATGCGGTCCAACAGGAGGCTGGAAAAGTATGGGAGGGGGCTGACCGCGGAGGGGGGGTCCCCCTGGATGTCACCGGAGGGGTCGCGCTCAGAGAGCACTGCGCCCCTTGCCCAAGGTCTCAAAGCCGATCGGCGGCCGAGCTGTGACACAAGCCCCGATCTGTTTTCCATAATCCCACAAGCAAGTATGGAGCGCCCACGGTGTACCAGGCCCCACGCTGAGGGCCGTTTGACGCGTGGTCCACTGTTGGTAACAGCCACGCTATGCGGCTCCCACCAGGGTCAGCTCCGAGCTGCGCTGAGACAGAGGTGAGAGGCGTGAAGGGAACTCACCCGGGCGTGGAGGCTGTGCAGAGCAGCTGGCTTAGCCGCAGGAGCTGCTTGATCACACACACGCGCGTTCTCACCCAGCCCAGAGTCTGCTGGGCCCGGGAGGGTGGGCTGCCAGAGGGGAGAGGGGAGACGCGGGAAGTGACGGACGGCCCACAGCTTCCCTCCCCAGCAGACAGCGAATCACCGCTGGATGAAAGGGGCACATGGAAGAGGCTTCGATCCCAGAAACAACAACTTCTTTTCTTTCTTCCTTTTTTAATCAAATGTCACCCAGGCTGGAGTGCAGTGGCAGGAGCCTGACTCACCATTGTCTCGATCTCCGGGGCTCAGACGATTCTCCTGCCTCAGCCTCCTGAGCAGCTGGGACTGCAGGCATACGCTACCTCGCTGCCTAATCTTTAAAAATTTTTTTGTAGAGATGAGGTCTTGCTATGTTCCCCGGGCTGGTGTCAAACTCCTGGGCTCGAGCGATCCTCCTGCCTCGGCCCCCCAGAATGCTGGGATTGCAGGTGCAAGCCACAAAGCCTGTGATTGCAATTTCTCTCGGTCAACGACAGCCGAGTGTTGACACATTCACAGATTCCACTGGGTTTCATCCCTTCTGCCACCTTTGGTGGGCTCCTACCCGGTAGGAACGATAGAGGGGGAGAAACAGATGTGGCCCCTGTCCTCACAGAGCCTGTGGTCAGCTGAGGGTCACGGACATAAAACACGCAGTCCCAAGAGCAGGGGGAGTCAGGCAGCTGCGGGTGGGGTTCATGTGTCTGGAGCATTGAAGACAGCGTCCCTGATGAAGTATGAGACCCAAAAACGTGGGTGGGAGTCGCCTCAGCAAAGGGCAGGAGGAAGAATGTTCCAGAAATCAAGAGCAAGGGCCAAGGGGCCAGAAGAGGTCCTGAGCAATGGGGGGGGGCTGACCAGGAAGCAGGGCTGGGGCTCGCTGAGCAGGCAAGGAGGCTAGGCGAGGGAGGCCAGGGTTGTCATCTGTTTAGCTTTTCCGAGGTCAAGGCAAGGCCTGGCACAGTAGCTCACGCCTGTAATCTCAGCACTTTGGGAGGCCAAGCGGAAGGACTGCTTGAGCCCAGGAGTTCAAGACCAACTTGGGCAACACAGCGAGACCTCGTCTCCACAAAAAAATCTGCCACCATCTTTGCTGCCCCCTGGGGTCTTACAGTCCCTCATTGGGCCTTTTCCATCCTGACAGCATCAAGAGAAGAGAGAGCTTGGAGCATCAATAGAAGATGTTACGGGCCAGCCAAGAAGTGGGTGACGTCACTTTCTCCCACACCCCATGGTCCGAGCTCAGTCATGTGACACACTCCCTGCAAGGGAGGCTGGGAAATGTAGTCTTGCTGTGTGTCCGGGGGCAAGAGAAACCGGAATTGCTGAACACGCAACATTACATCTGCTTCAGTTGCCATGCCCAGAAAACAATGCTGCCAGAAATCACCCCCTTTCCACGGCGATTATTCCCGAGTGGTGAAATTATAAGCATTTAGAATCTGTTTCATATTTAAGTTACTTTGAATTTTCCAAGTTTCCTGAAATAAACATTTAGTACTTTTAAAGAAAAAGGGGGGCAAATATAATTTAATAATGGACAAAATAGTCTTCAGGCTTCCTCTAGGATCTGGACAGGATTGTTTAGTGGCCAGGCTCTGAGGTCAGACTTACACGTTAGATGGCCCAAGGAAAGTTGTGCCACCTTCTGTCTTAGTCTGTCTGGGCTGCTATCACAAATGCCATAAGCTGGGTGGCTTATGAAAAACAGAAATTGAGCCAGGCTCAGTGGCTCAGCCGGTAATCCCAGCGCTTTGGGAGGCCTGGCGAGTGGATTGCCTGAGCCTGCGGGTTTAAGACCAGCCCAGGCAACTTGGCGAGACCTCGTCTCTACAATAAATCAAAAATTAGCTGGGCATGGTAGCGCGCACCTGTAGTTCCCACTGCTTGGAAGACTGAAGTGGAAGGATCACCGGAGCCCAGTGGGTCGACGCTGGGGTGGCTATGAGCGCACCACCGGTGTGCTTCTGGAATCTCAGCTACACAGGAGGCTGACATAGGAGGATTGCTTGAGCCCAGGAGATAGAGGCCGTGATGAGCAGCGATTGTGCTACTGCATTCTAGCCTGGGCAACAGAGTGAGACCCCAAATTAAAAAAAAAAACACATTATGTTCAGGGGCTACAGTTCACGCCTATAATCCAAACACTTTGAGAGGTTGAGGCAAGAGGATTACCTGAGCTCAGAGGTTTGAGCCCAACCCCGGGGAACATGGCAAAACCTCATCTCTACAATAAATCAAAAAATTACCTGGGCGTGGTAGCGCATGCTTGTGTTTTCCAGCTACTTGGAAGGCTGAGGTGGAAGGATCGCTGGAGCCCAGCAGGCTGAGGCTGCAGTGACCGTGGGCGTGCAGTGGCTGCTCCCGGCCACCGCAGCCTCAACCTGTTGGGCTCTGGAGATCCTTCCGCCTCAGCCTTCCAAGTAGCCGGAATTACAGGCATGCACTACTACGCCCGGCTGATTTTTTTGATTTATTGTAGAGATGAGGTCTTGCTGCCCAGGCGGGTCTCGAACCCGCGGGCTCAGGCAATCCACTCACCTCAGCCTCCCAAAGGTGCGGGATTACAGGCTGAGACACCGAGCCCCAGCTAAAAAAATTTTTTTAAAATATACATGTGTATATATATTTGAGTCAAGGTCTCACTCATGATCACAGTTCTTTGCAGCCTCCACCTCCTGGGCTCAGGCAATCCTCCCACCTCAGTGCCCCAAATAGCTGGGACTACACGTGCGTGCCTCCATTCCTAGCTAAATTTTTTTTGTGTGTAGAGACAGGTCTCTATGTTGCTCAGTCTGGTCTGAACTCCTGACCTCAAGTGATCCTCCCACCTCAGCCTCCCAAAGTGCTGGGATTACAGGCGTGAGTCCCCGCACCTGGCCTGACTTGAATTTCCAAAGGGCCCCCCTGGCTGCCATCCCGGGAATCCTGAAGAGTGAGGGGGCGAATGCAGAAAGCCCTCTAGTGCAGGAATCTGAGCTAGGTGGAAGGATTAGGTGAGCAGGAATTGGGTTTAGGATCTAATCGGAGGTGCAGTCGCCAGGCACAGTTGGTGCTCTGGATGGGGCTTTGTGAGGAGAGGGGAGGTCTGGAATGTTCCGCAGTCTTGGGCTCGAGCCCCCTGCTTGGATGAGGAGTCCTTGGAGGGGAAGAGGGAGCATGTCTGGGGGGAAGAAGAGAAGTTCTATTGCAGGCGCCTTCTGAGCGAGTGCTGTCAGACAACCAGGGAGGTCATGGGCAAGGCGTGAGTCTGCAGTTCCCTGGGGGCTGGATGGAGGCGTCAAGGTGGGGTCCAGGACCATGGGGAAGACATTGATGCCACCAAACCAGACAAGACCACCCAGAAGGCCGAGGAGAAAGGAGGCGTCTGTATTGTTCTCCTAGGGCTGCTGTCACCAAGTGCCACTCACTGGATGGCTTCAGACAACAGAAATGTGTTATCCCACAGTTCAGGAGGCTTGAAGTCTGAAGCAGGGTGTCCGCAGGGCCGTACGTGCCCCAAGACCCAGGAGAGATTCCTTCCTGGCCTCTCCCTGCCTCATGCAGGCGCCAGCCCTCCTTGGCGTTCTGCAGTTTGTAACTGCAGCTCTCTGATCTCTGCTCTGTCACCACACAGTGTTGTCCGTGTGGGTCTCCACCCTATTTATTTATTTTTTGAGTCAGAGTCTCACTGTGTCACCCAGGCTGGAGTGCAGTGGCATGGTCACAGCTCACTGCATTTTCAACCTCCTGGGCTCAGACGATCTTTCTGCTTCAGTCATCCTAGTTGCTGAGACTACAGGCGTGGGCCGTTGCACGCAGCTAATTTTTTGTGTGTGATTTTTTTTTTTGGTAGAGACAGGGTTTCATTATGTTGCCCAGGCTGACTTGAACTCTCAGGTTCAAGAGATACTCCCACATCGACTTCCCAAAGTGCTAGGTTATAGGCATGAACCATGGTGCCTGGCCGAGATTTTATTTTTATTTTTTTGAGTCGGGGTCTCACTTCATCGCCCAGGCCGGAGTGAAGTGGCATGCTCATGGCCACCCCAGCACTGACCTGCTGGGCTCAGGTGATTCTTCCACCTAACCCTTCCACATAGCTGGAACTGCAGGTGTGCACCACCATGCCCGGCTAATTTTATTTTTATTTTTTAAAGTTTTTAATTATTTTATTTTATTTTATTTTATTTGAGTTGGAGTCTCACTCTGTCACCCAGACTGGGGTGCAGTGGCCGCTCCCAGCTACTGCAGCCTCGACCTGCTGGGCTCCAGCGATCCTTCCGCCTCAGCCTTCCAAGTAGCCGGAACTACAGGCGCGCGCCATCACGCCCGGCTGATTTTTTAATTTATTGTAGAGATGAGGTCTCGCTGCCCAGGCGGGTCTCAAACCTGCCGGCTCAGTCAATCCACTCACCTCAGCCTCCCAAAGGCATGGGATTACAGGCTGAGCCACCGAGCCCGGCTTATTTTTATTTTTGATGGTGGCCAAGACACTGTGCTAGGACCTTCCGACATCGCTGCCTGTCCTCCCACTGCCCTGGGATGACATCATTGCTGGTCCCAATGGTCAGAAGAGGAAAGTCAGAGGCAGAAAGCAATTTGCAGCCGGCTTCGCAGCAGTGAGGTGCAGAGCCCGTTCGGAGCCCACACTCCTGATGCTTCCTGCTCTACCCCTCAGAACCAAGGCCTGCAGGCAGGTTGGCACAGCCTCATCCCTGCCGGTCTCCCAGCTTCTGTCTCTTCTGCAGAGGGGGGGCCCCGCTCCCCTCAAGCTTGTTTCCAGAATGAAACGAGGCTGTGTGTGGTCCGACCTGGGGGAGGTGCTTGGGAAATGGCCAGTGTGCAGTGGGAGACTGAGCCTCCAACGTTCAGCAAACATGAAGCAATTTTTCTTTACTTTTTTTTTTGTACGCGGTCTCATCAAGTTGCCTAGGCTGGTCTCGAAGCCCTGGGCTCAGGCAATTCACTTGCCTCGGTTTCCCAAAGTGCTGGGATTACAGACTGAGCCATCAGCCAGGCCTCTTTACATTTTTTTAAACAGCCTTAACAGTTTTTTATCTGTGTTAGAATATACGTAGCATAAAAGTTACCATTTGGCTGGGCATGGTGACTCACGCCTGTAATCCCAGCCTGGGCAACATAGCATAGTGAGACCAGCCTGGGCAACATAGCGAGACCTCATCTCTATAAAAAATAAAAAATGGCCAGGGAGAATGGCTCAAGCCTATAATCCTAGCACTTTAAGAGGGCGAGGTGAGGGGATTGCCTGAACCCACGGGTTCTATATCAGGCTGGGCAACTTGGCAAGACCTCATCTCTACAATAAATCAGAAAATTAGCCAGGCATGGAAGTGTGCACCTGTAGTTTCAGCTACTTGGAAGGCTGAGGCGGAAGGATCGCTGGAATCCAGCAGGTCAACGCTGGAGTGGCCGTGAACGTGCCACTTCCTTCCAGCCTGAGAGACAGAGTGAGACGCCAACTCAAAAAAGCAGTACCATTCTAGTCATGTCTTGGTGCACAGTTGGGGCATCAAGTGCATTCTCATTGCTGTGCAGCCATCAGCAGCCTCCAGCTCCAGAACTTCCCAAACGAAACTGTCCTCATGAAACCTCAACGCCCCATTCCCCTCCTTTTACTTTTGAAAATGAACCTCTGACCCACACATTCTGGTTGGGCCAGGGGAACAGACGCCCACAGCCCACAGAACATGAGGAAAGGGAACCAGAAGTGGGGGGGGTGGATTGAGGCTTGGGAAGCTGCTTCCAAGGGCTGGGCCAGCCCCACCCGGACCCGAGGACCCGTTTGGCTGCCTCCCACCACCCGTCCAATCAGGGACAGCCAAAAGACTTTCCTGGCCTCAAGTCTCCATCAAATTCAGGATGTGGCTAACCTCAGGAGCTTTGGGGTCCTCATCTATAAAACAGGCATGCAAAAGGCCAGGTGCAGTGGCTCTCGTCTGCAATCTCAGCATTTTGGGAGGCCGAGGTGGGAAGATGGTTTGAGCCCAGGGGCTCAAGACCAGCCTGGGCAACAGAGTGGGACCTCACCCCTACAAAAATCAAAAAATTAGCCAGGTGCGGTGGTGCGCACCTGTAGTCCCAGCTGCTCAGAAGACTGAGGCAGGAGGATTGCCTGAACCCAGGAGGTTGAGGCTGCGGTAGCTGTAATCGTACCACTGCACTCCAGCCTGGGTGACAGAGTGGGACTCCAACTCAAAAAGAGATGGGGCGCAAAAGTGAAGGACCCTCCACCATAAAGTTTGCCCCATTGACTAGTCATCTTCTGTGAAGGTGGTCCATTGACGGGCCTTCCTCCATAGTGGGTGCCCCAGTGACTGGCCCTCCTCTGTTACGCATGCCACCGTGAGTAGCCCTTCTCTGTGTTGAGTATACCAGTGAATAATCCTCCTCTGTGAGGGATCTTCTCACAGAGAGGAGGGGGGCATGGACCCAGAGGAGCCACAAGGGCAGGACAGGGTGAGGGCCTGTGTGCCCAGGTAGAGTCAGGACATCCCTCCAGGTGGCCAGGGCTAGGGAAGGCAGCGCCTGCCATTTGGAGTGCCAGCCCTGGGGTCTGTGCAGGGAGACTGGAGAGATGGACACAGTGGTAAGGTGTTCCTGCAGGCCTCTCGGGAGAGATGGGGGTGGCCAGAAAGGGGGTGGCTGGAGGAATGGACAGGAGGAGGTGGTCACAGGGATTCTGGAGGCAAGAGCGTCAAGATGGTGCGGTCGGCAGAACGGTGCCCGGAGATGCCGCATTCCAGGCCTGGTCGCAAAGGATGACCTCCTTCTCCTTCATGATGGGGAAGGATGAAGCTGGCAGGTGGAATTGAGGTTGCTAATCAGCTGGTGTTGAGAAGGGGAGATTATTCTGGATGATCTGGGTGGGCCAGTGTAACCACAGGGTTCTTAAATGAGGAAGAGGGAGGCAGGAGAGCCAGCGTCACTGTGACGCCACGGAAGAAGGACTCGCAGCTATTGCTGGCTTTGGAGACGGAAGGGGCCAATGTGGGCGGCCTCTATACTTGGAAAAGGCAGGGAAACCGATTCTCCTCCTAGAGCCTCCAGAAGGAACGCTGTCCTGCCGACACCTCGAATTGGGCCCAGGAAGACCGTGTCAGACTTCTGACCCAAAGAACTCAGAGGGAGTAAATGTGTGTTGTCTTAAGCCACTAAATCTATGGTAGTTTGTTATGGCAGCGATAGAAAATGGACACAACTGGTGATGGGGTGGGGGCTGGAAGAAGGGGGGCACTGAAGCCATCTGGCTTGGGGACTTGGAAGGATGGCAGAGCCACCAACTACGAGAGGCCTCAGGACAAACACGAGGGACAGGAGTCCAGCCTGCCTCCTCTGTCTGTTGCACCTGAGGGAGCAGCCCAGCCCAGCACTGAGCACAGAGCCCTGCACTGGGGCTCGAGTCATCACAGCTAGGGATGCAACAGCTGTAGGTGGGTGGATGGATAGACGATTGGATGGATGGATGGATGGATGGGTAGATGGATGGGAGATGGATGGATGGATGGAAGATTGGATGGATGAGTGGATGGATGGGTGATTGGATGGATGGATGGCAGATTGGATGGATGGAAGGATGGATGGGAGATGGATGGAAGACTGGATGAATGGATGGAAGAATGGGTGACTGGATGGGTAGATGGATGGATGGATGGGAGATGGATGGATGGAAGATTGGATGAATAGATGGATGGATGGGCGATTGGATGGGTGGATGGATGGATGGATGGATGGATGGGGGATGGATGGATGGGTGGCGAGGTCTTCCACAATTCTTTAGGTGTCAATTTTCAAGCATCAAAACAATCGCCCTTGTTAAGCTTTCGCTTCCAGAACCAGCCAGAGAAACAGGCCGTAAACCCCAAGGGCTGAGGTCAAGGAAGAGTTAGAACCCAGGGCCGGGAGGCATAAGTAGGGACGCGTGTAAAAGATGCCCGCGTGGCCAACTTTTCCCGGAGGAGGGCGAGCAGGTGGACTGGCCGGGAACCTCTCCCTCCTCGCTCTCCCGTCTTCCGTTTCCTCCCAGACAAAAAGCAGGAGGGGCTCCTGCCGCGGGGGCAGCGCGGGGGCGTCCCCGCCGGGCCTCGCTCCCCGCCTCCCCGGCCCTTTGTCTGGCTTCCGCGCGGCCGCGCACATGGCCGCCTGTCAAACGCCGGGCGGCTCCGGGGACACGTGTCCGCCAGCCCGCAGCTCCGCCCACCCGCGTCACCATGGAAACGGCGGCCAATGGGAGCCCGCGCTGCCCGCGGGGCGGAGCCGAGCACGGCCGCGGGGGCGGGCGGGGCGGGGCGGGGGCGGGGCGGGGGCGGGGCGGGGGCGGGCGGGGGCGGGGCGGGGCGGGGCGGGGCGGGGCGGGCCGAGGGGTCGGCCAGCCGTGGGCGGGGCCGGGTCGACCCGACCCCGGGCTGGCCGCAGCGCGGAGGATGCCCACCGGGCCCACGTCCGTGCCGCGTGTTTTTCATAGCCCCGTGGCAGCGTGTCCTCGGCACGCCTGGGATTGTCTTTGCCTGTGAAGTGTGAGGTGAGACTCCGGGGTCCGGCAGAGCTGGGTTCCGTCCCGCCGCAGCCCTAGAGAGCGGTGTGCCTGGCGCACGTGGCCCAGCCGCTCCCGCCTCGTCTGATGGGCGGGGTCGTCGCGAGGGTCCAGCGAGACGACGGGAGATTCGCCCAGGCCCGGCTCCAGGGGTGATCGAGCAACAGCGACCCCCCCTTAGGGCGGAGGTCCCTTAAGGAGGACCTCACTTGGGGGGGAAGAAGCCACCCTCACCTCGCCGCGAGGGGTCCGGGGGCTCTGACCTCGAACGTCTGCCCACGCCTGGTCGCAACGCCGGCCTCAGGGTGCCTGTCGACACAATGGGCAGGGGGAGGCGGCTGAGCGCTGGAGGTGGACACAGAGCTGAAAGAGACAAACAAACTCACAAAAAAGACACATAGCCGGGCGCGGTGGCTGGCGCCTGTAGTTCCAGCGCTTTGGGAGGCGGAGGCGAGAGGATGACCTGAGCCCATGGGTTCGAGACCAGCCCGGGCAACATGGCAAGCCCTCATCTCTGCAATAATTTAAAAAATTAGCTGAGTGTGGTGGTGCACACCTGTAGTTCCAGCTACTTGGAAGGCTGAGGTGGAAGGATTGCCTGAGCACAGCAGGTCAAGGGTGCAGTGGCTGTGGGTGTGCCACTGCACCCCAGCCTGGGCGACAGAGTGAGACTCTGACTCAAAGAAAAAAAAATTGGCTGGGCGTGGTGGTTTATGCCTATAATCCCAGCACTTTGGGAGGCCAAGGCGAGAGGATTTCCTGAGCCCATGGGTTCAAGACATGACGAGACCTTATCCCTACAATAAATCAAAAAATTAGCTGGGCGTGGTGGCACGTGCCTGTAGTTCCAGCTACTTGGAAGGCTGAGG
Organism: Cephalopachus bancanus; assembly: GCA_027257055.1. NCBI lineage: Eukaryota > Metazoa > Chordata > Mammalia > Primates > Tarsiidae > Cephalopachus > Cephalopachus bancanus. The sequence goes on from JAPVLO010000841.1 coordinate 239,999, forward strand.
TGGAAGGATCGCTTGAGTCCAGCAGGTTGAGGTTGTGGTGACTGTGAGTGTGCCACTGCATTGCAGTCTGGGCGACAGAGACTCTGATTCAAACAATAAAAATAAAAAGGAAGACAGAGCTGAACTGGAAGCAGTACAGGGCTAGGGAACTGAGGCTGGCCAGCCAGGTGACCACCCTAGTATTTGTGCCTCTCTTGCCAAAAAGCATCTTCTAAAGCGTGAAGGTGATCCCTGCCAACTTCCCACCCTATGCAGTGGGGAATCGGAAGTGAATCCCAGCTCTGTTTGTTTGTGAGGAAGCCCCAGAGAGTCCAACGGAAGCAGACACGAGCGGCAGTTGGAGCAAGAGGGAGTTTCCTCCTACCTGGCTGCCCAGGGCCCAGAGCAGGGCCCGAGACCAACACACATCCTCTAACCAGGAGCTTCCGTCTCACTTTTATGAAGAGGTGAAAGTGCATTCATTCATTCATTTGTTGAACAAAGTTTTCCGCAAACCTGCTGTGTGCCCGGCACCCTGCTAGGTACCGGGGCAACCACGGTGAACAAAACAGCCCCTGTCCTGAAAGAGGTCACTGTCTGGCTGGGGAGACAGACATTAAAGAAATAAACAGGCAGACAAACATGCGGCGACAAATATCTGTGAATGCCCTGAAAGGAGAGAACAGGAGCAAGAAAAGCAGGCAGGGCAGGCTTCCCTGAGGAGGTGATCTGTAAGAGAGACCTCAGGATTGAGCAGGAGTCAGCCTGGTGAGGGACGGTGGAAAGGGAATCCAGGCAAAAGGAACAGCGTGTGGGTGCTTTGCGCCTCGGGCCAGAGAAGGCTCAGAAGGAGAGCATCTGTGTGGCCCAGAGAGAGATCAGGAAAGGGAGGAATCAGCCGCAGAAACCAGGGTCAGGCAGGGCCACACCAAGGACCTCGATTTTAGAAAACGGCCGTGGCCGGGCACAGGGGAGCACGCCTGTAATCCCAGCACACGTCGGGAGCTGAGGTGGGAGCATTGCTTAAACCCAGCAGTTCGAAACCAGCCTGGGCAACATTTGCACCTCTACGAAAAACCAAAAACTTATCTGGGCTTGGTGTCGCGCGCCTGTCGTCCCAGCTACTCGGGAGGCCGAGGCGGGAGGATCGCCTGAATCCAGGAGGTCAAGGCTGCGATGTACCCTGATAGTGCCACCGCACTCCAGCCTGAGTGACTGAGACCTTGACTTAAAAAAAAAAAGGAAGCCGGGCTCGGTGGCTCAGCCTGTAATCCCGCGCCTTTGGGAGGCTGAGGTGAGTGGATTGCCTGAGCCCGCGGGTTCGAGACCCGCCTGGGCAGCGAGACCTCATCTCTACAATAAATCAAAAAAATCAGCCGGGCGTAGTAGCACGCGCCTGTAATTCCGGCCACTCGGAAGGCTGAGGCGGAAGGATCGCCGGAGCCCAGCAGGTCGAGGCTGCGGTGGCCGGGAGCGGACACTGCACTCCAGTCTGGGTGACAGAGTGAGACTCCAACTCAAAAAAAAAAGGAAACAAAAGACAGAAATGAAATTGGCCACAAAATAGGTCGAGGAGATTTAGATGAAAATACCCACCTGCTTTTCCGCATTACCCCCTGGGCTGGGCTCATCTCCCATCGGGTCTCTTGGGCCTGTTCCTCTTCCAACCTGAAGGCCCTGGATGAACCAGAGTCAGAAATAAGCTTGCTGCCCAGCATGCTTCGCTGCCGGAGGAAGAAAAAGAAACAGAGTTTTGACACAAAGGTTAGAATTAGGGTTGGCTTGGGGTTAGGGTTGGGGTTGGGTTGGGCTTAGGTTGGTCTTGGTGTCTGGGTGAGGTTTGGGGGCTGATTTAAGTTTGAGGTTAGGGTTGGGATCCGTGCGGGTTTGGGATTAGGGTTGGTTTTAGGATTGTGGCTGGTATTGGGGTTAGGGTTGGGCTTAGGCTTGGTTTGGGGGTTGGGGCCGGGATGATGGGTTTGGGCTCCACGGAGGATTCTTGTATCGCTGGCCAGAACGGAATAGCTGGCATACACTGGATGCCAATGGTTTTTATTTGGTTTGGTTTTGAGTCAGGCTCTCACTCTGTCACCCAAGGTGGAGTGCAGTGGCACAATCACCGCTCACCCCAGCCACGGCCTTCTGGGCTCAGGTGACCCTCCCGACTCAGCCTCCCAAGGCGCTGGGATGACAGGCATGAGCCACCACGCCTGGGCTTGTTGTTGTTGTTATTGTTGTTGTTTTTGTGTTGGATTCTCACTCTGTTGCCCAGGCTAGTGTGCAACCAGCATCAACCTGCTGTGCTCAGGCGATCCTTCCGCCTCAGCCTTCCAAGTAGCTGGAGCTACCGGTACATGCTACCACACCTGGCTAGTTTTTAAAAAATTTATTGTAGAGATGAGGTCTTGCCAAGTTGCCCAGGCTGGTCTCGAACCCGTGAGCTCAGGCAATCTGCTCACCTCGGCCTCCCAAAGTGCTGGGATTACAGGCTTGAGCCACTGTGTCCAGTCTTGTTGTTGCTGTTGTTGCTGTTGTTGTTGTTGTTTTGAGTCAGAGTCTCACTCGGTCACCCAGGCTGGAATGCAGTGGCACACTCATGGCCACCCCAGGATCGACCTGCTGGGCTCCAGCAATCCTTCCATCTTAGCCTTCCAAGGAGCTGGAACTACCAGCATATGCTACCACGCCCAGCTAATTTTTTTAAAATTCATTGTAGAGATGAGGTCTTGCCAAGTTGCCCGGGCTAGTCTCAAACCTTCAGGCTCAGGTAGTTTACTTGCCTCGGCCTCCCAAAGTTACAGGCTGAGCCACTGAGCCCAACCTGTTGTTGTTTTTCAATGAATGAATTACTGTTTCATTGTGACCAGCCAGCCCCATTTCCCTAGATATTCTGGTTATTCGTGCGTTGTTCTAAGAACAGGCTGGAAAATCTTACCTGTGCCCTAATTTCATATCCTCCTCTTTAAGATGGAACTAAAAAATCCTACCAAAGTAGGACGCAAGAGAGGAACAGTCTGTGACTGTCAAACAGGTGATCAAGGAAGGAGAGCTGGAACCCAAGAGACAAAACACTTTGGAACAGCCGAGGTAAATGGGTGGAGGGGGTTCCAGGCTGTTGTCGCAAGGCCCTTTCAGGGAGGTCAGGGGAGCTAGACTGGGCTGGAAGGTGGGATTTAGATGAGGATTCCGGGGAAGGAAAAGGCAAAAAGGTTAGCAATAAAGCTGAAGAGGACCGGTGTGGGGCTCACACCTGTAACCCCAGCACTCTGGGAGGCCGAGGAGGGAGGATCCTTTGAGTCCAGGAGTTAAGACTGGGCAACAGAGCAAGACCTCATCTATACCAAAAAAATCAAAAAATTAGCCAGACGTGGTGAAGCAAACCTGTAGTCCCACCTAATCGGGAGGCCAAGGTGGAAGGATCGCCTGGACCCTGGAGGTCAAGGCTGCAGTGAGCCGTGATCATGCCACTGCACTCCAGCCTGGGTGACAGAGCAAGACCCCGATTCAAGATAAACACATAAATAAATAAAGCTTCAAACATAACAAAATAAATAAAAACCAAGCTGACTTGTCAGGCCAGCCACAGAGAGCTGTGTGGGCCATGTGGCCATAACCCGAGTAATTCCTGGAGGCCATGTGGCCAGCTCTCTGTAGAGTCTTATTAAAGCAGCTCAGGCCAGGTGCAATGGCTCACGCCTATTATCCTAGCACTTTGGGGGGCCAAGGCGAGAGGATTGCCTGACCCAGGATTAGAAACAAGGTCTCACCAATTGCCTGGGCTGGTCTCAATCCCAGCACTTTGGGGGGTCTAGGGAAGAGGATTGCCTAAACCCAGAGTCTGAGACCAGCCTGGGCAACTTGGTGAGACCTTGTCTCTACAATAAGTCAAAAAATTAGCCAGGGCTGGGCATGGTGGCTCACGCCTGCAATCCCAGCACTTTGAGAGGCAGAGGCGAGAGGATTGCTTGAGCCCAGGGGTTCGAGACCAACCTGGGTAACTTGGAGAGACCTTGTCTCTACAATGTATCAAAACATTAGCTGGGTGTGTTGGCTCCCGCCTGTAGTTCCAGGTACTTGGAAGGCTGAGGCGGAAGGATTGCCTGAGCCCAGCAGGTTGAGGCTGCAGGGAGCCGGGATCCGCTACTGCACTGCAGCCTGGGGGGACAGAGTGAGGCGCTGACTCAAAAAACAAAAGACAGTCCAAGGAATACCCCTCACAGGACTTCTCAGTCCCAGAGCCCCTCACCTGCAGACCCCGCCTTCTTCCAGCTCACCCAGGGCTTCTCTGCACAATTCCACTTAGCCTCGGCTCTTTATTCTTGGCTTCCTTCTGTTTTCCCAGAATCCCCCTGCAAGGCTCAGCCCAGCAAGTGCACATTCCCGCCCCTCCCTTCCTGGTCTGTAGTCCTGACCCTCAATTACCCCATGAAGGGTCCTGTCTAGGCGGGGAAAGAGGAAAGGGCTGGGGGGACAGCCCCGCCAGCAAGGCCAGGGCTTTCTTTCATGAGGCCTATGTGAACAGGGAGCATTTCTGTGACTTGTGCCTGTCACAGTCCAAAGATTGTGTCATCAAGGCCGGACGTGGTGGCTCATGCCTGTAATCCCAGCACTTTGGGAGGCCAAGGGGGAGCATTGCTTGAGTCCAGGAGTTCGAGAACAGCCTGGGCAACATAGCAAGGTCCCATCTCTACCAAAAAATTTAAAAATTAGCCAGGCACTGTGGCGTGTGCCCCTAGTCCCAGCTATTCGGGAGGCTGAGGCAGGAGGATCGCCTGAGCCCAGGAGATCAAGACTGGGGTGAGCCGTGGTTGTGCCATTGCACTCCAACCTGGGCAAGAGGGCGAGATTCCAACTCGAAAAGAAAAAAAAAGATTGTACCATTTCCAATGGGTAGTAGAGAGCCGTGGGAGGGTTAGAGCCAGGGAGTGGAGCAGCTAGAATTTGCGAGTGCTTTGAGAGCAGGACTTGGAGTGCTTTGTGGTGACCCCCCAACCAGCACCTAGAAAACCTGCTTACATATGTGGTGAGTGAGGAAGTCAGGGGTGAATGAATGAAGGAACGAATGAGCATTCTGGATTGTTCTCCAAGGACCCAGGCTCCCCGGCCTCCACAGTGACAACCAAAGCGGCTTCAGGGTCTGCCGGGAAGGGCGAGTGGTCCCAGGCCCACGGCAACCCCGGGGTGCTTTGGCTCCCGCTGCAATTCTGGTTTCCAGCAACGTACAAAAATAGCTCCAAGGACACGCGGGGGGCGGGAGGGGGCCCTGGCCGCCGGCTTCCCGGAGAGCTAGCTCCACGCCGTCCTTCTCTCCCTCCCCAGCGGCCCCCAGCCGCCGATCCGGCTCCGGCTTTGAACCCGGTCCGCGTCTCCCGGTGGACCCCAGGCCTAAGCCCGCAGAGCCTCTCCGTGGGCGGGGCGCGCCGCGGCGGGCTGCGAGTCCTCCCACCTCGGTGCTGAGCACGACTCCCCTGCAGGGCGGGAGCCTGACGGGAGGACCTCGGCTGCAGGGACGTAGGGAGGCTGGAGGGCAGGGGAGGGGCTGCCCGCCACAGGGGGCTCGAGGCCTCCCGTCCCCCCCACCTGCCGTGATGAGGCCGGGCGTACCCCGACCCCTTGCTGCCGGCCCTGTAGAGCCCTTCCAGGGGCTGGGAGAGACCCCTCCAGAGGGAAAGCCCAGGGCCCGCGGGCACCACGTGAGCGCCCACGGTGGCACGGGCGTCCTGGAATCCGAACAGCCCCGTGTCGGTGTCTCCATTCGTCCCCATCCTACGGACAGGCGAAGTGAGGCTGCGAGAGGGGGGGTGACTGGCCACTCGGCCTGTGAGGCACACGGACAGCCGGGCAAGCAGGGCTCAAACCCACGGCGCTCAGGACATGGAAGGCATGGGCCCAGGGCACAAGCTCAAGGCTGGAGTCCGCTTTCCTCCCTGCCTCCCAAGGGCCCCAAAATAGACCCGCTTTCCCGACCAAGGTCCCCTCCCCTCCACTCTACAAATACCCGCGTTCCCAAGCCGGCCCAGAGGGAGCCTCAGGAGCCAGCGCCCAGCAGGGCCTATTTCTGGCTGCCGCCCGGCCAGGCCACAAGCAGCCTTCTGTGGTGGCCTCGGCCACGGCCCACAGCGGAGACACAGGCCTGGCCCAGCCTCCAATGGCCCCATTGTCTGAGCTGCTGAGCTCTGGCTCCTGGGTATCCGGAGCGGGGGGCAGAGGGTGACCAGGGGCAGAGGTAGAGGGCTTGGCATGGACTGAGAGTAGTGTGAGGGCCGTGGCCGGCTCAAAGGATATCCCAGTGTCCACTGTGCCCTTGCGAGAGAAAAGAGGCTCTACCCCCAGACAGGCCTCAGCTGGTCTCGGCTCTCTCTGTCTCTGTCTCTCTCTCTCTCTCTCTCTCTCTCTCTCTCTCTCTCTCTCTCTCTCACACACACACACACACACACACACACACACACACACACACACACGCGCGCGCGCGCGCACGCGCGCGCGGTGAGAGCCAGGGCTTGGAGTCAGGCAGGCCGGGATTCTCACACTAGCTCTCCCATGCTGTCATCTAATACCATTCCCCACATACTCTCATCAGTGTTCTTTTCCAGGCATTTTTGTTTGTTTGTTTTTCCGCATCAGGGTCTCACTCTGTTGCCCAGGCTGGAGTGCAGTGGCTCGATCACAGCTTGTCGCAGCCTCAACCCCCTGGGCTCAGGTGATGTTTCTGCCTCAGCCTCCCGAGTAGCTGAGACTACCGGTGCGAGCCACCATGCCTGGCTAATTTTTTTTATTATTATTTGTAGAGATGGAGTCTTGCTATGTTGCCCAGGCTGGTCTCAAACTCCTGGCCTCAAGCAGTCCTCCTGCCTCAGCCTCCCAAAGTGCTGGGATTACAGGCATGAGTCACCTTGTGGTTTTGATTTGCATTGCCCTAATGACCAATAGTGTTGAACATCGGGGCAACCCCTTCGAGTCCTCTCCCACTGTGGGAGCTTTTCTGTCCTCTCAATAAATCCTGCTTTCTAACTTAAAAAAAGATAGTGTTGAACATCTTTCTGGGTGCTTATTGCAGTTTGTTTTCTTTGGAAGAGTGTCTGTTCGATCCGTCCCCATTTCATTGTGTTTTATTTATTTGCTTGTTTGTTTGTTTGAGTTGGAGTCTCACCCAGGCTGGAGTGCAGCGGCACACTCACAGCCACCGTAGCCTCAATCTGCTGGGCTCAGTCCATCCTTCCGCCTCAGCCTTCCAAGTAGCTGAAACCACAGGCATGTGCCAGGCTGATTTTTCTGATTTATTGTACAGATGAGGTGTTGCCAAATTGCCCGGGCTGGTCTCCGTCCCGCGGGCTCAGGCAAGTCACTCGCCTCAGCCTCCCAAAGTGCTGGGATTACAGGCATGAGCCACCGCACCCAGCCTTATTTGTTTTTGAGTCAGTCTCACTCTGTCACCCAGGCTAGATTGCAGTGGCACACTCACAGCCACCGCAGCCTTGACCTGCTGGGCTCAGGCCATCCTTCCACCTCAGCCTTCCAAGTAGCTGGAACTACAGGCGTGCACCACCACACCCGCCTAATTTTTTGTTTTATTGTAGAGACGAGGTCTCGCCAAATTGCCTAAGCTGGTCTCAAACACCTGGGCTCAGGCAATCCTGCCTCTGTCTCCCAGAGTACTGGGATTATAGGTGTGAGTCTCTGGGCCTGGCCTCCTTTGCCCATTTTAAAATGGGATTATTTGTCTTTTGTTGAGTTGTAGGGGTTCTTTACATATTCAGGCTATAAGTTCCTTGTCAGCTATGTGATTTGCAAAAATTTTCTCCCATTCTATGGCTTGTCTTCTCACATTCTCGGTGTCCTCTGAAGCAGAAGTTTTTAACTTTGATCAAATCTGTTTGTCCTTTTTTTTTTTTTTTTTTGTCCTTGTGCTTTTTGGTGTCCTATGACTAAAATCCAAGGTCACAAAGATTCACACCTGTGTTTTTATGCAAGAATTTATAGTCTTAGCTCTTACATTCAGGTCTACAATCTATTTCAACATTTCAAGCTAACTTCTGTATATGATGTGAGGTTGAGTTTTTGTTGTTGTTGTTGTTGTTTTTGAGTTGGACTCTCACTCTGTCGCCCAGAGTGGAGTGCAGTGGCACGCTCCCAGCCACCGCAGCCTTGACCTGCTAGGCTCCGGCGATCCTTCCGCCTCAGGCTTCCAAGGAGCTGGAACTACAGGCATGCGCTACCACGCCCGGCTAATTTTTGATTTATTGTAGAGATGAGGTCTCGCCAAGTTGCCCAGGCGGGTCTTGAACCCGTGGGCTCAGGCAATCCACTCACCTCAGCCTCCCGAAGGCGTGGGATTACAGGCTGAGCCACCGAGCCCGGCTTTTTCTTTTCTTTTCTTTTGAGTTGGAGTCTCACTCTGTCGCCCAGACTGGAGTGCAGTGGCCGCTTCCGGCCACCGCAGCCTCGACCTGCTGGCTTCGGCGATCCTTCCGCCTCAGCCTTCCGAGTGGCCGGAATTACAGGCATGCGCTACCACGCCCGGCTGATTTTTTGATTTATTGTAGAGATGAGGTCTCGCCTGCCCAGGCGGGTCTCAAACCCGTGGGCTCAGGCAATCCACTCACCTCAGCCTCCCAAAGGCGCGGGATTACAGGCTGAGCCACCGAGCCCGGCTTCTTTTCTTTTTTTTTTTGAATCAAAGTCTCACTCTGTCGCCCGGACTGGAGTGCAGTGGCCGCTCCCGGCCACCACAGCCTCGACCTGCTGGGCTCCGGCGATCCTTCCGCCTCAGCCTTCCAAGTAGCCAGAACTATAGACGCGCGCTACCACGCCCAGCTCATTATTGATTTATTGTGGAGATGAGGCCTTGCCAAGTTGCCCAGGCGGGTCTCGAACCCACGGGCTCGCAAAGCGCGGGATTACAGGCTGAACCACCGAGCCGGCTTAGTTTCACTTTTGATGTGGATAGCCACTGTCCCCACTGTTTGCTGAAAAGACTTCTCCCCCATTTATGGCCTTGGCACTCTTGTCAAGATTCAGTTGAACATAGATGTATGAGTTTATCTCTCGCCCATCAACTCCATTCCATTCAGCTACAGGCTGTTCTTATGGTGGTGCCACACACCTTTTTTTTTGAGTCGGAGTCTCACTCTGTCACTTAGGCTGGAGTGCAGTGGCATGCTCCTGGCCACCTCAGCCATGATCTGCTGGGCTCCTGCGATCCTTCTGCCTCAGCCTTCCAAGTCGCCGGGACTACAGGCACACGCCATCACGCCCGGCTAATTTTCTGATTTATTGTAGAGACAAAGTCTCGCCATGTTGCCCAGGCTGGTCTCAAACCCATAAGCTCAGGCAATCTTCGCGGCTCTGCCTCCCAAAGTGCTGGGATTATGGGCGTGAGCCACCGCGCCCAGCAACAGCCTTGATTACTATAGCTGTGCAGTAAGTTTTGAAATTGGAAAGTTGTAAGTTCTCCAATTTTGTTCTTCTTTTCAAGATTGGCTGGCTATTCTGGGTCTCTTGCATTTTGCATATAAATTTTAGGATCAGCTTGTCAATTTCTGCAAAACCCTAACTGGAATTTTGTCAAGGATTGTGCCGAATCTACCCATCAGCTTGGTTGGTATCGCCATTTTAACAATGTAAAGTCTTCTAATCCATAAACACAGAATATCTTTCCATTTTTTTAGGTTTTCTTCTCTTTTTTTGAGTGGGAGTCTCACTCCGTCACCCAGGCTGGATTGCCCTGGCACGCTTCTGGCCACCACAGCTTTGACCTACCGGCCTCAAGCGATCCTTCTGCCTCAGCCTTCCAAGTCACGGAACTACAGGCACACACTACCACACTTGGCTAATTTTTGATTTATTGTAAAGATGAGGTCTCACCAAGTTCCCTGGGCTGGTCTCAAACCCGTGGGCTCAGGCAGTCCCCTCACCTCAGCCTCCCAAAGTGCTGGAATTACAGACTTGAGCCACTGCGCCCGGCCAGGTCTTCTTTTAATTTCTTTTCTTTTTCCTTTTTTATAAGCTGAAGTGCAGTGATATGATCATAGCTCACGGTAACCTTGAACTCTTGGGCTCAAGTAATCCTCCCACCTCAGCCTCCTGAACAGCTAGGGCAACAACAAACACTTGCCACCACAGCCTATTAATTAAAAAAAAAAAACTGACCGGGCTCGGTGGCTCAGCCTGTAATCCCAGTGCTTTGGGAGGCCGAGGTGAGTGGATTGCCTGAGCCCGCAGGTTCGAGACTCACCCGGGCAACTTGGTGAGACCTCATCTCTACAATAAATCAAAAATTAGCCAGGCGTGGTAGCACACGCCTGTGGTTCCAGCTACTTGGAAGGCTGAGGCGGAAGGATTGCTGGAGCCCAGCAGGTCGAGACCGCAGTGACTGGGAGCATGCCACTGCCCTCCAGTCTGGGCGACGGAGTGGGACTCCGACTTAAAAAAAAAAAATTTAGAAATAGGGTCTCAGCCGGGCTCGGTGGCTCAGCCTGTAATCCCGCACCTTTGGGAGGCTGAGGTGAGTGGATTGCCTGAGCCCGCGGGTTCGAGACCCGCCTGGGCAGCGAGACCTCATCTCTACAATAAATCAAAAAATCAGCCGGGCGTGGTAGCGCATGCCTGTAATTCCGGCTACTCGGAAGGCTGAGGCGGAAGGATCGCCGGAGCCCAGCAGGTCGAGGCTGCGGTGGCTGGAAGTGGCCACTGTACTCACTCCAGAGTGAGACTCCAACTCAAAAAAAAAAAAAAAAAGAAAAGAAATAGGGTCTCTAGCTTGCCCAGGCTGGTCTTGAACACGTGGCCTCAAGTGATCCTCCCCGCTCAGCCTCCCAAAGCGCTGGTTGGCATGAGCCACTGAGCTTGGTTTTTCTTTTGATTTACTTCAACAACATTCTGTACTTTTCAGAGTACAAATCTCATGCTTCTTTTGTTAAACGTATTCTTAAGTATTTTATTGCTTTTGATGCTAATGCAAATAAAGATTTAAAAAATCTTTATTTTTGGAGCGTCAGTTGCTAGTGTATGGGCATACAATCGACTTTTGTGTATTGATCTTATATCCTGCAACCTTGCTAAAATTATCCATTCGTCCTCACTTGTGCAATGTGCATTTATGCCTTATGATTTTCTTTGTTTTTGGAGTCAGAGTTTCACTCCGTCGTCTAGGCTAGAGTGTAGTGGCATGCTCACGGCCACCCCAGTGTTGACCTGCTGGACGCAGGCGATTCTTCCACTTCAGCCTTCCAAGTAGCTGGAACCACAGGCACGCACCACCATGCCTGGCTAATTTTTTGGTTTGTTGTAGAGATGAGGCCTTGCCAAGTTGCCCAGGCTGGTCTCGAACCTCTGGACTCAGGCAATCCTCTCACTTCCACTTCCCAAAGTGCTGGCATTATAGGCATGAGCCACCACGCCTGGTTTATTCCTTATAATTTTCTATATACAAGATCATGCTCTCTGTGAATAGAAATTATTTTACTGGCCTGCCATGGTGGCTCATACCTATAATCCCAGCACTTTGGGAGGCCAAGGTGAGGGGATTGCCTGAACTCACAGGTTCGAGACCAGCCTGGGCAACTTGGCGAGACCTCACCTCTCCAATAAATCAAAAAAATCAGCTGGGCATGGTGGCGCGTGCCTGAGGTTCCAGCACTTTGGAAGGCGGAGGCAAGAGGATTGCCTGAGCCCATGGGTACAAGACCAGCCTGGGCAACCTAGATTTGACAAGACCTCGTCTCTACAATAAACCAAAAAATTAGCCGGGTTTGGTAGTTTGCACCTGTAGTTCCAGCTTTCCAGCTTACATGGAAGGCTGAGGGAAAGGATCACCTGAGCCCAGCGGGTCGAGGCTGCGGTGGCTGTGAATGTGCCACTTCACTCCAGCCTGGGCAACAGAGTGAGAGTCCAACTCAAAAAGAAAAAAAAAAGAAACCATTTTGCCTTTTCTAATCACGATGACTTTCATTTCTTTTTCCTGCCCAATTGCTCTGGCTACAGCCTCCATTACCTTGTGGGATAGAAGGGGAAGGGGTAGCCCTCCTTTCTTGTTGCTGATCCCATGGGAAAAGCTATGAGTCATTCACCATTAAGTATGATATTAACCTTGGGGTTTTGTTTGTGTGTTTGTTTTTTGTGAGTTGGGGTATCTGTCACCCAGGCTGAAGTGCCCTGGCGTGATCCTGAGGATCAAGACTTACTGCAGCCTCAACCTCCTGGGCTCAGGAGATCCTCCTACCTCAGCCTCCTGAGTAGCTCAGACTCTAGGCGCGCACCACCATGCCCAGCTAATTTTTTTTTTTTTTGAGTTGGAGTCTCACTCTGTTGCCCTGACTGGAGTGCAGTGGCACACTCTCGGCTACCGCAGCTTCACACTGCTGGGCGCCGGCCATCCTTCCACCTCAGCCTTCCAAGTAGCTGGAACTACAGGCGTGTGCTACCACGTCTGGATAGTTTTTGATTTATTGTAGAGATGAGGTCTCGCCAAGTTGCCTGGGCGGGTCTTGGACCCAGGGGCTCAGGCAATCCACTCGCCTCAGCCTCCCAAAATACTGAGATTACAGGCTGAGCCACCGAGCCTGGCCTGATTTTTTTATTTTTTATTTTTGTAGAGACCAGGTCTTGCCACATTGCCCAGGCTGAGCTTGAACTCCTGGGCTCAAGCAGTCCTGCCTCAGCCTCCCAAAGTGCTGGAGCCACTGCACCCAGCCAAGCTGGGTTTTTTTTTTTTTATTGATGCACACGGGCAGACTTTCAATCCTGATCGGAGACTCCAAAGCCCTGACTCTTCCTGGCCCTGGAAGATAAAAGGAGTGGCCAGGTCAGTGAGGACTGCAGGGAGGAGATTCAGAGAAGTGTCAAAACTTAGGCAGGGTACAGTGGCACTTTGGAGACAGAGATGAGAGTTCGAGACCAGCCTCAGATGGGAGTTCGAGACTCCGTCTCTGCAAAAAATGTATAAAAATTAGCCAGGTGTGGTGATGTGTGCCTGTAGTTCCAGCTACTTGAGAGGCTTAGGCAGGAGGATCACCTGAGTCCAGGAGGTCGAGGCTATGGTGAGCCGTGATTATGCCCCTGCACCTGGGCGACAGGGTGAGACCCTGACTCAAAAAAAAAAGAGGAGCCGGGCTCCGTGGCTCAGCCTGTAATCCCGCGCCTTTGGGAGGCTGAGGTGAATGGATTGCCTGAGCCCGCGGGTTCAAGACCCGCCTGGGCAGGCGAGACCTCATCTCTACAATAAATCAAAAAATTAGCCGGGCATGGTAGTGTGCGCCTGTTGTTCCAGCCACTTGGAAGGCTGAGCTGGAAGGATCGCCGGAGCCCAGCAGGTCGAGGCTGTGGTGGCCGGGAGCAGCCACTGCACTCCTGTCTGGTCAACAGAGTGAGACTCCAACTCAAAAAAAAAAAGAGAGGGATAGCCGGGCTCAGTGGCTCAACCTGTAATCCCGCGCTTTGGGAGGCTGAGGTGAGTGGATTGCCTGAGCCCGCGGGTTCAAGACCCGCCTGGACAACTTAGCGAGACCTCATCTCTACAATAATAATAAAAAAAATTAGCTGGGCATAGTGGCACATGCCTGTAGTTCCAGCTACTTGGAAGGCTGAGGCGGAAGGATCGCCGGAGCACCGCAGGTCGAGGCTGCGGTGACCGGGAGCGGCCACTGCACTCCAGTCTGGGCGACAGAGTGAGACTCCAACTCAAAAAAAAAAAAAAAAGAGAGGGATAATTACAAAATCCACCTTCCAGGTCCACTGTGAGAATGACATAGGATTATCCTTGTAAAGAAAGCAGGCGGGGCGCAGTGGCTCAAGCCTGTCATCCCAGCACTTTGGGAGGCCGAGATGAGGGGATTGCCTGAGCCCAGGGGTTCGAGACCAGGCCAGGCAACTCAGCAAGACCTCATCTCTACAATAAACCAAAAAATTGGCTGGGTGAGGTGCCATGCACCTGTAGTTCCGGCTACTTGGAAGGCTGAGGTGGAAGGACCGCCGGAGCCCAGCAGGTCAAGGCTGCGGTGGCCGTAAGCATGCCACTGCACTCCAGCCTGGGCAGCGGAGTGAGAGTTCAACTCAAAAAAAAAAAAGAAAGAAAGAAAAGAAAGCACATCCCATACATTCTGATTATCATTGCCTTTATCATGGTCATTGTCTATCTCACCACCATCTACACTACTGTTGCCAGTGTTGCAGCAGCAGCCTCAGTGAAGAAACGATTTTTCTGATTTTGGGGGGGTGGGAGAGGATCTCACTCTGTCGCCCAGGCTGGAGTGCCATGACACCATCGCAGCTCACCACGGCCTCGACTTCCTGGGCTCAGGCGATCCTTCTGCCTCAGCCTCCCGAGTAGCTGGGATTACAGGCACGTGCCACCATGCCAGCTAATTTTTTTGACATTTTGTAGAGGCGAGGCCTTGCCATGCTGCCTAGGCTGGTCTCGAACTCATGCCTCAAGCGATCCTCCCACCTCAGGCTCATATATCTGCTCGCATTAACCTCCTTCTGTAAGTTCTGGGCACCGGGGGCATCTTTGTGAATCTTAATTCTGCCCTAAGAGGAGCAGCACCTCCCCCAGCTTGGGGTTTCATGGAGCTCCTCCATCTGCTTGCTGGGGAGCAGGTTCTTCAGGACACAAAGTCACTCACCTCTGGGGGTGGGGGGGGTGATTTCCCAGGCAACACAAACAATAGCCGATGACAATGACTAGCCCTGTTCCTCTGTGTTACAAATCTCTATTTCCTGTAGAGCCATGCCAGGCCCGATGGGGACTGGAACTCTGGCCCTGAATCCAAGAGATTCTAGTTCATGGGAGTGGGGGTGGCCTGAGCCACCTTCTCTTTTGTTTGTTTTTGGGTCGGATTCTCACTCTGTCACCAAGGCTGGAGTGCTGTGGCACGCTCATGGCTCGCTGTAGCCTCACCCTGCTGGGCTCAGACTCTTTCTGCCTCAGCCTCCCAAAGAGCTGGGACTACAGGCACGCGCCACCATGCCCTGCTAATTTTTTTATTTATTGTGGAGACAAGGTCTTACTATGTTGCCCAGGCTGGTCTCGAACTCCTGGGCTCATGTGATCCTACCACCTCAGCCTCCCAAAGTACTGGGATGACAGGTGTGAGCCACTGAGTCACCATCTCTAAGCCCCAGCTCGGTACTGAGGGTGGCGAGCCCAGAGGTTCCAGGCACAGAAATCTTAGAACAGTCCTATGATGTGTGTGCTTTCACTACTTATGGATGAATGTGTTTCTTTATCCAAAAAAAATCCATTGAGCCGCTATTGAGTGCCCGGCCTGTGCAAAGAAATGGGGGTGCGGTGACGACACGGACGCCCCAAGTCGCAGCCCACTTGGAGGACGCCCCTAGGAGGAGAGGGAGCCCCTGGATCAGATCAGACAGCCAAGGAGGGACAAAGATCACAAGTGGCAGCAAACACAGGAGGAAACATGGACCTGCTTTCAGTAGGCTGGCTGGGAAGGGCCCCTCTGAGGAGGTGGCATTTAAACAGAATTGCCGGGTGGGTGGCTCAGGTATGTAATCCCAGTCTCTCGGGAGGCTGAGGCGGGAGGATCACTTGCGCCCAGGAGTTTGAGACCAGCCTGGGCAATATAGCTAGACCCTATCGCCATAACAAATTTAAAAACTAGCCACATGTGATGGTGCAGGCCTGGGATCCCAGCTACTTGGGAGACTGAGGCAGGAGGATGGCTTGAACCCAGGAGGTTGAGGCTGCAGTGAGCCTGTATCGAACTCCAGTCTGGACAACGGGAGACCCTGTCTGTAATGAAAGAAGGGAGGGGGAGAAAGAGAGAAGGAAGAATAAACACAGGAAAAAAAATATATAACCGAAGGGATCTACTTTATCCAGGTGGATCGGGAAGGGACCCTCGAAAGAGGTGACATTTAAGCTGAGAACTGAAGGCTGAGAGGGAGCCAGCCATGCAGAGTGCATGGAAAAGCATTTCAGGTCCTGGAACCACCAGCACGAAACCCTGAGCTGCCTGCGGGCTGGACCAAAGGCCCCTGAGGCCGGAGTGGGGGAGCAGAGGCCTGGGGTGGAGGAGGTGAGGCCAGGAGGGGGCCGGCCAGATCACATGTGGGAGGGGGCACCCAGGAGGGAAGCAGGAGGGAGGGGCCAGAGCCCTTGAGGGTCTAAGCCGCCAAGTGGAGTCTTCCAGGAGGGAGCCAGGGGAGGCCCGACCTGGACGGGCACGGAGGGGGACATGGACCGACGTGGACAGAGCCAGGAGGTCATGGTTGGGATGCCAAGGGGAGGAGGAAAGGGAGCGGGTCTCTGTCCCGAGCGATGGTTGAGTCGGAGGACACATCCTCAGCTCCGAGCTCATCCTCTTCTCTTTTCCCAGCCAGAGATGTTTCTAGAACTTCAGGCCTACCCTGGAAAGGATAGCAGGCCAGCTGGACAGGCAGGAAAGCCCTCCCCAAGGTGGGCTTTTGCTCGATCCAAAGTGGGGCGAAGAAGAGGCGTCCAGTCCAGTTCTCTGTGTGACCTTGGGCAGTCACTGACCCTCTCTGGGCTTGTTTCTTCCATCTGTAGAACAGTCAGCCTCACTTTCCCCTCCGTGACTGAGACCAAGTATGAGAATGTACAGATATTGGGGGGGACCCAGAAAAACCCAGAATCATCTTTTGGAGGGCAGGCCCCTTGCAGTCCAGGCTTGCCCGCTAGGTAAGTGTTCCAGGAACCCATCAGCATCTGTATACCAACTAGTGTTGTTGTAAGAGGCTGCGATGGGCTTCAGTGAATTTCTTCTTCTTTCTTTTTTTTTTTTTTTGAGTCGGAGTCTCACTCTGCAGCTCAGGCTGGAGTGCAAGGGCACGCTCCCAGCCACCACAGCCTCCGCTGGCTGGGCTCAGGCAATCCTTCCGCCTCAGCCTTCCAAGTAGCTGGCACTACAGGTGTTTGCCTCCATGCCCAGCTGATTTTTTGATTTATTGGAGAGAGGAGGTCTCATCATGTTGCTCAGCCTGGTCTCGAACCCTGGGCTCAGGCAGTCCCCTCGTCTCGGCCTCCCAAAGTGCTGGGATGACAGGCTTGAGCCACCGCACCCGGTCTAGTGAATTTCATCTTGGAGAATCTTGCCTGTTTCACGATGAGTGATTGACTCAGTCAACCTGCCCACACTGCACTGAGTGTCCAGCAGTTTTTGACCAAAAAAGGCATGACCCCCGTGCCCTACTCTCCCAATTCACAAAGCCTCTCCCCAAGTGACTTTTGTTTCCCAGATGAAAAATGGCCTCCAGCCGGGCTCTGTGGGTCAGCCTATAATCCCGCGCCTTTGGGAGGCTGAGGTGAGTGGACTGCCTGAGCCCGCGGGTTCGAGACCCGCGTGGGCAGCGAGACCTCATCTCTACAATAAATCAAAAAATCAGCCGGGCATGGTAGCACGCGCCTGTAATTCCGGCTACTCGGAAGGCTGAGGCGGAAGGATCGCCGGAGCCCAGCAGGTCGAGGCTGCGGTGGCCAGGAGCGGCCACTGCACTCCAGTCTGGGCGATAGAGTAAGACTCAAAAAAAAAAAAAGAAAAATGGCCTCCAAGGGGAATGTTTTGCCCATGTGGAAGAGGTGAAACAAAACGGCAGAAGCACTAAAACGCCTCAAAATTGGCGCGTTCAAAAATTGTTTTGAGCAGTGGAAAAAACATCACAATAGGTGAATTGCATCAAATGGAGAGTATTCGGAAGGTGACTGAAGTTTAAACGTGTAAGAATAAATACATAATTTTTTATAAGTAAATCCATTTTTGGGGTCACCCTTTTTGTGGGTTTTTTTTTTTTTAGCAGGAGTCACACTCTGTCACCCGGGCTGGAGTGCAGTGGCACACTCACAGCCACCGCAGTCTCGACCTGCTGGGCTCAGGCCATCCTTCCAAGTAGCTGGAATCACAGGTGTGCACCACCACACTTTGCCAATTTTTAAAATTTACTGTAGAGATGAAGTCTCTCAAAGTTGCCTAGGCTGGTCTCGAACCCGCAGGCTCAGGCAATCTTCTCGCCTCGGCCTCTCAAAGTGCTGAGATTACAGGTGTGAGCCACCATACTCAGCTATCCCTTGTATTTTTTTTTTTTTTTTTTTTTTTAGTTGGAGTCTCACTCTGTCGCCCAGACTGGAGTGCAGTGGCCGCTCCTGGCCACCACAGCCTCGACCTGCTGGGCTCCGGTGGTCCTTCTGCCTCAGCCTTCCGAGTAGCCGGAATTACAGGCATGCGCTACCACGCCCAGCTGGTTTTTTTTTATTTATTGAAGAGATGAGGTCTCGCTGCCCAGGCGGGTCTCGAACCCGCGGGCTCAGTCAATCCACTCACCTCAGCCTCCCAAAGGCGCGGGATTACAGGCTGAGCCACCGAGCCCGGCTATCCCTTGTATTTTAAAGCACTTTACAACAGGCAAGGAGGTTACTGTCATTCCCACAGACCCTGGTGCAAAAATGCGCCTCTCTGTCACCTCTGAGCCTTTGCTCAAGGGCTTTGGGCGGGGTCCTTCGAACGACAGTGGGGCCACATCACGTCTCCTCTTGACGAAGAGAATCTGAGGCACAGTTGTGACATGGTTGGCCCGAAGTCTCATTCTAATAGAGGCAGAGGGGTAAACCCCCAGTCAGACCATGACAGAGGCCCCTCTGGGCACTTGCTGCATGCCAGGCCCATGCAAGGGGCTCTGCGTGGTGGCGTGTCACTTGCACGACAGACCTGCCCGAAAGGCTTCGTTGTCACGAGCGCAAAGGGTGGTGGCCCATGGGGGTTCACAGGCCCTGGGGTCTGACCAGAAAGAAGCTGGATGTTCCTGGCCGGTATTTAAGACAAATGTAGAATGTTGATGTCTCCCTGCCCGGGTGTAGTGGCTCATGCCTGTAATCCAGCACCTTAGGAGGCCAAGGCAGAAGGATTGCTTGAGCCACGAGTCTGAGTCCAGCCTGGGCAACAGAGCAAGACCCCATCTCTACAAAAAAAGTTAAAAATTTAGCCAGGCATGGTGGTGCACACCTGTAGTCTCAGCTACTCAGGAGGCAGCGGGGGGAGGATCACCTGAGCCCAGGAAGTTGAGGCTGCAGCGAGCTGTGATCCAGCCTGGGCGACAGAGTGAGACCCCGTCTCTAAAAAAAATCCCTCTCCCTGAGCTCTGTCATGTGCGAGGCAGTGTTCCAGGCACTGATGAGCCGAAGACACAACTCCTTGCCCTCATGGGCAGGAGGAAGACAGTTGGGAATGTCAGGTGACCAGGAGGACAAACAGCAGAACTTCCTTGGCTCTGAGCCGGAGGCTGCAGAGACCTCATGCCTCGGGCTGCCGTGGCTGAGAATGTCAACCACCACTGTCTCATTGGCAGCTGCATCTTGCCGCGAGGTCGTCTGGATTCCCATGACAGGCAGGGAAACTGAGGTAGCCAGGAATGCTAAGGAACTTCTCCAAAAAGGCACAGGTGGGCAGGGGTTAGGAATGGACGGCAGGCCTCCAGGCAGGCCTCCAGGCAGGCCTGGAGCTCTCCTGCCGTGCTGGGTCCACGCCTCCCTCCCAGCGGAATCAGGGCGGATTAAGGACTCGGGTTGTGAAGGCCTCGCATGCATGGTCCGGTGATGACCCATCATTCATTCGCTCACGTGAGGATGATGATGAAACCACGAGCCTGGCCGGGTGCGGTGGCTCACACCTGTGATCCCAGCACTTTGGGAGGCTGAGGCGGGAGGTTCACTTGCGCTCAGTCTTGAGACCAGTCTGGGCAGCCTAGCAAGAGCTTGTCACTACGGAACATCAGCATATCAGCTGGTCGTGGTGGCGTGTACCTGTAGTCCCAGCTACTTGGGAGGCTGAGGCAGGGGATTGCCCGAGCCCAGGAGGTCGAGGCTGCAGTGAGCCGGGAGGGCACCACAGTGCTCCAGCCTGGGCGACGGAGTGAGACCCTGCCTCAAACAAACAAACCGAGATGAGCCAAACAGATGGCATTCATTCCACGGCATCCTCATGTCCCTGGGCGGAGCTGCGTGAGGTCTCTGTGTTCCTCAGGCTCCAGGCAGACCGCCCATCCTGTCTCTGGAGGGCAGGGGCAGGAGGGGGCTTCAGCGGGGTCCCGGCGTGCCCCCAAATCCCAGCCGCCTTCACCATGCTGCGTGTTCCCGCTTGAATGGTCCGAGGCACCTCGGCCAGAGCCAGACCCTTGCCACCCTGCACCCAGGCAGGCCGGCTCCTCTTCCAGGGTCCCTGCAGCCTACAAGTGGCACCCGTCATCCCCGGGCTGTCCTCCAGGGGCCTGGAGTCCTCCCTCTCCGCCAGCCCCCACATCCAGCCTGTGGCCAGGGCCTGTCCACCCGACTTCTCGACTCTCCTCAAATGCCTCCCCTGGCCTCCATTTCCACAGCCTCCTCGTCACCCCAGCCCCTCGAAGGCCTCCCTGCCTGATCTCTCACCCGGCACCACCCTGCAGGGATCCTCTAAAGGGCAACTCAGACGCCATGACTTCCTGGCTGCGGACTCTTCCATCTTCCTGCTGCGCTGGAGCAAAGACCACTCGTTCAGGTGCCCCAGCCTGTCGGGACCGGGACCCAGGCCGCCCCTGCCCTGCGGCCCCAGGGGATGGCATTCCCAGGTGGGAGGAGCAGGGCTCAGGCTGTGGGTGAAAGCCGGTCGAGTGAGGCCAACTCACTGTGTGGCCTCAGGCAGTCCCTGTGCCTCTCTGGTCTCAGGTCGCCTCAGTTGTAAAATGACCCACCCGGCCGGGTGCTCAGACTGTCATCCCAGCACTTTGGGAGGCCAAGGTGAGGGGATTGCCTGAGCCCGCGGGTTCGAGACCCACCCGGGCAACTTGGCGAGACCCCGTTTCTACAATAAGTCAAAAATTAGCCACGCGTGGTAGCACGTGCCTGTAGTTCTGGTTGCTTGGAAGGCTGAGGCGGGAGGATCGCCGGAGCCCAGCAAGTTGACGCTGGGGTGGCTGTGAGCGTGCCACCGTGCGCCAGCCTGGGCGATGGAGTGAGACTCTGACTCAAAAAGAAATATACACAGACAGGGGAAAAAAGGACTAAGAGATGACGGGATTGGAAAGAGAGTTCATTGGAGTCGTCAAAAGAGAGAAAATAGGCAGAAACAATGTTTGAGAGACGACGGCTGATGATAAGCTTCCAGAACTGATGGAAGACGCCAACCATGGCTTCAAGTCCTAAGAAAGAAAAATAAAAGAATCCACACCTCAGTTCATCCTGGAGAAGCAGGAGAAAATAAAAGTAAGGAGAGAACGTTCCTAAAAGCAGTTGGGGGGGAGTCGGTAACAGCCAGATTCACTTTCTCTTTCCTTCCTCCCTTCCTTTCTTTTCTTTTTTTTTTTGTCAGAGTCTCACTCTGTCACCCAGGCTGGAAGGCAGTGGCACACTCCTGGCCACCGCAGCCTCGATCCGCTGGGCTCAGGCAATCCTTCCACCTCAGCCTTCCAAGTAGCCGGAACTATAGGCACACACCACCACACCCAGCTAATTTTTTCATTTATTTTTATTTATTTGTTTATTTATTTTTAGTTGGAGTCTCACTCTATCGCCCAGACCGGAGTGCGGTGGCCGCTCCCGGCCACCGCAGCCTCGACCTGCTGGGCTCCGGTGATCCTTCTGCCTCAGTCTTCCGAGTAGCCGGAATTACAGGCACGCGCTACCACGCCCGGCTGATTTTTTGATTTATTGCAGAGATGAGGTCTTGCCACGTTGCCCAGGCTGGTCTCGAACCCGTGGGTTCAGGCAATCCTCTCGCCCTGGCCTGCCAAAGTGCTTGGATTACAGGCTTGAGCCACGGCACCGGGGCTTTTTCCTTTTTCAAAATGTGTATACATTTTTTTCTGAAACCCTCTGTACATATTCTTTTGAGTCAGAGTGTCGCTGTGTTACCCAGGCTAGAGTGCAGTGGCACAATCATGGCCACTGTAGCCTCAACCTGCTGGGCTCAGGGGATCATTCTGCTGCAACCTTCTGAGTAGCCGGAGCTATAGGTGCATGCCACCACACCCAGCTAATTTTTTTATTTCATTTTATTTTTTGAGTCGAAGTCTCGCTCTGTTACCCAGGCTGGAGGGCAGTGGCATGCTGCTCACGGCCACCGCAGCCTCGACTTGCTGGGCTCCGGTGAGCCTTCCACCTCGGCCTTCCAAGTGGCTGGAACCACAGGCACACGCCACCACACCTGGCTCCTTTTTTAATGTATTGGAGAGACGAGGTCTTGCCAAATTGCCCAGGCTGGTCTCGAACCCGTGGGCTCAGGCAAACCTCTCACCTCGGCCTCCCAAAGTGCTGGGATTATAGTCGTGAGTCACCGTGCCCAGTCCAGCCTTCTTTTTTGTTTTTTGGGGGGAGTGGTAGAGACCAAGCGCCCAGTCCCTCCCGCCTGCCTCCCCTCCATCCCCACCCCCTCCACGGGGCCCCCACGGAGAGAGAGATTTGCATGTATTGGAATCTCACAAGCAGCAAAACCATCAGCTCAGCCTGGCCTGCGTCCTCAGGGCTCCCACCTCCGGAGCAAGATGCCAGCCATCTGAGGACACAGGGACCCTTTCCTCCCCAGAGCCCAGAGCCCCCAGGGGTCCCGAGGCCTGCAAAACGGGGCGCTGAAGGCCCCCCTTCCCGCTGGCTGGCGGCTGCTCATTCCGCAGGATCCGTGGGCGCCTGTGACTCACCTCCCCCCTCCCCCCTCTCTGGGTAAATGTCAAGGAACGTCAGCTATCCCACCTCCCTTGGCAGCGCCCCCCCTTCTTTTTGGCGGTGCTGTTTACCTCGCTGGATCAATCAGCGTTCAGGGAGAAAATAGAAACCCTTTTAGATCCAATTAATGAAAATTGGGCGTCGGGAATGTGCCTGCTTAAAATTTCACGACTGGGCTGGGGAGGGCAGGAGGCTCGGCCTGCGCCCTTGCTGGAGCCCCTGGGAGGCCCCTCGAACCCTCAATTCCTGGGGGGTGAGCCGGGGGTGGGGGGAGGACTGGGTCCTGGTGAAGCGCCTCAGTAGACGGAGCCAAAGCGGCCTCTGGGCTGCTACCTTGAGGACAGGCAGGGTTGGGGTGCAGGTGGCAGTCAGATGAGCGGAAGTGACTCCCGCCTCACACAGGCCTGGCACAGGCGTCCCCTCCTCCACCCCGGCCCCAACCCCTCAGGGATGTGCGGTTCATCCCTCAGCCTCGGCACCCCAGGAACTGCTGGGACTTGGGGGGGGGTCTCCCGTCTGCACGTGACCATCAAGGGTGGGCAGGCCTGGCTGTAACCCCAGCACAGCCACAGCTCAGCCATGGCGGGCTGTGTGACCTTGAACCTTCTGGGCTGCTTTTACTTTTTAGCTGCAAAACGGGACGGTCGTGTGTATGCTTCATAGGGTGACTGGCAGGAGGCCACCAGAGAAGGCGTGAAGAGCCCTCGGCCTCCTGCCAAGATCCCGCCTGTGCCCCCAGCAGCCACCCCCACCCGCCTCAGAGCCGGGCCTCCCCTGCCCGAGACTGCCCGATGGCACCCACCGCTCTCCACAGAGACCCATGGGCACTGGAAGTCTCCTCAGTGTGGGGCATCTGGGTCCTGGCCGGTAGGACGGCCTCCCAGACAGCCTGCGACTCCCCACTTGACAGCGAGGGTGAGGACAGACTCAAAGAGTCATAGGGCCAGCCGCGCCAGGACACAAACCGGCTCTGCCGGACCCCGTGCGGTGGCGGCCCCTCCCTGATCCTGGACACTGCAGCTCTGAGGTCATGAGAGGGACCAGGATGAAAAGATGAAAGAGGCCGGCTGCAGCGGCTCACACCTGGAATCCCAGCACTCTGGGAGGCCGAGGTGGTAGGGTCGCTTGAGCCCAGAAGTTGGAGACTATCCTGGGCAGCACAGTGAGGCCTCATCTCTACGGGAAAAAAAAAATTATCCGGGTGTGGTGGTGCACACTTGTAGTCCAGCTACTTGGGAGGCTGAGGAGTGAGGATCACCTGAGTCCACTGCACTCACCACTGGGCGACAGAGCAAGACAGTGACTCATAAACAAACAAACAAATAAATAAAACAAAGGATAAGAGGAATTTCTCAGTCTTCAAGTACTTGCACATTCAAACGACCTCGCTTCTCTGGACCTCAGTTTACTCGTCCGTGAAATGGGAAGCCAGTCTGATGCCCCACACGACTGAGGCCTCTCCCTGCCTCGTGGCAAGCTGTCCAGGCAGTGGACAGACACAAGCAGGCGCGCGACCCCGCTCCACCGCGTGCCCCGCAGTTCGCTCTCCGTGCTCCCCACGCCGCAGCCGGAGACGCCTCCCCCAAGGCCTGCCCTGAAGAACGGGTCCAGCCATGGGGTCGGGACGCGCTGGCGGACGGGGCTGGACCTCTTTCCATCGGGCCCTCGCAGGGTCCCGTCAGGGCTGGAGCCCCATGACGCCCCTCGTGGCTTCTCCCTCTCGGTGCCGCCCCACGCAGCGCCTCCCAGTCCCTCCCAAGAGCCATCTGCCCCGGGTCCTGGCTCAGGTTCTGCTCCGGGACAGGCTGGGCTAGGACGGGGTGGGGGCGGGCGGTGACTCCGGCAGCCTGTGCGCGACCCCGCGAGCCCCTGATGGGCCGAGAGGAAGGTGCGCGGGCCGCGCATGCGCAGGAGCAGTGAATGGCCGCGGCTTCCCGGGGCCACGTGCGGCGGCGAGAGCCTCCTTCCTGCACCCGGCTGGGCTCGGCCCCAGGGGCGGTCCCGGCAGCCCCCGCCCCTCGAGGGCCACACCCTGTGTGGACAGACCCCACGAGGGGTGCACAGCCAAGCGAGGGGGTCGTGACAAAGTGGCAGGGTGCCACAGGAGGGGGGGGGACGCCCCTGGGCTCCCGCCTGCAGGTGGGGCGGGTGACCGGGTGGGGCAGGTGGCACAGGGTCTTGCCAGGGAAAGGGTCTTAGCAGATGGAACAGCTGGGATGGCACGGGGGTGGAGGAGGGGCGGGGGATGGGCAGGGACGAGGCTGGGGAGACCCAGAGGCTCGGGCTCCCCGCAGCCGATGTCCCACGCCGCGGCCAGCCGGGCCTCCGCTGGCCTCCAGGTGACGCCTGGCTCCTGGCCCTGGCAAAGCACTCAGGCCCGGGTGGCACAGATGTCCCTCCACCCTGCCAGCAGCAGCTGAGGCCCTTGTGGGAGCGCTGGCTCCAGAGGGTGCATACAGGAGGAGGGACCCCAGCTGTGCCCAGGTTCCAGAGGGGCTCTGCCAGGTTTGGAGAGGCCCAACAGGAATGGCATGGACAAAAAGCCACATCAACGAAGGCCCGAATATACCACGCAGCTGTGCAGCCCAGCCCTGCCTGGGCTGTTCCAGGAAGCGGCCATGAGCACCTCCCTGGGCTCCCACAGCTGGGGGTTGAGGACAGTGCCCGCCCATCTTCTCACACGCAGGGGCTGGACACCTCAGAGGTGGCACGGCGTCCAGCTAGCCAGCCCAGGCGAGACCCTGCTGCGGGAACAGCAACCCCAAAATCCCAGCAACTCAACTAGCAGACACCTGCTCTCACGAAAGCTTTATGGCCTCTGCTCTGCTCCACATGGCCACTCAGGGACCCAGGCCAGGGCCTCTCCCCTCTTTCAGATTCTCATCTAGCACAGGTGGCCTTCTCAGTCACCACGACAGCAGAGGAGCGGCCGGATGCACTGGCTCACACCAGTGATCCCAGCACTTTGGGAGGCCGAGGCAGGAGGATCCCTTGAGACCACCCTGGGCAACATAGCAAGAGCTCATCTCTGATGCGGGAGGATTGCCAGAGCCCAGCAGGTGGAGGCTGCGGTAGCTGTGATCGTGCCACTGCACTCCGGCCTGGGTGACAGAGTGAGTCTCTCACTAAAAATAAATAAAAAATAAAAACAGGGGAGGAGACCCCAGGGAGGTCAGCTCTGGTCCTTGCGTGCTCAGCCCGGAGGAGACACGTGTCCCTTCACCGTCAGCCCAGAGACGCAGAGGGACTGGAAGCCAGAGAACACAGGTGGGACGGCAGGGGAGCACCGGCAGGGGCGAAGTCCCAGGGTGGGCCCCAGATTTGGCAGCCTTGGCCATGCAGCTCAGCCTCTCAGTGTCTCAGTCGCTTCACCTGGCAAGTCCGGGTAAGGATGGTCTCCGCCTCTCTGGGTTGGAGCGAGGTCTAGGAGGTAGAGTTAGTAAACATATTTCTTCCCACTGACCCTGGCCGCCACCAACTGTCCCTCTGTTATGTGTCCTTGTCAGCTTCTTTGACTGCAACGGTTGTTAGTGGGAACTGTCAAACGTTTTATTGCATGTTCTCTTATTTTTTTATTTCTTCATATTTTTTGAGTTGGGGTCTCCCTCTGTCGCCCAGGCTGGAGTGCAGTGGCACAATCGCGGCTCACTGCCACCTCAACCTCTTGGGCTCAGGCAATCCTCCTGCCTCGGCCTCCTGAGTAGCTTGGACTACAAGGCACACACCACCACGCCTGGCTAATTTTCTTTTTTTTGAGTTGGAGTCTCACTCGGTCGCCCAGACTGGAGTGCAGTGGCCGCTCCCAGCCACCGCAGCCTCCACCTGCTGGGCTCCGGCGATTCTTCCGCCTCAGCCTTCTGAGTAGCCGGAATTACAGGCATGCGCTACCATGCCCGGCTGATTTTTTGATTTATTGTAGAGATGAGGTCTCGCCTGCCCAGGCGGGTCGAACCCGCAGGCTCAGGCAATCCACTCACCTCACCCTCCCAAAGGCGCGGGATTACAGATTACAGGCTGAGCCACCGAGCCTGGCTCTAATTTTTTAATTTTTTTGTAGAGACGAGGTCTTGCTATGTTGCCCAGGCTGGTCTTGAACATTCCCCTGGGCTCAAGCCATCCTCCCGCCTCAGCCTCCCAAAGTGCTGGGATGACAGGAGTGAGCCACCATGCCCAGCCAGCGTGGTCTCTAATTTTGTAACATCGAGCTGAAAAACGAGAGGGCAGAACCCCATGCCAAAAGAGTGGGGAGGAGGGGCTCGTCAGTGTCACATGACCAAGGGCAGCCATCGCAGGAGCCGCTGAAAGCCACCAAGCTGAACTCCCACTGGACTTGCCCTGGTTGGAATCTGGACACGGGGCTGGAAGTGGTGATGTGACGTGAGAAAATCGAAAAACACTCAAAATAGTGAAGGTGGATCATGTCTACAGAGGCAAGGGGGTTGGGCGTGGTTGGCTGGAGCCTGTCATCCTAGCACTCTGGGAGACCAGGGCTGGAGGATTGCTCGAGCCCAGGAGTTCAAGACCAGCTTAGGCAACATAACAAGACCTCATCTCTACCAAAAAAAAAAAAAAAAAAGAAGAAAACTGAAAAAATTAGCCGGGCGTGGTGGCACATGCCTCTAGTCCTAGCCACTCAGGGGGCTGAGACAGGAGGATCGCCTGAGCCCAGGAGGCCGAGGCTGCAGTGAGCAGTGACTGTGCCCCTGCACTCCAGTCTGGGTGACAGAGTGAGACCCGACTTAGGAAAAAAAAGGGGGCAAGGAAACAGAAGCCCCCGTTATCACTTGTCAGTCTGGAAGATGGTCGCACGTTCACCTCCCAGGAGTTTTCTTCAGGGATGTGTTGGAAGGAAGAGTTTTCTGCCATGGGGTGCCCAGTCTAGGTGCTCCGAGGCGGGGGGGTCAGAGGAAGGGGTGACCAGCTTCAGGGGAAGTTGATGTCCAGAAGAGGTGGCATTTGGGGTTGGCCTGAAAGGGTAAACAAGGTCATACCCCAGAGGAAAGGACCCTTGAAGGTCAGCTCTCTCCCGTCCATTCCCAAGCCCTTCCTCCCTTCCTGTCTCCGTCGCAGAGGCTGAGAAAGCTGTATGTGTACTTTTCCAGCCTTTCTTGCAGCTAGAAGAGGCCACGTGACCACGTCGTGGCCAATGGCATGTAAGGGGATGTCTGCTGGGGGTTTCCGGGAAAGATGTTTTCTTCCCTGGTAGCAGGGGAGCCGCCTCTGAGAGTCAGATTTTATGCTACCTGCTGTCAAGGGCATTTCTAAGGGATGCAAGGTCCCACCCAAGAAGAGGCTGCCGGAAATGAGTGGATTTCACCTCCACAACCCGTCTCAGGAAAGGGAGCTTTCATCTGGGCATAGAATGTTCCACAGTATCACCCAAAATTAGAAATAGGAGTGTTCCAGGCCCAGGCACAGTGGCTCACGCCTGTCATCTCAGCACTCTGGGAGGCTGAGGTGGGAGGATTGCCCAGGAGTTTTTGAGACCAATCTGGACAGCATAGTGAGATCTCATCTCTACAAAAAATCAAAAATTTGCCGGGTGTGGTGGTGTGTGCCTGTAGTCCCATCTATTTGGGGGGCTGAGGCAGAAGGATTGCCTGAGCCCAGGGGGTGGAGGCTGTGGTGAGCTGTGATTGTGTCACTGAGCTCCAGCCTGGGTGGCAGAGTGAGGCCCCTACTCAAAAAGAGAAGACTGTTCTGAAATAGCTCTGGTCCAAATGCATCTGGGTTCCCCTGGAGAAGGGCTCTCCCCGGGCAGCCCCCCCATCCTTAAACATCCTGAGCTGTGTCCCACCCCCAAACCTTTGTCCACGTTGGTGCCCCCACCTGGTGCCTGACCACCACCCTCTCAACCCTGAACCTAACCTACTCAGGCACCTCTGGGTGTCTAAGACAGTGTGTCTTTTCTGAAGCCTCCCCTTAGACTCTTTTTTTTGCTTGTTTTTGAGTCAGGATCTCTCTCTGTCACTCACTCAGGCCAGAGTGCAGTGGTACGATCATGGCTCACCACAGCCTCGCCTTCCTGGGCTCAGGCAATCCTCCCACCTCAGCCTCCCGAGTAGCTGGGACTACAAGCATGCACCACCATACCTGGTTAATTATTTTTTGCAAAGTCATGGTCTCGTTATGTTGCCCAGGCTGGTCTCAAACTCCTGGTCTCAAGCGATTCTCCTGCCTCGGCTTCCCAAAGTGCTGAGATTACAGGCAGGAGCCACTCCCCGACCTGCCCTTATATTCTCTCCTTTTTTTTGTTTTTGAGTTGGGGTCTCACTCCATCACCCAGGCTAGAGCGCAGTGGCACACTCATGGCCACCCCAGCATCGACCTGCTGGGCTCCAGCTATCCTTCCGCCTCAGCCTTCCAAGTAGCTGGAACTGCAGGCATGTGCTACCATGCCCAGCTAATTTTTCATTTATTGTAGAGATGAGGGTTCACCAAGTTGCCCGGGCTGGTCTCGAACCCGTGCGCTCAGGCAATCCCCTCGCCTCGGCCTCCCAAAGTGCTGGGATGACAGGCTGAGCCACCGAGCCTGGCTCCTTATATCCTCAGTGCACCCTTCGAGAGCTCCCACTGCATGCCTGGTGCTAAGCCCGGTGGTCGAATCAGAGCTGTGGACAAGGCACAGCAACCACGGCAGTGTGAGACAGACGTAAACTCAGCACGCACCATTCACTCACCACCTCGTTGCAATTGTGACAAAGGCCACGAAAAAACACAGGGCCCCACAGCAGCATGGAACAGGGAACCTGGCCTGGGGGAGAGTGTCCCCAAGGAGGTGACACTTAAACTGAGAACCAAAGGACAACAGAGGCTGATCCCACAGAAATCTGGACACCCTCCCAAGCACATCGGACAGTCCTAAAGTTGACCGACCCTTCCTCCACCCTGCGCTCCCCCTCCAGTAAAAAGGGCCCTCCCCCCCACCTTCACCCCTGCGGTTCTTCATTTTGGCACCTACAGCTCTCTCTGTCTCGGAAGTGTCTTCATATGTCTGTCTCCCCCACCAGCCAGCTCCTAAGGGCAGGGGCCAGGTCGGGCTCGTTGTTTTATACCCAGCTTCCGGTTCAGGACCCAGCACAAGAGGGGGTCAGCAAGTCTCAGCTGACGAAAAAGGGATGAGTGGATGGTGGACGGATGAACAGATTGGAGAGTGGATGGATGGATAGACGGATGGGAGACTGGATAAGAGATTTGATGGACAGATGGAAGATTGGCTGGATGAATATATGGGAGACTGGATAGATGGATGGAAGGATGGAGAGATGGATGGGTGGGTGGATGGATGGATGGTTGGATGGGAGAGTAGATGAGAGATTTGATGGACAGATGGGAGATTGGCTGGATGGATGGATGGATGGGGGACTGGATAGATGGATGGATGGATGGATGGACGGACGAATGAGATTGGATGGATAGATAGATGGATGGATGAATGAGAGATGGCATGGACAGATGGATGGATGGTGGATGGATGGGCAGATGTGTGAGTGGAGGTACGGATGAACAGGTAAGAGACTGGATGGATGGATGGATGGGTGAGTGCCTGGACGAGTGGTGGGTGAGTGGACGAATGAATGGATGGGCGGACGGAAGTATTAGTGAAAAGGTGGATGGGTGAGTGGACATTCAGATGAGGGGCGGGTGTGGGAGTCGCAGCATGGAAGGTGTCGCTCACCCTACACAGAGTCCTGAAGGAAGCACAACCAGGGCTTTGCTCAGGAAGAAGCAGGGTTTCCATCTGTGTACATATCATAGTTTGACAGAGCTTTCTATAGAAGGTGACCCACTGTCTCTCATGACGAGAGACGAAGACATGAGAGTTGGCTCTCCCCGTCCTCTGCGTGCACCTGCATGACTCAGCCCTCGCCCCAGCTCATCTGATTATCTCCACATCCCCCGTGGTTCTGAATCACCTGGAAGTGTCTAAGGAGTGTGACACCGGGTCCTCTTCCCAGATCGGCGAACTCAACTTCCAGGACTGGAGCCCAGACATCCATCATCACAAAAGCTCCCTCGGTGACTCGCCTTTGCAACCAGGCCTGGGAACCCCTGCGCTGAGACGTCGTCATGCTGATTTCTGAGGCGGAGAGCAAGTAACACGCGACTAGCTTCCGCCCCGGACAGAACCGGGGGCTGGCACGGGGGAGCAGGAGACCCCCACACCTAAGAAAGGGTGTGTCAGGATAGGGCAAACTCTGCAGTCAGACACACCCGCAGAGGCTAGCTGGGGACCTCACCTCCTCAAGCCTCAGAGTTTCCCCACCTGTAAAATGCAGTTCCTGGTAGAACCTACCTAATAGGGTCCAGTAAGGGGCCACACAGCAAAATCCAGCCTGACTCGCATTAAGGGCTCAACAGAGGCAAGCGATAATCATTACTCTTGTGGGGTAGGGTCACGGGCCCCTTGTGAGAAGCGAACTGGAGAAACAGCCTTGGCTGGCGTGTCCCAGGCTCAGCGGACAGCCCTCCCGTCAGATGCTCGGGAAATAAGACCACTCTCAGGCACCGCGCCCCCCGACACCCGACTCTGGGGCAGAAGGCGGGAGACAGAGCCCCCCAGCCAGGGCAGGCAGGTTGTGGGAGCCGAAGCAGAGGCCAGGGCTGGGTCGCAAGGGGTCAGGGGTCGGGGGCCGCGGGAAGACCCGAGGCTGGGAGGCGACAGAGCGTGCTGGGACTGAGAGGCACAGGCTGGGAGTCACACAGCCCGGTGGGCCTGGTGCCTGAACAGCCACTCGGAGCTGTGTAACATGGCCGCCTGGGACTCTGCGTGTGGGCCGCCTTGAGCGAAACACGGGCTGGTGATGGCGCCCGCTCACAGGCTTCGGTGAGGAGCGGGCGAGACCATGTGCGGAGGGCCCCTCGGACAGGCTCGCTCTCCGGGCCACGACTGGGGAGTGCATAGCACTGGCGTCTCTACACAAGCTGTATTTTGTGGGAGGGGGTTGAGTCGGGGTCTCACTCTGTCGCCCAGGCTGGAGGGCAGTGGCACCATCCCAGCTCCCCGCAGCCTTGGGCTCAGGCGATGCTCCCACTTCCGCCTCCCGAGTAGCTGGCACGCACCCCCATGCCCAACTCATTTTTTAAAAAATTTTTGTGGAGATGAGGTCTGGCTGTATTGCCCAGGTGGTCTCCAACTGCTAGACTCAAACGATTCTCCTGCCTTGGCCTCTCAACGTGCTGGGATTATAGGTGCGCACCACCGCACTGGCCAGACATTGTTTTCTGAGGCACTGGGGAAGCGTGGGAAGCCCCATCATCCCCCCATCCTGATGCCCTCCCCCACCGGAGACTCAGAAGGGTCCGAAAGAGTCCTTTGTAGCCAGGCTCAGTGGCTCAGCCTGTAATCCCGCGCCTTTGGGAGGCTGAGGTGAGTGGATTGCCTGAGCCCGCTCCAGGTTCGAGACCCGCCTGGGCAGCGAGACCTCATCTCTACAATAAATCAAAAAATCAGCCGGGCGTGGTAGCGCGCACCTGTAATTCCGGCTACTTGGAAGGCTGAGGCGGAAGGATCGCCGGAGCCCAGCAGGTCGAGGCTGCGGTGGCCGGGAGCGGCCACTGCACTCCAGTCTGGGTGACACAGTGAGACTCCAACTAAAAAAAAAAAAAAAAAGAGTCCTTCGTGTTGGAGTTGCACCCGGATGCCAGGGCCACAGAGTGGTCCTTCTGTTCGTCTTACCAACAGGGGACAGAGCCGGGCTCTGTGCCAGGCCCTGCCCTGGGGCCTGGGACCCTCCACCGGCAACCCTCGGTCCTCCCCACGGACCTTCCATAGCCTCTGTCCCATGAGAGGCTTGGGCCTGCATTTCTTTGTGCCTCGAGCCTCTGCCTCCTCCGGCTTCCTGCTCTTCATGGGTGGGAAGCCTTTGGTCTCAGAACAAAAGGACCCCGACATCCACAGGCATTTCAAATGGAACCCGTGGCTTGGACCGTTGACTCCAGAGGGTTCCCAGGAGCATTGCAGGGCAAGCTGCCCTGCCTTGGCCTCGGACCCCCCTTCCAGAATCCCGGAAAGCTGCAGAGGACGAAGACCTCCCGCCTTACGGCTGAGTGACAGACCATCGTGGGGGATGACCCGGGTCCTGCTGGGGGCAAGACCCCAGGAGAAGAAACAGGGGTTCTGGGCTCAGTGGTTCATGCCTGTCATCCCAGCACTTTGGGAGGCTGAGGCGGGAGGTTAGCTTGAGCCCAGGAGTTCAAGACCAGCCTGGGCAACAGAGCAAGACCCTGGCTCTATAAAAAAAATCAGAAAATTAGCTGGGTGCGATGGCATTTGCCTGTAGTCCCAGCTACTCGGGAGGCTGAGGCAGGGGATCACCTGAGCCCAGGAGGTCGAGGCTGCGGTGAGCCGTGATCGTGCCCCTGGCACTCCATCCTGGGCGACTCAAAATCAGACAAACAAACAAAAACAATTCCACCAACCAGCCCCAGTCAGGAAATGCAAAATCTTGCTCTGCCTGTTTCTCCTCCTTCCCTTGCCCCGGGCGAGAGGAGGCGATTCGGGCATGGCGTCTGATTTTCCTAAATCGTCTTAGCAAAAGTTTTTTTCTCTTTAGAGGCGGGAGGGAAATTGGCAAGATCAGACTCATTTCCATCCTGCCGATGAGAGAAGCCACGCTCGGTAACACAGATAAAAAGCGATCTCCCGGCCATCAAGGAAGGGAGAGAGAAAGGCAGAGGAAGGAGGCCTGGGAAGAAGGAAGGGGGCTGCCTTCTCCACACCGCTCAGCGTGAGACGAGTCTGGACTCCAGCCAGGTTTCCTGGGTTCAAGTCCCAGCACCGCTCCTTGCCGATTGTGTCAACATGGGTGCGTTCGTCCATCTCGCTGCGCTATGAAATGGGCATGTGAAGGGAAGCGGCACGGTCTGTGTCCACTGATCAATGCCCAGCAACACAGGGACCACGCTATAGGTGTCATGGTCATCACAGGAGGCCATGCAGGGTGGTGACTGGACAAAGCGGTCTTGGCACCTGCCCCGAGCTCCGGCCCAAATGGACCACGCAGTCCTGGAGAAGCCACACCTCTCAGAGACTCGGTTTCCCCCTCTGATGATGGGGGGGCATCATAACTTCCACCAGGCATCAAGCGCCCGCCCAGGGCCTGGTTCATCTGCACCCCACACCACCTCGCGTAGGAGCCCTGTGTGTGTAACTCGTGGATCCCTTCCGGGAGGCCTTGGCCTCCTCCCAGCTTCCGCCCCCCACCGGCCCAGGGGGCTTCTCTCCTCCTCTGCCCCTCTGCTCCCAGGTCCTGGCTCCAGGGCGACTCTGGGCACCTGCAAGGGAGGAGAGTCCCAGAAGCCTTGGGGAGCGAGGGTGCATCCTCACGGGTCCTCTGAGGCCCCAGAAGGCCCTACAGTGAGACCGGCAGGCTGAGCTGGCCTCCAGGGTCCTCCTGGGCACTGTCCCCAGAGCTGGTTGAACCCCAAAGCCACCCCTCTCCCCCCAGGACCCATCCCGACCCCCTGCACCACACTGGAGTCCAGAGCCACCTGCTGGTTCATTTCCAGGACATGCTGGGGCCCGAATGGCCCCTGCCATCAGCTAGTGCCACAGCACGTGGCCACGTGGCATCAATTCAACTTCTCTGCAGAAGGAACATGAGTAAGATGAGGACATGGTGGGTTTTAGAGCCCCGCCCCGGTTACAGATCAACAAGCAAGGCCCGACGGGCCAGAGCCACGTGACCCCCCTCGGCCCTGGCTGGCTGGGCAGGGCTCAGAGTTGGGCAGAGACGTGACAGACGTCACCTACCAGTGCCATCTGTCTGAGCAGACGGCCCCTCTTTGGCCTGGCTGCCTGTCAGACAGCACAAGTTCCTCGGGGCCACCAGGACAACTGAGACGAGACCTGTCACCGGGGAGCTGACCGGGTCCAGGAAGAGTATTCTAGGAGGGGAAACAGCACGTGCAAAGGCCCTGGGGCAGTCCTGAGCCTGATCCATTCTAGGAACTAAAAGTAGTTCCTCAAGGCAGGGAGGGGAAGAGAGGTGGGTACAATTGTGCAGGGACAAGATCTATGGGTCCACAGGGGCACAGACACCTGTGCCTTCAAGGGGGCATGAGAACCTGAACCCCCAGTTCCCCCGCGGGCACCCACCACACAGGCTGTTTGCCTTCTCCCAAAAGGTTCCTCCCTCCAGCCATGATGCCAGACATCCCCCTCCCTCTGTCCTTCCACTTCGCTCTCCTCATCCCTTCTCCCCCCTTCCCCTCTCCCTCCCCATCCAGGGAAGAAAGGGCTGACCACGCCTCACCCCCTCTGGCAGAGCAGCCCAGGACCCTCCGCCCAGGGGAGGCAGTTGGCCTCCAAATCCAGCCTCTGACCATCTTTCAAAGAACTTGGGGCATGGAGGACCTGTGTTCTCCCGCTTGCTGACCACGCCCTCCTCCCCGAGGGTCCCCTGCTGTCCCCTGCCTGCCAGGGTCACTGTGAGGGTGGGCAGACCTGGCTCTCTTCAGACCCAGCCTGCCGGTAGGCCAAGCACTGCCGGGGAGGGGGAGGGGGTCTGGGGAGGGGTGGAGCTCTCCAGCTTGACTTCCAGCCTCCAGAGAGGTGATTATATAAGGTTTCCGATTCTAAAGCCTGGAAAGGAAATTTTTGAAAGCATTAGGAAGTGCAGCCCGGCACAGTGGCTCACGCCTGCAATCCCAGCACTTGGAGAGGCTGAGGCAGGAGGATCACTGGAGCCCAGGAGTTTAAGACCAGCCTGGGAAACAGAGAGAGACCCCTCCCCATCTCTGACAAAATAGAAAAAAATTAACGAGGCGTATGGTACGTGTAGTCCTAGCTACTCAGGAGGCTGAGGCAGGAGGATCACGTGAAGCCAGGAGTTCGAGACCAGCATGGGCAACATAATGAGACTACCATCTCTTTAAAAAAAAAAAAAAAGCCGGGCACAGTGGTTCAAGTCTGTAATCCCAACACTTCGGAAGGCCAAGGTGAGAGCATTGCCTGAACCCAGGGGTTTGAGACCAGCCTGGGCAACTTGGTGTGACTGTCTCTCTACAGTAAATTTAAAAATTAGCCAGGTGTGGTAGCGCGCCGCTGTAGTTCCAGCTACTTGGAAGGCTGAGGTGGAAGGATCGCCAGAACCCAGCATGTCGAGGCTGCAATGGCCATGAGCATGCCGCTGTACTCCAGCCTGGGCGACAGAATGAAACTCTGACTAAAAAAAAAAAAAAAAATTCAGACCAGACGTGGTGGCTCACTTTTATAATCCCAGCACTTTAGGAGGCCAAAGTAAGAGGATTTCCTGAGCCCATGGGTTCGAGATCTTCCTGGTCAACTTGGTGAGACCTCATCTCTACAATAAATCAAGAAAAATTAGCTGGGCATGGTGGTACGTGCCTGTAGTTCGGCTACTTGGAAGGCCGAGACAGAAGGATCGCCTGAGTCCAGCAGGTCGAGGCTGCGGTGGCCATGAGCATGCCACTGCCCTCCAGCCTGGGCGACAGAGTAAGACTCCAACTCAAAAAAAAAAAAAGCCATGCCCACGTATGGTGGTGAGTGCCTGCCTGTCGTCCCAGCCACTCAGGAAGCTGAGGCAGGAGGATCGCCTGAGCCCAGGCGGTCGAGGCTGCGGTGAGCTGTGAGCGTGCCACTGCCCCCCAGCCTGGGCCACAGACTGACACCCTGTCTCTACAAAGCGAAGTGCCACACAGGACGATGAGGAGTGTGCCAGGGCTGGGCCGTCCGACCTCAGCTGGGTGCCCTGGTCAAGCTCGGTGCCAGGCTGGAGAAGGCGCCCCGTGCATATTTGCAGGTTTAGTGAATGAAACCACGGAAAAGGGAGCGGAGAGTGGGTGAGCCAGCCGGCTGGGACTGGGGGGCGAAAGACAGACAGGATCCCGAGGGAGAAGCCGGGAGTCTGGCGCGCGGGGGAGGGGGCCGCGCGGGGGAGGGGCCGGAATCAGGGAAAGTGCTGAGTGAAAACTGTCTTTGAAAAGGGCCCAGATTATTCATCTGAGCCCTCATCTCGCTCAATTTCAGTTCAAGCGGCTGCAAATATTTGAAATGAGTAATTTCTCCTGATGAAGAGAGCCTGATTTCGATTCTGCCTAATTTATTTCAAGATTTTGGGGAGCCCCACCGAGACGGAAAGGGGTGGGGTCCGTTGCCAGGCAGCTCCCAGCCTCCCTCACCGGCCTCCACCGGGAGGGGCTGGTGCACCGGGCCGGGAGGGGCCTGCCTGGACCGCAGGAAGCCCCTGGGCCCGGGCACAGGGGGGCCCCCATCCTTGACAGGGCCAAGCCAGGTGGCCACTGGCATGCGCTAGCCCCTGGCCACTGCAGCCTCTTCTCGGGTCCCCAGGCCTCTAGTTCGGGCCTCCAGGCCACTGTTCCACAGCCCCCCGGCCCGCATGGCTCCCAGGGCTCCTGGCAGATCCCTGAGACGGGCTCTTCCCCCCCTCCCCGCCTCCAGCCTCACCTCCAGCCCCTCCTCTCTCCTCCTCTGCCAGGCTTGGCCCTGGTTCCTCCCCACCATCCAGACCCCTGCTCCTCCTATGAGGCTTAGCCCAATGCCACCTCCTCTGTGAAGCCTTCCCTATGCTCACAGGAGGTGGGGCCCCTGCCCCCGCCCCCACAGAGCCCTTGTCCCTTGTCCATCACCCTCTGGGACCCCAGCCTTTCCAGGACTGGCTCTGCGACCTGTGTGTTTTCAGCACCCAGTGCAGGCCGGCACACAGCATGCGAGATCGACACCTGCCACAAGAGTTAATCCCAAAGGCACAAATGAAGAAGCGGTGTGTGTGTGGATAGACACATGAAGGAACCGGTGGCTCAGCTCAGAGCCGGCCCCAGCAGACAGGCCCCCACACCCTGCCTGGGCCCGGGGCAGCCATGGGGCCCCAGCGAGAGGTTCGTAGTCCTCTGCTTCTTTCAGGAGCCCACAGCCCAGGCATGGGCTTCCTTCCCTGGGGAAAGGCCACCAGGACAGGGCACAAGGCAGGGACTCCATTAAGGAAGGTGGGAGAGGGAGGGAGGGAGGGGAAAGGGGAAGGAGGGGCAGGAGAGGGAGGGGGAGCTGGAACCCCTCCGTCCTAGCGCTTGGGACATGCACTGGCTGTAAGCAGGCTGGGCGGATGCTGGCGGCCACTTCCTGCCCTGGAGGGACAGCCACTCCGCCTCTCCTGGGCCTTGGGAGTCCAGAGCCTGAAGCACCTTCTCTTGGGTTGTACAGGACCCGCGTCGCCGACACCCAGGATCACAGTACTGGCCGTCTGCCGGGGCCTTTTCCACCCCACCTGACCCATGAGGGATGCCACAGATGGGAAACTGAGGCGCAGAGAAGCAGAGCAGCCCCTCCCCAGGGAGCAGCACGTATGTACTCCTGGGAAAGGAACTCCGAGAGGAGGGGCGGGAACCTGGGTGGAGGCCAGGCCCACCGCCAGCCAGCCCAGGGCCGGAGACCACCGTGGCCTCGTGGGTCCACCTGGCTGGAGTCCCCGGAAACTCAGGAACAGGGCCGGGTGGAGTAGGTGTGCGTCCTCAGCTCTAGAGACAGCAGGGAGACCGAGGCAGCGCGTGCTCCATGGAGGGCCACAGGGCGGTGGCCCTAGAAGCTGGGGTGAGTGGTGCTGGCTAGAGCCCATGAGTGGCGCAAGCCACGAGCAGTGCTCACGACACCCGCTGTCACCTACATTCCTTCCTGGAAAGAGCAAAAGTGTGTGGCTGGGGGCAGGAGAGCGTGACTTTAGGAGGCCCTAAAGTCTGGGTTAGGATGAGCGCAGTGGCTCACGCCTGTAATCCAGCATTAGGAAACCAAGGCAGGAGGATCGCTTGAGCCCAGGAGTTCGAGACCAGCCTGGGCAAAGTAGCAAGACCTCGACTCTATTAATAAAAAATTCATCAGCCGGGCTCGGTGGCTCAGCCTGTAATCCCGCACCTTTGGGAGGCTGAGGTGAGTGGATTGCCTGAGCCCGCGGGTTCGAGACCCGCCTGGGCAGCGAGACCTCATCTCTACAATAAATCAAAAATCAGCCGGGCGTGGTAGCGCATGCCTGTAATTCTGGCTACTCGGAAGGCTGAGGCGGAAGGATCGCCGGAGCCCAGCAGGTTGAGGCTGCGGTACCGGGAGCGGCCACGGCACTCCAGTCTGGGCGACAGAGTGAGACTCCAACTCAAAAAAAAAAAAAAAAATCATCATCATCATCATAAAACAAGGGAAAAAGAAAATGCTCAAGCTCCCCTGGCTGACTAGCTGGGCTTCTATCTGCTTTTGTTCTCATCGCCTGTGTGACCCTTGGCAGGTTAGTTAACCTCTCTGGGCTACCCTTCCTTTCAGCACAAGCCTGCCCCAGGGGTGTCATGAAAATGTCCTGCGCGCCTCACCCACCAAGCTTCTATCTGCTTTTGTTCTCACTGCATTGCTGTTCACGGCTGGCCACCGCAGCCTCGACCTGCTGGGGACTCAGGAGATCCTTCTGCCTCAGCCTTCCAAGTAGCTGGAACTACAGGTGCGTACTGCCATGCCCAGCTAATTTTTTTTTTTAAGTTGTAGAGACGAGGTCTTGCCAAGTTGCCCGGGCTGGTCTCAAACCCACGGGCTCAGGCAATCCTCTTGCCTCGGCCTCCCAAAGTGCTGGGATTATAGGCTTGAGCCACCACTCCCAGTCTATTTACGTATTTTTATTTTTATAGCTATAGAGAGAGACGGGGTCTTGCTGTGTTGCCCAGGCTGCTCTCAAACTCCCGGCCTCAAGGGATCCTCCTGCCTCGGCCTCCCAAAGTGCTGGAGTTACAGGCATGAGCCACTGAGCCCGGCCTCTTGACTTCTCAGTGGTCACCCTGCTCCTGCCCTGGCCCCACTGCAGTCCTAGTCCAGTATTGGTACATGTCATGTGCTGGCTTTTTCCCTTTCTTTCTTTCTTTTTTGTTTTTTGAGCTGGAGTCTCACTCGGTCGCCCAGACCGGAGTGCAGTGGCCGCTTCCGACCACCACAGCCTCAACCTGCTGGGCTCCAGCGATCCTTCCGCCTCAGCCTTCCAAGTAGCCGGAATTCCAGGCATGCGCGACCACGCCCAGCTGATTTTTGACTTATTGTAGAGGTGAGGTCTTGCTGCCCAGGCGGGTCTCCAGCCCTGGGCTTCAGGCAATCCACTCACCTCAGCCTCCCAAAGGCACGGGATTACAGCCTGAGCCACCCAGTCCGGCTCTTTCTTTTTTTTAAATTTGAGTTGGAGTCTCACTGTTGCCCAGACTGGAGTGCAGTGGCCGCTACCGGCCACCGCAGCCTCGACCTGCTGGGCTCCAGCGATCCTTCCGCCTCAGCCTTCCAAGGAGCCGGAACTACAGGCATGCGCTACCATGCTCGGTCTCACCAAGTTGCCAGGCTGGTCTCGAACCCGCAGCCTCAGGCAATCCACTCGCCTCAACCTCCCAAAGTGCTGGGGTGACAGGCTGAGCCACCAAGCCTGGTCTTCCATTTCTTTCTTTTTTCTTTCTTTCTTCCATCCTTCCTTCCTTTCTTTTTTTGGTCAGTGTTTCACTCTGTCGCCCATGCCGGAGTGCAGTGGCACGCTCACGGCCACCCAGCCTCAACCTGCAATCCTTCCACCTCAGCCTTCCAAGTGGCTGAAACTATAGGTGCACACCACCACACCCGGCTAGTTTTTTGATTTATTGTAAAGATGAGGGCTCACCAAGTTGCCCAGGCTGGTCTTGAACTCCTAGACTCAGGCAATCCTCTCTCCTCCGCCTCCCAAAGTGTATTTTGTAGAGACAAGGTCTTGCCATGTTGCTTAGGCTGGTCTCGAGCCATTAGACTCAGGCAATCCTCTTGATCGTCCTCCCAAAGTGCTGGGATTACAGGTGTGAGCCACTGTGCCTGGTAGCTTTTTCATAAAACCGATATTTGACTGGCGTGATGGCTCATGCCTATAATCCTCGCTCTTTGGGAGGCCGAAGCTGGAGGATCGCTTGAGCCAGGAGGTTCAGGCTGCAGTGAGCTATGATCGCACAACTGCACTCCAACCTGGGCAACAGAGTGAGACCCTGTCTCTAAAAAAACAAACAAGAAACTGCATCAAAAAACTCTGAGTGATTATTGGTGATTATTGGGGCAGAGACCTACACAACAAAAGGACAGAGGTGAGATAGGGGTTCCCTTTATAACTTTCTGTCTATTCTGAGTTTTGGACCATGAAAAACTGTAGAGACCCCAAAAATGTACAAATAAATGAATGAATGCTTTGTTTTATTTTATTTGTTTTACTATTTTGAGTCGGAATCTCACTCTGTTGTCCAGGTTGGAGTGCAGAGGCATGCTCACGGCGACCGCAGCCTCAACCTACTGGGCTCAGGCGATTCTTCTGTCTCAGTCCTCCAAGTGGCTGGAACCACATGCATGCGCCACCATGCCCGGCTAATTTTTTGACTTATTATAAAGACAAGGTCTCACCAAGTTGCCCAGGCTGGTCTCGAACCTGGGTGCTCAGGCAATCCTCTTACCTCGGCCTCCCAGTGTGCTGGGATTAGAAGTGTGAGCCACGCCGGGCTCGGTGGCTCAGCCTGTAATTCCGCACTCTGGGAGGCTGAGGTGAGTGGATTGCCTGAGCCCGTGGGTTCGAGACCTGCCTGGGCAACTTGGCGAGACCTCATCTCTACAATAAATCAAACATTAGCCAGGCGTGGTAGCGCGCACCTGTAGTTCCAGCTACTTGGAAGGCTGAGGCGGAAGGATCGCCGGAGCCCAGCAGGTCGAGGCTGCGGTGTCCGGGAGTGGCCACTGCACTCCAGTCTGGGCGACAGAGTGAGACTCCAACTCAAAAAAAAAAAAAGTGTGAACCACCATGCCCAGACTGGACACATTGTCTTAAGTCACCTTCTCGGGGCAGGCGCAGTGGCTCATGCCTGTGATCCCAGCACTTTGGAAGGCCAAGGCAGTGATCGCTGGAGCCCAGGACTTCGAGACCAGCCTGGGCAACATAGCAAGACGTGGTCTCTACAAAAGATCAAAAAATTTACCAGGCATGGTGGTGCACACCTGTAGTCCCAGCTACTCGGGAGGCTGAGGTGGGAGGATTGCCTGAGCCCAGGAGGTTGAGGCTGTGGTGAGCCGTGATCCCACCACTTCTCTCCAGCCAGGATGACAGAGTGAGCCCGTCTCTAAAAATAATGCAAATCGTAACGTCACCTTCTAGGAGAGGCCCTCCCTGGTTGTCCTCACTAGAATGTCCCCTTCCCATCACCCTCAAGTCCTTACTTGCCCTGTTGGGACCCAGGATCCCACCATCAGCTGCCGTTGCAGTGTGTGTGTCTGATGGAGACCTGGGTGTCCCTCCCGCTGGAACCAAGGGTTCCCTAGCGAGCCCAGGGTCTTGTGCCTCCTCGATGTCCCGAGGCCTGAATCGGCCCGCCCATGCTGGAAGTGCTTAAGGGGTCCCTGCTGGGAGCGTG
This sequence comes from Cephalopachus bancanus, assembly GCA_027257055.1. Classification (NCBI taxonomy): domain Eukaryota; kingdom Metazoa; phylum Chordata; class Mammalia; order Primates; family Tarsiidae; genus Cephalopachus; species Cephalopachus bancanus. The sequence goes on from JAPVLO010000841.1 coordinate 282,036, forward strand.
AGAATCATCACAGAGCTGCCGCTGTGTGCACCTCCAGGCACTGTCCAGGGCTTATGGGACTTTGGGCCCAGGACTGAGCCTGGCACACCAGTGGTGCTCAATAAATGTCTATGGGTGAGTGAAGTGATGAATGTCTAAAGACCTTTGGACACATGACACATTCCTTCAGAGGGATAAACAAAGCTTTTTAGTTTTTGAGTCAGGGTCTCACTCTGTCGCCCAGAGTGAGTGCAGTGGCATGATCCTGGCTCACTGCAGGCTCAGTCTCCTGGGTAGCTGGGACTACAGGTGTGCGCCACCACGCCTGGCTAATTTTTTGTAGAGATGAGGTCTTGCTGTGTTGCCCAGGCTGGTCTTGAACTCCTGGGCTCAAGCATTTCTCCCTCCTCAACCTCCCAAAGTGCGGGGATGACAGGCGTGAGCCACCGTGCCTGGCCCAAAGCTTTTTTTTTTCTTTTTTTGAGTTGGAGTCTCACTCTGTCACCCAGGCTGGAGTGCACTACCACACCCGGCTAACTTTTGATTTATTGTAGAGACGAAGTCTCACCAAGTTGCCCAGGCTGGTCTTGAACCCGCAGGCTCAGGCAATCCACCCGCCTCGGCCTCCCAAAGTGCCAGGATGATAGGCTGAGCCACCGAACCCGGCTGACTCAAAACTTTTTAAGGGAGGGGAGAGGAGCTCTGGCACAGAACAGGTGCTCAAGACATGATGGCTACCCTAACTATTACTAAAATGTGAATGACTTACCTGGGCCTCTTTCTGCGAGCAGGGGGGGAAAAGTGAGGCTGGGAAAGTCCAAGGAAGAGAGCGAGGAAATGAAAGCCACAGAACTCCCATGTGGACACTTACTTTTCTCCAATTATTATGTAAATTTCCTTCTTTCCCCCCAAAAGGTCTGTCCACATGGGTGTCCTTGAGCCACCCCGTCATAAGAGGTCACAGCTTGGGGATCGGGAGTCTCCATCCAAGAGGGCACAGGTTCACACCAAGAGGCAGGACATCCACAGGCCCCAAGGCTCACCGTGGCCACACCTTGCTTGGGGGGAGCCGGGAGGGACCATCCCCAGCCCCCCGCCACCCAGCCCCTGGGCTCCTCCAGGCCCTGCTCCCAGCCGAGAGGCCCTGCCCGTCCAGTGGAAAGAAGGTGGCCTCTGGACCCTGACAGTGCCGGGACCTGCTAGCACATTCGATGCCCCTGTAGCGTTGCCCACTACTTGACGTGCCCGGTCTTGTTTCACGCTGACCTCTTCTGGAAGCAGCTGAGGAGGTCAAGCCTGGACAACCAGCCGCTCAGGGCCACACCGGGAACGAGCCTGCACCCAAGAGCCACCCCCAGACCGTCTGCGCGCCCGTCCACACATGGCATGGCCCCAGGCCGGTTCTCCCACCCCCGAGCCTCAGTTTCCCTATCTGTAAAATGGGACTCAAGAGACGCCTTTTCAAGTTCGTGGTGAGCCTTTGATCACTTCAGAATGACTCACGGGCTGGACACAGTGGCTCACGCCTGTCATCCCAGCGCTTTGGGAGGCCAAGGCAGGAGGATGGCTTGAGGACAGGAGTTCGAGACCAGCCCGGGCAACTTGGCGAGACCTCGCCTCTCCAAAAAATCAAAAACTGAGCCAGACCTGGGGGTGCAAACCTGTAGCCCCAGCTACTCAGGAGGCTCGCCTGAGCCCAGGAGGTCGAGGCTATGATGAGCCATGATCGGGCTACTGCACTCCAGTCTGGGCGACAGAGTGAGACCCTGACTCAAAAAAAAAAGGTGGCTGACGGAGGGACGTGACCGCAGGGGGCTTCCCCATCGACCTTTTCCCTCCTTCCCTGAGTCAGCCCCTCCCTGTGGCCCTGTGGTCTGAGACCGTGGACAGGTTGTGTCCTTGGTTTCACCAGTGTGAGTGGGATGAGGATAGCTGGGGGGTGGGGAGGTTTGGGAGGCCGCTGGGGTACCTCCCCCAGGAGGGTGGCCCCGGAAGGAGGAGGGGCCGGGGCTGCAGAGCAGAAGAGCCCGGCCCAGCCACCAGGCCTCTGAGGCCCCGTCACCAGGCCATGTGGCCCTGCCGCCCTCTGTCCCCAGCAGGGCCACGCTCCCGGGTGGAGGGAGAGGAAAAGGCAGCCCCGCCCCTCCCCCACCCCCTGTTTCTGCCTCACCGTGGATTTCTTTTTATTTGTGTGTGTTTTTTAATTCCAGCCACTCTGTGGTCCCATCCGGGGCCTCCCGCCGCCTCCCGTCTCCTCGCTGGTGGCTGTCACACGACAGACATTTTTAGTGGTGACAGCTGGCCTTGTGGAACTCGGCTCAGTACGGGAATGGTTTTTAAAAAAAGAGCGAGCCAAACCGCCGCCACTTTAAATAGCATCGAGCGGGAGGAGAGGCAGGGAGGCGGTGCAGGCTGGGCTGGCAAGGCTGGGCTCCCGCTGCTTGAGGCTGCGGCTCCGAGGGAAGGCCCAAGCCCAGGACCCCGGGGCTCCGGGGCCACCTCGGCCTGGGACCCAGGGAGGAGCGGAGGCCCAGGGAGGGCAGGCGTCGCCCCCGAGACCGCCCGCCTGTGGGTGGCAGGGCCAGGACCCCAGCCCGGGTGTGTGCAGCTCGGCCTCCCCATGTCACCTGCCCCCCACCCCCGACCTGGAGGACGGAGGCTGCCCCAGTGCCCCCCAGGGCACCGAGAGGCCGAGACCCCTGAGGTCTCCTGCTTTTTTGAGTCAGAGTCTCACTCTGCTGCCCAGGCTGGGGTGCAGTGGCACAAAAACAGCTCACCACAGCCTCGACCTCCTGGGCTCAGGCGATCCTCCCTCCTCAGTCTCCCGAACAGCTGGGACTACAGGCACGCGCCACCATGCCCGGGTAATTTTTTGTTTTTTTTTTTTTGGTAGAGGTGGGGTCTGGCTGTGTGGTCCGGGCTGGTCTTGAACCCCTGGCCTTAAGCAAGCCTCCCACCTCGGCTCCCCAAAGCGCTAGGATTACAGGTGTGAGCCACTGTGCCTGAAGGAGCTCGGTTAGTATTTGGGAAGGAACCACAGACACAGGACTGGCCTCCGAGGGTCCCCAAGCGTCCCTGGGACTCCCACGTTTGAAGTGCGGTCCCCCTGGCCGCCTGTTCAACTCCCCTCGTTCCAGTCAAACCCCACATCCTGCCACATCCCCTTCAGTAGCTCGAGAGCCCCAGTCGGAGTGGGGACCCCTAGGAATTGGCCCATTCTCTTCAGAGACCTGTCGTGGCTGGGCTCGGTGGCTCAGCCTGTCATCCCAGCACTTTGGGAGGCTGAGGCGAGTGGACTGCCTGAGCCCGCAGGTTCAAGACCTGCTTGGGCAACTTGGGGAGGCCTTGTCTCTACAACAAATCAAAAATTAGCCGGGTATGGTGGCACGCCTGTAGTTCCAGCTACCTGGAAGGCTGAGGCGGAAGGATCGCAGGAGCCCAGCAGGTCGAGGCTGCGGTGGCCGGAGTGGCCACTGCACTCCAGTCTGGGCGACAGAGTGAGACTCCAACTCAAAATAATAATAATAATAATAATAATGGATATTTTACAGAGTTACTATATGCCCAACTATAACACAGGTATCCAGTATAGATGACTGAGGCAATCCTTCTGCCTCAGCCTTCCAAGTAGCTGGAACCACAGGTGTGTGACACCACACCCAGCTAACTTTTTGATTTATTGTAGAGACGTGGTCTCATCAAGTTGCCCAGGCTGGTCTCGAACCCCGGGCTCAGGCAACCCTCTGGCCTCGGCCTCCCAAAGTGCTGAGATGACAGGCTGACCCCACCGCGCCCAGCAATCACTGTATATTTTTAAATATATGATCTCATTCAATCCTCCAACGGCCCGGGGTAGGGAGCACCGTTATTGCACGAGCGGACTGGTCGGGTTTCTGCTGTGTTGAGGCTGTGTAACAAGCAACTTTGCCAACCCGGTGACTTGCCAGGTGTACCGCCATCTCCTTGGGTCTGCGGGTCAGCCGGGGCAGCCTGGCCTCATTCTGGGGTTGCCTGGATTCAGCTCCAGGCCCCCGGTCAGATTTAGGGCGGCCGCTCGAGTCTCTGGAGCCATCAGCTCCCTGGGACACACTGGCACCTAGCATGTGGCCAAGGCTCAAGCCACCAGGCCGAAACCCCACCCCATTTCCAGCCTGTGACTTTGTCACATCCACCCGAGTCACATGGCCAAGCCCACCTCTCAGGGCCATGGGGAAATTCCGCCTCCTTGAGTCAAGAAGCAGAGTGCATGGAGGGACCCTGCTACAGCAGGAGGGAGTGACAATTTGGGAACAGGCCAGGTGTGGTGGCTCATGCCGGCAATTTCAGCACTTTGGGAGGCTGAAGCGGGAGCACTGCTTGAGCCCAGGAGTTCAAGACCAGCCTGGGCAACAGAGCAAAGCCTTGTCTCTACAGTAGATAGAAAAATTAGCCAGGTGTGGCGGCGTGGGACTATAGTCCCAGCTACTCAGGAGGCTCGAGTAGGATCGCTGAGCTCGGGAGGTCGAGGCTGCAGTTAGCCGTGATCGTGTCACTGCATTCAAGCCTGGGAGACAGAGCAAGACTCCAACTCAAAAAATGTATACTTTAAAAAAGGAAATGATTGACTAGGCGTGGTGGCTCGCGCCTGTCATCCCAGCACTTTGGGAGGTGGAGGCAAGAGGATTGCCTGAGCCCATGGGTTCCAGACCAGCCTAGGCAACTTGGCGAGACCTCATCTCTAGTAAATTAAAAAATTAGCAGGGCATGGCGGCACGCTCCTATCGTTCCAGCTACTTGGAGGGCTGAGGTGGAAGGATCGCCTGAGCCCAGCAAGGTGAGGCTGCGGTGGCTGTGAGTGTGCCACTGCACTCCAGCCTGGGTAACAGAGTGAGACTCTGGCTCAAAAAACAAATAAGCCAGACTCAGTGGCTCAGCCTGTAATCCCGTGCTTTGGGAGGCTGAGGTGAGTGGATTGCCTGAGCCTGCGGGTTCGAGACCCGCCTGGCCAACTTGGCGAGACCTCATCTCCACAATAAATCAAAAAATCAGCCAGGCATCATAGTGCATGCCTGTAATTCCAGCTACTGGGAAGGCTGAGGCGGAAGGATCGCCGGAGCCCAGCAGTGGCCGGGAGCGGCCACTCCACTCCAATCTGGGCGACAGAGTGAGACTCCAATTCAAAAAAAACCCACAAATAAATATATATGTCCACGCCACTGTGCAGCCTTCACACCACCATTTGTCTCCAGAAGTCTTTCTCATCTTGTAAAACTGAAACTCTGTCCCCATTAAACCAGACCCCCATCCCCCTCCCAGCCTCTGGCCACAACCACCCCGCTGCCTGTCTCTATGTGTTGGCTCCTTTAAGGACCTCACATGGTCCTTTTAAAATTTTGCTTTTAAAATATGCTTTTTTATAGAGATGAATTCTTGCTACGTTGCCCAAGCTGATCTCGAACTCCCGGCCTCAAATAATCCTCCCACCTTGGCCTCCCAACGTGCTGGGATTACAGGGTGAGCCACCAAGCCCAGTCTGTCTTTGTCAACTGGCTTATTTCACTCAGCACAATGTCCTCAGGGTTCTTCCACAATGTAGCCTGCATCGAAATGTCCTTCCTTTTATTCTGAGTCAGAGTCTCCCTCCATCACCCAGGCTGGAGTGCAGGGGCACGATCACATCTCATCACAGCCTCAACCTCCTGGGCTCAGGCGATCCTCCAGCCTCAGCCTCCCATGTAGCTGGGACTACAGGTATGCACCACCACGCCCGGCTAAGTTTTGGATGTTTTAGAGAGACAAGGTCTCACTGTGTTGCCCAGGCTAAAATGTCCTTCCTTTTTACGGTCGCATAACACTCCACTGTATGGATAGACTGCATTTTGCTCGTCCATGCACCTACCAGTGGATACTTAGGTCGCTTCTGCTCTTTGGTTACCGGAAACAATGCTGCCTGTGAACACGGGAATACAAATATCTGTCTTCCCGCTTGGCATTCCTGCATTCGTTTGCTCCCGCGACGCTCAAAATAAAATATATTTTGAGGCTGGGTGCGGTGGCTCACGTCTAAACTCCCAGCGCTTTGGGAGGCCAAAGTTGGAGGATCACTTGAGCCTTGGAGTTCGAGACCAGCCTGGACAACATGGTGAGACCTCTGGTGCAGCTGCCTGTCCCCTGGGGCCTACAGGTCATGGAGCCTTCAGGGCACAGGGACAGGCCCTCTGGGGTCAGGCCGTCTGGCAGGGTGGTGGCAAGGGGTCCGTGTTCGCCGAGGTGTGACAAGTTCACCAGCCAAGCAAAGGGCCAGGCAGAGCCATTCCGAGCATCCCCATCCTGTGACCATCCGGCGCCCTTCCAGAAAGTCCGCTTTGCGTCCCTTCTTCTTTCCTTCTGTAAACCCTCCTCTGAGTCTCAAAGTCAAGGCTACCTTGCCCGTCAGCTTCCCCAGCCCAGCACGACTCGGGGTCACCTCTGTTTCCACGGGACACTAACCCACAGGCAAACGTGTGAGGTGAGCGGGGCGCCCCTCTTCGTTTTCGAGCCAGTGCCCAGGGAACGAGGGCGGCTCTTGTCTGACCTCCGCCCACTGTGAGTCCTGTGCACCAAGCCTGACTGGCCGCAGAAGGTCAAGTCCTGGATTCTTTTTCTCTTCTTTCCCTCTCTCTCTGTGTCTCTGTCTTTTTCAGCCGGAGTCTCACGCTGTCACCCAGGTTGGAGTGCACTGACACACTCACTCAGCGCCACCACAGCCTTGACCTGCTGGGCTCAGGTGATCCTTCTGCCTCAACCTTCCAAGGAGCTGGTGCTTCAGACACACGCTACCACTCCCGCCTAGTTTGTGTGTGTGTGTGGTTTACTGTAGAGACGAGATCTCACCAAGTTGCCCAGGCTGGTCTTGAACCCCTGGACTCGGACGATCCTCTCACCTCCGTCTCCCCAAGTGCTGGAATTACAGGCTGAGCCACAGCGTCTGGCCCTCTTGTTTTTTGGTCGGGGTTTGTGGTCTCATTCTGTCGCCCAGGCTGGAGTGCAGTGACATGATCACGGTTCACTGCCAGCCTTGACTTCCTGGGCTCAGGCAACCCTTCCATCTCAGCCTCCTGCGTAGCTGGAACTATAGGCACATGCCACCATGCCTGGTTAGTTTTGCTTGCTTGTTTGTTTATGTTTTGCAGAGATAAGGTCTCACTCTGTGGCCCAGGCTGGTCTCAAACTCCCGGGCTCAGGGGATCCTTCCTCCTCGGCCTCCCCAGTCGCTGAGACTACAGGCCTGCACCACCATGCCCGGCTAATTTTTTGCTTTTTTGTAGAAACAGGGTCTCCCTATGTGGCCAGACTGGCCTCAAACTCCCAGGCTCGAGCGATCCTCCTGCCTCAGCCTCCCAAAGTGCCAGGATGACAGGCGAGAGCCACCGCGCCCAGCCGACGAGTCCTGATTTCTGCTCTCAAGGGGTTCACATTCTGTTTGGCGCGCCAGACACACACTTAAAGACGCTACGGCAAGGAAAGTGCCGGAAGGAGGGATCCTGGGCCGACTCCTGCAGAGGGAGGAATGCTGGGCCCCAGACTCAGAGGCGAGGCTGGCCGTGGTTTACCGGGAGGTCGGGCTCCAGAGAAGAGGCTGAGAGGCAGGCAGGGCCGAGAGGGACGAGCACAGGCTGGGGGAAGGGTCTGGACTTCACCCGAGGGAGCGCCACAGACTGTTCGGCAACAGAGACCAGGCAGACGTGCCCTGGAAAGTGCCATCACTCTGGCAGCCGTGGAGGAAGATGGGAGGTTGGTGGAGACAGGCCAGGAGCCGGCAGAGGGGCTGTCGGGTCCCACAGCAATCTCCGCGAGTCTCTGCCCAAGCCTCCTCCCGCCCACTCCCAGCACCGGACATTCCACAATTCTCCAGGGCTCCTTCTTTGGCCTCCAAGGCTAAAGATGCAGGACTGCAGAGAGCAATACACAGGCCTCAGTGGTCAAGAATTTGGGGTTGGCCGGGCGTGGTGACTCAGGCCTGTAATCCCAGCACCCCAGGAGGCCAAGGCGGGAGACTCACTTGAACCCAAGAGGACAAGACCAGCCCGGGCGACACAGCGAGACCTCGTCTCTACGAAACATCAGAATATTAGCCAGGTGTGGTGGCAAGCGCCTGTAGTCCCAGTTACTCGGGAGGCTGAGGCGGGAGGATTGCTTAAACCCAGGGGGTCGAGGCTGCAGAGAGCTATGATCACACCACTGCACTCAGGCCTCGGCGACGAGCAAGATGCTGTCTCAAAAAAATAAGAAGAAAAAAGAACCGGGCTCGGTGGCTCAGCCTGTAATCCCACTCCTTGGGAGGCTGAGGTGAGTGGATTGCCTGAGCCCGCGGGTTCGAGACCCGCCTGGGCAACTTGGCGAGACCTCATCTCTACAATAAATCAAAATGAGCCGGGTGTTGTCGTGCGCGCCTGTAATTCCGGCTCCTTGGAAGGCTGAGGCCGAAGGATCGCCGGAGCCCAGCAGGTCGAGGCTGCGGTGGCCGGGAGCGGCCACTGCACTCCAGTCTGGGCGACGGAGTGAGACTCCAACTCAAAAAAAAAGAAGAAGAAGAAGAAGAAGAAGAAGAAAGAACTCAGGATCAAAATCAGAAGGCCCACTGGGCCACTTGGTGTTTGCAAAACCTTGAGAAGGCTGTGGCTCCTCTGGGTCTCCGTCTTCTCGCCTGCAAAAAGGAGATATCGCACGTGACTCCCCTGCAGGGAGGCGGAGAGAATGAGGGAGAAATGCTTGCTGGAGAAATGTGCGTTTCCGCGTGACCAGGCGTGGCAGTGATTGCAGTGGACGAAACCCCAGCCCCTCCGGCGCTCCGACCTTCCCTGCCTGTCTTTCTGACTCCTGCCCTGAGAGGTCCTCTGCCCGACCCTCAAGCCAGCCAAACCTTGCCTCCGTCTCAAAGGCCAGCCCAAGGGGCACCTCCTCCACAAAGCCTGCCCGGATTCCCCTTCCCCATGACACACTCTCACACCCGCTGCCACCAGGGCACAGCTCTGGAGTCCCAGGCTCTAAACAGCTTGTATGGCCCTGCCACCTCCCCCTCAGAGCTGAGGGCCGGGGCCGCCGGTGTAAGCGCTGGTATGGAGCAGGTGTTCAGGGGGACAGATGGACGGACAAACGGGCGAAACAAGCATTCTGCATTCGTCAGAACTAGCCGGAAGTGCAGAAACCCCACTCAAACCGCCCTAAGTCAAAAGAGGAGTCTCAGGCTAGGCTGGATCCAGGTGTTCAAAGAATGTCCTACTCCTCCCCTCCCTCCCGCTCTCTCTCTCTCTCTCTCTCCCTTTCTCCTCTCTCTGTGTCTCTGCTTATTTCTCTTTCTGTCTCTCTCTCCCTTCCTCTCTCTCCTTTCTCTCTCTGTTCCTCTGTGTGTCTTTCTGCCTCCGCCTCTCTTTCTCTTCCTCCCTCTCTGTCTCTGCTTCTCTCTCTGTCTCTCTCCCTTCCTTCCTCTTTCTCTCCTCCTCCTTTCTCTGTCTCCCTTCCTCTTTCTCTTCTCTCCTCTCCGTGTATCTCTCTCTCTCTTACTCTCCCTCTCTCTCTGTGTCTCCCTCCCTGCCCCCGCCCCAGCTGTGCTCTCCATGGTGTTGGCGTCACCTTGCTCAGACTGTCCCTCTGCCCGAGGCTGGCATCCCCGACAGCCCACGCTCTGTGGCGGGAAGCCAGCTTGGTTTCCTCCCGGGATCGGGTCCTAGCGGCGTGACGGCCCCTCCCAAGCCCTCTGGCCATGGGGACAGAATGCCCTGACAGGCCAGGCTGAGGTGACAGATTTGTTTCCAAAGGACAGAGGCCCACTTGAACCCATGACTGGAGGGTGAGGGTGGAGTGCGGGGCGGGTTAAGACGGCCACATGCCTGTCCTCAGTTTCCCCCGGGAAATGGATCCACAGCCGGGTCTGGAGGACGCAGCCCACTGCGACAGCGGGGGTTACAGAGTAGACAGAGGGCCCTTCTCAGCTTGCCCATAGAGGACACAGGCAGGCAAGACAACGTGTCACCGGGAACTCACCGGGAGCCACAGCGAGGCACCCAGGTGGCCAGGCGGCCGGCCAAGGCATCCCTGGAGGAAGCCAGTCCCCTTTGGGTGGCCTGGAGGGGTTTCCGGAGCAGAGTGTGGAGGGCTTTTCCTGCTCTTCCTGGCCCCGCATCCCCAACCCTGTCATGCAGGGTAACCAGCCCTGGCCGCCCCACCAGGCCCGCCTGCCAGGTCACGCCCCAGGGCCACACCCCAGAGCCTCCAGCTCTAACTGGCCCCTGATTCTGGAAGCAAGAGCGTGCATCAGAGACAATCATCCTTGTAGCCATTTAGACAGCAACTCAAAAAACTCAAAAGCAGGCTGGGTGCAGTGGCTTATACCTGTAATCCCAGCACTGTGGGAGGCCCAGGTGGGAGGACCGCTTGAGCACAGCTCAAGTCCACACTGGACAACTTGGCAAGAGCTCATCTCTACAAAAAAAATTTAAAAATTCGCCACGCATGGTGGCATGCGCCTGCAGTCCAAGTACTTGGGAGGCTGAGATAGGAGGATTGCCTGAGCCCAGAAGGTTGAAGCTGTGGTGATCTGTCATTGTGCCACCACACTCCAGCCTAGGCAACAGAGTGAGACCCCAACTAAAAAAAAAAAAAATTCTAGCCGGGCGCAGTGGCTCAAGCCTATAATCCCAGCACTTTGGGAGGCTGAGGTGAGAGGATTGCCTGACCCTGCGGGTTCGAGACCAGCCCAGGCAACTTGGTGAGACCTCATCTCTAAAATAAATCAAAAAAATTAGCCAGATGTGGTAGTGCGCGCCTGTAGTTCCAGCTACTTGGAAGGCTGAGGCGGAAGGATCACCTGAGCCCAGCAGGTCGACGCTAGGGTGGCCAGGAGTGTACCACTGCACTCCGGCCTGGCTGATGGAGTGAGACTCTGACTCAAAAACAAAAATTCAAGCCGGGCTCGGTGGCTCAGCCTGTAATCCCGCGCCTTTGGGAGGCTGAGGTGAGTGGATTGCCTGAGCCCGCGGGTTCGAGACCCGCCTGGGCAGCGAGACCTCATCTCTACAATAAATAAAAAAATCAGCTGGGCGTGGTAGTGCATGCCTGTAATTCCGGCTACTCGGAAGGCTGAGGCGGAAGGATCACCAGAGCCCAGCAGGTCGAGGCTGCGGTGGCCGGGAGCGGCCACTGCACTCCAGTCTGGGCGACAGAGTGAGACTCCAACTCAAAAAAACAAAAAAAATTTAAAAAATTCAAAAGCAGCCACCTCTTCCTTCCTTCCAGACAACATCAAAAACAACTACCACCATGTACCGGACATTGTGCACACCAGACGCACACCCGTGAGGAGGCTGGAATGATCACCACTTCACTGACAAGGACCCAAGAATTGGAGAAGGGACATCACCAGTATCCTACAGTGAGGAATGGAGCCGGACGGGCATCCCACCTGGCTGACTCCAGAGAGCGAGCTCATGACTCTGCTGCTGCCTGTCACTCTGAGCAGTGGCCTCCAACCCCCTGTGCCCACCACCACTGTCTCCAGGGCTGCAATAAATCCATATGCCTGGCCGGGCGGGGTGGCGCATGCCTGTCATCCCAGCACTTTGGGAGGTGGAGGCGAGAGGACTGCCTGATCCCAGGGGTTCCAGACCAGCCTGGGTCAACTTGGCGAGACCCCGTCTCTACAGTAGATCAAAAAATTAGCTAGGCATGGTAGCTCCTTGGAAGGCTGAGCTGGAAGGATCACCTGAGCCCAGCAGGTCGAGGCTGTGGTGGTTGTGAACGTGCCACTGCCCTCCAGTCTGGGCGACAGAGACTCCGACTCAAAAAAAAATCCATATACGTGGCCTTCTCCCAGATTCTGATCCAGTCTTTTTCCAGGATATCAACCCTGAAACCCAGTGAAGGGGTGAGGAGCCGGGAGGAACAATGCCCGGGTCTCAGAAGCCCAGGCTGCCGTGGGGAAGGGACAAATGCCCCCTGGCCCCTCCCCCCACCCCTGTGGCCATTATCCCCTAAGTTATTAACTCGCAAACGTCCAGAGCCCTCTCCCCTGTTCACACCCAAGCGTGCCGTTCCACCAGGCTGGGAGTGAGGGTCTCAGGTCAACACTGTGTGTTCCAGCGTCTTCATGAAGAAGAGGCCCTGGGCCTCGAGAGAGAGATTTTCCCTACCATCTGAATCGCATTTGCAAAAGGCTAATGGATTTGCTTTCCCATTTTTTATTAATCAAAGACAAACCCCAGCCAAGCCCAGCCTCTGATCTGGGGAAGAGGCCACACCGAGATGAAGCCAACCTCACCCGGGGCACAGACACCCAGCAGGTCCAGCGGGGCAGGGGGCTCCGTGTCTGCTGGGCTTTCACGAGGGTCTAGGACACTCTGGAGAAGTCCGGGGGCCCAAGGAGTGGGGTAGGAAGCCCAAGAGCCAGCACAGAGGATGGAGGCTGTGCTCCGGGCCAAGCAGGCGAAGAACAATCGGCAAAAGCCTGAGTGCTGTCCCCATTGAGGCCTGGGCTTCCTTCCTTCCCACCCCACCCCCCAAAACGTGATCAGAGCCGGGAGAGCACGTCCATCCCCCAGTGTCTCGTGGCCATTCGTGTCAGAGCTGGGCCAGTGGAGCAGCCAGCCCCAGTAGGTTGGCTTTCCAACAGCAGACTTCCAGACATGGCCACCCTGGGCCCCAGGCACCTCGCTGGGCCCCAGACCCCAACATCTGGCCTAAGTCCTTCTGCTGCTCCCACATCTGGGATGCGGGAGAGCGTGAGACTTTCTCTGGGTGGGTTCTCGTGGTGGGTTCCTGACAGCTAAAGAGGCTTGGGCAGGGGAGGCCTGTCTGGGGTCTTACACAGAGGCAGAAATCTGTGAGGGTCTTAGTTTCCTCTGCCAGCAGCAAGGAGGTTGAGCTCTCTCCCCACCCCCCACCTCACCTCCCTGCCTGGCCCTGGGCAACCCAACGACAGCACTGGGCCAGCCCTGGGAAGCCCCCTGGCCCGAAGGACAAGCCAGGGCCTGGGAAGCCGGCCCCGGGGCTGGTCCAGACTCTGACACTGACCCCCGACCAAGCTCTGCCTGAGAACCAGCATGTGGCATCCAGCAGACACTGCTCCGCACGGCTCCCAGCCCCTGCTGGCCCCACTCACCTACCACCTGCCCGCCGGCCCCTCCCCCGCCGCGCTCTGCCCCCAGGCCAGGCCCCCTTCCTCTGTGTCCCCCAAAGCCCCGGAGCCCTCCCCCGCTGCAGGCCCGCCAGCCAGGCCCGCCTGAGTGTCCCCGGGAAGCCCGCCCTGCCCGCCCGGCCCCGGGTCATCTGGTGTGGGGGCGCGGCCGAGGTCTGTGACCCCCCCTCCCGCCCGCCCCGGCAGCCGCACCCCAAGGGCCCCACACACAGCCGGCGGCCGGCGCAGCGGAGACTGCAGCGGCGTCGCGGCGACGAGGGCTTTTAAAGCGCCCGGGGTGCTGCTCCGCGAGGAGGGTGGAGGAGTCAAGGGTGGGGCGGGCGCCCAGCCCCGCCCCTTAAAGGGTCCCCGGAGTACGCGACGGATCCGTCCGGGGTCCCCGGCGCCGTGAGGGTTAATGCCAAGGGCCAGCGGCAGGCGGGGACCCCGCGGGGAGGGGCCCTGAGCCCCCGCGAGCCCCGCCGAGGCCCGCCCGCCCGCTCGCTCGCGCACGCCCGCGCCCGCGGCGGCCTCCGGGCCGCGCGGCGGAACTACATCTCCCATGATGCCGCGCGCCAAGGCGGGCCCGGGCGGAGCGAGCGCCGGCGGCTCCGCCCCGCGCGGCCTTCTGGGGATTGTAGTTCTTCCTCCCCGGGCGGGCGCGGCCTGCGCTTGGAGGAGTCTGGACGTTCTCTCGGGGACACCGGGAGCTTCCGCAGCCCGCGAGGACTGAGGGCTTGAGGATGCTGGCTGCCAACCGGGCTGGCTGCGGCTCTTTTCTCTCCCTGCATACTATTATTGTTACGTCAATATCAATAACACTAACAGCCGCTAAGCTAGTGAGCACCTACTGTGGGCTGGGCCCTGTGCTAATAATCTTTCAGAGGACAGAGAGACAGACATGGCTCTCATCTTTGCGTCCAAGCAGAGAAACAGACACGAGACATTTAATCACACGTAGTTATGAGAGGGGTCCCAAGGGGAGCAGCATCGGGGGCGACAGGGAAGCGGATTTGCTGAGGCCAAGACAGACGCCAAGAGTAGACAGGGCCATGGAATCTTTGGAATTCGAGGGGTGGGTTGAGAAAGTCCAGAACCCTCCCAGCCAATCCCTTCATTATCCTGGTGGAGAAGTTTACCCAGAGAGATGAGGGGACTTGTTGGAAGGTGCACAGAGGATCAGGGTGGAAGGCAGGCCCATCTGTTAACCTCCCAAGGTTGGGGCGCAAGTCTTCCTGTCTTCTAGACGACCCTTTTCCCACCACGCCCAGGCCGCCCACCCAGCCCTGCTGACGGTAACTTCAGGAAGAGTTCCAGGGGCAGAGACATCTATGATGTCCTCTCTCCAGGAAAACACGTGGCTCGGGGCCTGGCCAATCACACACTCCCCGAAGGCTGCAGAAATACAGGCTTCACCCTGCCGGGCCTCCAAGACCCTCAAATCATCCCAGAGAGATTGGCCCCCTATTTGGGGCAGACAGGCTGACATGCCCAGGCCAGTGTGGGTGGGCACAGAGCCCTCCTTCCTGGCTCAGCCGTTAGGAGTGGCGTCCGGTTTGGGGAGCTCAGCCCTTACTCCCATTCATAAAAGGAGGAGCCGGGCACAGTGGCTCACGCCTGTAACCCCAGCACTTTGGGAGGCCATGGCAGGAGGATCACTTGAGCCTAAGGTGTTCAAGACCAGTCTGGACAGCATAATGAGACCTCATCTCTACAAAAAGTTAAAAAATAAGCCGGGCTCGGTGGCTCAGCCTGTAATCCCACACCTTTGGGAGGCTGAGGTGAGTGGATTGCCTGAGCCCGCGGGTTCGAGACCCGCCTGGGCAGCGAGACCTCATCTCTACAATAAATCAAAAAATCAGCCGGACATGGTAGCGCGTGCCTGTAATTCCGGCTACTTGGAAGGCTGAGGCGGAAGGATCGCCGGAGCCCAGCAGGTCGAGACTGCGGGGGCCAGTCTGGGCGACAGAGTGAGACTCCAACTCAAAATAAATAAATAAATACATAAATAAATACATAAATTAGCCGAGGTTGGTGGCATGTGCCTGTAGTCACACCTACTTGGGAGGCTGAGGTGAAGGATGGCCTGAGCCCAGGAGGTCGAGGCTACGGTGGCCGTAAGCGTGCCACTGCCTTCCAGCCTGGGCGCCACAGTGAGGTTCCAACTCAAAAAAAAGGAAAAAAAAAAGAAAGACCCGGTGCACCCACCGCGGAGGCAGTTCTAGCAGAAAAAACAGAGATGACGGATGTGGAGTGCATCATACAAGCAGGAGGGGTGCCCGTGTGAGTCACTGTTCGCTCTGTGCCCTGGCGCGACGCTGTGGGACAGCCAGGCGCCATCTGTGGCCTGCTGCTGGGTGCCAACCAGGGGACGGGCTGCCCGGGGTGGGGGTGCGCCATCCTGGAGAGACACCCTGGGGGCTGGAAGGCCTTCTCCCAGGAGCTGGGGCTGCATCTGGGCCCCGAGGGCCCCACAGTCAAGTCTCCGGGGCGAGCATGGAACGGGTCTCCTTCAGTGACATGTTACAGGTGAATAGCAGAGCTTTGGCAAATCTGGCCCTGTCGGCCCTGCTGCAAAGCCATCCGTGGTTCCCTGCGGCCCTCCACGAGAAGTCCACAGTCCTTAGCCTGACCTCTGCCCACTCCTTGGCTTTCTGGCGCCAGAACCCACCAAGGCCTTCCCTCCTGGGCGAAGAACACTGGATTGGCAAGTCATTCCAAGTCCTCCTCCCTTTCCTCCTCTGCTATAGAGACTGGCAAAAAAAAAAATTTTTTTTTGAGCCGGAGTCTCATTCTTGTCACCCAGGCTAGAGGGCAGGGGCACGCTCACGGCCACCGTAGCCTTGACCTGCTGGGCTCAGGCGATCCTTCTGCCTCAGTCTTCCAAGTAGCTGGAAACTATAGGCACACGCCACCACACCTGACTAGTTTTTATGATTTATTGTAGAGACGAGGTTGCCCAGGCTGGTCTCGAACCCCTGGGCTCAGGCAATCCTGAGACTGGCAAAATTTAAAAACTCTGTTTTCCAAGCTCCTTTACAGTTCAAACGTGCTCAAAAGTCCCCAGGGAGCAATTCCCTTTCAGATTAAAGAGTCCAGGACCGGGCTCAGTAGCTCACGCCTGTAATCCTAACTCTTTGGGAGGCTGAGGCGGGAGTTTGAGACCAACCCGGGCAACATAGTGAGATCTTGTCTCTATAAAAATCAAAAAATTAGCCGGGCTCGGTGGCTCAGCCTGTAATCCCGTGCCTTTGGGAGGCTGAGGTGAGTGGATTGCCTGAGCCCGCGGGCTCAAGACTCGCCTGGGCAGCGAGACCTCATCTCTACAATAAATCAAAAAATCAACCGGGCGTGGTAGCGCATGCCTGTAATTCCGGCTACTCGGAAGGCTGAGGCGGAAGGATCGCCAGAGCCCAGCAGGTCGATGCTGCGGTGGCTGGGAGCAGCCACTGCACTCCAGTCTGGGTGACAGAGTGAGATTCCAACTCAAAAAAAAAAAAAAATCAAAAAATTAGCCAGGCATGGTGGTGTGTGCCTGTAGTCCCAGCTTTTCGGGAGGCTGAGGCAGAAGGATTGCTTGAGACCTGGAATTTGACACCTGCCTGGGCAACATAGCAAGACTCTGTCTCTACAAAAAACCCAGAAAATTAGCCAGGCATGGTGATACACACCTCTGGGAGGCTGAGGTGGGAGGGTCGCCTGAGCCCAGGAGGTCGAGGCTGTAGTAAGTCGTGATCGTGCCACTGCACTCTAGCCTGGACAACAGAGTAAGACCCCAACTCAAAAAAGGAAAAAAAGAAACAGAAAGGCCTTCCTGGCACTCGGGACCTGGCTGGGACCTCTCTGGCTGTCACACCCATGACTCCAGGTGTCTCTCTTCCTCTGCCCTTCCACAGCGCTCATCGCAGGGTGGCTGACGTCTTCATCTGTTACGTGTCCTCTCCCCCTCCGGACCATAAGCTCCAAGAGGATGAGGATTGTCGTCTTTGTTCCCTGATCCACAGCCAGTGCCGGGCACAGGTGACGATCTTGTTGGATGAATGAATGACAGCAGCGACTTCCAGCCTGGAGGATCTGGGGCAGGAGGACAAGCGTGAGTCCCCCAGGTCCCACCCTGGCCCAGGCTGCCCCATCCCCGCCGGAAGTGCACCTAAGCCTGAGCCAAGGCAGCGTGTCCCACCCAGCGCTGCCTGGCTCTCAACAAAGGGGCAGCTGGTATCTCCGCCCAGACAGGCGCCCGCCTCGGCCCCACCCGCAGGGCCCCAGGAGCTCTGGGGGCAGGATTTTGCCCCGCTCCCTCCCTCGCTCCTCCTGCCCGTCCTCCCCCAAACAGTGGCGCGCACCCTCAGCCCGCGCGCGCAGAATGCGTCGTCTTCAAAGCACAGTGGAAGCATCAGCTCATTAGCACAGCGGCCCCCTGACACTGGCAGGCTGCGCCCTGGGTGTCTTCTGAGTCATCGCGCTGGAGTTTACCGACAAAAACAAGTTTTTCCCATAGAGCAAATGCGGCGCCAGGCCCCGCTCGCCGTCTTGGAAGAAAGGAAGGAGGAAGGGGAAAAGGGCTTCCAGAACGCCCGCCCAGCGCCGGCGGGGTCAGCGCCCAGCACGCGGACAGCCCCAGGATGCCGGCTCTGGGTGGGGGCCTCCGAAGCTGTCCCCTGCCCTCCACCGGGGAAGGGGTGCTGGAGCACAGCTGGACACCCCTCTCTGCCTCTCACATCTGGCTTCCCCCACTGGGAGTGTTCCTGTCTCCCACCCCATGCCACCCCCAAGCACCCGTAGCCCAGGGCACAGTCTAAGTACATGCCACGGGCCTGGACACAGGGTGCTTACTATTTTTTTTTTTTTTTTTTTGAGTCAGGGTCTCACTCTGTTGCCCAGGCTGGAGTGCAGTGGCACCATCATGGCTCACCGCAGCCTGCACCTCCTGGGCTCAGGGTGTCCTTCTGCCTCAGCCTCCCAAGTAGCTGGGACCGCAGGTGCGCACCACCACTCCTGGCTAATTTTTTTTTTTTTTGTAGAGACGAGGTCTTGCTATGTTGCCCAGGCTGGTCTCGAGTTGCTGGGCTCAAGTGACCCTCCCTCCTCGGCCTCCCAAAATGCTAGGATTACAGGCATGAGCCACCACGCTTGACCCCTAACAAATACTGACAGGCCCCCCACGATGCTCCAGGCACTGGGCTGGGCACAGGACCCCGCCTCTGGCGATGGCAAGAGAGAGCTGAGGTCCAGGGTACCCGTTTCCTACTCTGCGCTGCAGTAAGAAGGTCCAAAGGTAATACGGCCATCAGCTGTGAGCTCCTGAGGGCAGGAGCCCTGGTTCACTGGGTAAGAACACTGCTGGCCAACAAGCGTCCATTCCACACCCAGCTTCCTTCCTCAGAGAACCCTGGTTTTGCTCAAGCAGGTAAATCTGCTCAGATGCAGGCGCTCATCTCCCAGACTCCTTTGCAGCTAGTGGGGCCACTCGACCCAATTTTGGCAATGAGATGAATTAGGAGTCTCCTGCTGACGGAAAGAGGAATTCTCCGGGTGCGGTGGCTTGCACCTGTAATTATTGTAACTTTGGGAGGCCAAGGCAGGAGGATTGCTTGAGGCCAGGCATGGGAGACCAGCCTGGGCAACATGGAGAGACCCCCGTCTCTACAAAATATCACCGCATCCCCCCCACCAGGAGGAGTTGGCCACCGAGGGGCAGGAGAGAGACCCTCGGCCGGCGCCCATGTGAACCCAGGCCTGTGTCGCGAAGCGGAGGTGTTCAGAGCCTCGGGAACAAACTGCAGTGAACGGTTCTGATGGGGACACCATGGAAGACTTCCTGGAGGAAGCAGCATTGGAAGAGGACGTTTTGAAGGGGTGGTAACAGAGAGGGGACAGTGTCCCAGGCACAGAGAACCCATGGGAGGCTGGGAGCTGCCTCCACTGTACCGTCCCCTGGGGGTAGAGGTGGCTCGCCCATGACTGTCCCCCGTTAGACCATTCAGCCTGCCAGTGTCTTCTGCCGAGACTGACATAGGCAGGGGCTCAGGGGCGAAGGGAGGCTGGAGCCTTGTCACCCTGGAGAGGACTGGAGGCCGGGAGGCTGGACGAGGCTCAGTGGCATCCAGGGCCCCTGGGTGGAGCAGGGAGTGAGATGGGAGCTCGTGCCCAGGCCCAGCATGGCAGGCCAGGCGGCTGCCTCGCTCCCTCAAGACAGGGGCCCTGACTGGTCCGCTGGGCCCAAAGACTCCCCAGCTGCCCAGGAGCTGGCGGGGGAGGGGGAGGAAGGTCTGGATTTGACCTCACTGGTGTTGGTGTGACCGTTCCCGCCCTCCCCAGATCCCACATGAGCAACAAGGCGCAGCCAGACTCGAGGCCCACAGACGGACACACACAGCCCGTGCCAACCTCAGCGTCCTCCTCTGGAAAATGGGGGAGTGTGGCGGTGGTGAGGCGTGCCTGGGAGTGTCAGCACGAGGTGAGAGCCCTGCACACGGGCGAGGGGTGGGGTGCGACCCCACCACCTCCACCAGGAACTGGCAAAGCCGGCCTTCAACCGGGTGGGGTGGACACCACAGCAAGGAGGCAACAGCCCCAGTCTCTGTGCAGACAAAGAAACCGCCAGAAAGCTGCTCAAGAAGCTGGAGTGTCATTGTGTTCAGGAAAAGCCCAGTGTGGCCAAATAACCCTCCAGCGTTTCCCAGGTCACTTTTTTTTTTTCTTTTGAGTTGGAGTCCCACTCCATTGCCCGGACTGGAGTGCAGGGGCATGCTCCCGGCCACCGCAGCCTCGACCTGCTGGGCTCAGGCGATCCTTCCGCCTCAGCCTTCCAAGTAGCCTGAACCACAGGTGTGCACCACCATGCCAGACTCATTTTTTGATGTATTGTAGAGATGAGGTCTCACCAAGTTGCCTGGGCTGGTCTCGAACCTGTGGGCTCAGACAATCCCCTCACCTCCACCTTCCAAAGTGCTGGGATTACAGGCCTGAGCCACCGCGCCTGACCAAATTATTATTATTATTATTTTGAGTCGGAGTCTCACTCTGTTGCCCAGGCTGGAGTGCAGTGGCATGATCACAGCTCACCGCAGCCACCTTGATCTCCTAGGTCAGGCGATCCTCCCACCTCAGCTGGGACTACAGGTGCTGGTACTACAGGTGCGCACCCCCTTGCCTGGCTAATTTTTTGATGTTTTGTAGAGACGAGGTCTTGTTATGTTGCCCAGGCTGGTCTTGAACTCCTGGGATCAAGTGACTCTTCTGCCTCAACCTCCCAAAGTGCTAGGATTACCAGCGTGAGCCACCACACCAGGCCTTAAAATACAAATGTTAACAAATTGGAGAGTGTAGTACAGTAATCAGCAGACAGAGAAGCAGCCACGTGAATAAACAAGGAAACCAAAAACCAGCTTCCCCCTCCCCAACGTGCCCAGCAGGAGGGAAATATTAATTAAGTGCTTCTTCTGCTTGGACCCCGGTTTGCAGGGCTCATTCATGCTTGGCACAGCAGCGCTGCAGAGGCCAGCCAACAAAATCATCTCTTCAAAGCACCCGAAGTCACCATCAGAAACAGACACCTGGCGGGCTGGACCTTGGGGAAGTCTCTCTTAAAACAAACACACCTCCAACTCCAGTTCATATCCGTGTGTCTGATACCAGGGAGCAGAAGGGCCTGGTTGCATTTACCTGATGGCAAGTATTTGCAAGTATCTGGAGCTGCCAAAAATGTGCACACTCGAGGCTGGGCGTGATGGCTCACCACCATAATCCCAGCACTTTGGGAGGCCAAGGCCGGAGGAGCACTTGAGCCCAGGGGTTCGAGACCAGCCTCGGCAACTTGGCCAGACTTCATCTCCATAAAAAATTTTAAAAATTAGTCGAGCGTGGTGGTAGAAACCTGTAGTCCCAGCAACTTGGGAGGCTGAGGAGGGGGAGTCACCTGAGCCCAGGAGGTCGAGGTGGCTGCGGTGAGCCGTGATCATGCCACTGTACTCCAGTCCGGGTGACAGAGTGAGACCTCAATTCAAAAAGAAAGCCCCCAAAATTTGCACACTTGAAAATAATAATTCAAGCCAGGCTCGGTGGCTCAGCCTGTAATCCCGCGCTTTGGGAGGCTGAGGCGAGTGGATTGCCTGAGCCCGCGGGTTCGAGACCCGCCTGGGTGACTTGGCAAGACCTCATCTCTACAATGAATCAAAAAATCAGCCGGGTGTGGTAGCGCATGCCTGTAATTCCAGCGACTCAGAAGGCTGAGGCGGAAGGATCGCCAGAGCCCGGCAGGTCGAGGCTGCGGTGGCCGGGAGCGGCCACTGCGCTCCAGTCTGGGCAACAGAGTGAGACTCCAACTCAAAAAAAAAAAAAAGAAAGAAAATAATAATCCAGCCTGAGCCTGCGGGTTCGTGACCCGCCTGGGCAGCGAGACCTCATCTCTACAATAAATCAAAAAATCAGCCGGGCGTGGTAGCACATGCCTGTAATTCCGGCTACTCGGAAGGCTGAGGCGGAAGCATTGCCAGAGCCCAGCAGGTCGAGGCTGCGGTGGCCGGGAGCGGCCACTGCACTCCAGTCTGGGCGACAGAGTGAGACTCCAACTCAAAAAAAAAAAAAAAAAGAAAAGAAAAGAAAAGAAAAGAATAATCCAGACCAGGCTCAGTGGCTCAGCCTGCAATCCCAGCTCTTTGGGAGGCCCAGGTGAGTGGATTGCTTGAGCCCACAGATTCGAGACCAGCCCGGGCAACGTGGCAAGAACTCATCTCTCAATAAATCAAAGATGAGCCGGGCGTGGTAGCGCACGCCTGTAGTTCTGGCTACTTGGAAGGCTGAGGCGGAAGGATTGCTGGAGCCCAGCAGGTTGATGCTGGGGTGGCCTGAGTGTGCCACCTGCATACCAGCCTGGGTGACAGAGTGAGACTCCAACTCAAAAAAAAGAAAAGAAAAGAAAAGAAAAGAATAATCCCATAGAATATTTAAATAATGTTCATGGTTTAGTGCACAGAGAGAATTTCAACAAGTTCTGAAGTAAAATACATTCTCAACACAGTGAAATGAAGTTGTGAAACGAATATTGAGAGATTGGTTGGTTTTTACATAATTTATTTTTTTATTTTATCTTATTTTTTGGAATCGGGGTCTTGCTATTTCACCGGGCTAGAATGGCGGTGTGATCAGAGCTCACTGCAACCTTGAACCCCTAGGCTCAAGTGATCCTCCCACCTCAGAGATTTATTTTTAAAGATTTGCCTTGGTAGAAACTTGAAAACTCTCTTCCAAATAACTCTTGAGATAAAAAGGGAATTCGTGACTCATGCTTGTAATCCCAGCACTTTGCAAGGCCAAGGCAGGAGGATCACTTGAGGCCAGGAGTTCAAGAGCAGCCCAGGCAACATAGTGAGACTTCCTCTCTGCAGAAACATTTTAAAAATAGCCAGGTATGGTGACACGCACCTATTGGCCTAGCTACCTGGGAGGCTGAGGCAGGAGGATGCCTTGAGCTCAAGAGTTTGAGGCTGCAGTGACCCATGATCCCACCTTTGCACTCCATCCTGGGTAACAGAGCGAAGCCTTATCTCTAAAAAATTAAAATAAAATAACTGGATGTGGTAGCTCGCACTTGTAATCCCAGCACTTTGGGAGATGGAAGCGAGAGGATTGCCTGAGTCCAGGATTTTGAGACCAGCCTGGGCAACATGACGAGACCTCATCTTTACAATACATAAAAAAACTTAGCTAGGCACGGTGGCATGTGCCTGTAGTCCCAGGCTGAGGCAGAAGGATCACCTGAGCCCACTGGGTCAAGACTGTGGTTGCTGTGATCATGCTACTGTACTCTAGCCTGGGCGACAGAGTGAAACTCCAGCCCCCAAAATAAAAGGGAATTCAATGGGAAATTACATACTAGTCTGATGTTCCACATTATTTGGACATCAAATCAGATGAGAGCATTGCATACTACAACATGTAGGATGCAGCCAAAGCAATGTGCAAAGGACAATTCATATCCACAAACACAGCTAAAACGTATTAAGTTCCTAAGAAAGACTCTTTTTAACAGAAAGTTGACTTACTCATTAAACAACCCTTGATAAGGCAGAAAACTTTTGAGAATTTTCAGTTGTCTTGCCAAGTTTCACTAAACCTCATGCAACAGAAAATTTGCTAATCTATGTTTTTGTGGGAGTTTTTTTCTCCAAAAACTCCAAAAACTTGAGCACGGTGATGAAATACCAGGAGCAGTCAGGGACGTGTCCATATACAAATGGACCTACTGGCTCCACTAGATAGATAAGGAAGGCAAGATAAAGCACGATAAGGACTCTGGCTCAAAAAAAAGCAACTTGTCTCTTCTACCCACCGTCCATTGGCCAAAGCGAGTCATATGGCAAAGCCAAAGTCAGTGGCCAGGGACAGAGGAAAGTGAATATTCGTTGAACACGAGTGCAATCTGCCACACTTTCTGACCTAGTTTTTTTGTCTGTAAAATGGGGTTAACGAGAATACTTACCTCATGGGAACCTAATGGTAGCTGAACGCTGTGCTGGTTGACATTCTTTTTGTTAGTTTTTTTGTGGTTTTTTTTTTTTTTTTGAGTTGGAGTCTCACTCCGTCGCCCAGACTGGAGTGCAGTGGCCACTCCCAGCCACCGCAACCTAAACCTTCTGGGCTCCGGCAATCCTTCCGCCTCAGCCTTCCAAGTAGCTGGAACTACAGGCGCGCGCTACCACGCCCGGCTAATTTTTTGATTTATTGTGGAGATGAGGACTCGCCAAGTTGCCCAGGCGGGTCTCGAACCCACGGGCTCAGGCAATCCTCTCACCTCAGCCTCCTAAACCGCGGGATTACAGGCTGAGCCACCGAGCCCGGCTTTTTGTTGTTGTTGTTGTTGTTTGAGTTGGAGTCTCGCTCTGTTGCCCAGACTGGAGTGCAGTGGCCGCTCCCGGCCACCTCAGCCTCGACCCGCTGGGCTCCGGCAATCCTTCCGCCTCAGCCTTCCAAGTAGCTGGAACTACAGGAGCGCGCTACCACGCCTGGCTAAAGCCTGGTTTTTTGTGTGTTTTTTGAGTTGGAGTCTCACTGTCGCCCAGACTGGTGTGCCTTGGCATGCTCACGGCTACTGCAGCCTCAACCTGCTGGGCTCAGGTGATCCTTTCTGCCTCCACTTTCCAAGTAGCTGGAACTACAGGCGTGCGCCACCGCGCCTGGCTAATTTTTTATTTATTGTAGAAGTGAGGTCTTGCCAAGTTGCCCGGGCTGGTCTCAAACCTGTAGACTCAGGCAGTCCTCTTACCTTGGCCTCCCAAAGTGCTGGGATTATAGGCGTGAGCCACCGCACCCGGCCCTGGTTGGTTTTAGTCTTGGGTTAGTCCTTAGTCTTCAGTTGGCTTTGAACTCACTACCTGGTGGGGATGGGGTGGCCAGTCCTAGGGGTGGAGCCAGTGCCATTCAAACCTCAGGGCTCTTGTTTCTTTTCTTTCTTCCCTTCCTTCCTTCTCCTTCTTTTTTTTAGAGATAGAGTCTCACTATGTTGTCCAGGCTGGTCTCAAACTGCTGGTCTCAAGCCATCCTCCTGCCTTGGCCTCCCAAAGTACTGGAGTTACAAGGTGTGAGCCACCACGGCTGGACAGGGCTATTCTTGACAAGAAGAGCTGGAACCTGTGTCAGGAAGTTCACTCTATCCGTGCTGCACACATCTTGTTCACAATCAAATTTAGTTACAGAGTTTCCGGAATCACTTAACCCCTTGAAATGCTCATGCCAAGGATCACCTCCCATCCCCAGGCCCCTCCGGAGCTGTGAAGCCAGGCTGGCATGGCCGATTTTCCTAGCTGTCAGAACCCTGCGCCCGGCTCTGTCTCTGGGTTTGGCCTCAGGGCCTGTCAGTCCAGCCTCCTTTTCAAGGTCGTTCCACATGCAGGAGAGTGGCGTCACTAGCATGTGGCGTCTGGGAATAAAAGACTGGAGCTCGGTGGGGCGCGGTGGCTCACACCTGTCATCCCAGCACTTTGAGAGGCCGAGGCGGGAGGATCACTCGAGCCCAGGAGTTCGAGACCAGCCTGGGCCACATAGTGAGACCTCGTCTCTCTACAATAAATCAAAACATTAGCCAGACGTGGTGGTGCATGCCTGTAGTCCCAGCTATTCGGGAAGATGAGGAGGGAGGATTATCTGAGTCCAGGAGGTTGAGGCTGTGGTGAGCCATGATCCTGTCACTGCACTCCAGCTGGGTTAGACAGAGTGAGACCTCAACTCAAAAAAAAAAAAAAGCCAAGGAGAGGGCACTGGGAGCCACCATGCAACAAGGCAGAGACCCCCTCGGCCACATCCTGGGGTCAGTACTGGGGAGAGGCCCTGCCAGTGCTAACCCCTGGGCTCCACTCCCCCACCCTCCCCTCCCCTTCTCTGCCCATCTGAGGTCCCAGGGGAGGCTTCCTCCCTCATTTTGACCCTCCAAGGCCAGACCTGGGATTTCGGGTGCTCCAGGCCGTGTGGAGTGTGGAAGGGGTTTGGCTTAGGGGCCCGAGTTCGGATCCTGCCCCCCCCTGCTCATTATGGGAGGACACCGCCCAGGAGCATCTTCCTGTGCCTCAGTTTCCTTATCTGTCCGACAAAGGCGATGACTGTGGCTGAGCCCCCAAAGGGTTGGGTGGGTTTACTGAGATCATGGACGTCAAAGGCCCCGCTGGGTGATCTTTCAACAGTCTACAGTCGGGAACTGAAATCCTATCCGGCTTCACTTAAAAAAAATTTTTTTTGTTTTGAGTTGGAGTCTCACTCTGTCGCCCAGACTGGAGCGCAATGGCCGCCCCCGGCCACCGCAGCCTCGACCTGCTGGGCTCCGGCGATCCTTCGGCCTCAGCTTTCCAAGTAGCTGGAACTACAGGTGCGCGCTACCACGCCCGGCTCATTTTTGATTTATTGTAGAGATGAGGTCTCGCCAAGTTACCCGGGCGGGTCCCAAACCTGCGGGCTCAGGCAATCCACTCTCCTCGGCCTCCCAAAGCACTGGGATTACAGGCTGAGCCACCGAGCCCAGACGAAATTTTTTTTTTTTTTTTTTTTTTAGAGACAGGTTTTGCTCTGTCATGCTGGCTGGAGTACAGCGGCATGGTCATGGCTCACCGCAGCCTCGACCTCCTGGGCTAGGTGATCCTCCTGCCTCCGCCTCCCGAGTAGCTGGGACTATAGGCGTGTACCACCATGCCTTATTGATTTTTTAAATTTTTATTTCTTTGTTTTTGAGTTGGAGTCTCACTCTGTCTCCCAGGCTGGAGCGCAGTGGCCGCTCCCGGCCGCCGCAGCCTCGCCCCGCTGCCTCAGCCTCCCAAGTAGCCGGAACTACGGGCACATGCTACCACGCCTGCTAATTTTTTGATTTATTGTAAAGACGAGGTCTCACCATGTTGTCCAGACTGGTCTCGAACCCACGGGCTCAGGCAATCCTCTCGCCTCGGCCTCCCAAAGTGCTGGGATGACAGGCTTGAGCCACCACGCCCAGCCTTTATTTTTCATATAGATGAAGTCTCGCCATGTTGCCCAGGCTCATCTCGAACTCCCGGGCTCCAGTGATTCTCCCACCCTCGGTCTCCCAACATGCTGGGATGACAGACATAAGCCAGCACACCCAGCCTGGCCCTATTTAAAAAAAAAATTAAACAAGAATAACAAGGAGCTCAGGGGATGGAGGGCAGACAAACGGTGCCCGCCGGGCTGTCTCACTCTGTCTTCGCACACACACTCGAGAAGTGATTTTTGGAGAAATGCTCTCAAAACAAAAACAAGAACTCTGCTTTGTTCCGCGTAAGCAGCATTAAAAATTCACCAGTGTGGGGAGCGGGCGGGACAGCAGTGCTGCCAGAGCTCAGAACAGATTGCCGGAGAGTCTGGGCCAGAGGAGCCCCAGGTACGGGCGGTGGGACGGCCGGAGGAGGCCAGGCAGGGAGCGCTGGGCCCGAGCCCGGGACCAGAGGTCAGCCGCTCCCCTCTCCTTCCAGGCCTGGTCCGGAAGTCCCGTGGGCGCCCCTTCTCTGCCCATCTGCTCACTACTCCTTGTCTGCTCCCACTCTGATCATGAGTAAGGCTCTCGAGGGCAGGACTGCCGAGGTTCTGGGAGCTGACACAGAGCCTGGCACACAGGAGGCGCTTAGTATTTGTGGAAGAACCCAAAGATGAGTGCATACATGAGCAAAGGAATGAAAGGTCAAAAGAGCCGGCACAGTGGCTCACGCCTGTAACTCCAGCATTTTGGGAGGCTGAGGTGGAAGATCACCTGAGTCCAGGAGTTCAAGACCAGCCTGGGCAACATAGTGAGACCCCCGTCTCTACAAAAAATGGTGTTTAATTAGCCGGGCATGGTGGTGCTTGCCTGGAGTACCAGCTACTCAGGAGGTTGAGGCAGGAGGATTGCTTGAGCCCAGTGAGCTATGATCACACCACTGCATTCCAGCCTGGGCAACAGAGCAAGACTCTGTCTCTTTAAAAAAAAATTATGGCTCAGCCTGTAATCCCGCACCTTGGGGAGGCTGAGGTGAGTGGATTGCCTGAGCCCGCGGGTTCGAGACCGACCTAGGCGGCGAGACATCATCTCTACAATAAATAAAAAAAATCAGCCGGGCATGGTAGCGCATGCCTGTAACTCCGGTTACTCGGAAGGCTGAGGCGGAAGGATTGTCGGAGCCCAGCAGGTCAAGGCTGCGGTGGCCGGGAGCAGCCACTGCACTCCAGTGTGGGCGACAGAGTGAGACTCCGACTCAAAAAAGAAAAAAAACAAAACAAACAAAAAAATAAATAAAAAATAAATAAAAATGACTGGGTACAGTGGCTCACGCCAGAACTTTGGGAGGTGGAGGCGAGAGGATTGCCTGAGCCCAGGAGTTCTAGACCAACCTGGGCAACTTGGCGAGACCTCATCTCTACAATCAATCAAAAAATTAGCCAGGCATGGTGTCACGTGCCTGGAGTTCCAGCTACTTGGAAGTCTGAGACAGAAGGATTGCCTGGGCCCAGCAAGTCGAGGCTGTAGCATTCCAGCCTGGGTGACAGAGGGAAACCCCGACTCAAAATAATAGTAAAAATAAATGAAAAAGGATGAAGCCAGCCTCTCTGGCTCAGATCAGAGGGTGGCACCCCCAAGGAAGTGCCCAGGAGAGGTGAAGCCCCAGGTACGGAAACTTGCCTCTCCAGGCTCAGTCTCCTCAGCTGTCAGTGTGGCTTGCAGTGCCTCCTGTCTCGTTTGATCGCCGAGGGGAGGAAAGAAACGCAATTCAAGTTACGTAGCGTCCACCGTTTTTATTCAGAGCTGCATACACAGCTCCCGCCCCTCGAGTGAGCCACAACACTCTAGGCTCCGGTTCCTAAGATTCAAGGACTCCTGGCTCCTTAGAAACTCCCAGCGGAGCCGCAAGAGGACAAAGGTCTGTGCTAAGCGAGTGATAAAAAAAGCTCTGAGCCAGGAACTGCTGAGCTGCCCCCCTCCCCCACCACACACTCACACACCGGTGTACACACACCCGCGCGCACGCACGGGCCCAGGTTAACTACAGCCTGCCCAGCACGCTCAGCTCCTAGCAGGATTCCCAGAAGGCAGAAAAGGAGGAGGGGACGTGTCCGTCTCACCCTCACCCCAACTCTAACCCCTTCCCCGTGCCCCTCCACTTTCCAAAGCACTTCCGAGCAGGACAAGTCAGGAAACGGAGGCCCCGAGAGGTGACACATGTCACCCGGAAAACACAGGGCCAATCTGGAACCAGAACCCATTTCTCAGGCTCCCAGCCCCCACTCTATCTGTCAGATAGAGGTCCAGACCCCTGACCTCACCCAGGATAACTCCCTAGCAGGCTAGCCATAAAGGCCGCTGCTGAGCCCTGGGCAGACATCACTCATCAATTGCGGCATGTGCCAAATCCCTTCCAACCAGGGCTCCCCGCAGACACGCAAAACAGTCAACTAGATTTGCCCCAGGGGTTAAAAGGATCCTCCGCCCGACTCTAGGCAGTGAGACCTGTCATGGCTTAGCAGAGGCCTGCACCTTAGCCAGCGTTGAGCCACGGTTGCTAAATGAACAAATGAATGAATGGACACCAAGCGCTCCCGCAGAGACCCTAGCTCAACCGATCACATCTGCGCTCTACGCACACGCCACGGACAAGCACAGAATTCATCCAGAGACCATGGAATGGGAGTCGTGAGGCTCGCCCACAGCCCCCTGCCCCCACTTCCCCCCAGAGCCCTGTCTGTGTGTGACCCCAGGCAAGTCACTCAAGCTCTCTGTGCCTCTGTTGCCATCCGTGAAATGGAAATTCGAACTGAACCTGCCTGGAAGGTGGATTCAGGAGACTTGGCCCAGCACGGACAGGAGTCTTTCTCCTACGCAGGGGTCAGAATGGCCTTCTGGGCACCGGGCCTGTTGCCCTGGACCACGCCGGGCAAACGTGGATGCTGGCGGGTCATTTGCCTCCACCTGGGCAGCGGGGGGGGAATGGGTGCGGGTTCTGCAGGGTGGGGGAGGCCATCCCACCTCCAGGACCCCAGCCTCGCTCCCCAGTGCCCACCAGCTATGGAGAAGCCTTCCCAGGGTGCAGCAAGAACCTCCCCCGTCCAAGACACAGGCTCCTTGGCCTCAGACCACCCCTGTGACGGCCACACACTGCTACTTTCTCTGCGCTGCCTGAAGCCCCAGGTCTCGATCCCTTTGGAGCCATCCACACCCCAAGACAGAGATGGCACACCGGGGCAGCTGTAGGCTGGCACCTCTGGCTTCCAGCCCAGCTCTAGATGGACATCCCTCCTCCTCTCTGGCCCTCAGTTTACCCATCTGGAAATTGGGGGTGGTGGCAGCCTGGTCTCTAGAGCCCTTCCAACTCCAACAATGTCTTCAATTAAAAAAAAAATTAGTTGACTGGGCACGGTGACTCAGCCTGTAATCCAACGCTTTGGGAGGCCGAAGTGAGTGGACTGCCTGAGCCCGCAGGTTCGAGACCCGCCTGGGCAACTTGGCGAGACCTCATCTCTAAAATAAATCAAAAATGAGCCGGGCATGGTAGCGCGCACCTATAGTTCCAGCCACTTGGAAGGCTGAAGCGGAAGGATCACCGAAGCCCAGCAGCGAGGCTGCGGTGGCCGGGAGTGGCCACTGTACTTCAGTCTGGGCGACAGAGTGAGACTCCAACTCAAAAAAAAAAAAATAAAATAAAATAAAATAAATAGCTGGGTGTGGTGGCACACACCTTTAGTCCCAGCTACTTGGGAGGCTGAGGCAGGAGGACTGCCTGAACCCAAAAGGTTGAGGCTGCGGTGAGCCATGATTGTGCCACTGCACTCCAGCCTGGGCAACAGAGTGAGACCCCAACTCAAAAAAAAAAAAATCATGTAGGACGGGACAGAGGCTCAAGCCTGTAATCCCAGCACTTTGGGAGGTGGAAGTAAGAGGAATGCCTGAGTCCACGGGTTTGAGACCAGCCCAGGCAGTTTGGTGAGACCTTGTCTCTACAATAAATCAAAAAATGAGCTGGAGCCAGGCTCGGTGGCTCAGCCTGTAATCCTGTGCCTTTGGGAGGCTGAGGTGAGTGGATTGCCTGAGCCCGCGGGTTCGAGACCCGCCTGGGAAACTTGGCGAGACCTCATCTCTACAATAAATCAAAAAAAAAAATGAGCCGGGTGTGGTAGCGCGTGCCTGTAGTTCCAGCTACTCAGAAGGCTGAGGCGGAAAGATCGCCGGAGCCCAGCAGATCAAGGCTGTGGTGGCCGGGAGCGGCCACTGCACTCCAGTCTGGGTGACAGAGACTCCAACTCAAAAAATGAAAATAAAAATGAGCTGGGCATGCCTGTAGTTCCAATTACTTGGAAGGTTGAGACAGAAGGATCATCTGAGCCCAGCAGGTTGAATCTGCAGTGGTCATGAGTGTGCCACTGCCCTCCAGCCTGGGCAACAGAGGGAGACTCCAGCTCAAGAAAAAAAATGTCTTCTGCATACTTACGTTCATTGATTGACTTATTCCACAAGTATTTATTTATTGAGTGCCTGCTGTGTACCAGGCCTTTGCTGGATCCCTTGCCGTCTCTCTGCTGGAAGGTCCCACCCCCTTCCTGGTCTCCAGATCTCGGCTTCCTGCAGGAAGGCTTCCCAGACCAGCTCTGGGGTCCGCCTCTGCCCTCTCACAGCCCTGTCCCTGCAACCACAGACGTATCACTGCATTTTCTGGGCTGTTTGTCCTGTCAGCTTCCCTCCACATCGCAGCCTTCTGGAGGCAGAATCCATCTCGTTCCCTGACTCATTCCCAGGGACTCCAGAGGAGGGTTCTGGAAATACATCTCAGGCCAGCGAAAGAGTGAATGAATGCATGAACTCACAGTTTTCACCCCTCCTCAACACAAAGCCCATGGTTACATTTTTACATCATTGCAGCCTCTTCCCCAAACTAGTCCCCTGGGAACCCGCGTGGCAAACCCGACGGCCATCAGAGCCCTCCCGACTGCATCACCTGCCCCCAAGCCTGGGTGACTGAAGGCGTCCACGGCCTCTGTGCACCCGTGAGGTGTTAACTGCTTTGGTGCGGTACCCAGGTCCCCAGCGGCCCCATGCCCTGTTCCAGCTGTCCCCGCAGACACTTGGTAAATATTGAGGCACAAATTAACTTCCGGGAGTGACTCCTCCGTGCCAGACACACTCTCCCAGCTCCAGGGGGAATGGAGCGCCCCAACCTTTCTCAGGTGCCCAGACAGATAAGGCCAGCCCGGCGCCCAAAAGCCTCCTCTTGCTTAGGCCTGCCAACTTTCATGGGGTGTCCATCTGAAGCCCCGTCCTCCCCACACGTGTGTGCCCAGATGCACACACACGCACACCCTCACTACCCTGAAGAGCCTGTGGTCCCTTGCTCCGAACCACCATGCCTCCCCGCAGAAGCCTGTGGGCCGCTCACCCACCAATGGACATTTGTGGCCGGGTGTGGTGGCTCACACCTGTAATCCTAGCACTTTGGGAGGCTGAGGGGGGAGGATTGCTTGAGCCCAGGAGCTCAAGGCTGCAGCAAGCCATGATTGTACCACGGCCCTCCAGCCTGGGTGACAGAGTGAGACTCCGACTCAAAAAAAAAAGCGATCAACTCCCACCGTGAGCCCCCCCAAGCACACGGCTCCCAGGGCCGCCACATGGTCTGGCTGTTCCCTTGCCTCCTTCAGCAAGGGTTTTCTGACAACAGCTGCGGCGGCCCTCCCCTTCCCAGACCACCCCAAAAAGACCAAGGGCTTTGTATGAGGCTAGACAACTGCTTGGCCCTCCCCACCAGCCCACCTCTTGGCTCTGAGAAGGAGGGGAGGCCAAGTGAGTGTGGACCCTAGACAAGAAGGCCCAGAGGAGGGACCCCCGGGTGCGGCTGACACTTCTCGGCAGGCCCCCAGGGTGGAAGGGCCTCCGTGGAGCTCAACGCCTGTGGCAGAGGCTGGGCGGTGTCCGGGAGGTGCTGAGAGGACTCGCCAGCCAGTGGCTGGAAATCTGCTTCCACCGCTGCCCTGACTCTCGTCTGGGCCCCAGAGCCGAGTCCTGGGGCGCAGCTCCAACAGTGGCTATGAATGACGAGCAGAGCCGAGACGGACGTTTGCTTCCCGTGGGTTCCTGCAGGCCCTGGTGCCAGAGCAGTCGCCAGGAAAGTGGGGGGGGGCGATCAAGGTCACATTCGCGAGCTGGGCCCTGAAAACTGGACTAGCGCTCTGATAGTGGAAGCTGATCTTTTTTTTTTTTTTTTTGAGTGGGAGTCTCACTCTGTCGCCCAGACTGGAGTGGCAGTGGCCGCTCCCGGCCACCGCAGCCTCGACCTGCTGGGCTCCGGCGATCCTTCCGCCTCAGCCTTCCGAGTAGCCGGAATTACAGGCATGCGCTCCCATGCCCGGCTGATTTTTTTGATTTATTGTAGAGTGAGGTCTCGCCAAGTCACCCAGGCAGGTCTCAAACCCACGAGCTTAGGCAATCCACTCACCTCAGCCTCCCAAAGCGCGGGATTACAGGCTGAGCCACCGAGCCCGGGACTTTTCTTTTTTATTTTTTGAGTCAAGTTCTCACTCTGTCACCCAGGCTGGAGTACAGTGGCACGATCACGGCTCACTGCAGCTTGACCCCCTGAGCTCAGGGAATCCTCCTGCCTCAGCCTCCCAAGTAGCCAAGATTACAGGCATGCAGCACCACACCTGGGTACTTAAAAAATATATATATTTTTTAGTCAGAGTCTCACTCTGTTGCCCAGGCTAGAACACAGTGGCATGCTCACGGCCACCCCAATGTCGACCTGCCAGGCTCCGGCGATCCATCCACCTCAGCCTTCCAAGTAGCCGGGACTACAGGCAAGCACCATCATGCCCAGCTGATTTTTTATTGTTGTAGAGTCGAGGTCTCACCAAACTGCCCAGGCTGGTCTCGAACCCACGGGCTCAGGCAATTCACACACCTCGGCCTCCCAAAGTGCTGGGATTACAGGCTGAGCCACTGAGCCCAGCCTCAATTTTTTTAATTTTAAAATTTTTTTGTAGAGACGAGGTCTCGCTATGTTTCCCAGGCTGGTCTTGAACTCCTAGCCTCAAGCAATCCTCCTGCCTCAGCCTCCCAGAATGCTGGGATTACAGGCGTGAGCCACTGCACGCAGCCCTGATTTTGAGGAACGTGTTGTGAACTCCAGCCCTGGAAGCAGACAGACCCGCATTCAAGTCCTGATTCTACCCCTTTGCAGTGTGTGACCTCGAAGATAAACTCTTGGAGTCTCCAATAAATACGAGCAAGGACAGACTGAAGCCAGGAATTGGCATGAGTGACACATTTGGGGGCTTTTGGCTTGCAATGAGCCCGTCTCTGTGGGTCCCAGACTTGACGATTGCATGCTGAGCTGCGTGTCGGGTAAGAACTCCCAATCCTCTCCGCATGCTGGTGACGTCTCAAAGTTGAGCTTCAGACAAAGGCCGATGAAGCCCCTGGGCGCCTTTAAGACCGGCACTAGGGAAGCAAGGGGCGGTATATTTCTGTTCTACAGATATTGCCACGTGAGCAAGTTTCACAGCCCTGGAGATCCCTTTCACCAGATCACCCATAGAATGTAGGTAAGGCCGGGCATGGTGGCTCAGACTGTCATCCCAGCACTTTGGGAGGCCGAGGCGAGAGGATTGCCTGAGCCCGGGCTTTGAGACCAGCCTGGGCAACTTGGCGAGACCTCGTCTCTACAATAAATCAAAAAATTAGCCGGGCCTGGTGGCATGCGCCTATAGTTCCAGTTACTTGGAAGGCTGAGATGGAAGGATCGCCTGAGCCCGGCAGGCAGAGGTTGTGGTGGCTGTGAGCGTGCCACTGCACTCCAGCCTGGGCGACGGAGACTCCAACTCAAAAAAAGAATGTAGGTAAGATGTCCCTTCCCGGAAGCCCCCCTAGGATTTCAATCCTGGCTTCTCTGGGAGGGGGCCGGGAGGAATGCTGCTGGTCACGGGGGCTTGTGCCCATTTGGAGGTTGTTCAGAGACTGCACAAAATGCACAGAGCACTGGGCCTGGAGCTGTGTGACCTTGGGCAGGTCTCCCCATCTGAAAAATGAGGTAAACACCCCAACTTTGTTTTCACCCTTGACACCTGGCACCGAGTAGATGCTAAAAACTTTTGTTTGAGGAAACAAATCCCGGGAATTCTTTGTACTTCTTTAGTTATATACATATTTTTTGTAGAGACAGGGTTTCGCTATGTTGCCAGGCTGGTCTCAAATTCCTGGGCTCCAGCGATCCTCCTGCCTCGGCCTTCCAAAGTGCTGGGATTCCAGGTGTGAGCCATCGCGCCCGGACTTGGGAATTCTTAAGACTATCGGGAGACCCAGAGATGGCTGTGGGCTGGAGGGTCCCTTCACCTCCATCAAGGGGTGAGGTCAGTGCTGAGGAGTTAACTCTCCAAGGAAAGAAGAGAGCGGGAAGATCTCGGAGGAGGTGAAACGCCAGGACATCTGCTCTGAGGCTTCCCCTTACCCCAGGCCCACAAGCTCCCTGCGAGTCTCTGTGAACCCTTTTCATCCCTGAAGGGCCCACTCATGGGCCCCCTCCCCAGGCAAACCTCGGGGCCACTCCAGGGAGCCCCAGAAGCTATCTGTGCCCTCCCGCCCTGGGCACCTTGGAACCCCCTGGGAGCACCAGTCACCCCCCCTTCGGGCCTCCTAGTCCAGATGGAAGCCCCCAGGAGTCAGTAGTCCTGTCTCTCCCATTGTCTCAGGGGGCCCATGGATGGTTCCGGATAAGAAGTAAATCAGTGTCAACATAAGTTAACTTGGTGGGTAGGGTGCCATGGCTCACATCCCAGCACTTTGGGAGGCTGGGGTGGGAGGCTCGCTTGAGTCCAGGGGTTCAAGACCAGCCTGGGCAACACCTCTCTTTTGAAAAATTTAAAAATTAGCTGGGCGTGGTGGCGCACACCTGTAGTTCCAGCTACTCAGGAGGCTGAGGCGGGAGGATCGCCTGAGCCCAGGAGGTCGAGGCTGGGGTGAGCTGCGACGGTGCCGCCGCACTCCAGCCTGGGCGACAGAGACCTCCACTCAAAAAATAAATAACATAAAAGCTAACTTGGCAGTTCCTTGGCCTGGGTGCTCCCGTCGTCCTCGGAGTCCTGGCCCACATCCTAGCTCTGCCTCCAGGAGCTGTGTGACTCCCCAGGTCTCTCCGCTCCTCTGAGCCTCGGGTCCCAGCTCTGCAGACCTCAGGCTTTCGGGGCATTTCTGGAAAGGCCAGCCCCGTACTCGGCCCGGAACAGCCGGCTCTATTGTCATGACTATGAGTCAGGCCGAAGGAAAGGTTAGGGACCTGGCGGTTAGGGAACTCGGTCCGGTCTCGGGACGCCTCTGGCCTCCGCCGGTGGCCGGGTCCCTGCGCTGCCGGGTGGGGCCCGGGCTTTCTCCAGCGGAGGAGGCCAGAATCCACGAGGACTGGGGTTTCCCATCAGACCGCCGGGGGGCGGCCCGTCCGCGCGCGCGCCCGGAGGCCCCGCGGCCAGAAGCGGGGGGCAGGCCAGGCCCCTCTGCGGCGGAGGCCCCCGCGGCCCTCTCCCTCGACGGCCCCCGCGCCCGGCCGGCCGGCCCGCCGGCCTCCCGCGGAGGCCTCGCTCCCGCGCGTCCCCGAGGCCGGCAGGTGGGCGGGGGCGCCGCGTGGCCGGGAGCCGCGCGCACCTGCCGCAGGTGAGCCCCGCCGCGCGGGAGGGGAGGAGCCGCCGCCGCCGCCGCCGCGCTCAGGTGAGCCGACCCCGGGCCCCGGGGCCTGGCCGAGGGCCGCCGCGGGTCCCCACGGGGCTGCCGCAAGGCGGCCCGCGTCGCGCACGGCGGCCCCGGCGGCCCCGAGTCCCGCGCGGCGCGGCGGCCCCGGGAGAACATTCGAGGCAGCGGCGGCGTTGGAGGCCCGGGGTCCGTTCGGTATTTGAATAGCACAAAGGAACCGCCTTGGTCTGATTGGCCCGCCGAGTAGCCCCGGGGCGGGCCGCGCCTGTCACTCGGGAGGCTCTGGGCGCTCCCATTGGCCGCGCGGGCGCGGGGCGGGGCCCGGCCACCCGGCTAAATAGCTGGGGCCGGGGCCGGCCGAGGCTCATTGCTTTGGCGCCGTCTGGGGAGCGCGAGCCCGCGGGTGGCGCGCGGCGCATGGTGGCGGCTGCTCCCGGAGCGCAGCCGACCCGCTGACCCGGGCTGCGTTCCCCCTGCCCGGCGCGGCCCGGCGGCCGGCTGGAGGCGGAAGCGGCGGCGGCGCCGGCGGCGGCAGCGGCGGCGGCGGCGGCTGCTCGGCCGCCGCTCGGCCGCCGCCGTCTCCGCGGGAGCATGGAGTGCGCGCTGGACGCCCAGAGCCTGATCAGCATCTCCCTGCGCAAGATCCACAGCTCCCGGACCCAGCGCGGCGGCATCAAGCTGCACAAGAACCTCCTGGTGTCCTACGTGCTCCGCAACGCGCGCCAGCTCTACCTGAGCGAGCGCTACGCCGAGCTCTACCGGCGCCAGCAGCAGCAGCCGCAGCCGCTCCAGCACCAGCACCAGCACCAGCACCAGCACCTCGCGTACGCGGCGCCGGGCATGCCGGCCAGCGCGGCCGACTTCGGCCCGCTCCAACTTGGCGGCGGCGGGGACGCCGAGGCGCGCGAGCCGGGCGCCCGGCACCAGCTGCACCAGCTCCACCAGCTGCACCTCCAGCCGCAGCTGCACCCGCACCAGCACCCGGCGCCCAGGAGCTGCGCGGCGGCGGCGGCGGCCGGGGCGCTCTCCGAGCTGCCCGGGTGCGCCGCGCTCCAGCCGCCGCACGGCGCGCCCCACCGCGGGCAGCCCTTGGAGCCGCTGCAGCCGGGTCCCGCGCCGCTGCCGCCGCCGCCGCCGCCGCCGCCCGCGCCCGCCGCGCTCTGCCCGCGGGACCCTCGCGCCCCGGCCGCTTGCGCCGCGCCCCCGGCGGCCGCCGCTCCGGCCGCCGCCGCCGCCTCCCCGCCCGCCTCCCCGGCCCCCGCCTCCTCCCCGGGCTTCTACCGGGGCTCGTACCCGGCCCCCCCGGACTTCGGCGTGCACTGCAGCAGCCAGACCACCGTGCTGGACCTGGACACGCACGTGGTGACCACGGTGGAGAACGGCTACTTGCACCAGGACTGCTGCGCCTCCGCCCACTGCCCCTGCTGCGGCCAGGGCGCCCCGGGACCCGGCCTGGCGCCCGCCGCCGGCTGCAAGCGCAAGTACTACCCGGCCCGGAGGAGGACGACGGCGACGAGGAGGACGCGGGCGAGCTGGGGGCCGAGCCCCCCGGGGCGCCTCGTTCGCCCCCTGCAAGCGCGCCCGCTTCGAGGACTTCTGCCCGGACGCGTCCCCGGACGCGTCCAACATCTCAAACTTGATCTCCATCTTTGGCTCGGGCTTCTCGGGGCTGGTGAGCCGACAGCCGGACTCCTCGGAGCAGCCGCCGCCGCTCAACGGGCAGCTGTGCGCCAAGCAGGCGCTCGCCAGCCTCGGCGCCTGGACTCGAGCCATTGTCGCCTTCTAGGGACCCCCGAGGGCACGGGGCCCCGGGCCCCGCGGGGCCGGGGCCAGACAAAGACTCGGCCGGGGGCGAGAGGAGGGAACGAGCGGGCGCCGGGCCACTCGGGCTGAGCCGGGGGCGAGGAGGGGGAGGCGACTGATGTTTTATAAATTGTAAAATAAAAAAGAGAAACCTAAAATCTCGGACTTTATTTTTGCAGAGAGAAAAAGCGCCTATTTAAGTATGCTTTGTGTTTCTCCTACTCTTTTTCTCCGACTGTAGCGACTGCGGTGGTGTTTAGCGAGGAGCCTGCCACGTGAGGACGGGCTGCTGCCCGGAGGAGGTGCCGGGCAGGCGGGGGCGAGGCAGGGCGCCCGGGCCGCCGGGGCGCGCCGGGGGCGCAGCGCAGGAGGGCGCGGGCCCGGGACGCGGCCCGCAGTCAGCTGTCACCCCCGGGAAGCCCGACGTTCCGCTCCCCCGAGCCCCTCCGGGGGCCGAGGACCAGGTCTTGTGAAATCCTGAGCAAAAACAAAGACAAACTCTAGCTCCGAAAGGGACGTTTGGGTCACATTTCCTCTCTGGGGGCGGACTCCAAAGTTCTCAAAATGAGAAGGCAGAAATGAAAACATTTCAACTTTTTTTTCCTTTCTTCCCGGGGCGGGCGTCTCGAGCCCCTCTTCTCCCGCCCCTCTGGCTCCGAGCTCCTCCCCTCCCCCACCCGGCTCCCGGACCCGGGGGTGGCGCCTGACACCCCGACACCCTCGGACGCCGTTTGGGGAAGGGGGTGGGGGCGGGCACGGCGGACTACATTTCCCAGCATGCCCAGCACTGCGGTGCTGGCTCCACAGAAAAGGAAGTCGAGCCTTCACCTGGACCCCCGCGGCCCCGGGGGAGGGAGGGGCCGGGGCCGCCCGCTGCGTGGGAGACTTTCCGCCAAGTTGCTGGTCAGCTCGCGGCGGCGTGTGCGCGCCCGAGTTGCGCGGCCCAGGCTCGGCCTCGGCTGCGTTTCGTGAGCCCAGCATTGTTCGAGCCCGGCAGAGCCCCGTCCTGTGTCTTCGGCTCGACAGATTTTGTGTAATCTAAAAGCCTTTTGTTGTAACAAGGTGGGGGTCCCCTGCCGTCAGCACCGTGTGGACCCCAAAACAAGTTGCCGGCCCTGCCCCGCGTCCCCTGTATTTTGGGGCACCCTGAATTGTATTTCGCCGGGTAAAACGGTTCAGATTATTTGTCTAAATTTGTAATCTTAATAAAAAGTCGATTATAGAGGATGGTGGTGCCTTGTTTCCAGATCGGTCTGGGGGCGGCGGGGAGGGGAGAGGGAGGCGGGGGGAGGCGCCCCCCGCGCGAACCCCGGCTCTCTCGGGCCTGGGCGGGAGGGAATCGGCCCACACCCGCAGGGCCAGGGCTGGGACCGGAACGGGGAGCTGGAGGCGGCTGCCCGCGACGGGGCTGCGCGCCTCCCGGGCCCCCTCGCCCCGGGGTCCCGCCCCCCGTGGGAGCCGGCCGCCCCGGGGTCCCCAGCAGGAAGCCGAGCCGGCCTCCGGCCCGTTTCCTGCCCAGCCAGGGGCGCGGGGCCTGGTCGGCCTGAGGCTGAGCTCTCTGGGGCCGGGGAGAGCAGCGGGGGGCGCCGGGGGGCTCCGGGGCCGCCCACACTCCCCGCCCCGCGCCTCCGCCCGCACGTCCGCCTGTCTCAGGCCGCAACTTGGGAAGTTTTTTCCTTTCCTTTTTTCCTTTTTTTTTAAGTTGAGTTTGTTATCACTGCTCGGTGCCACTTGGTGGTGTGCTGGCGGCGGCTCCCTCCCTCCGCCCGCCCCTCCCCTCTCCCCGCCCGCCCGCCCGCCTCTCCGCCCTCCCCAGCGGACGGAGGCAGGAAGGCTCCGGGCGCGCTCTCCCTCCGACCACCTACGGGATGACCTCAGAGTGGGAGAATGTGCCAAGGCCCGGGGGAAGCTCGCGTTCTCCGCGCCCGAGCCAGAGTCACATCTGGCGTGGCGGCGCGGGCCCGGGGGCGCGCGGGGCGGCTCCAGCCTCGCCGGGGGGGCTGAGCAAAGAAAGAACGAGGACAGGAAAGCCGAGGGCGGCTGGCTCGCCGCGTGCTGGCCGGAGTCCCCCTCGTGTCGCGCGGGCTCCCGGAGCCCTCTCGCCCCCGCGCCCCCTCCTGCGCCGGCCCCCGGCCACCCCAGGACGGCCGCCCCCACCGCGAGAGGAGGGGCGGCCGTCCCGGCCCCCGCCCCCAGCCGGATTCCGAGGGGCGGGCGCGAGCCAGTCTCGGGGGCGCTCGGGCCCGGTCGCGGCGTCGCGCGAGGGGAAGTTCTCGGGGACACCAGCGCGCGGGGGCGCGGAGGGCTCCGGGGCGCGAGCTCCGGGGAGGGCAGGCACCTTCGCCCCCGGGGCCGTCTCCGCGGCCTCCCACGGGAGGAGCCGGCTGCGGGGGGTGGGGGCGGCGCGGCTCCCCTCCCCGTCCCCCCCACCCGCGAGGCCCAGGGAAGCGCCGTTGGAGGCGCGGGCTCGTTCCCTCCTCCAAGCCAGTTGCCAGAGCTCCCCCTAGCGCCGCTTCCAGGGCGCTGCAGCGGCCGCGGCTGGGCGTGGGCGAGGCGCGGCCGGGGGCGGCGGGGCTGCGGGGGCGGCTCCGCGCCCGCCGCGGGGCGAGCCGCGCAGCGCGGGGACCCGGCCCCGGGCCGAGCGGGGGCCCGGGCCGCGTGCGTCCCCACTCCAGGCCCGCGTCGAGAGGGGCACGTGGCCGGCCCCCTTTGT
Organism: Cephalopachus bancanus; assembly: GCA_027257055.1. Lineage (NCBI taxonomy): Eukaryota > Metazoa > Chordata > Mammalia > Primates > Tarsiidae > Cephalopachus > Cephalopachus bancanus. Next base: position 322,845 of record JAPVLO010000841.1, read on the forward strand.
TGGGAGCTGGGCGCGGAAGGGGCCGGGCCCGGGGGGCTTGGGAACCCCCCACCGGCCGCCGGGGTCCCGGGGCGAAGGAGCGCGGGCGGCGGGGCGCGGAGTGGGAGCTCGGACCCAGGCCAGGGCCGCGTCCCCTCGGCCGGCCTCGGGGGCCTGCGGCGCGCCAGGAGACCCAGGCATGCTGGGACCGGTGAAACCAAGGGCTGAGATAGAGAGCTCTGGGGTGCCCGGCCCCCGGCCCTTGTCTTTTCAAGGCCCAGGGGCCCTGGGCAGTCACACAAGGGGTTAATGCTCTGAGTCTAATTCGCGGGGACCCGAGACAGCCCACAGAACGGTGACACGCATGGCCCTGGGGTCACACTCGCGCCCACGGGGGGCCACACCCGGCCAGGCGCGCCGCCCCCCCACGCGACGTCCTAAGCGGCATCCGCGCCCCACGCACAACCCCTGGCGCCGCCGCCCGGGACATCCAGAGACACGAATGGTCTCGTCCAAAGGACGGTTCCGGAGGGGAGAGGGCCGGGTGGCCCCGGGATGCCCCGGGGTCTTCTGAAAGGGAGACGGGGAGAAAGAACGGTCTCCTCGCTCCTGGCGGGGATTCCGGCAGACAAACCAGGAGGCCAACCCAGCCCCAAGACAAGCCCTCTGCAAACAGGAAAAAGACCCACCAGAGCCCCCAGGCAGGACTTGGGGCGCTTCTTGGGGAGGTGGGGGCATTGGAAGCGACTGGGGCCTCATGGAGGGACCTGAGGGAGCTTCCAGGGAGCCCCTGTTTCTCCCAGGTCAGCCAGCCCTCCCCACACTCCCCCCAGCTCCTAGGACAGCGGGGCCTGATGCCCTTGGTACGTGGTGTAGGGCTGAGCCAGCCTCCAAGCTGCGCTCCCGGCAACATGGAGCTGGCGGGATGACAGCCCAGAGCCGCACAGAGCTGCAGGCTGCCCTGCAAAAGAGCTGGGGTGGGGGGAACGCCTGGGCTTCCAGGAGGCCCCCGCGCAGGGCACTGAGACCTGGGTGCTTGTGTGTGTCAGCGAGAGTGAGAGAGAGAGAGAGAGACAGACTGTGTGTCCCTCTGGTACGGGCATGTACACCAAGAGCTGTGTCTTTCTGTCCGACCATTCACTTGTCACACACAGACGATGCTTCTGTTTTGTGCATGGCGCTAAGAAGACCACTAGCAGATGACCAGGACAGCAAACTCCTCTGCCCAAAGACGTGCAGGTCATTTTCCCAGCTACCTTGTGAGCTGCCTCCTTTTAGAAATGAGAAAACTCCCAAGGTCACACAACCAAGAAGTGGCCAGTGTCTCCTATCAGAGCTCACGGCTGATGGGTAAGAATATGTAGCATCACTGGCCGGGTGCGGTGGTTCACGCCTGTAATCCCAACACATTGGAAGGCCGAGACCGGAGGATCACTTGAGCCCAGGAGTTCGAGACCAGCCGGGGCAGCATAGCAAGACCACCTCTCTACACACACACACACAAAAAAGCCAGGTATGGTAGCCCAAGCCTGTAGTCCCAGCTACTCTGAAGGCTTGAGCCCAGGAATTGGAGGCTGCAGAGAGCCTTAATCATGCTGCTGCATTCCAGCCTGGGCAACACAGTGAGACACCGCTCAAAAAAAAGAAAAAGATGCCAGGCTTGGTGGCTCAGCCTGTAATCTCGCGCCTTTGGGAGGCCGAGGTGAGTGGATTGCCTGAGCCCACGGGTTTGAGACTCGCCTGGGCAGGCGAGACCTCATCTCTACAATAAAATCAAAAAATTAGCTGAGCATGGTAGCGCGCGCCTGTAATTCCGGCTACTCGGAAGACTGAGGCAGAAGGATCGCCGGAGCCCAGCAGGTCGAGGCTGCGGTGGCCGGGAGCGGCCACTGCACTCCAGTCTGGATGACAGAGTGAGACTCCAACTCAAAAAAAAGAAAAAGAATTTGTAGCATTACAATTCGAACTAGCAAGAGATCCTGAGGTGGTCAAATTTGTCATATTGATAAGTCCCAGCTGAGCGTAAACTGGGTCTGGCACCTTCTTATACCTGAAAAAGCAGGTTAGGAGCACACACCCACCCCCTCAATGTTCACGCTCCAGGTTCCAAAGGCAGGGAACACAGAAACCCAGGGCAGCGGTGTGTCTGTATCCCACCCTACCCAGGGAAGGGACTATTTTCTATTCCTTTTTTCTCAAGGCTCGTGGTAGACAACGGTGGCAGGTCTGGCACCAGCTTGGGCAAAAAAAAAAAAGGGATTTCTTGTCTCATGGTACTAAATGACCCAGCGGGCAGAGGTCGAACAGGTTTCAGGCACTGCTGGATCCGGGTGCAAATCTCCAAGATACTTTCTCTCATTCTCCTGTGACATTTATCTCTGCAGTTGAGGTGCGCTTTTACTGCTGACCAGCTTCTCACCACAGCTGCAGGAGGCAGCTCCCGGCTTCCCATCCCAAGGCTTTTCCACCCAAGAGAGACTGTCCTCTTCCTTATTTCCAACTCAGAAAATCCCTTGGAAGGACTGTCATGGCCCAAACCTGCAGCCAGAACTGAGGAGTGATTAGTAGCCAGCTGCCATTGGAAGCTCATGGGCAGAAAAGGGGTGTTTTTCTCAGAAAAGGGTGGTCCTGCGTGACAGACCGCAGATGTCCTCCAGAGAGGAGAGCTGCAAGTCCAGCCAAAGGAGGCTTTTTTTTTTTTTTTTTTTGGAGTGAGGGTCTCACTCTGTCCTCCAGGCTGGAGGGCAGTGTCACGGTCACAGCTCATCACAGCCTCAACCTGCTGGACTCGGGTGATCCTTCCACCTCACCCTTCCAAGTAGCTGGAACTACAAGCACGTGCCACCACGCCTGGCTAATTTTTTGACTGATTGCAGGTCGAGGCTGCAGTGGCCATGAGCATACCACTGCACTCTAGCCTGGGCGACGGAGTGAGACTCCGACTCAAAAAAAAAAGTGTGCGTTTATTCTTACATGGTTAAACTTCAGTCACCTTCAAAGTCCTCTCCATTTGATGCAATCCACCTCTCGAGCCACCTTTTCCACTGGCTCACGACAGTTTCTGAACTCGTCAATTTGGATGCCTTTTAGTGCTTCCGCCGTTTTTTGTCTCACCTCTTCCCCATCAGCAAAACATTGTCCCTGTGAGGGCTTTTTTCATCAGGGAAACAAAAAAAAAGTGGCTTGGGTTGAAAGTGGAGGACAAGGGAGGTCACATCATTTTGAGTCAAAAACTGCTGAACACACAGCGCAGTGTGGACAAGTGTGCTGGTAAATCACCCATCACAAAATGGGCAAATGCACTGAATTCCAAAAAAATACACTGAAGCCAAAGACAGCCTCTCACAACAATGCTAGCTGGTATGTGGATGCCAATGGGCCCACCCTCCAAAAGGTCATTCTGAGCTCTTTTGGGTTCCCCCTCGCATATGGCTCCTCCAGGGACTCCCAGATAGACCTGACAAGGCTTCGAGGGGACACCCAGACCCTAGCCACGGGACGGAGGGGACAGGTCGTAGTAAGGTTGACATGGCCACCTTTATACCCCCACAAGTGGGGCGGGGGACACCGGAGTGCAGGTAATATTAGCTATTTGCAATTTAGGGGGGGAACAGCTGAATACCAGGTCAAAAATGCTGAAATGATTATCGCCAGGTGGGGGCGGTGGTCACAGATGACCTCACTTTATCATCCATACCTTTCTATATTTCCCAAATTTCTTCGATAAGCATGTATCATGTTGGTATTTACTATGATCTTTTTTTTTTTGAGTTGGAGTCTCACTCGGTCGCCCAGACTGGAGTGCAGTGGCCACTCCCGGCTACCGCAGCCTCGACCTGGGCTCCGGCGATCCTTCCACCTCAGCCTTCCGAGTAGCTGGAACTACTGGCATGCGCTACCACGCCCGGCTACTTTTTTTGATGTATTGTAGAGATGAGGTCTCGCCAAGTTGCTCGGGCAGGTGTCGAACCCACAGGCTCAGGCAATCCACTCACCTTAGCTTCCCAAGGCGCGGGATTATAGGCTGAGCTACCAAGCCCAGCTATGACTTTTTTTTTTTTTTTTAATCAGAGTCTCACTCTCGCCCTGGCTGGAATACAGCAGAACAATCACGGCTCACCATAGCCTGAACCTCCTAGGCTCAAGCAATCCTTCTGCTTCAGCCTCCCAAGTAGCTGGGACTACAAGCACACACCACCTTGTCTGACTAATTTATTTTTATTTATTTATTTATTATTTTTTGAGTTGGAGTCTCATTCCTTCGCCCAGACTGGAGTGCAGTGGCATGCACGCTCATGGCCACCCCAGCGTCCACCTGCTGGGTTCCGGCGATCCTTCTGCCTCAGCCTTCCAGGTAGCCAGAACTACAGATGTGCACTACCATGCCCAGCTATTTTTTTATTTTTATTTTTTGAGTTGGAGTCCCGCTCTGTCGCCCAGCCTGGAGTGCAGTGGCCGCTCCCGGCCACTGCAGCCTCAACCTGCTGGACTCTGGCTATCCTTCCACCTCAGCCTTCCAAGTAGCTGGAACTACAGGCGTGTGCTACCACACCCGGCTAATTTTTTTAATTGTAGAGATGATGTCTCGCCAAGTTGGCCAGGCGGGTCTCAAACCCGCGGGCTCGGGCAATCCACTCGCCTCAGCCTCCCAAAGTGCTGGGATGACAGGCTGAGCCACCGAGCCTGGCCTTTTAAAATTTTTTTGTAGTGATGAGGTCTCACTGTGTTGCCCTGGCTGGTCTCGAACTCCTGGACTCAAGTAGTCCTCCCACCTTGGTCTCTTGACACATTTGTTTTTAGAATAAAAATGGGCCGGGCATGGTGGCTCACACCTGTAATCCCAACACTTTGGGAGGCTGAGGTGGGAGGACTGTTGGAGGCCGGGGTTCGAGACCAGCCTGGGCAACATAGCAAGGTTGCTATTTATATGCTATATAAATGTATTTTAAGGAGGAAAATAAAAGATATTCCAGAGAAAGCTGTGATGTGACAGGTGCTATCATCAGTGTAGTACGTGTGAGGGAGCCGCTGTATCCACCCTGCCTGGAGCTGGCTCCATCCCTGAGAAACAGAACACTCCCTCCACCGTCTGGGTGGACCAGAGCCCTCCCCTCCCCTCTCCCAGCACTCTGTTTTTGCTCATGCCTGGGATCTCAGCACTTTGGGAGGCAGAGGCGGGAGGATTCCCTGAGCCCAGGGGTTCCAGATCAGGCTGGAGATGAACAAGACCTCATCTCCACAATAAATAACAAAATTAGCCAGGCATGGTGGCGCCCGCCTGTAGTCCCAGCTGCTTGGGAGGCTGAGGCAGAAGGATTGCCTGAGCCCCAGAAGTCAAGGCTGCGGCAAGCTGTGATTTTTGTCACAGCATTCCAGTCTGGGGGACAGAGTGAGACTGGGGGACAGAGTGAGACTCCGACTCAAAAACCAAAAGGAAAAAAGAAAAAGACAACTCGCGCAGGGAGAAGTCAGTCCTGCACCAGCTTTGAGTCAGAATAGCAGCCATTGCTTCCCTCTTCTCGATGATCTGAGGCGTCGTGTCCCATCAGAGTAAGAAAAACACAGGAGAGAGATCAAATCCCACATCCTCACTCCTGCAGCAAAGGCATTCATGCATTCCAGTATTTATTGAGCACCTATATAGGCCAGGCACTGTGCAAGGCGCCAAGGATGCAGCCAGGAACAAGACAGACAAAGGGCCCTGCCCTTGTGGAGGTTATATTCTAGTGAGGGAGCCAGCCGATACACAATAAAATCCACAAACATGTCAAGGAAAAACAAAAACAGGACTAGAAACGACCGGCTGAGTCAGTGCGGTGGCTCACGCCTGTCATCCCAGCACTTTGGGAGGCTGAGGAGGGAGGATTGCTTGAGCCCAGGAGTTTGAAACCAGCCTGGGCAACATAGCAAGACCTTGTCTCTACAAAAAAATTTTTTTTAATTAGATGGATATGGTGGCACACGCCTGTACTCCCAGCACTTTGGGAGACTGAGGTGGAAGAATCCCTTCAGCTCAGGAGTTTGAGCCCAGCCTGAGCAACACAGCAAAACCTTGTGTCTGCAAAAAAATTTAAAAATTGGCCAGGCTCGGTGGCTCAGCCTGTCATCCTAGTACTTTGGGAGGCCGAGGCGAATGGATTGCCTGAGCCTGGGGGTTCGAGACCAGCCCGGGGACTTGGCGAGACCTTGTCTCTACAATAAATCACAAATGAGCCGGGTGTGGTAGTGTGCGCCTGTAGTTCCGGCTACTTGGAAGGCAGAGGCAGAAGGATCGCTGGAGCCCAGTAGGTCGACGCTGGGGTGGCTGTGAGTGTACCCCTGCACTCCAGCCTGGGCCACAGAGTGAGACTCCAACTCAAAAAATAAAATAAAATAATAATAATAAAATAAAATAGCGGGTTCGAGACCCACCTGGGCAACTTGGCGAGACCTCATCTCTACAATAAATCAAAAAATCAGCCGGGCGTGGTAGCGTATGCCTGTAATTCCGGCTACTCGGAAGGCTGAGGCGGAAGGATCGCCGGAGTCCAGCAGGTCGAGGCTGCGGTGGCCGGGAGCGGCCACTGCACTCCATTCTGGGCGACAGAGTGAGACTCCAACTAAAAAAAATAAAAAATAAAAAAAAATAAAATAGCTGAGTGTGGGTGGTGTGCACCTGGAGTCCCAGCTACTCAGAAGGCTGAGGCAGAAGGATCACCTGACCTCGGGAGGGTGAGGCCATGGTAGCTGTGAGAGTGCCACTACACTCCAGCCTGGGTGACAGAGACCCCGACTCAAAATAAAAAAAGAAGAGAAAAAGAAAGAACTGGCTGAAGAGGTGGACCACATCAACTGTCTTCTGTTAGTATAAGACAGAATATGCTGCAGTAACAACTCAGTCCCTACATCTCAGATTTAACGCAACAAAAGTTGTTCTTGACCAGGCAAAGTCCAGGTAGATCAAACAGCCATCTCCTAGGCTGCCACCCTCCGTGCTGTGACCCACTATTCTGGCTGCCTCCATCTCGACACAAGGCTTCTGGAATCACCACCAGGCCCACCAGCGAGCACTAGAGACTCCTCCAAGGGCTCTTCGAAGGAGAGCCCTGACCCCCATCTCACAGCACGGGGCCTGGGTGGGGCCGTGTTCCTGGGTATACACGAATGAGCACTAGACATCTCTCCCACATCAGCTGGGCCCACACGGGTGGGTGAGTGCTCCAGACAGCAGGAACAGAAAGGGCAAAGACTAAACACGGGAGGCCGGGCTCGGTGGCTCAGCCTGTCATCCCAGCACTTTGGGAGGCCAAGGCGAGTGGATTGCCTGAGCCCTCGGGCTCGAGACCAGCCTGGGCAAGTTAGCGAGACCTGTCTCTACCATAAATCAAAAATCAGCTGGGGGTGACAGCGTGCGCCAGTAGTTCCGGCTACTTGGAAGACTGAGGCGGAAAGATCACTGGCGCCCAGCAGGTCGACGCTGGGGTGGCTGTGAGCGGGCCCCTGCACTCCAGCCCGGGCGGCACAGTGAGAGTCCAACTTCAAAACAAAAACATAAACAGAAAACAAGACTCAACACGACCGAACCTGGCGAACGGCTGAGGCAGAGGGCAAAGGGGAGAGCGGCAGGAGACGGGGGCCAGAAAGGAAACCAGGGCCCTGGGAGGTGTTTGGATTGTGTTCCGAGTCCGACGAATGAGAGTTCCACACCAGGCAGACCTGGGTTCAGTTCTCAGTCTTGCCGCTGTAGGACTGCAGCGGACAGCCTGGCCTTTCGGGGATCCAGCGTCCTCGAAGAGTGTTGGGACGGTTCAGTTGTGACCCGTGAAAGACTGCGCGGTGGCCGGCACTCAGCGAGCACTCAAGAAACAGTGGCAGCCGGGCACGGGGGCTCGTGCCAGCACTTTGAGAGGCCGAGGTGGGAGGAGGGCTTGAGCCCAGGAGTTGGAGACCAGCCTGAGAACACGGCACGATCGCATCGCTACAGAATCACAGAATGAGCTGGGCGAGGTGGTTGGCACCTGTCGTCCCCACTACTCCGGGCTGAGGCAGGAGGATGGCTGGAACCCAGGAGGCTGAGGCTGGGGTGAGCTGGGATGGTGCCACTGCACTCCAGCCTGGGCGACAGAGGCCTCGACTCAAAAGAAAGAAGGGGCAGTGGGGCTCCGTGGCTCAGCCTGTCATCCCGCGCCTTTGGGAGGCTGAGGTGAGTGGATTGCCTGAGCCCGCGGGTTCGAGACCCGCCTGGGCAACTTGGTGAGACTTTGTCTCTACAATAAATCACAAATGAGCCGGGTGTGGTAGTGCGCGCCTGTAGTTCCAGCTACTTGGAAGGCTGAGGCGGACCAGGCCACTGCACTCCAGTCTAGGTGACCAACTGAGACTCCAACTCAAAAAAAAAAAAAAAAAGAAAGAAGGGGGGAGGGGAGAGGGGGAGACAGAGGGAGACAAAGGGAGGCACGCAGTGACGATTGCTAGATTGCTGGCGTCGCAGGGACTTCAGCTCTGCAGGGCCGGGGAGGGGAGGGCGCCTGGGGGGCAGAGGGGCGGGGCCAAACCGGGTGAGCGCCTTCTGGGTCAGCTGCCCCAACCAGTTTTCCTGGTTGTGCCGGGCTGGCTGAGGCTCCAGACCCGCTGGGGGCCGTCCCTCCTCCTCCCAAGGGACCGAGCCCCAGGGCCACACCCACCAGGGGACCCTTGGCACCCAGGGGGAAGGGAAGGAGGGGCGCCGGGCAGCGTGGGCGCCCCTCGCTGGCAGCTGTTCAATATCCGATGCCACGGCGGACTGCCCAGCGCGGGGCCGGGCACAGACGACTTCCCAGGGCCCCCGGCCTCGGGGCACCCACCAGATCCCAGCCCCGCCTCCGGGGCCACCCAGACCTGGGTGCAAACCAAGCCCTGCTGCTTTCTAGGTGACAGTGAGCTCTTGCTGTGACCTCCCTGAGTCTCCCTGTCTGAGGCCTCCACGGCACCGAGCCAGCATACAGTAGGCGCCCAATAAGCGGTGCGACGTCGTATGGGCACGGTCAGCTCCACCTGCATACTAAGTTTTCATTGCAACACGCAGGACGGTTTTCCTGCACTCTCCTGGCCAGCAACACGGATGACCCACAGAGTAGCACGCACCTTGTCTGGAGGGGTCCAGCCGAGACCTTTTCACTCTGGGGCTGGGGGAGGGGAGAGGGGGAAGGAGGATGTGCCCAATAAACTCGATGGATTTTTTTTTTTGGCTTTCCATCGGTTGGCACTCTTGTTTTCAAAATGGTTACCCCTCACCCGGCACAGTGGCTCACGCCTGTAATCCCAGCACTTAGGGAGACGAGACAAGAGGATTGCTTGAGCCCAGGAGGTCGAGAGCAGCCTGGGCAAGACAGCAAGATCTGGTCGCTACAAAAAAAAATCAAAAAATTACCCAGGTGTGGTGGTACACACCTGTAGTCCCAGCTACTTGGGAGGCTGTGGCGGGAGGATCGCCTGAGCCCAGGAGGTAGAGGCTGCAGTGAGCCATGATCTTGTCACTGCACTTCAGCCTGGGTGACAGTGAAACTCCAACTCAAAAAAAAAAAAAAGGTTAGTCCGCAGGAAGGTGTCTGGTTATCTTCAGAGCCCAGCTGTGTCTGACGGTCTACATTTCGCATAGGACTAGATGCTTGTCGACGGGGTAGATGAATGAATGAATGAGTGGGTGAATGAACGAACGGACTGTTGCCTGCCCATTCCAGACAGAAAGGGGAATCGGTGAGAGATCGCCCCATCTCTAATCAGGTGGTTCCCCACTCCATGCCCTAGGCTCTAACTCCTCCCCGTCACAACTCAGTCATTTCCTGATGCTGCTTTCTTTCTTCTGGAAACGAGATCTGGTTCTGTTGCCCAGACTGGTCTCAAACTCCTGGACTCAAGCAATCCACCTGTCTCGGCCTCCCAAAGTGCTGGGATTCCAGGCGTGAGCCACCGTGCCCTGATGTTTCTTAAACACTCGCCTGCACCCTTCTTACTCTCATTTCCAGCTCCCACTCACCATCCAGATCACACACACACACACACACACACACACACACACACACACACACACTCCTCAGTGTGGGGCTCGAGCATCTCCCTTGACATTGACATCAACCAGCCGGGGAGAACTGGGAAGTCTGAGGAATAAAGTTTCACTCTGTTCAGAGAAAGAAATCCAGGCCACAGACTTAGCAGACAGGGTCTGGGAATGGAACAGATCACGTGGGGAGGGACAATTAGACCCCTAAGGGAACTACAGACATCCGGCTCGATGGACAGCTCCAAGATTCAAGTCAGGAAAGAGGCTGGGAGCAGTGGCTCACGCCTGGAATCCCAGTGCTGTGGGAGGCTGAAGGGGGATGACGGCTTGAGGTCAGGAGTTTGAGACCAACCTGGGCAATATAGCAAGATCCCATCTCCACAAAAAAATTTTAAAAATTAGCCAGGCGTGGAGGCACATACCTGTCCCGGCCACTCAAGAGGCTGAGGCTGCCAGGTTCGGTGGCTCAGCCTGTAATCCCAGCGCCTTGGGAGGCCGAGGCGAGTGGATTGCCTGAGCCCACGGGTTTAAGACCCACCCAGGAAACTTGGCAAGACCTCATCTCTACAATAAATCAAAAACTAGCCAGGTGTGGTAGCGCGCGCCTATAGTTCTGGCTACTTGGAAGGCTGAGGTGGAAGGATTGCCAGAGCCCAGCAGCTCAAGGCTGCGGTGGCCGGGAGTGTGCCACTGCACTCCAGCCTGGGTGACAGACCAAGACTTTATCTCTCAACAAATAAAAATGAATTAAAAAAATAAAAAGGCTGGGCACGGTGACTCAAGTCTGTAATCCCACCATTTTGGGAGACTGACACGAGAGCATTGCCTGGGCCTCGGGTTCGAGACCAGTCTGGGCAACTTGGTGAGACTTCATCTCTACAATAAATCGCAACAATTAGTCGGGCGTGGGCGCATGTCTGTAGTTTTGGCTACTTGGAAGGCTGAGGCGGAAGGGTCACCGGACCCCAGCAGGTCGAGGCTGGGATGGCCACGAGCATGCCACGGCACTCCAGCCTGGGCAATGGAGTGAGACTCCAACTCAAAACAAAAAAATAAAATAAGGAGATCCCAGTGTCTAGATTTCCAAACCTGGGTCCCTCCTCTGTGGATCCCAGCGAACGCTGGCTTAAACAAAGAGTGGATTTGTTTCTTGGCTCAGAAACTGGGACGCCCATGGGTGTTTTTGCTCAGGCGTAGTGGGTTCAGAGGCTCACATGATGTCATCAGGGCTTGTTCCCTGTCTCTTGGCACTTCCTGTTTCTCCTTGGCTGCTGCTGATTCTTCTCCTTTTTTTTTTTTTTTTTTTGAGTCTGTGTCTCATTCTCCGTCACGCAGGCTAGAGTGCAGTGGCACGCTCATGGCTACTACAGCCTCAACTTGCTGGGCTCGGGCAATCCTTCTGCCTCAGCCTTCCAAGTAGCTGGAGTCACAGGCACGCGCCACCACGCCTGGCTACTTTTTGATTTACTGTAGAGATGAGGCCTCACCAAGTTGCCCAGGCTGGTCTCGATCCCCTGAGCTCAGGTAATCCTCTCACCTCCGCCTCCCAAAGTGCTGGGATGACAGGCGTGAGCCACCGCACCTAGCTCGGGGCCCTGCATGTTAATGCTGCACTGGGCGTCACAGATTAGGGACCTGGGCCTAGCCCTGGCACCCCAAGAAGAGCATCTTCCCCGCTGCTCCCAAGGAGGGTACCAGAGATGACACTCATAGGCCAAGCTGGGGTCACATGCTCATATCTGAGCCAATCACAGCCAAAGGGAACCTCCACTTGGCCAGGTCTAGCCCATGGCCATCCCTAAGACAAGGGGCTGGTCAGCCCGGTCTCAGCCCTTTCCCATGGGTTCTCCATGGGAAAGGGAGGTGCACAGCCATGGACTCACCCACTGGGCTTCCTCTACACACACACACACACACACACACACACACTGCACCCCCAGTTTAAAACATAAAAAGTGTGGCCAGAGCCGGGCTCGGTGGCTCAGTCTATAATCCCGCACCTTTGGGAAGCTGAGGTGAGTGGATTGCTTGAGCCTGCGGGTTCGAGACCCGCCTGGGCAACTTGGTGAGACCTCATCTCTACAATAAATCAAAAATTAACCCGGTGTGGTAGCGCACACCTGTAGTTCCGGCTACTTGGAAGGCTGAGGCGGAAGGATCACCGGAGCCCAGCAGGTCGAGGCTGCGGTGGCCGGGAGCGGCCACTGCACTCCAGTCTGGGCGACAGTGAGACTCCAACTCAAAAAAAAAAACAAAAAAAGTGTGGCCGGATGTGGTGGCTCACGCCAGTAATCCCAACACTCTGGGAGGCTGTGGCGGGAGGATCGCTCAAGGCAAGGAGTTTGAGACCAGCCTGGGCAACATCGCAAGACCTCATGTCTACAAAAATCAAAAATAAAAATTTAGCTGGGTGCGGTTGCTCGTGCCTGTAGTCCCAGCTCGTGGGGAGGCTGAGGAGGGAGGATCCCTCGAGCCCAGAGGTCGAGGCAGTGGTGAGTCTTGGTGACACCGCACTCCAGCCTGGGCGACAGAGCGACAGGGCGACAGGGCCCTGACTCAAAATAAAATAACAATAAACAATGAAAACATCAGTGAAGCCAGCTCGGTGGCTCAGCCTGTAATCCCGCGCCTTTGGGAGGCTAAGGTGAGTGGATTGCCTGAGCCCGCGGGTTCGAGATCCGCCTGGGCAGCGAGACCTCATCTCTACAATAAATCAAAAAATCAACTGGGCATGGTAGCGCATGCCTGTATTTCCGGCTACTGGGAAGGCTGAGGCGGAAGGATCGCCGGAGCCCAGCAGGTCGAGGCTGCGGTGGCCAGGAGTGGCTACTGCACTCCAGTCTGGGCGACAGAGTAAGACTCCGACTCAAAAAAAAAAAAAAAAAAAAGAAAACAGCAGTGGGACAGGAGAGAGCCACTGAGTTCCGCTCTCCTGGCTCGTGTCTCCCCAGGCTCCTTGGCGGGGTCCCCAGCATTCAGGACCCACCCTTTCCTCTGAATGCTGGTGTCCCAGACTCAGGCTCTGGGCCCTCTTCCTGAGGCCACCTTGTGGCCCCATCCATCCACTGACGACTCTAGCCAGGACTCCATGCCCAATGCAAACCAGGGGCTCCAGCACCTCTGGACCTCTACTCCTGGGGTGCTGACACCTCAGAGCTCACCTGTCTGGTCCCCAGTTCCCTGAGAGCCACCCCCAACAATGGCTGCTCCCCGACCGGCTCCATCCCAGCCCCTGGCACCAGCGGGCAGCAAATGGCTCAGGCCCCAAAGCCCAGCCCATCAGCAGACCCCACCTCCTCTTGTCCAGAAGAGAGTCACGCTCCCGCACCAACCTCCCACGAGTGGACTGAGCTCCCTCTGGCCTTCCTGGTACGCCTGCCTTCACGCTCACCCTCCTCCTGGCTGTTCTCCCTCCCTCTGGGCACTTGCACTAGAACGTGTTGAAGCCGGAGCACAGTGCACGCCCCAACGCGACACTCCCTGGTAGAGTAACTGTATAAAACCAGTTGGCGGCCAGGCTCGGTGACTCAAGCCTGTCATCCCAGCACTTTGGGACGCCAAGGCGAGAGGATTGCCTGAGCCCAATGGATTCAAGACCAACCTGGGCAACATGGTGAGATCTCTTCTTTACAGTAAAAAATTAAAAATTAAAAAAAAAAAACCGGCCGGGTTCGGTGGCTCAGCCTGTAATCCCGTGCTTTGGGAGGCTGAAGTGAGTGGACTGCCTGAGCCCGCGGGTTCGAGACCCGCCTGGGCAACTTGGCGAGACCTCATCTCTACAATAAATCAAAAAATCAACTGGGCGTGGTAGCGCGCACCTGTAATTCTGGCTACTCGGAAGGCTGAGGCAGAAGGATCGCCGGAGCCCAGCAGGTCGAGGCTGCGGTGGCCGGGAGCGGCCACTGCACTCCAGTCTGGGTGACAGAGTGAGATTCCAACTCAAAAAAAAAAAAAAAAAACCGTTGGCAGCCGGGCTCGATGGCTCAGCCTGTCATTCCAGAACTTTGGGAGACTGAGGCGAGAGGATTGCCTGAGCCCGCTGGTTCAAGACCAGCCCAGGCAATTGGCGAGACCTCATCTCTACAACAAATCAAAAATTAGCCGGGCCGTGGCAACGTATGCCTGTAGTTCTGGCTACTTGGAAGGCTGAGGTGGAAGGATCACCTGAGCCCAGCAGGTTGACACTGGGGTGGCTGTGAGCGTGCCACTGCACTCCAGCCTGGGCAACAGAATGAGATGCCAACTCAACAAACAAGCAAACAACAATAAAAAAAACAGTTGGCAAGCCGGGCACAGTGGCTCACACCTATAATCTCAACACCTAGGGAGGCCAAGGGGGGAGGATTCCTTGAGCCCAAGAGTTTGACACTAGCCTGGGCAACATAGCGAGACCCCCATGTCTACAAATAAGCAAAAAAGTAGCCACACGTGGTGGTGCACACCTATAGTCCCTGCTACTCTGGAGGCTGAGGTGGGAGGGACGCCTGAGCCCAGGAGGTCGAGGCTGCAGTGAATCATGATTGTGCCACTGAACCCCAGCCTGGGGGACAGAGTGAGGCCCCCGACTCAAATAAAAAACAAATGAAATAAAACAGAACCAGATGGCAGGTGGGCGGAGCTCGTCTGTAGCATTTGCCGATGTCTGTGGTGTAAATACTCCCGCTGTGACCAATTTCAGGCTACCACTGTGATGTCAGTGAACATGGACCGGGAGAGAAATGTGCACAGTCAGCTTGAGCAACCCTCACACACCGCTGCTCCCCTGCAGCTCGGAACAAAATACAGTTCTTCCTGCTCTGCCTCACGAATCCTCAGGGAACTGCAAATCAAAACCACACTGAGCAACCCCAGCAAGAATGGCCATCCTTAATAAAACAAAAATCAACAGATGCTGGCGAGGATGCGGAGAAAAGGGAACGCTTCCACGCTGCTGGTGGGAATGCAAACTAGTTCGATGTTTGGAAAACAGTGTGGCGATTTCTAAAAGAACTAGACATTGACCTTCCATATGACCCAGCAATCCCCTTCCTGGAAATATGCCCAGAGGAACTCAAAGCATTCTACAAAAAAGATACCTACACACGCGTGTTTATTGCTGCATGATTCACAGTAGCAAAACCCTGGAACCAACCGTGCTACCCATCGAAACTGGACCAGATTTTTAAAATGTGGTACAGCCAGGCTCGGTGGCTCAGCCTGTAATCCCGTGCCTTGGGAGGCCGAGGTGAGTGGATTGCCTGAGCCCGAGGGTTTGAGACCCGCCTGGGCAACTTGGCAAGACCTCATCTCCACAATAAATCAAAAAAATCAGCCGGGCGTGGTAGCGCTCGCCTGTAATTCCAGCTACTCGGAAGGCTGAGGCGGAAGGATCGCCGGAGCCCAGCAGGTCGAGGCTGCGGTGGCCGGGAGCGGCCACTGCACTCCAGTCTGGATGACAGAGTGAGACTCCAACTCAAAACAAAAAAATGTGGTACATATACACAATGGAATATTACACAGCCATAAAGGACAAACATGTGGACTTCGCCGCAACTTGGATGGATTTAGAGTCAATCATACTCAGTGATCCATCACAGAAACAAAGAACAGAGTACCACATGTTCTCACTCATAAGCAGACCTTGAACAATTATCACGATACTCTAAGAAAGGGACTGGCAGTAGCGGGATATTGCCGGGGTGGGGGTGGGGGGAAGGGACACAACATCCATAAGGGTACCTGACCTCAAACCAGGCCAAGCGGAGACCAAAGGGAGGCCCAGACTTTACCTGCACGATGTTGACTTGTATACCTAATCCTGAATTGTACTCCACATCTTTAAAATAAATTTTTTTTTTGGTAGGAATTTCATTCTGTCACCCCCAGGCTGGAATGCAATGGCAAGTTCTCTCCACCACAGCCTCAACCTGCTGGGCTCTGGTGATCCTTTCGCCTCAGCATTCCAAGTAGCCGGTACTACAGGTGCGCGCTACCATACCCGGTTAATTTTTTATTTATTGTAGAGATGAAGTCTCGCCACGTTGCCCGGGCTGGTCTCGAACCTGTGGGCTCAGGCCATCCACTCGCCTCAGCCAAAGTGCTGGGATTACAGGCTGAGTCACCAAGCATGGCCAAAATAAAATATTTTTTAAATAAAATAAAATTCTAAAAAAAAAAAACGGCCCTGCCTGACCGGCCTGGCTACCTCCCTACTCATTCCCACCACTACCCCATCACTCCATGCACTTCTGCCTCCTCCTTGCTGTTCCACAGCGTGTCAAGGATGTTTCCACCTCAGGGCTTTAGCACTTACCCTGTTGCCCAAGCTGGAGTGCAAGTGACATGACCACAGCTCACCACAGCCTCAAACTCCTGGGCCAGGCTATCCTCCCGCCCGAGCCGTTCAAGTAGCTGGGGTTCAGGTGTGTGCCGCCACGCTTGACTCATTTTTAAATTTTTTGTAGAGATGGCAGTCTATGCTATGCTGCCCAGGATGGTTTTGAACTCCTGGGCTTCAGTGATCCTCCCACCTCAGCCTCCCAAAGTGATGGGATTACAGGTATGAGCCACTGCGCCCGGCTTCTCTTGGCTCTTGTCATGTTAACTCTCACTCATCCAGGTGTCTGTTCAATTGTCACCCTGACTACCCCCTCTGAAGTAATTCCTTTCTATCACAATCAGCCTTATGTTTTCATAGACTTTATCATTGCCTAGCTTTTTTTTTTCCATAGAGACGAGGTCTCACCAAGTTGCCCAGTCTGGTCTCGTACTCCTGGGCTCCAGTGATCCTCCTACCTCAGCCTTCCAAAGTGCTGGGATTACAAGCTGAGCCACCGAGATGCTGAGCCACCGAGCCTTGTCTAATGCTTTCCCATGTACTTATGTGTACCTTTGTCTACCTTCCTCACTAGAAGCAAACTCCACAAAGGCAGGGAATTCATCAGCTCACCATTCTGTGGCCAGTACCCGGAGAGATCCGTCCTTGGCACACACCAGCTACTCAACAAACTTCCGTTGACTGAAGGAACCCACTTCCTGTGGGCCAGGCAGGCACTGGGAAGATGGCTGTGAGTGAGCCCCGCCCTGTTCGTGAAGCAGTGGAGGCTCCAGAGTGAGACAAGGAGGCTGGCAAAGGAGGCCCGACTGCTTCTGGGTGGCCTTGGATGCCGAGATGAACACTGGACCTTCATCCTGCATGGCAGGTGGCATCCCTGGGTTATTAAAAGCAGGGCAGCAGGGCATGGTGGCTCAGTCTGTCATCCCAGCACTTTGGGAGGCCGAAGTGAGAGGATTGCCTGAGCCAGGGGCTTCGAGACCAGCCTGGGCAACTTGATGAGACCTCGTCTCTACAGTAAATCACAAAAAATAAGCCGGGTGTGGTGGCACACACCTGTAGTTCCAACTACTTGGAAGGGCTGAGGCAGAGGGATCACCGGAGCCCGGCAGGTTGAGGCTGCGGTGGCCATGAGTGTGCCGCTGCACTCCAGCCTGGGCGCCAGAGCGAGACTCCGACTTAAAAAAAAGAAAACAAAAGCAGGGCAGCCCCACTCAGTCTCTCCTTTGCGACTCAGCCTCTTCACCCTTGGGAATGTCTCGTAAGACTCAGTCTACCCAAATCCAGTTCCCGCAGTCTGCCCTGTCTCTATCAAGGGTGTTGCCCAAGCCTGGGGGTGAACCACAAAACCTCAGAGCTTGGAATACTGGGACATGGTCCTGCCAGAGGCATTCCTGTGGCCCTCCAGGGGCTCCCCAGAGCCTCTGCACTGAAGGGTGGGGAGGCAGCCTGGCACCCATGCCCCACCCAGCAACTCTTGTCCAGCAAAAAGCTCTTCCTCTGTTTTGTTTTGTTTGAGTTGGGGACTCACTCTGTTGCCCTGGCTGGAAAACAGTGGCACGATCACTGCTCACTGCAGCCTCCACCTCCTTGGCTCAGGCGAACCTCCTGCCTCAGCCTCCCGAGTAGCTGGGAGTACAGGTGTGTGCCACCACGCCTGGCTAATTTTTTTAATCTTTATTTCATAGAGCCGAGGTCTCTCTATGTTGCCCAGGCTGATCTCCAACTCATGAGCTTAAGCAATCCTCCCCACTTGGCCTCCCAAAGTGCTGGAATGACAGGCGTGAGTCACCACGCCCAGCCTGTTTCCAGTATACCTTCAGGGACAGAGGACTCTCTCTTATTCAACTCATTCACTCATTCGTGCTTCAGCAAATAGTGACCGGGTATCCACCCACTCTGGATCAACCTGTTCCGGGCGCTGGGACCCGACAGTGGCCACAGTGCTGAGAGAGGAAGGGACAGCCAAGTAAGCAGACAAGTCAACAGAGGTGAGATGAGGGTCATGAGGACAGGAGTCTCGCTCAGTGGCCTCTAGGGATAGCCAGGAGCGTGGCCCTAAGGAGTCGGCCTTGGAACTGAGCCCAGAACCAGAGGGAGCCACTACTCAGCCCAGGCAGGGCAGTCCAAGCCCAGGGAACAGCAGGTGCCAAGGCCAAGGGGCGGCCATGAGTTTGGTAGTTTGGAGGAGAACCAGGGAGAGAAGAGTGAGACAGAAGCCCAGGGACTAGGCCGGACGCGGTGGCACAAGCCTGTCATCCCAGCACCTTGGGAGGCAGAGGCAAGAGGACTGCCTGAGCCTGCGGGTTTGAGAACGGCCTGGGCAACTCGGGGATACCTTGTCTCTACAAATCAAAAAATAGCCGGGCTCGGTGGCTCAGCCTGAGACCCCGCGCCTTTGGGAGGCTGAGGTGAGTGGATTGCCTGAGCCCGCGGGTTCGAGACCCGCCTGGGCAGGCGAGACCTCATCTCTACAATAAATCCAAAAAAATTAGCTGGGCATGGTAGCGCGCACCTGTAGTTCCAGCTACTTGGAAGACTGGGGCGGAAGGATTGCCAGAGCCCACCAGGTCGAGGCTGCGGTGACCAGGAACGGCCACTGCACTCCAGTCTGGGTGACAGAGTGAGACTCCAACTCAAAAAAAAAATAAGCCGGGCGTGGTAGCACGCACCTGTAGTTCCGGCTACTTGGAAGGCCGAGGCGGAAGGATCGCCGGACCCCAGCAGGTTGAGGCTGCGGTGGCCGTGAGTGTGCCAGGGCACTCCATCCTGGGCGACAGAATGAGACTCCAACTCAAAAAAAAAAAAAAAGGAAGCCCAGCAAATGAGAAAAGGGGAAGGGGTCTCAGCACCCAGGTCACCCCCTGACGTCTTTTGTCCCCAGAGAGGAGTCACCTGAGGGATCTGATGGGATCTACCTTCGAGCGGCTCTGGGTGGAGCTTGGGGACAAGGCAGATCAGGGTCAGACCAGAGAGGACACCGTGCGGCCAGGGGTCCCATGAGAGCCGACGGTGCTGGGCAAAGACGTGGACAGACCCGGGTTACAATGTGAAGGGAGAGCCCGTGGGCTGGTCCTCAGCATCTCCTCGAAGCATCACAGGAGCCTGGCACAGATTAAGTGCTCAGTACACGTTTGCTAGGCTGGACACGGTGGCTCACACCCGTAATCCCAGCACTTTGCAAGGCTGAGGCAAGGGAATCGCTTGAGCCCGGGAGTTTGAGACCAGTCTGGAAGACATAATGAAAGCTCGCCTCTACGAAAAAAAAAAGAAATCAGAAAATTAGCTGGGTGTGGTGGTGCACGCCTGTAGACCCAGCTACTCAGGAGGCTGAGGTGGAAGCATCGCCTGAGCCCAGCAGGTCGAGGCTGCAGTCGCTGTGATTGTGTCACTGCACTCCAGGCTGGGTGACAGAGTGAGACCCTGACTCAGAATAAATTAAAATTTTTTTAAAACTCCTGCATGGATTAACTGCTGTTACTGAGCTCAGTGGTTAGAAATGTCCATGCTGGGCCCGGCTGGGTGGCTCAGTCTGCAATCCCAGCACTTTAGGAGGCCGAGCAGAGTGGATTGCCTGAGCCCGCGGGTTCGAGACCAGCCCGGGCAACTTGGTGAGACATTGTCTTTACAGTAAATCCAAAAATTAGCCGGGCGTGGTAGTGCACGCCTGTAGTTCCGGCTACACGGAGGGCTGAGGCAGAAGGATCGCCGGAGCCCAGCAGATCAACGCTGGGGTGGCCGGGAGTGTGCCACTGCACTCCAGCCTGGGCGAAGAAGTGAGACTCCAACTCAAAAAAAAAAAGAAAGAAATGTCCATGCTGGGGCCTGACGGCCCAGGTTTGAACCCCACTTACCAGGAGAAGAAGCGTCTTAACTCTAGGACTGAATTTTGGATCCAATCCCTGAACGTAAGCAGGGGCTAGGCCCCAGAGGTCACTGCCAGGCGGGGACTGCTGGCCTGCCTTGAATCTGCCCAAGTCAAAGTCTCTTTGAGGAATCCACGCTGCCTCCCCTGCCGGGCCCAGCCCCCATGGACTCAAATACCATCTCCCAGCAGCCCTCCAGCCCTTAGACCCCATCTCCGCCTACCCGTTCCCTCCCAAGAGGGTCTCTGGACCAAACCTCCCTTCCTTTGCCTCGATATATCTGAGCAACTCCCCTTCTCCTTCCTCCCCCCTGCCTGGAGGGACAAGGCCCCCCTTCCCTACCAGGGGCACACCATTCTCCAGGGCTCTTTAGGGGAACATTTAAAAATCTGTTACCCCTTTTCATTTTGTTTTTCTGACCAGGCACAGTGGCTCATGCCTGTAATCCCAGTGCTTTGGGAGGCCAAGACGGGAGGATTGCTTAAGCCTGGGGTTCGAGACCAGCCTGGGCAACATAGCAAAACCCATCTCTACAACAAACAAATCAGCCAAGCATGGTGGAGTGTGCCTGTAGTCCCAGCTACTTGGGAGGCTGAGGTGGGAGGGTGGCTTGAGCCCAGGAGTCTGAGGCTGCAGTGTTCATGCTACTATATGCTAGCCTGGGTAACAAAGGAAGACCCTGCCTCTATTAAATACATACAAGTAGGCTGGGCTCGGTGGCTCAGCCTGTAATCCCAGCACTTTGGGAGGCCGAGGTGAATGGATTGCCTGAGCCCGCGAGTTCGAGACCCACCTGGACAACTTGGCGAGACCTCATCTCTACAATAAATCAAAAAACTAGCCGGGCGTGGTAGCGCGCGCCTGTAATTCTGGCCACTCAGAAGGCTGAGGCGGAAGGATCGCTGGAGCCCAGCAGGTCGAGGCTGCGGTGGCCGGGAGTGGCCAATGCACTCCAGTCTGGGCGACAGAGTGAGACTCCAACTCAAAAATAATAATAATAATAATAATAAATACATACAAATAAAATACAAAAAACATAAGGCAAAGTCAAAGTTGCCCACAGTCACTTTACCATTTTTTTTTTGGTGGTTCAGTGATGCTTAATATTTTCATTTTTATTTTTTGAGTCGGGTCTCACTCTGCCACCCAGGCTGGAGTGCAGTGGCACGATTACAGCTCACTGCAGCCTCCACCTCCTGGACTCAGGCAATCCTCCCGCCTCAGCCTCCTGAGTAGCTAGGACTGCAGGAGTGCACCACCACGCCCAACCAATTTTTTGTTTTGTTCTCTTTTGTTCTGTCGAGATGAGGCCTCGCTGTGTTTCTCAGGCTGGTCTCAAACTCCTGGGCTCAAGCAACCCTCTCACCTCGGCCTCCCAGAGTGCAGGGATTACAGGCGTGAGCCTCCGCACCCAGCCGTGTTTAACGTTCTCGTAACTATCTTTGGAAGTGGCAGTAAGGATTTTCCTAAAACCCTCACCTCCCCACCACCCAGAGACAGCCACGTGACTACCTGGTCCTTTGTCCATGCCCATGGACAGAGAGGCAGATGGATCCCGAGAATGCAGATTTCTGCTTCCTTACAAAAACAGGGTTGGACTTGACCCACGGTCTTTGTCGCTGCCTTCCCGACGCACGACAGATTATAGGCATCTCTCCAGGACACGCGGGAGGCGCGACGGGCAGCCCGTTGCACGCCTGCCTCCTCTGCCTCTGCCAGTCCTCAGCTGCTGGGCATGCAGGGCGCTTCCCCGGGGCTGCTGGGATAAGTCTTGCTAGAACCCGCCCCAGGAGGGAGGCCCTGTCTGTCTTGTTCACTGCAGCGCCCCAGGGCCCAGCCCAGGGCTTGGAGCAGAGAGGGCTCCCCCGGTGTTTGCTGGGTGAGTCAACCCACGGAAACCTCAGCCTCCCCTCCTGCCCTGGGTCTGCCTGGCCACAACCTTTCCCGTGTGCCTCCTTCCCTGGGTCCCTAGCCCGCAGTGGCACCCAGGTGTCCCGGGGCCACCTGGTGCCCACTGGCCTGTCTTTCCTCTCTGCCCCCTTTCTCCCCCCCCGCGGCGCTGGCACCCGGTCCCCTGCCCCCAGAACCGCCCACTCTCCACCTCCAGCGCTGGCCGTCTGGCCCGAGGGAGCCGTGGCCGCCTGTCTCCTGCCCCTCTCTGGCCCGATGCCAGTCTCGGCTCTCTTCCCTGACTCTCCCGGGCCGACCCCCTCCTGCATCCCTGTCAGTCAGCCTCCTCCGTAGGACATGTCACAGACACCCCTCCTGGGGACAGCAGGAAACAGGACAGGTGTACCCTGCCCACCCAGGAGCAGCAGTGGTGGGTGCTGGGTGCAGGGGTGGGCCTTAGCCGCCTCACACAAATCCCCGACAGCTCCCACCCAGGCAGGATAAGCAGGGCCAAGCCCCCAGCCCACCTCCCAGCCAGGCGGCTGGCTCTCCCCCACCAGGACCCCAGCCCCCACAGCTGGGGTGTGCCCAGTGATGGGGGGGCAGGGCAAGGCCTCTCAGAGGAAGTGAGGACCCCGTTGAGTCTTGAAGAAGGACCAGGGGTTCCCGGCGGGGCAAAGGGCTCTGGGAACAGGGCCACGGGGTTCCGTGGCCCAGGGAGATTGAGGGGCAGAGGAGGCCTGCGCGGCTGGAGCCCAGAGAGCCGGTGGTCTGAGGCTGGAGCGCTAGCAGGGCCCAATGGAGGGTCCAGGGAGACCCTGGGGTCGGGTCTTAGCAGCTCTGCCCGCCTCCTGGTTGGCCTGGTGCGGCATGTCTACCCCCAGATCCCCAAATCCACACCCAGGCTGAGCTTATCTTCACCTGGGTCCTCCTGGGCACAGAGGGGCCTGCTTGGGGTCACTGGGAGCGCCTCCTCTTCCTCAGAAGCCCCAGCCGGCCCGATACCCCCGCCCCAGCCCTCGGCCTCTCTGCCCCTCACAGGGCCTTTGACATCTTTTGTCTTGTTTCTGGCTGGAGTCCCGCTCTGTTGCCCAGGCTGGAGTGCAGTGGCCGCTCCCGGCCATTGCCGCCTCAACCTGCTGGACCGAGGCGATCCTTCCCCCTCAGCCTTCCCAGTAGCCAGAACTACAGACGCATGCCACCACGCCCAGCTAGCTTTTGTAATTTATTGTAGAGACGAGGTCTCACCAAGTTGCCCAAGCTATTCTCGAACCCCCGGGTTCAGACAATCCTCCCAAGTGCTGGGCCTCCCAAAGTGCTGGGATGACAGGTTGAGCCACCACACCCGGCCTTCTTTTGGTTTTTTGAGTCAGGGTCTCACTCTGTTGCCCAGGCTGGAGTGCAGTGGCAGCATCCCGACTCACCTCAACCTCGACCTCCTGGGCTCCGGAGATCCTCCATCCTCAGCCTTCCGAGTAGCTGGGAGTATATGTACACCACCACACCCGGCTAGTTTTTTTATTTATTGTAGAGATGAGGTCTTGCCACGTTGCCAGGCTGGTCGCAAACTCCTAGGCTTGGGGGATCCTGCCTCGGCCTCCCAATGTGCTGGAGATGGTCTCAACACTGGCCATCCCCATCTCCTACCTGGCCTGAGGCACCTAGCCCCAACCCAGCTCACAGCCCACACGTTTCCGAAGTCCCAATCCAGATCTCTTGCACACTGCACCATGCATGCACGCACGCACACACAGGCAGTGGCCCAGTGAGATATCCCTCCACCTTCCCCAGCCCCCGCCGGTAGATGCCCATCTCTTGGGTGCCCCTGTGGCAGGACCCCGCTGGGCCCTGCGGCAATCGAGCAAGGGGGTCGGTCTCCGCCCTCCTGAGGATCATCTTCTCGCAGAGAAGGAAGCCCATGCATCTTGCAGAATTAACTGCAGTGGGGCCAGTGTTGAGGCCATCTCTACGATAAATCAAAATTTAGCCGGGCGTGGCAGCGCGCGCCTGTAGTTCCGGCTACTCGGAAGGCTGAGGCGGAAGGATCGCTGGAGCCCAGCAGGTCGAGGCTGCGGTGGCCGGGAACGGCCACTGCACTCCAGCCTGGGTGGCGGAGTGGGACTCTGACTCAAGAAAAAAAAAAGAGCTGGTATCTGGCATGTACCGCAGACCCTGCCCCTGGCCAAACAGCCATGATGCTGTTGTCCCCCAGCTGTCCCTTCTGAGTCACCCCTTCCCACGGCATGTGAGCCCTGGGACTGGCAGGTGAAGGTGCGGGGATCCACCTTCTTGTCTCACTGCCAAGACACAGACATGCTTCTGTTCACAAGTCCCTATTAAATCTTTCTTTTCTTTTTTCTTTTGAGTTGGAGTCTCACTCTGTCAGGGTCTCACTGTTGCCCAGGTTGGAGTGCAGGGCACGATTATGGCTCACTGCAACCTTCACCTCCTGGGCTCAGGTGATCCTTCCACCTCAGTCTCCCGAGTAGCTGGGACTATGGGGGAGTGCCACCACAAATGGCTAATTCTTTTTTTTTTGAGTTGGAGTCTCACTGTCGCCCAGACTGGCCACCGCAGCCTCCACCTGCTGGGCTCCAGCTAATTTTCTGATTTATTGTAGAGATGAGGTCTCGCCTGCCCAGGCGGGTCTCGAACCCGCGGGCTAAGGCAATCCACTCACCTCTGCCTCCCAAAGGTGCGGGATGACAGGCTGAGCCACCGAGCGCGGCTTAAATGGCTAATTTTTTAAAAATCTTTTTGTGGAGACGAGGTCTCGCTGTGTTGCCCAGGCTGGTCTTGAACTCCTGGGTTCAAGTGATCCTTCTGCCTGGGCCTCCTAAAGTGCTGGAATTTCAGGCATGAATCACCATAACAGACCTAGTAAATGTCTCTTTCTGGATGGGTCACTTCTCTCTTCGGCCTCTGTGCTTCCTTGGACTTTGAGGGGTAGGCCTGCCTGCCACCGAACAGCATGTCGCCCAGCTTGGGCCGAAGCCTTGGGCACACAGAGCCCTCAGCTTTGTTCTTTTTCCAACCCCAACTCCTGCCTGGGCTTGTCCTCCTAGGAAGGCCCCTTCCTCTCATCGCCCGTGAGCACCGCTCGGCCTCCACCCCTGTGGGCCAGGAAGGAACACAAGCTGCCAAGTTCAAGTTGCTCTTGGGGCCTCCTGGCCCCGGAGACTGGGAAGCGGCCCCCCAACCCCTGCAGCTCTGAGGCCAGCCCCCCCACTTGGAGGGCCTCCTTCCGACACACGGGCCCCAGGTGACCACAGCGTGGCCGTCCCCCACTGACTACGGTGTGTCCCATCTCCCAGGGCCTGGCTGGCCTCCCATCCCGCGGCCTCGTCCCAGGTGCCCCCGCTGCCCCCTCAGGCCGCTCTACAGCCCCTCCCGCTCCAAGGGCAGGTGATGGCCTTGCCTCCTTTGTCCTTGTAAAGTAAACCCCCGTACTACCCAGCAGGTGGAAACTGATGGCCTGCCCTTCCCCTGGGAGAAGGGTCCAGCATCTTGCCGTGGTTGCCCAAGGAGGCCACCTTTGTTTTGGGGTTTTTTTGAGTCATTTTCTTACTCTGTCACCCAGGCTGAAGTGCAGTGACACACTCACGGCTACTGCAGCTCTGACCTGCTGGACTCAGGCGATCCGCCTGCCCCGGCCTCCCACGTAGCTGGAACCACAGGTGCGCGCCACCACACCTGCTGATTTTTTATTCATCGTAGCGATGAGGTCTTGCGAGTTGCCCAGGCTGGTCTCCAGCCCCTGCGTTGGGGCAAAGTGCTGGGATCACAGGCATACGCCACCGCCCCGGCTCACTTTTGCCTCTCCAAGGACTGGTTTTCTTCTGTCTCCCCTCTCTTGCCGGCACCTCACCCTCTCCATGGATCTTCCCAGTGTCCGGCAGGACGGGGCCCACGCAGCGGCCCCCTCCAAGGGCCGCCGTGCCCACGGTTCCAACCGCTCTCCCATCCCTGTCCCCCGACAGCAGCAGAGGGTGCTCACGCCCACGCCTCGCCTCCAGCCCACTGTGCAGCCCTCACAAGGGCCCAGGCCCAGGGCCACCTGCACATCTTCGGGGCTGAGGATCCCACCTGCTCCCAGACCCCCATCCCCGCAGTCCTCCCCCGTGGTGACCCTGTGTCTGGTGGCCACCACACCCATCCACACGCCGGCCACTCCCCAGTCACCACCTGAGCAGGGCCAGTCGCCTGCGGGCATCCCCCCACGCTCCTCCACCCTCCCCATCCCCAAAGTGGCATCAGGCCACACAGGCCAAGGACCGGGGTTCTCCCCAGCTCTCTTCCCTCTCACACCTCCCTTCTGATGGCGACATGACCCAAATACTGGCCACCCCGGACCACTCCCCGCCACCCAGTCTGAACCTCACCTGGACCACCATCCTTGGGCCCAAGTGCCACTGCTGCCTCCAGATGGTCCATGTCCCCTCCGGCCCCACCCACCCACAAAGCCCTCCAGCACCTGTCCTAGGACACTCTGCACTCGTCTGGGAGCCTGGGTCCTGGATGCCACCCCCCTACCCCTTCCCACACTTTCCATAGCTGCTGCCCCTCCTCTCTGGGGTCTTTTGGACCCGTCGAGTTCACGTAACCCCTGCCCACACCAGTGCTCTAACTATCTGCTGTTATTGCCCCCACGATGTAACACACACTTTGGGGTTCACTGCAGTCGTGAGAAATATGCAGCCACTATTTGAGAAATGAACCTTCAAGATCAATGATGTACCACTATGCCCATTTTTCAGACCAAGAAGCCAAGGCTCAGAGAGCTCAAGTCAACTCACAGGGTCTCCTGTTAGTAAGCAGCAGGCCTGGGGTTTGAACACAAAGGCAGGGCTCTTGGCCCCAGGTACCCGAGGGGCGCAGGTGACTGGGGCTGAGGCCCTAAGGCCAGGGGAAAAGGTGAGGACTCTTATTCTTTGAACATGACAGTCTGAGTTAGTCTCTGGCCCGGCAGCTCCAGAAGGGATGGAGAAGGGAGAACCCAGGGCCACCCCTCTGAAGACCATAGGTACGTTTCCCTGCCAGGTCCCACCCAAGACTCCGTCAGGCCAGCCTGGGGGCAAGCCAGGAACCCAGAGGGGCTGGCTTCACCCAGAACAACCACAGCGACCCCCAGGGACCTGCTGGGCGCCAGGCCCTGGCTGAGGAGTTCCCATCTGGGATCCCCTCCGGAAGTCACCTGTGACCGTCCCATCTTATAGTCGAGGAAGCCGGGCGTCCAGTTCAGGAGCCTACCCGCCACCTTGCAGCTGGGCGGGGGGCTGGGCTCAGACCAGGTCTCTGCTCAGAGCCTGCGGTCACTATCCCGTTACCAGGAGAGGTCCAGCCCGCACTGACACTGTGGCCCCAGGGCAGGGGACCCGAGGAGACAAGCACGGGGCATGAAGACACACCTCACACAGGTGGCAGGTGCAAAACAGAGGCTTTAATCCCAACAGCAATGACGGCGCAAGGGGCTGGGGCCCAGGGGCACTGGAGGAGCCAGGAGAGGTGGTCTGGCCCGGGGAGGGAGGCGGGCGCGGGGCCTCTCCTGGGAAATGGCGGCGCTCGTGGCTCCTGCCCCAGCCTCTGCCAAGCCCGGCTGGATCCAGGCCAAGCCCTGTGTTGTGCTTCTCGGTGCTGCCATCCCCAGGGGCTGCAGACCCAGGCAGGGGGTGGGGAGGGGTGGGCCTGGGCGGGAGCCTGCGAGGACTAGCCTTGGGAGAGGCTGCCACTCACCTCGGCCCGGACACCAAGGCAAGCTGAGGGCGGTGGGAGGGCAGAGGGGCGGGGCTGCTGCCTTCCAGGCCTCCCAGGGCCTGCCAGCCCCGCTCAGGGGTGCAGAGCAGCAGGGCCTGGGCCCTGAGGAAGCTCGGCTGCAGAGGTAGCAGAAGCCTCGGGGACAAGACTGCCCAGGGGAGCCAGGTGCTCCAGGGGAGCCAGGTGCTCCAGACACCACAGCCGGCCCAAGCCCCTCCCTGAGTCTCACTCCCCCACCCCCCGCCAGGGAAGGTTCTGGAAAGACAGGCCTCATCCAAGAACAGGAGGCTCAGGACACCAGGCCCTCAGGCCCAGGGATGGAGAGGAGCCTGAGAGGGCGGCGGCCAGGGCAGCCACCTGCCCGACCTGCTAGCTTGAAGCCAGACGCCCACCCAGCATGGCTTGGAACCGGACGGCCAGCACGAGCCGGCCTGGCTGCGGAAGAGGCAACGGAGGCAGGGCAGCCCTGGGTTCGGGCCACGCTGGACAGCAGCGAGGGGAGGAGAGGCCAGGCCAGGAGAGGCGCCCAGGCCCAAGTCCAGCCCGTCGCTGCTCACCGTCCACCACAGGAAGGCTAGGACACGGGCCACACTCTGGTCACTTCCCCTGCTTGGGCCTCCCATCCCTCTGCCCCAGCCCCCTCCACCCGCGTCACCACCCCCCCAACCCACCCCAGTAAACAGCCTCCCATCAAACAGAAAGAACAGGGGGAGGGTGAGCACAGGAACAGCGGGCAGGCGGGAGGTGGGAGGTGGCTTGAGCGGGCCTCTTAGCCTGAGGTGACAGGATGGATGGGCAGCAAGCTCCCGAACTTGAAGTGCTGGATCACCGGGAACTTCTCCAGGCACTGTGGGGGAGGGAAGCAGATGCTTCACAGGGGCTCCACCCAGGGCCGGAAGTGGCCCAGCCAGTGCAGGCCCAGGCCTTGGAACATTTGGGGAACCCCACACCCTCACTGCCACCCTGACCCCTGTTCCACAATAACCAGACCCACCAAAGAATGCGGGGAGGAGAGAAGGGAGAGGTTAGGAGAGAAGAGAGGAGGGAGACAGGAGAGAGGGAGGGAGGGGAGAAGAGGGAGAGGAGGGGGAGAGAGGAGAGAACGGGAGGGGAGGGAGAGGAGAGAACGGGAGGGGAGGGAGAGGAGAGAGATGAGAAAAAGAGGAGACAGCCGGTCCCAGAGTCGAACCCAGGGAGAGGGGGCCAAGTGACATCCCCTGGCCGGGTGGGGGCTGGGAGCAGGGATGGAAAGCACCCTCCTGACCCCTGGGGCCCCTTAGGTCCCGCCCTGGCAGAGGCTGGGGACACTTGAACACGGCCTGAGAAGAGGGCCAGGCCCCTTTCCTCCAGGTTTCAGTCTCGGGCTGGAAATGGCGTCTTGGCACTTGGGAGTGAGACAATAAGAACCAGCTGACATCCAGCAACCCCCACCCGCCACATTCCCAGCAGCTTGTGCTGGGTGGGGGTGGGGAAGAGAGCCCTGCAGGAGGACAGGAGCCGGGTGGCCTGACTCAGTCCAGGCCCAGCAGAGGAGTGGGCCCGACCCCAGCGGCCCCCCCCTTGGTCCCAGCTAGCTGTCACAGGCAGGGGCTTTGGGTGATGGGGTCAGGACTGCCTGGCTGGGCCAGGCCTCCCCCCACACCTCTGGCCACAGAAACCACCAGGGTATGCCGGGCACTTCCCGGCTGGGCTCTGTGGCTGTGGTAATCTCCAACTGGCCTGGAGGGGCAAAGGGTGGCTGTGACCGGCCCAGGGTCTCTCACCTCAGAGCTGGCTGCGGCCCAAGGGCTCAGTCAGCTGTGAGCTTCCCAGAGGCCAAGAGGGGGGCCAGGAGGGGAGCGGAGGGACAGGGACCTAGGCCGGAGGTGCAGGCCCTGGGCCACAGCCAGAGGCAGAGGAAGTGGGGAGCAGGCAGCTGGGGTGGTCCCTGGGGCCAGGAGGAGCAGATGCCCCAGAGGCACAGGCAGCTGCCACTGTGCTTATGTCATCCAGGAAGTGGTGGGAGTTTGCAAAAGCTCCCCCCACCCCCAGGGCCCTGGAATTCCAGAAGGGGTCAAAGGCCAACCCGCCTCTAGCTCTCTTGCAAGAGAAGCCAAAGGCAAGGGGGCAGGGCCAGGGCTCTCCACTCTGACCACAGGACCCGGACAGGACAAGCCCCTGGGGGCCACAGGAGAGGCCAGGAGTTGGGCTGCAGAGGCCAGAGCAAAGGAAGGCCGAGGCCCAGGGCAGATGGAGCCCCCCCAGGGGGCCTTCCACCGGGCGCCGGACAGAGAGCTTCAGACCCTCCAGCCGCAGGCCCTCCTGAAGGCAGCAGCAGGCCGTGAAGGCCCTCAGGAGTGACAGGACCACCACACAAGGACCCTAGAGCACTGGGCTCTTCAAAGCCTGAGACCACCTCAGGCCAGGCTGGCCAGGCTGCTGCAGACACCAGAGAAGGCTGCGTCCCCCCAGTCGCCCACTCTGGCGGGTGGCCCAGGCCTCGCTGACCCCTCTCTGGCTGCAAGACTGGCAGGCATGAAGACCCTGCCTGTGGATGGAAAGCGGTCTGGGAGGGCAGCTCCTCTCTTGCGCCTCTGGGCAGGCCGGGTGCTGTCCCCAGGACTCCCAGGACCAAGGACAAGGGCTGCCAGCAGCTCCCCAGTGAGTGACAGTGCTCTCAAGCCCGCAGCAGGACCAGCGCCCGCCCTCCCCTGCTGCTCCCAGAGCTGGAATGCCCCACTTCCAGGAGAGCCTTTGTGTCTCCTGGGCCATCCTGTGCTGCTGTTGCTTCCAGTGGCTGTCCAGCGGCTGTCCTTCCTGTGTTCCGCATCCTGTGTTTGACACCCACAGAAACACTGGCAGCGTGCACGCGGTCGACTGCGCTGTTCTAGCATTTGCGCTCCTCGGCCACCATTTTGAACCTCAGTTCGCTCCTCCCTCACCATCTGTTAGCCTGGAGTTCTGTGCCTCTGGAAGAGGCAGCTAGGCTTAAGGGACCAGGGTCTCTTGCTCTGCCCTGAGGGGGCCTGGGTCCAGGTAAGTTTAGAGTCACTCAAGTTCAGAGACCTGCAGAACACCAGGCGTGGTGGCCCACACCTATAATCCCAGCAGTCTGGGAGTCCAAGGTGAGAGGACTGCTTCAGCCCAGGAGTTCAAGATCAGCCTCCTCAATATAGTGAAATCTCCTCTCAAGGATCACTTGAACTCAGGAGGTCGAGGCTGCAGCATGCTCTTGATCATGTCACTTAACTCCAGACTGGACAAGAGAGAGAGACTCTAACTCCAAAAAAAAAAAAAAATTCCTGGCCAGGTGTGGTGGCCCAGGCCTGTAATCCCAGCTTTGGGAGGCTGAGGCAGGAGGACTGCTAGAGCCCAGGAGTTAAAGACCAGCCTGGTCTCTTCAAAACTCAAAATACACAAATAAAAACAAGATTACGGACCTGGCACAGTGACTCGCCTATAATCCCAGCACTTTGGGAGGCCAAAGTGAGAGGACCGCCTAAGCCTGCGGGTTCGAGACCAGCCTGGGCAAATTGGCGAGACCTCATCTCTACAATAAATCCAAAAACTAGCCAGGCATGGTGGCGCGTCCGTGTAGTTCCAGCTCCTTGGAAGGCTAAAGCGGATCGCCTGAGCCCAGCAGTTGAGGCTGTGGTGGCAGGGAGCGGGCCACTGCCCTCCAGCCTGGGTGACAGAGTGAGACTCCAACTCAAAAGACAATAAAAATAAAAATAAGATTCCAAGTAGGGAAGGCAGCCACAGTC
Organism: Cephalopachus bancanus; assembly: GCA_027257055.1. Lineage (NCBI taxonomy): Eukaryota > Metazoa > Chordata > Mammalia > Primates > Tarsiidae > Cephalopachus > Cephalopachus bancanus. The sequence continues at coordinate 354,408 of JAPVLO010000841.1, forward strand.
CTGTCTTGGACACGCGAGGGTGAGGGGCCGGGGGAGCCGGAGGGGTGCTGTGTACCCTCACACGCGGAGGAGACAACCCTAGCAGTGGGGAGGGCACAGCAGGTGACAGAGCTCCCCACCACCACCCACCATGGGCCTGGCAGTGGCGGGGCTGCCGGGAACATCAGGACACCAGAGGGCAGTGAGGGGCTTCCAGGCCTGGAGAGCTGTGGTGAGAGCCGGGCAGCTGGGCAGCTGGGCGGCTGGGCGGGTACCACGGGGAGGCCAGGCAGCCTCAGCACACCCAGAGGAGAGGTATGTGGGCTGGAACCTAAACACAGGATGTGAAGTCCAGAGGAAGGGACTGGGGGAGGGGCAGAGGGAGAGAGGGCAGGCTGCTCCATTCAGCCTCTTAACCCCTTCAGGGCCAGGTGAGGACAAGGGCAATAGCCCGGGAGCCCAGCCAGCTGGGAGCCTCTAGACTCGCCGCTTCTGGCAGCCCTGACACCTCTGCTGATGGGAGGGAGGAAGACGGAGCAGCCGTGCCCAGAAGAGAAGGATGGCCAGGAGCCAAGAGATGGGTGGGGCCTCAGGACAGGTCCCAGGAACTAGGCAAGGGCCGGCCTGAAGGCAGAGAGAAGGGACTCGGGACCACCCTCCAGGGAGGCACTTTCCATGAAGGCCCTTCTCTGGTCAAGGTCACAAGGCCCACAGTGGGGGAGGAGAGTCAGTGGAAGGGACAGGGCAGAAATAAGCCCCAAGAGAAAAAAAGGCCACCTCCTTGGCTGGGGGTCCAGTGCCCAGAAAGAGGGGAGGCGGGAGCCCAGCAGGGGGCGCGTCACTGACGAGGGCAGGGAGCCCACTGGCATCCAAATCCCTGAAGGATCACGAAGAACGCCAGCCCGCTTCCCCTGACCTCCCAACTGTCCACACTGCCCTACCACTTTGGCGACGCCTCCAGGGCGCAAGACCCTTTTCCCAGGGACGCTGAGGGGCCTGCAGCCATGAAGGGTGGGAGGACGGCCCCCATGCCGGGCAGCAGGGCCCTGCCTCAGCCTCTGAGCTCATAAGGACAGGCCTCTGAGCTCAAGGGCCTCAGGCCGGTGCTGCTCTGACTGCCACCCACCCTGGACGGGAGATGCCAGGGTCCCAGGCAGCAGGGGCGTGGCCTAAGAGCCAGGGCTGAACTGCAGGGTCGGGGAGGAGAGCCCGGGACGACGTGTGACCGCAGAGGCGAGCATGTGGCCGCCCCCACTCACCTCAGCCTTGTACATGCGGACGAGACCCTGGTTCACTTTGGACCAGGAGGGGACAGCACTGATGTTCCACAGCTGGTTGGAGTGTTCCGCGAACGGGCCCGTCTTCATCTGGAAGAGAGTCCGCATGCTGGAGGGCAGGGGCTGCCGGGCTTAGCCCGCACGCGCTTAGCAACCACCCACAGCATCTGCCCGTGGGGACACACGCACAAACAGGCCTGTGTACATGCCACAGACGGGGCCCCCTCGGCCTTCGAGGCCTGCTGGAAGAACAGGGCGCTCCTTGCCCACCCCTCTCTCCCACCCCCGAATAAGGGGCCTGAGTCCTGCCGCCCACCAAACCCAGAGCCACAGGACAGTGAGATCCACCACGCTCCTGGCACAGCTCCAGCTCCCAGGAGCCTCAGCTCCCATCCAGATAAGCACGGCTGGACCCCAGCCCTGCCCGCCCTCCCTGCAGCCCCGCACAGAGCACTCCGCATGCACAAGCAGGGCTGGAAGAACCGGGGAGAGGGCACGTTTGGGGGAGGGCTGAGGCGGGCTCCAGCCAGCCCAGGCGTCCAACTGCCCTCTGCACACGGCCAGGGCGAGGGAGGAAGGAGGGATGGGCCTGAGGCACAGCCTGCAGACCCAAAAGGAAGGTCGGCCTGGCAGCCGGGGGTGGGAAAGGATGGCAGCCTGGTACAAGAACAGGCAGGAGCAAGGGCAGCGCTACTGCTGGCCACCCTCTTGCCAGGTCGGGCCCTCCGGGAAGGAAGGCCAGTGACGCTCACAGGCCAGTGGAAGGCACAGCCTGAGGGGCGTCTGCATGCCTGAGGGTGGCCCTTTGACACCCCCAGGTCCAGATCCCCTCAGTACACCCCACCCCCGTTCACAGGCCCGCGCTTGTAGGGGAACCAGGCTGGGCATCCCAGGCCACAAAACACTCTGAGGAGCAAAGAGGCTGGATCTGGCAAGGAAGCAGAGGCTTGGACCCTGAGTGGGTGGAAGGTTCCAGAAGAAGCCGTGCACGGAAGCGTGGGGGGCTGGGCTCCAGGGAGGCAGCTGGAGCTCGGAACTCCTTCTCCATGTTCCCACGCCATAACCACGAAGGCCCGGGAGCACATGGGCTGCACCCTTGGGCTGTGGGCTGCTGCCTGGTGACCCGTCCCGGCAGGCCTCGAATGGCTTCAGAAAGGGCACCTCGGACAAAGCAGTCAGCAAGGCTGTCCTCTCCCTCCCGGGCCCAAGTTCCCAAAGAACCTGTCTCAACACCGGGTTCAGGAGCAAGGACAACAGTCTCCCCCCCAGAGCCCCCAGCAGCCAGGCCAGAGACAACACCCATGCTGGTCCCGGGGGGCTTTCCGTGGGCCACCCCTTCACCCGAGGCCCTCTCCTGCAGGCGCCAGGCGCCCAGCCTGCAGGGGCCTCACCTTCAGGGCGCCCGGTCCCAACGCTCCCGCTCAGCCAGACTCCACCCAGCCCGCCCGCCCCGCCCCTTCCCGGGCTCCGCAGGCGGCCGGCGAGCTCAGAGCCCCGGAGCTCCGGCGCGTGAGCAAGCCCCCCGAGGCACCTGCTGGTGCGTCTGGCGGCGGCCCTCCCGCGAGGGCGGGCACTCGGACGCCGGGAGGGCCAGGGCCGAGCCCAGCGTGCAGCGCCCGAGGCCCTGGCCCCCCCCGAGGGGCTGCACCGCCCCGGCCCTCGGCGCCCGAGGCCTCCCTGGGTCCTTCGGAAGCCCCTGGCTCTGGGAGAGGACACCGGGCGAGGGGGAGCGAGGAGCGGGGCGAGGAGACCGAAAACGAGCTCCTGCTCGCCACAAAGGCGGCGCGGGCGGCGAGCGAGCCGGCCGCAGCCCCGCAGTGACCCCGGGGGAATCGTGAGTCAGAGCAGCCATATTGAGCAGGAAATTACTCACAGCCGCTGCGTTCCTGCCTCTCGCTCCCCAGAGAACCGGCCTTTTGTAAACGGCCCCTGCCGGGCGCGGGGGAGGGGCGGGGGCCGCGCAGCGCCTTCCCTTCCAGCTGAAACCCGATCCCTCCCTCCCAAACCCAAATTTAGAAGCCGGACTGAAGCCGAAATTCGCTTCCTGCCTGCCGGGCCCTTAAAGGCGCCGGGCCGCGTTTCCCGAGCGGCGGCGGCCCCGCCAGCCGGGGCCCCTCGCCGATGCCCGGGCGGGCGGCGGCCCCGGCCCGAGACCCGGCGCCCCGCCCGGCGAGGAGCGCGGACGCCCGCCCCAGCCCCGGCGGAAGGCGCGGGCGCTCCGGGGAGCCAGCCGGCACGGCGGGGCTGCGGCAGCCGGGAAGGGCGCCGGGCGCTCCGCTCCGGGCCCGCCCCGGCGTCCACCGCGGGCGCCGGTGCCCAGAGCCCAGGCCCGAGGCCGGCGCCGGGCCGCTCGCTCCTTCCCTCCCTCCGGCTCCAACCGCGCGCGCTCCACGCGCCTCCAGCGCCACCCAGGGGCTGCCTGCCGCAGGGGCGCCTCTAGCGCAGGAACGAGGCCCCAACCCCGGGGAGGCTCTCTCTGAGTTTTGACGCCAGCACAAGCAACGCCGACTGGACTCCGGCCTCCCCGGGGCCGGGCCTGGCTTGGCTCTGGGCTAGGACGACCGACAGGGCCCAGGCCCAAACAGCTCGGCCTTCCGGCCCCGCGGCGCGCCGGCACGCCTCCTCCCAGCCTGCTCCTCAGGCCCATCCTGGGGTCTCCCAGGGCCCACAGACCCCTGCGACCCGCTCCGGAGAGGCGGCGAGCCTGACTGCCCGAGTCTTCCTGACCTTGGGCCTGTCACACTGCTGAAGGCAGCAATCTCCCAGCACTAGGCGGTGGCTGCCCAGCGGCCAGGCCCGGCTCCGTTTGCTGACTTGGGAACAACGCGTCATTCCCTCCGGCCCCTGGAGTTGGCAGAGGCTCAGCCCAATGCTGACCGGGAGAGCTGGGAGCCAAGGCTGCCCAACCAGGCTTCTCGCCTCTCCAGGGCTCAGCGCGGGCAGCCCCCAGGGCACCCCCCAGGGCACCCCCACAGGTAGGAGTCCATGGACGTCACCAAGGCAGCAGATGTGTGTCAGCCTCTGGAGAGGGCCTTTGGGCCGGGACCCTCTCGGGAGAGTGGAGCCGGGGCAGCTTTGGGAGTTGGGGCACGGCAGGTCCAAGACAGGGCGGATGAGATGTCTCCACACCTCCTGGAAGAAGCCTGAGCAGGGGGTCCCCGCCTTCCTCAGCAGTCTGCCAAGTGTGCTTAAATACCAGCTCCTGGCTCTTGTTCCCAAGATGCTGTCTTGGCAAGCTGGGGTGGGTGCCAGGAACATGCATTTTAACCAGCTCCCCAGGTATCCCGCAGAGGTGCACAGCTCCCAGCTACAGAGCCGGGCATCCAGGGACTGCCACCACGGGCCTGCTGCCTCTGCCTCCAGCACCCTGCGCGGGCCCACGTCCCCAGGAACCAACAGAAATGCATCCCCTCAGCAGAAAAGCTGTCTGCTCTGGAGTTTGCACCATCTCCTCCCGGGGTTCCATCCACAAGCCCACAAGCACACAGCTCTACAGACTCTCCCCCACAGCACCTGCCCACCCTTGCAGGCCCACTGAGCCCGTCACTGTGCCTTAGTCTACGGCTCCGGTCACATGGTGCTCAGCAGATGCTTGGGACCCTCGGAAGCTGCCTAAGCCTCCAGGACTGGCCCAGCTCTCATGCCAGCCTGCCACCCTCGGACAGTGGCTCTGGCGCCTCCGCCCACTCCATGGCCACAGCTCTTGTCCTCAGCCCCGAGGTGCCAGCCCCTCACCTCGGTGATAAACAGGATGCACTCCAGGAACATGTAGTCTCTGTGGTTCTCGTTCACGGCCTTCTCGTCCACAAAGTGCCTGGGCTCCAGATATGGGTGGTCTGGGAAGCGCAAAAGGCCCTGGGCCTCAGACCAGGCCCTAGCGCCACCAGGCACCTGGGCCAGTGTCGACACTACCCCAGGGCTGTGGTCCTGCCCTCAACCCTGATAGGAACAGCACGGCCTTGTGCATGTGTGTGTCCTAGCATGCCAGGCTCCAGCTCGGCCCTCCAGTGGCACAACCCTGGACAAGTGCCTCCCACCACCAAGGTTGTTGCCCCCCTGGGCAGTGAGGATCAGGATGCCCCTCCCCGCCAAGGGCTGTGGAGGCCAGGACCATCACTGCCATCCTGTAGGGCTCAGGGTGGTGCCTGGCACAGTCAGCCAGCAGAGGCTCCTACACAGCAAAGACCCTTCCCAAGGCCACCAAGAAGACTCAGAGAGGTAACATCCCTGAGGAACTTAGGGGCTGGCACAGGGGCTGGCACAGAGCAAGTACTTGACAAATGGTCATCATGAGTGTCGTGCTGCAGGCAGTCACTCTATGCCGCCCACCTCTGGCCCATAAAACAGTTTCAAGGCAGGGGAACACCAGAGCTTCCCGACAGGCCCCCGTGCACAACTGGATAACGGTGGATGATGCTGGTCATCAAGTCAAAAAAGCCCCTCATTTTCAACACAAAACCCTGCAGCTGCTGCCAGGAGCGTCTCACACCTGTCCATGATGCGCCAGCAAGCGCCCTGCTCCAGCCCATGTCACTTCCCATTATCCTGGCGGCGCTTGGGTCCCCTCCCCAGCCCACCATGCCAGCGGCTGGCAGCAGCAGGTCTCTAGCAAGGGCCCCATCAGTAGGCGGCCTGATGCCTGCGCACCAAGCTGGCACTGTCTGCCCTGGGCAGGAGGAGGGGGAGGGGGAAATGGTGCGGGGCACAGAGCGCAGCTCTGGCAGGGGCGGGTAAAGGAACCGCCTCCCCCCAGCCATACCTATCAGCTGGGAACTGCCCCAGATAAAGGGCAGGAACTGGAAGTCGTCCAGGCCCCACACGCCCTGGCTGCCTGCCGGCTCCATCCGGTATGTCTTCTGGAGCTTCCGCATCACTTCCAGGTACCTGCGGGGGACAAAGGCAGCGAGGTCGCATCAGCCCTCCCGTCCCTGGGGGTTCAGGGAGGCCAGAAGTCCTGCTTGGGAGAGGTGTGGGCTCGACCATACCAAGAACCTCTCAAAAGAAACTGGCTTGAATGGCCCCTCACTTGGCCTTCTTTCAGTCCGAGGAAGGGACAGAATGCTAACTGGAAACTGCATCTTGGCGCCACTAGCTCCCGACAACCTGCAGGCCCTTGGACAGGAGCCCCAGCTTCCCTAACCCAAGCCCCCATCTAGCAAGCAGACCACGCGTGGATCCTCACGGCCCCGGCATTCCATTTACCAGCACTGGGCCTCAGTCACCTGTGAGTGTGCAGCACTCTGCTCCTGGGCTGCCCCACCAGCCCGCTGCCCCAGTGTGGCCAGAGTGGGCCCGAGATGGAGACACAGAGACTGCAGGCGGCCGACCCACACCTGTGCGTCCCAGCACATTCTGGTGATGAGGGGCAGCCCAGCAGAACCTGGCTGGCTGTGTGAGCTCAGGGAGGAGACATGACCTCTCTGTGAAAGGGGAATAGGGTTGGAGTGAGGATGGCATGCTGCCTCCCCAGGTGAGCACCACCTGGGACAGCTCCTTCAGACTACTCTGACTTGGAAGTGAGTCTGAGCCCACTGGAAGCCGTACTCTCGGACCTCCACCCACACAGCCAGAGCTTGATCAGGACAGAGACCCGTGAGCCCTCAGGGGCACCTCCAGCGCCCCGCCCCAGTCTGAGGAGGAAAGGGACGCCATGCTCCCCTCCTCGCCCCTCCCCCTTAGGGGTTGAGTGCCTTCAAGGCACCCTCACCCCCTCCCCCATCCGCCCCTCGCCCTCACCGGTTGAACACCTTGAAGACAATAGCAATCTGGTCATCCACCCGGAGCACCCCAATCTTGCAGAGGCAGCAGAGGAAAGCAGCAAAGGCTGCCTCGTGCCCTGCAGGGACAAAACAACCAAGGTTGGCAGTCATCCAGAAAAGGGACTGGAATCTCTGGGTCTCCTGAGTCCTAATCACGGAGTGCCCCTCGGAGGAGGGCATCGACATGGAGACCCAGGGCCTCTTCCTCACCCAGAACGCCCTCCCAGGCCCTCCGAGAATGCCCCCTAGAAGGCCCAAGCTGCTGGCATCTTAAACAATCACTTTACTTTGCAGGTTGAATGCACTCAGCACTTCCACCCGTTACTGGCACCTACTGTGTGGGCATGCCTGGCCCTGGGGAGGGCCCTCAAAGAATTTATGACCTGTTGGGTACAGCAGACATTACATACACAGTCGTGACTGTTTCTAGTCTGAAGAGGCAAGGCAGGGTGGTGACCAGAAGGCATCATAGGGCCCTGCCGCGAGGGGTCAAGATTCCCCCTAAAGAAGGGGCACTCAGCCGGGCTCGGTGCCTCAGCCTGTAATCCCACGCCTTTGGAAGGCTGAGGTGAGTGGATTGCCTGAGCCCGCGGGTTCGAGACCCGCCTGGGCAGCGAGACCTCATCTCTACAATGAATCAAAAAATCAGGTGGGCGTGGTAGCGCGTGCCTGTAGTTCTGGCTACTCAGAAGGCTGAGGCGGAAGGATCGCTGGAGCCCAGCAGGTCGAGGCTGCGGTGGCCGGGAGAGGCCACTGCACTCCAGTCTGGGCGACAGAGTGAGACTCCAACTCGAAAAAAAAAGGGGGGGGCACTCCTCTGACATCCGGAAGATGGAGAGAGCTGGCAGGGCAGACAGGTGTGGGAGGAGGAAGTGCATTCCAGCCAGAAGGAACAGCACAGCAAGGCCCCTCAGCAAGAACAAGCAGGATCTGTGTGGAGAACCAGAAGAGGGCCAGGACGGCCTGGGCAGCAAGAGCGAGGAAGGACGTGTCATGGGACGAGGCCACCGGTCCCGCGGACCCCACGGCCACAGTGCAGAGCTCAGACTTTATCCTGCGAGCAGTGAAGAGGACGGCTGGCTTCTGAGCAGGTAGCACAGGGCCAGGGGACAGGCCAAAGGCAGCTCCTCCCTTCCCCATTCAAGCGGTCCACGCTTGAGAGATGACTGCCCAGGCTTCGGAAGGAATCCCATGGCCACACATTTGGAGGGAGGTGGGAGAGAACATTCCAGGAACTCCTGCTGTTTCTGGAGAACGAGGACCCTCCAGGCTCAGTTTTCAGCCCTGGGCAGGCTTCCAGTTAAGAGCAGCCAGAGTCCCAGCACCCAGTGCAGGGGTTCCTGCGCACCTCAGCCCTCCCGAAGCACTGGGACAACAGGCATGAGACAGCACTGCCCGGCCTCAGTCTCCCTCTTCGATCTGTTTCCCTATTGGTCCTGGTCAAGCCTCACCCCTCAAGGTCTCAAGGCACTTGATAAACCTGTTCCCCTGCAGGAGGGAGCAGAGGACAGAACTCTCCTAGGAACCAGGTGCGAGAGGGCCCTTCTCTAGGACCTGCTCTGTGGCCTGAGCTCCCTCTGGTGGACCACACCCCTGGCAAGGGGAGGGCTCTGAGCCAGCAGCTTCAGGGCAGAGGGGAAGCAGGGACCCTCCTTGGCTACACAGCTGCCCCCAACCAGAGAACATGTCTTTTTTTTTTTGAGTTAGAGTCTCACTCTGATGCCCAGGCTGGAGTGCTGTGGCACACCCACAGCCACCCCAGCGTCAACCTGCTGGGCTCCGGCAATCCTCTTGCCTCTGCCTTCCAAGTGGCCGGTGCGTGCTACCACCACACCCAGCTAATTTTTTTAATTGTAGAGATGAGGTCTCACCAAGTAGCCTGAGCTGGTATCGAACCCACGGGCTCAGGCAATCCACTCGCCTCGGCCTCCAGAAGTGCTGGAATGACAGGCCGAGTCACCGTGCCCGGCCAGAGAACATGTCTCCTTTAGGGAGGCCACACACACCCTCTCCTCAAAGTCCACGTCAGCTCAACAGCACAGAGGAAGTGGCTAAGAGACAGGGTGCCAGGGAGTGGGTGTGCTGTGATGCTGCCAGAGGCAGCCAAAGAGGCCATTCATTCTTGAAGCTTCCGGAAGCAGCAGCCCTGACACACTGTAAGCGCTCAGGACAAGATGATCTGGGAGACAATGAGGTGCTCACGGAGACCTTACAGGGCGCAAAAGCCGGCTCTGCGAGCACGCCGTGCCTGGGGCGTCAGCTCCCCCTGGTGGACCCAGCCCGCGCTGCAGCGCCAAGCTCTGGCTCGCTGCCCCTCCGCCCCCTGCAACCTCCCAGCCCGGCAACCACCTGGTCCAGCCGGCTCCAACAGGCTGCAGGGAGCCCTGAGCCCCCAGAAAGAAAGCAGTGAAGCCCACCAAGCGCAGAGCCCCGCGGGCGGCGGCTACCTGTGCCGTAGTCGATGCGCGTGGCATTCCCCACCGACTCCTTTAGGTAAACGGCCACCTCAGGCACAGCAGCTGCCAGGTTGGGGGGGACCACCGTGGCCACCAAGTTTTCCGCTTCCTGGCAACACAAGAGACACAGTGGTGGCAGCATCCCAGAGGCCCGATGCCCAGACCAACGAGCTCCCACGCTGACGGACCACAGGGGAGGCTGCTGGAGGCTCAGCTGCTGCGCCCCGTCCAGGGCACAGAGGTCTGCCAGCCAGGCAACAGAACCTAGAAAGCAGCCATCCAACACCCCCATCGGGTCAACGCACGGAGCCCCAGGGAACTCCAGGAGGTCAACATGAGGACCCGCAGGCGCGCCACCTTTCTTCCCACTCAGGGCAGCGAGCACCCGCGCCAGGCGTCCACCAAAAGACCCACACAAGCTTGCTCACAGCAGCACTGCTTCTAGCAGCCAAAACATGGAAACACACCTGAAACGTCCATCAACAGTGGAATGAATTGTGGTATATTTCACGCAACAGAATGCTACACAGCGAAGAAAAAGATCTACTGCTCCAAAAGACAATGGGGATGAGCCTCACAGACGTAACAAGACACAAAAATAAGCCAGACGCTTACACGAAGTTTAAAAACATGCTAAAAATCAATTTATGGGACAGAAATCGCCAGACTGGGAGGGGGCACAAGGGCCCTGCTGGAGTGATAGAATGTTCTATAGGCTGACATAGGTGGTTAGTACATGAACAAGAACATACATAAAAACCCATTGAGCTATATAGCCATGATTTGTCACCTTTAAGTTATAACTTTTTTTTTTTTTTTTTGAGTTGGAGTCTTACTTTGTCGCCCAGACTGGAGTGCAGTGGCCGCTCCCGGCCACCGCAGCATCGATCTGCTGGGCTCCAGCGATCCTTCCGCCTCAGCCTTCCAAGTAGCTGAAATTACAGGCATGCACTACCACGCCTGGCTGATTTTTTGACTTACTGTAGAGATGAGGTCTCGCTGCCCAGGCGGGTCTCGAACCCGCGGGCTCAGGCAATCCACTCACCTCAGCCTCCCAAAGGTGCGGGATTACAGGCTGAGCCACTGAGCCCGGCTTTTTTTCTTTTTGAGTTGGAGTCTCATTCTGTCACCCAGACTGGAGTGCAGTGGCCGCTCCTGGCCACCGCAGCCTCAACCTGCTGGGCTCTGGCGATCCTTCTGCCTCAGCATTCCAAGTAGCCGGAATTACAGGCATGCGCTACCACGCCCGGCTGATTTTTTGATTTATTGTAGAGATGAGGTCTCGCTGCCCAGGCGGGTCTCGAACCCACGGGCTCAGGCAATCCACTCACCTCAGCCTCCCAAAGGCGCGGGATTACAAGCTGAGCCACTGAACCCGGCAAGTTATAACTTAATAAAAATATTTTTAGAAAACAAGACTGGCCAGACTCGGTGGCTCAGCCTATCATCCCAGCACTTTGGGAGGCCGAGGCAAGTGGACTGTCTGAGCCCGTGGGTTTGAGACCAGCCCGGGCAACTTGGCGAGACCTTGTCTCTTCAATAAATCAAAAATTAGCCGGGCATGGTGGCACGTGCCTGTAGTTCCAGCTACTTGGAAGGTTGAGGTGGAAGGATCACCTGAGCCCAGCAGGTCGAGGCTGCAGTGACCGTGAGCGTGCCACTGCCCTCCAGTCTGGGTGACAGAGTGAAACTCCAACTCAAAAAAAAAAACAGACAAAGACACTGAGACGTCTCACTCCACCCCTCTCCCTGCCCACAAGAAGAAACCACCGCTATACTGGCCTTGTGTGGATCTTTCCAGGGTTGTTTCTTCATGCAAATGTGAGCAACACGAGCATGTATCTTCTCACTCTTCCCGCTTCCTTACCATGCACATGACTGTACCTGGCTCTTTAACTTAACAAGCCCTTCTGCTGAACTGCTTCCCTTTTTCTTTTTTTTTTTGCGTCGGGGTCTCACTCTTGTCACTCAGGCTGGACTGGTGGCTCACTGCAGCCTCAACCTCCTGGGCTCAGAAGCTCCTTCTGTCTCAGCCTCCCGAGCAGCTGTGAGCAGAGGCATATGCCATCATGCCTGGCTAAGTTTTTTTTCTCCTTTTTTTGTAGAGATGAGGTCTCCCTATGTTGCCCAGGCTGGTCTCGAACCCCTGGGCTCAGGCAATCCTTTGGCCTTGGCCTTCCAAGTTCTGGAATTAGAGGCTGAGCCACCATACTCAGCCTACCTTATTCCTTTTTTTTAAATAGCTGCATAGTATTCCATTGCGTGGATGGACAAGTTTACATAACTGATCCTCTAGAGAGAGATACTTGGGATGGTTGCCATCTGTTGTATTACAAACAGTGACTGAATAAGCAGCCTTCTGGGAGTGGCTCCCAAAAGATGGCTGGACAGAGGGTGAACTTGTTTGTAACTGTGCTAAATGGAATTGCCCTTGTAACAAGCTCCCTGTGATTCTGACAGGCCTGAAAGCTCTCCACAATGCAGCCCTGGGGCCAGTCGCCCTCCTGCCAGCCAGCCAAGCCCTGCCCGTGGCAGCCTCACCTGGTCGAGTTTGGCATACCAGGTCCTATAGGCCTTGTTTCCAAATCGCGAGGGCTGGTCCACTGGAGGAGTCTCGTCAATCCACCTGTCCAGTGTGTTGAGAAGAGTGACCAGCTTCTCAATGGCCTGTGAAGGCAAAAGAGTGGAGACCAGCGCAGTGATCCATGGTCCCAGGCTAGCGCCCAGAGGAAGTCTCAGCTGCTACTGGACCATGAGCCCTCGGTGCGGCACCAACTGGCCATTCTCATGCACCCCCTCCTTTCCCCATGGTCCTGAATATGAAGGAGGTCTGGGGAACATGATGAGATTTCCAGAGGGAAGGGCCTTAGGTGGCGGGACAAGGATGGTGGCTTCAACCCGTGGTTTCCACAGCCAGCCCACCCAGGGGCAGCTGCTGGACAGGCACAAACTCCAGCCCTGACCCTTGGAAGGAGAGACCTTCCTGAGGTCTTCCTTCCTTCACTGAGATCTCTGTTCCGTGCACAATACCTACTCGCCACAAATACAGAAACAGAACCTGGAGGAGTGAAAATGGCCATCAACAGTGCCGCCCAGAAGCAAACGCTACAAACATGTTGACATGCCTTCTGTGTTTCCCTTTTATAGTGTTTCCTGTTGTTTAGCACGGTAAAATTTTCAAGGCAGATGGGTCTGGATTCAAGCCCCAGTTAAGCACCATTTAGTTGCCATGCAACCTTGAGCAAGTGACTTTAACTCTCTGAGCCTCAGTTTCTTCATCTCAAAAACGGGGCTGAGGATAAAGCCCTCCCAGGTGCACAGGACCAGCAGGGGACATACAGCACAGGGTGTCTATTTCTGCACGGACACATGCTCTTGACAAGGGTTGCTCCTCCCCCATGAACCCCATTCCACGTCGACGTGGAAACCAAGCCTCACACCAACCTTTCTGAGTGGCTAAGACTTCACTGTTTCAGTGCATCATGACTCACTGGCTAGCTCCTCCCTGCTGAATGTCTGGGTTGCTTCCAATGGTTTCACTGCCACAAACACCATCAGAGTAAACACTCTTGCAACACAGCCACTGTGGAAATGCCCGTCTCCGTGGGTGAGTCTCTGCAGAGTCCCTCTCCCTACTCCTTTCCCATGGAAGACGGGCCCAGGAGTGAAGCCGGAGACACAGGTGCGGCAGCATTGGCACACAAGCTGTTACCCAACGAGGGAGCCAGGTTATCCATCCAAACCAAAGGTCTGTGAGGGCGGCTAGCAGTGCTCCCTGCAGGTGAGGCTCACAGAACAAGGCCAGCACCAGGCTGCTGAGAAGTGCCATGCCGAGGCCACTCAGTCGGCAGCCTTGGGAGAGGATCCCCGCCTCTCCCTGCATCTGTGGGAACAGATGGCGTAAGGAGAAGCCTCTGGGAGGTTGTGGCATGGGCGATGCCCACGAGGCAGGCTGTGCCTGGGAGGGCAAGGCTGCCAGGCCTGCCACGTGCGCAGAGACTCTGCCACAGCTGCGTGTGTGCTGGACAGGAGCCTGGGCTGGCAGAATCCAAGCTGGCCACGCCCTAGCCGCGCAGCTCCAGGAGGCACAAAGCACAGTGCACAAAACACAGGTGTCAACGGCGACCCCTGGTGTCGTGCAACAAGATAACACCCCGGATGCTGCTGCCCTGGTTCCCTGTCCCTAGGCTCCATCGTGGGCGCACAGGAGTGGCCTGTGAGAAGAGACACTTGTGTACACCTGGGTGAGGGAAAAGGCCGGGGTGGCACAAAGCCGCCTAGCTGACATGTGACCAAAGGCCACCAGAGCCTGTCTTTGTGAAAAATCAGGTCACCTGGAATGGCTGATAAGCTCAGGCCAGACCTGACCCCAGCAGCACCACCATCCTGCCCCAGGAAGCACCAGCAAGTCCGGTTCCCTGGAGAGCTCAGTCTCAGGCAGGCACCAAGGGGAGGGAGGAGAGGGAGGGGCTGCAGGATCCAGGACCAGCTGGGCCATGAAATATTAAGGGACTCCTTGCTCTCTTCTGAAGAGGGCTTCTGAACTCAGGGGCTGCCTCTACTGTTTGGCAGCTGGGACAGAAAGGCTGGGGGAGGGAACCGGGCTGAACCCACAAAGACCAGCCTCAAAAAGTTAGCCAGGTGTGATAGTGCATGCCTGTGATTCCAGCTACTTGGAAGACTGAAGCAGAAGGATCGCCTGAGCCCAGAGGCCAAGGCTGCAGTGGTCATGAGTGTACCATAGCACTCCACCTGAGCGACAGAGTAAGACTCTGACTTAAATAAAGACTAGCTTCAGCTGCCCCTCTCTCCCCAGATCTGTGCTTCCTTTGGGTTTCATGGACTGGTAAACTCTTCCCTAAAACTTTACTAGCCAGTTTTTAATTTTGCCCCCTTAGTACAAAAAAGACAAGCAGAACAGCTGCCAAGATAAACCTCCTCTCTCTTGTCACCTTTATTTTGCCAAAATCAAGTATCTTTGCCCCCACGGAGCAGAACAGGCACAATCACAAGAGAGAAGAGGGCTTTTTGACCACAGAGCAAGACCAGCTCACACCCTCACCCCACTCTCTTTGTTTTGAGTGGCGTGGTGGCCGAGAACCGCATCTTCTGCCACCTGGCTGTGGCGGAAGCTGGGAGCCCTCTGGAGACCACAGGGGCCACCTCTGCCCACCATGTGAGCGGGGGAGCACGGGAAGAGCCCCCAGTGACTCAGCGATGCCACTGCAAATGAGAGCTGAGTCATATCTGATAACAGCTAACCACAGGAGAGGCATTCAACATATGCCAGGCACCATGCAGAAATCCTCCCTCAGCGGCCCCTCCCTGTGGACTGCGTGTGGGTCTGTTGACTCTTACCACTCTGCATGTGAGGAAACAGGGTCAGAATGGAAAGGCCACCAGTTCGGAAGTGATGGGCTATTAAAGCAGGTCGCAGCTGGGCTCGGTGGCTCAGCCTGTCATCCCGCGCCTTTGGGAGGCCGAGGTGAGTGGATTGCCTGAGCCTGCAGGTTCAAGACCTGCCTGGGCAGTAAGACCTCATCTCTACAATAAATCAAAAAATCAGCCGGGCGCGGTAGCGCATGCCTGTAATTCCGGCTACTTGGAAGGCTGAGGCGGAAGGATCGCTGGAGCCCAGCAGGTCGAGGCTGCGGTGGCTGGGAGCGGCCACTGCACTCCAGTCTGGGTGACAGAGTGAGACTCCAACTCAAACAAAATAACAAAATAAAAAATAAATAAAATAAAATAAAATAAAGCAAGTCGCCCAACTCCAGAACCCAAGCGTGGCACCAAGCACCTGGCAGCCCTCCCAGAAGAACGGCTGGAGCCAGGACAATACCAGGTTTGTGTGGACTTCCACCAGCAAAGCCTCGGGGCAACTGGGCCTTGAGAGGGATTGGCAGCTGAGGACTGCGGGGGTAATTACACACCCACTTTCATTAGCCCTCCCTTGGGACGTGCCAGCCGCTGAGCACAGAGGAGCATCCTGGCCACGGGGCGCCAGGAGAAGCCCTTTCTTCCCAGTCACCCAGCACACAGAGTCAAGTCCCAGAGCACTGGGTGGTCCAGAAGGAACTCAGGAGGCTACTGGTGGGCTGGCTTCCGAGGGAGGCTGTCAATTCCCAGTACGGACTCCCCTCAAGCAGATACCACTGGACCTTGGTCACCAGCAGACGACACAGGCAGGAGGAGGCGGGTCCACTGGGGTGATGGCTGAGATCTTGGGGCAGGTCCGAGGTCATGGCTACAGAGCCGAGCCAAGGCACCGAGAGGCCACTTGGGCCCTGGCGCGTGAGATAAGAGGCTCAGTGTGGGGCTCTGGGCCAACTGGGACGCGAACCAAGAGGCCAAGGAGGCTGGGCCCGGGCCCCAGGAGATGGCATCCAGCAACAGCAAACAGCACCTCCAGGGGTTATCTGCCTCCCACAGCTGTGCTCTCCCTACACACAAGCCTGCCTCTGAACTCGCATCCAGAAAGCACCCACCTGGCAGCAAGAACCAGAAGGCAAAAATGCGTGTGCTGTTTTGTTTTGTTTTTTAGAGTCGGGGCCTCACTCCGTCACCCAAGCTGGAGTGCAGTGGTACGATCATGACTCACCATAGCCTCAGCCTGCTGGGCTCAGGCGATCCTTCCACCTTGGCCTCTGGAGTAGCTTGGGGCTACAGGCATGTGCCACCATGCCCAGCTAATGTTTTGATTTATCGTAGAGACGAGGTCTCGTCAAGTTGCCTAGACCGGTCCTGAACCCCTGCACTCAGGCAGCCCTCTTGCCTCGGCTTCCCACAGTGCTGGGATGACAGGTGTGAGCCAACACGCTTGGCTTCATGGGCCCTTTGACTGAGCACTTCTGCTTTTTTTTTTTTGGAAAGCAGGTTTTATTAAGAGGACAGAAAAGCTCCCCAGTGGGAGGGGACCCGAGGAGGTTGCCCGAGCATTTCTGCTTTCAGGGAGGAGCCTGAGGACCAAAGCTCGCACATCCACGCGTGGGTGCTCAGAGCAGCAGTGTCTAGGGGACAACCTAAAAGGCTACAGTGAGGGGCTGCTCAGGCCAGCAAGGGCACCCACTGAGGCCACCATCAGGACTTCCCGGGAATGGGGGTGAGGGGACCTGGGAGAGGCCCACCGCTGCACCCGTGCTAGGCACATGTCTACCAGCGACTCTCCAGTGAGCCCCTTACTTCCTCTGCAATCTTTTCACTCCAGAAGAGCAAAGGCTGTCTACGAAACAGCATGTGTACCTGATCCCGACGGCGTAAGTAGCCATCCAGTCACAGATTCTACACATCAGAAACCCAGACACCAAAGTGTAAGTGTAGGTGTGTTCGGGCACTCTCACATGTATTTTCCACACTGGTCCGTGGAGGCCTCTGGGTCCACGCGCCCCCTGGCGCTACTTTGCTACTTCGGGAAGGCGCACAGCAGCCCGTCCTACCTCAGAGACTCTGTACTCGAAGGTCAGCTTCTTCCCCTTCACGCCTTCGTTGAGGGTCAGGATGAATCCAATGTAGTCAGAGTAGGCCTGCCAGACAGAGAGAGAGCAGGGATGGGGAGGCTGGCAGACCCCACCGGGTCAGCTACACCCGGTTGCCAGCAGGCTCGGAGCTGCCCCGGCTCCCAACCCAGGAGCAGGAGAAGTAGAAAGATAATGCCAAGCACCCTACCCCACCCTCCAAAAACACAGTAAACCAGTAGCCACAAGGACACCCGATGGTGTTTACTGAGGGCTTGTGGGGGCACATTCTCTCTGTCTGTGTCTCTCCCCCCCCCCGCCAAGACCAAGATCTCACAGACATGGAGCTAAGACCCAGGCAGCCTAACTCCACAGCTGAGTGGTCGAGTGCTTGACCACTTATGCTGGAGCACCAGAAGTGCAAGGAACACCACCGGGGCCCTCCCTCAGTCTTCCAGATGCTCTGCCCACCACAAGCAGGCCAGCTTGTCTGGACGCTGCTCCCACAGAAAGAGCTGCTTTCTGTCCACAGCCAGGTCTCCAGCACACCCGCTCCTGCTCCCTGCTGGGTTGTGGCTACCCCACATGGGGATGAACAAGCGGAGGTGCAGGCCCTGGAGAGGCGGCTGCTGGGGCCAGTGGCCCTGCTCTGTTGCTCCTTCACTCCTTGTTCCCTCACTTTCCTCCTTCTCCTCATCCGAGCCTTCTGGATCCTGGAGCATGGCAGCCAGACCTGAAACAGACTCGAGGAACAGCCACTTCACATCGGGAGGGTGCCTACCCATGCCCAGACCCTCCTGCCCGCCCATGGAGTGACAGCAGGTCAGCGACTCTCCCAGCCAGTCAAGTAGGCCGAACGCAAGGCCGAGAAGCGGCAAGGGGACATTGCGTGTTGGCCTCAGACACAGCAGGTTTGGGTAGGACAGTGGCTCTTGACTGGGGGGATATGGCTCCCAGAAGACATCTGACGAGATCTGGTTGTGACAGCTGGGGAAGGGGTGCTGCTGGCACCTGGTGGGTGGAAGCCAGAGATGTAGATGCCCTACGATGCCTGGGACGGCCCGCTACCACAGAGAGCTCTCTGCCCCAAAATGCCAAGAGTGCTGAGTTGGGAAATGCCGAGGTAAAACAACCAGATGATGAAAGGACTCAGCCGTGTCCTTTGAGCAGCTGAAGGAACTGAGCTGTTCCCTGGGCTGAAGGGACTGTTTGATCCTGGTGAGGGCAGAAAAGACAAGATACCATCTGCAAATATTTAGAGGGCAGGCTTGTGAAAGAAGAACCAGACAGGCTTGAATGGCCCCAGGCCCAGCGAGGACAGGGCACAGAAGTCCTGGGAATGGGCATCCTAGAGAGCCTGCCAGGTGTGAAAGGACCCCATGCCTGCCCTTCTGGACGAGTGACACTCTTTCTGGCCCAGCAGACCAGGTCAGGGTGGACACCTAATGGGACTGGGCCCGAGGCCCTCCCCGAGATCCTGAAATGGGTTCTTCTTCTCAGTGCATCTTTCCACAGCTTATACCAGAAGCCTAGGAGGTATGGACTGCTGCTCTCTGCCCACCATTTGGGCTGAGCAGTCTGCCCAGTGCTTGGGGTCCTGGATTCTGGTACCTCCAGGCTCAGTCACATTCCTGGTGGCGACGTCCTAAGATAACCTCTTCTCCCTCTGCTGCACCGGCTGCCACCCCTGCTGGCACTTACAGTCAAGCATCCAAGTGACCTGCCCCACCATTCGGGATCCTCGTGTTCGGCCAACACTGTGACACTCGAGGGCGGTGGAGCATGGAACCAGGAGCGGAACTCGCCCAGCTACGCTGGCCCCAGGCCTCCTGACCGAGCGTCTCAGTGCACCCCTTGGGGGGACAGCCAGCTCCTGCTGCCTCGCACCCTAGTGCCTGACGGCTCAGGTTCTCGCAGCCCCGCCATGCCAGAAAAGGGCTGCCTCTGACCAAGCCCACGCTTCGTGCCCGGTGCCGACCCGCTGGTACCTGGGAACGCTTCCATTTCCCCATGTCTGGAACTGTGTGAATCTCCTTTTTGGGAATGATGAAGTTCCGAGCGGCTGGAGGGGCCTCCTCCGAAGACTCTTGACAAAGAAAATGAAGAAGCAGTTAGGTCAACAGACACCCCCCCCCCGCCAGCACACACCGAGCGGAAGCCAGAACCGGTGCCCAGGACACAGCCACGGCTAAGCAAACCCACTCTGTAAGAAAGGCGCAGGATGGTGCTGGCAAGCCTTCCACCCCCATCCCCTATCCCCCACCCCCCACCCCCTGGGCAGGATGGTTAGAAGAACAAAGCCAAGTTGATGTTTCACAGATGGAACAAAATCCAAATTACAACAAACATTTGAAAGAAACCGCCAACCTCCTGAATAAGCAAAGATATGTACATTATACGTGATCTCTCTCAGATTACAAACATCTGGCAAGGACTGGAGACAGGGAAACAGGAGTTCCCCTGCACTGCAGAGGGTGTTAGCTGGCAGGCCCTACTGAGGGGTAACTGGACACGATCTTGTCAAGTAAAAACTGCACATGCCCACCAGTCATCAGTTCCACGTCCAGGAACCCACCCTGCCAGTGTACGCCCATAAACAGAGAGCGACAAAAGGGAGAGTAATGCATGGAAAACTAATAGAACCAACGCAGTATCAGTTGGTAAGATGACAGGCAAATAATGATAGGAGCATGTAATGAATATCTTTGTAGTTTTTAAGAGAATAAAATCAGGCCAGGTACGGTGACTCAAGCCTGTAACCCCAGCATTTTGGGAGTCCAAGGCGAGAGGACTGTCTGAGTTCAGGGGTTCGAGACAAGCCTGGGCAACTTGGTGAAATGAGTCCTCATCTCTACAATAAATCAAAAAATCAGCCGGGCGTGGTAGCGCGCGCCTGTAGTTCCAGCTACTTGGAAGGCTGAGGCGGAAGGATCGCCTGAGCCCAACAGGCTGCGGCTGCGGTGGCCATGAGCGTGTCACTGCACTCCAGCAGCCAGAGTGAGACTCCGACTCATTAAAAGAAAAAGAGAGAGCCGGGCTCGGTGGCTCAGCCTGTAATCCCGCGCCTTTGGGAGGCTGAGGTGAGTGGATTGCCTGAGCCCGCGGGTTCGAGACCCGCCTGGGCAACTTGGCGAGACCTCATCTCTACAATAAGTCAAAAATCAGCCGGGCGTGGTAGCACGTGCCTGTAATTCCAGCTGCTCAGAAGGCTGAGGCGGAAGGATTGCCGGAGCCCAGCAGGTTGAGGCTGCGGTGGCCGGGAGCAGCCAGTGCACTCCAGTCTGGGCGACGGAGTGAGACTCCAACTCGAAAAATAAAAATAAAAATAAAAATAAAAGAAAAACAAGCACATAGTTCGTCCATAATCAGAAAAGAGCCCAGGTTTCTGCATTTTCCAGAAGGTGAAGGAAAGGAAAACCCAGTGAAGTTGAACACGCTGACCCAGAGGCAAATCTCATGCCAGAGCCAAGCGCTCACCAGCCAAAAACATCTCCCCATGCAGCAGGACCACCCTCACTCCGTGGCATGGGAGGCACGAGCCTGCAACGCTTTCCTCATGATTCCCAAACCCAAGAAGCTCCGGAACACACAACGTGTTTCAGTGAGTTTACCACAAGCATTTAGCATAAAACCCAAACCAATAGGAAACATTTCCCGGCTCTGTGGATCTTTTCTTGCTGATGTAATTTTACTTGACTGTGGAGTACTACGTTCTGAGATATGAGAAACTGAATTCTAGAACACACCTGGCCCCAAGGGTTTTGGAGGGAGCCCTGGACCTTCATTCACAACTGGAGAAGTGCTACATTAGTAAACACTGCCTGTAAACATGAAGATTCTCAAAGATGAGTAAAGGAGTATCAGTCGCTCACAAGAGTATAAATCTGTCCCACTGCCTTCCTCCTAAAAGCTAGCTGACATCAGCTGCATGGAGAAAAAGGAACCAGGATGCAAGAAGGTTCTGGATCACATGACACTTGGAACAGAGTCTGCTTGGAGAGGTCCTGAGGAAAGGCAGAGTGCTAGAAGATTGGGGCCCAAGGAGAAGTACAGAGACTCTCGGGTGAGAGCAAGATGAAGCTTTGCCCGGCTTGGAAGCAAAACCAAGGCTCCAGAAAGAAGCGGGAAGCTCCTTTCCTCCTCCCACCTGTCCTGGAAGCCTGTTCCCAGAACCCAAAACTGAGGCCTACTATTAGTAAATTGCTACTCTAAGTAAGATGCTAAGTAAAAAGCTTTGTAGCCCAGGTGGTAACCTGACCGTGTTGTTTTTATGGGAATGCGTGCTCCACATTCCAAATGATCACCTTGCAAGTGATCTCTGGGAAGAAGGCCTTTTGTGTGGAGACTGTTCGGGCAGGAGTGCCCTCCTGACACTGTTACACAGGGACACTGCGCTGGGAGGAGCGCCTCCAGGCCAGTGCCTTCAGGAAGAGGCCACCTCACAGGAAGCTCTGTCACAAATGACTGATGAAACACATACGCTGCCTGAACACGCAATCCCAAATCAAAGACGCTCACCTCCAAGACAGGGCTGCGGGCAATGAGGTCACACCTACAGGCTCTCCAGTCTCAGATCCCATCTCCAACAAAGGGCCAAGGGGCAGTGGGTCTCCACGGCCTCCCAGGGCAAGATGCAACGTTCAGAGTTTACAGGTGTTCCTAAAAACTCTAAGGAGCGTCATATATAGTGCTACCATCAGCCACGTGGGAACGGGTTGACACGTTCCACCTGTGCAGCTTGGAAAGTCTGAAACCAGTAACAGCAATCGCCATTCACAGACGGCCCACCATGTCCCAGACTTTGCACACATCAGGAGCACACACACCACCCTTCTGTGAAGAAAGCACAGTAGCTTCTACTTGAAGAGACATTCAAGGCTCACGGAGGCCAGGACTTGCCAGGAGGGGTCAGGCTGTGCGACTCCAAATACCAAGGTTTTCACCAAAACACTGAATTGAGTAGAACTTCCTTCCACTTGTCCCAAAAAGTCATGAGTCCACCTCAAAGGACCATCCCCAGGGACCTGGATCCCCCCAGCCAGAGATAACCTCCCTGAGCCACCTGTCCTCTCCTTCAGAGCCAGGTTTTCTCTCCCCTCAGCCTCCACCCATTCATCTGCAGAGACAGTCATCTTACTGACAGTTCCAGCTGCCTTCTGTATCCTAACTCCCAGTGTCATTTCCAGAACTTCTGTGGGCACACACAGAGACTTTGAACAAAATAAGACAAATGTCTGGTTCTGAATGACCTAATAGACTGAACCCTACCCTTTGTTCATCTATTTCCGGGGGCATGAAGAGAGTATCTCTTCAGATTTTTTTAATTTCCCCCCCTAAAACCTTCTCAGGGACCACAAAATTCAAGACAGGGTAGAAAGAATATAAAATGCTTTCCTGGCCAGGCTCGGTGGCTCAGCCTATAATTCCGTGCTTTGGGAGGCCGAGGTGAGTGGACTGCCTGAGCTCGCAGGTTCGAGACCCGCCTGGGAAACTTGGCGAGATCTCATCTCTACAATAAATAAAAAAATCAGCTGGGCATGGTAGTGTATGCCTGTAATTCCAGCTACTTGGAAGGCTGAGGTGGAAGGATCGCTGGAGCCCAGCAGGGCGAGGCTGCAGTGGCCGGGAGCGGCCAATGCGCTCCAATCTGGGCGACAGAATGAGACTCCAACTCAAAAAAAAAAAAAGCTTTCTTTTATTCTTTGAGTCAGAGCCTCACTGGAGTGAATGGTACAATCATGGCTCACCGCAGCCTCAACCTTCTGGACTCAGGTGATCCTCTAATTTCAGCCTCCGAGTAGCTGCGACTACAGGCATGCATTACCAGGCCCAACTAATTTTTTGATTTTGTGTAGAGACGAGGTCTTGTTATTTGGCCCAGGTTAGTCTCAAACCCCTGGGCTTAAGCAATCCTCCTGCCTTGGCCTCCCAAAGTGCTGGGTGAAAGGGTAATGCCAAAATAGAATTATTTAATGGAATAATCTTAAATTAAAGAGCAGCCATTTTAACACTGTCTAGTTCTGTCATATTCTCTTAACATTCTCAAAGGTAGCTATTGATAATAGTTTTTACAACCCCCCCCCAGCTGGTCTTGTACTAATTAGTTTTTCTATTCCAAGTTATCTGCATAAGAAACAAGTTAAGCCGGCTCGGTGTAATCCCAGCCTTTGGGAGGCTGAGGTGAGTGGATTGCCTGAGCCCAAGGGTTCGAGACCCGCCTGGGCAGCGAGACCTCATCTCTACAATAAATCAAAAAATCAGCTGGGCGTGGTAGCGCATGCCTGTAATTCCGGCTACTCGGAAGGCTGAGGCGGAAGGATCGCCGGAGCCCAGCAGGTCGAGGCTGCGGTGGCCGGGAGCGGCCACTGCACTCCAGTCTGGGTGACAGAGTGAGACTCCAACTCAAAAAAAAAAAAAAAAGAAACAAGTTAACTTAATCAGCCCTTTGACCTTCAAGACACAGATCCCACCAGCATGGCAACCATCATGTGACTGACCGACCCATCTGCCTGCCGTCCACCACCTGCCATCAGTACCTGTGCTTACCTGTCCCTCTGTCGCCTTCGTGATGTCATGGAACAGACCACCACCGAATCACCTTAACCACCTGCCCCCATCAAAAGGAAGGTTTCAAAGCATTCAACCTCAAGCAGCCATTCAGCATTGCTACACCAGTGGCTCTTTGAGCACTGGCCAGGCCAGGTTTTCCCAGCTTTGGCCCCCTCCCCTGCCTTGGGGAGGTGAATCTCCTCTCTCTCTCATTTATTTTCTAAATCAACTATAATTTCCAATCTAACTTCTACGCAATTCTTTGAATTTTTTGCACAGCACCGGATTACAGACCCCCGTCTAGTCTGACCTGACACTGGGATAACAGGCGTGAGCTGCAGTGCCCAGCCTCAAATGCTTTCAGAATATTAGCTGGGTTTGGTCAGCCAACCTATTTGTTCCTCTGTCCGAATTTTAAAAGTGATCTTCTTAGCTTATGAGGGGTCAGCAAACAGCCTGTTATTTCTCCAGCAGAGGGGCCTCTATCAGAAGGTCCTTCCCTAGTGCCTCCATCCCAGTTATTTGAGATCTAAAGAGAGACCATAGTGCAAATAAAAGTTACAGAAGGTGAGGCTTGAGAGACTCTCATCCCCTTGCACAACCAGCCTTCATAAATGAGTGGTTTAGACACCAAGGGCAGTTTCTCTCAATAAATTCCCAGCCGCCGAAACCTCACGGCCCGCCTCCAAGACGGAGAGGGGGGTAGGATGAAGGGTGAGCAGGGC
Source organism: Cephalopachus bancanus (assembly GCA_027257055.1). Classification (NCBI taxonomy): domain Eukaryota; kingdom Metazoa; phylum Chordata; class Mammalia; order Primates; family Tarsiidae; genus Cephalopachus; species Cephalopachus bancanus. The sequence goes on from JAPVLO010000841.1 coordinate 378,604, forward strand.
GTGGAGGAGCTGAAAGCAGAACGAGGCGGCCGCGGGACCACGGGGCGCCACTGCACCCCGAGCCGGCGCGAATAAAGAGGGCGGCCAACCCCAGCCCGGGCAACAGAGGCCTCCTCCCTACGAAAAATAAAAATTAGCCGGCGCGGTGGCGCGGCCGCGGCCTCAGCCCCAGCCCCAAGAGGCTGAGGCAGGAGGACGGCTCCAGCCCAAGAGTCCGAGATGACAGTGAATCGAGATCTGCCAGCCTGGGCGACAGAGCCAGACCCCGTCTCGAAAAACAAAAACAAGCACACATCTTCAACCAGGCGGGCAGCCCCTGCACCCGTCGCCCCGTCCCTGGCAACTTCCCCACACAGCTGGCTTAGCCCGCGCTGCCTAGGTGTGGAAGAGGCCTCCCCTTCTGGCCACGGCGCTGCCCACCCGGCGCTCGGGCAGCGCGGGACCCCCCACCCCTCCGCAGCCCCCGGCACCCGCTTCTCCCCGAAGACCCCCGACTCCCGGGCCCGCCAGCCTCCGCCCCCCGAGCCCCCCACCTCCCGCTCGCCCCCACCGGCGCCCCCCACCACACCCCGTCCCCGCCCCCGCGCCTGGCACCGCCCCGCGCCCCCCGCCCGGCCCGGCCCGGCCCGGCCCGCCAGTCCTACCTGGCGGCGGCTGCCGCTCGCCCTCGGCCATTTTGCTCCCGCCGGGAGCCGGCCCGGACGCCTGCGGCCCCCTCTCGCCGTCCACGCCCGCGCCCGCCCTTCCCCTCCCCGGCTCCGCCACGGCTGCGAGCTCTCTGAAGACAGGTGGGCGCCGGCCGGCTAGGAGCGAGAGCCGAGAATTAGAGTCTCCCCGGCGAGGACGGCCGCCATGTCGGTGCGGGGCGCGCAGGGAGCATGCCCACCAACGGTCGGCTCGCGGGGGCCGCGCGGACGGGGGCGGCGGCCATGTTGGTGCGGGGCCCCACGGAGCATGCGCGCAACGGCGGCCGCAACGGCGCATGCGCGCAACGGCGCGCCGCCGGCCAGCTAACGGCTCGCGGTTGGGAGGGCGTCGGGGTAGCAGGCGCGCAGCCGTGTTTTTGCGGGGCGGGCCCCTCCTGTCATCTATTTTCCAAAAATAAACGTATATGTATATAATGTACTTTTTTAGATGGGGGGGTCTCACTATGCCACCCAGGTGGGTGTTGCACTCCTGGGCTCAAGCGGTCCTCCCGCCTCGGCCTCCCAAAGTGCTGGGAGGCAGGCGGGAGCCACCGCGCCGGCTCCGCCTGTCCCTTCGTGGGCGACACTGACCCCAACCCGAGGACCCTTAGAGGACATTTCCCGGTCGACAGCGTGGCGTCTTCCCGCCACTCCGAGAGTTACGCTCGAGGACACCAGGCAAACTTGGAAGGGCGCACGCCGCGGCCTCCAGCCGCTCGTCCGGGGCTCGGAGGCGGGCGAGAGAGCCGGGCCCGAGCCCCGCCGGCCCCCGCTACCGGGGCTCGCCGCCTCGCGGGTCCTCCCCGCCGCCCGCCGCGCCTCGGCCCCGCCCCCTGCGCCTCGGCCCCGCCCCCCGGCCTGGGCCCGCCCCCTCGCCTCGGCCCCGCCCCCCGGCCTGGGCCCGCCTCCTGCTCGCAGCTAGCCGCCCGGGGCCCGCTACCGGCCGAGGCCCCGCCCGCGAGTCCTCCTTCCCGGGCCGGCCGCCCGCCGCCGCCCTCCAGGCCCGGTGGGTGGGCGCCGGGCCGCCTCTGCCGGCTGGCGGCGGTGACTCGGCGACCTTGGCCCGGAGGCTCTAGCGGGGACCCACCGGCCCCGGCGGCGGCGGCGGCGGCGGCGGCGGGGGCGCGGACTTTGCCCAGCGCGCGGGGCGGAGCGGACTGCGTGTCCGCGGTCGGGCCGCCGCGATGTTGGCCTTCGCCGCCAGGACCGTGGTGAGTGCGGCCGCGGCGGCCGGAGGGCGCTGGACGGGGAAGCGGGCGGCCGAGGCCGCGCAGCCCGCGGTGCCCAGCGGCCGCGGTCCGGGCCGGCCTCCGGCGGGCGGGTGGGGCCGGCAGGTGGGCGCCGGGGCTCGGCGGGCGGGGAGACAGGCGCAAGGCGGAGGAGGGATCGAACCCGCGTCCCCCGGCGCCCGATGCCCACGACCCGGGAAGACAGTGGGCACCGGGCTTCCGTCAGCACCGCCGCCCTTAAAGGAGGCGGTGGAGGGGGAGACCAGGAGCATCCAGCCCGTCCGCCCTTTCAGCGATTCTCCGAGCCACATGCGCTCGGGCTGAGCCGCCCCTGTCCCGGCCGGGGCCACGTCTCCGGCCCGTGCAGTGGGTCAGCCTCCTTGGGTCTGCCCAGTGGCCCCGGGGGAGTTGCGTGCGGCCAGAAAAGCTCACGCGGAGACATCGAGCTAGGCTGCCCAGAGAGGCCTCGGGACTGGCAGGAGGGCAGGCAGCAGCCCCAGCCCTCCCTCCCAACCACCGTCCCTCTCTTGTCCCCTCCCCATGGAATCTACTCCTCCAGGGCAACCTGAAACCAGCCTGATTTGTGTTCCCCTCTCTGATCCAAGCGTATCTCTGCTTGGGTCTCACTCTGTTGCAGACACTTCCCGGAGAGAGCTGAGGTTCCCATGTGGGCATAGACCATACCCTGGCCACTGCCATCTGAGCTGTGTCCAGCTCCTATGGACAGCCTCTAGGTCATGCTCCAGGGCCACCAGACTGGTTGGGCAACTTCTCTGCTGGGGAAACTGAGGCAAGGAGGGACTTGGATCTGCTCATTTAAATAGAGTCCAATCCGAAAGCCAGCGTCCTTTGGTTTATTTTATTTTTGAGTTGGAGTCACCAGGCATGATCACAGCTCACCGCTACCTCGACCTCTTGGGCTTAGACAACCCTGCCGCCTCAAGTAAATGGGACTACAGGCGTGTGCCACCACCCCCAGCTGCTTTTTTTTTTTAACAATAGAGATAGGCAACCCCCTCGGGTCCCCTCCCACTGTGGGAGCTTTTCTGTCCTCTCAATAAATCGTGCTTTCTAAAAAAAAAAAAAAAAAAAACCAAACAAACAAACAAAAAAAAACACAGTAGAGATAAGCTCTCACTATTCTGCCCAGGCTGGTCTCAAAGCACCAGGCTCAAGTGATCCTCCTATCTGGGCCTCCCAAAGTGCCAGGATTATAGGGGTGAGCCACCACACCCAGCCTTCTTTACTTTTCATATCAGAAGCCCTCCACTCTTGTCCCCCAGCTGTGTGAGCTGAGCTCAGAAAAGACGGGCTTTGGTACAGGGGTGACCCAGAAGGGCCCCAAGAGTTCTGGGAAGAAACAGGAAGTGGCCAAGGTCCCTGGGAGCCCCATCCACTGAGGGTCCTTTGCTGACATTCCCACTTGTGTCAACCCTGGTTCCAGGGCTGTGGTATAACCTCCGCGGCCGGGCTGTTTCTGCCCTCCAGCCAAGTTTTCTCTCATCAAAAAGATCTAGCAGGTGGATTCTTAATGCTCCTTGGCCTGTCTCCCTGGCGCGGGGCCCACCTGGAGAAGAAAGGAGGGAGTTGTCCAAGTTTTCTTTACCGCAGCGCCCACCGCTGGCCCCTCGCCTGCTCCCGTCCTTCCCTCTGGGGATAGAGGAGCGTGCGGCCCTCTAGAGACCAGGAGCCGCCTCTGCCCCGCAACAAGCCCGGACGCCACCACAGCCATCCCCACTGCCACCTGCCTGCCCCCTGAACCTTGGTTCTTGTCTTCTCTTTCCAGCCCGGGCAAGTGGCTGCCTCTTGCTAGGTTCCGCGTGCCCACTCGGTAGCACAGTTAGGCTTAGAGGTCCAGCCAAGGCAGACAGACAGGGCTCAGGACCTCAGTCCTACCATGGAGGAGGATGGGCAGCAGAGAGAGAAGGTATGCAACGGAGCTTCTGCCGCTTGCCTGCCCTCCGCGCCGGCAGCCACAGACCCTCCTGCCTTTCTGCCGCCTCCAGATCTCCAGAACTTTCTCTCTACCACCTCCCGCCCTCGGTTCCTGACCACTCAGCTCTCTCTTGCTGCAGCACTGCCCCCACCCACCCCACGCCCACCCCGCAGGCAGGAGAAAACCCAAGGCCCTTCTCCCACAGGTGCTGTCACAGTCTGGCTCTCTCTGACCCTCTTCCGGCCCATTTCTTCACCTGGAAAGGGTGGGACCCTCCGAGGGGGGCAGTCACCTCTCTGTCCCCTGACTCCTTCCCAGTGTGAGGAAGGTGGGGTCTGTGCATCCGATGGGGGGGTCCTGCCATTTGTCCCGACTTGGTTCCCCGAGTCCTGCCAGGGCCAGTGCCACACCCCCCGCCCCCACCTGCACCTCCAGGCCCCGAGAGGCGGTGACACCTATAGCTCCAGGTCCAGGAGGCCAGGGCATGCCCCACCCAAGAGGCCGTCCCTGCCCCAGGGCCGGGCACATAAGTGCCCCATCCCGCGGCTCTGGGACTGCCAGTGCTCACAGAGCCCAAGAGAGGATGAGCAGGATGTTCTGCTGCCTGCAGGTGAAGCCCCTGGGCTTCCTCAAGCCCTCCTCCCTGATGAAGGCCCCCGGCCGCTTCAAGGCGCACCAGGACGCGCTGCCCAGGCTGCCCGTGCCCCCACTCCAGCAGTCCCTGGACCACTACCTCACGGCGCTGCAACCCATCGTGAGCCAGGAAGAGTGGACCCAGACCAAGCAGCTGGTGGATGAGTTCCGCAGCCCCGGTGGCGTCGGGGAGCGTCTGCAGAAGGGGCTGGAGCGCCGAGCCAGGAAGACAGAGAACTGGGTGAGTGGGCCAGCCTAAGTCCGCCAGCCACACACACAGAAGCTTCCAGTGCCGGCTACTGTGGCACCACCGTTTGTTTGCTCTCCTGACTTTCTTGAGCACTTCCTCTGTACTTGCGCTCAGCAGGGCCCTGGGTGAGCAAGAGACACAGTCGCCAGCCTCTTGGAGATGACAGGTCATGGGGGGTGAGGTGACGGACAGGATGCATGTCCAGGGCTGAGGCCGCTCCAAGCAGTGAAGTGTGATGAGAAAGAGGAGGCCTGGGGCACAGTAGCATCGTGCTGGGTGTCAGGAGGGGCGAGGAGGGGTGGGTCTGCTTTCGGTCTGAGACAGAGGGAACAGCACAGGTAGAGGTGGCAACAACTGACACATCCCAGGACAGAGGCGGGCACGGAGGGCGAGGGCAGGGGGCAGCCAGGGAGAAGGAGTGTGGGCTTGAGCTGGGTGAGGGACTTGGGTGACCATGCCAGTCTGTGTATAATCTGTTACGCAGATTAGTCCAGTGTCCGTTTGAAAAACATGTCTTCACTGATGCTTTGTGTTTGCGCTTCACACGTCAACACGAAATGAGAAAGATGGCCCGGTGTGGGGAGGAAACGCCAGAGGGAGTGCCCGGGGCGAGGGGAGGCTGGTGCCATCGCCCAGTAGGGGGGCGGAGATGTGGCAACTGGGCCTGCACTGGCAGGGAGACAGGGTCAGTGGGTCTAGGGTGTTTGGGAGGGATGATGGGGCGGGAGCGGGAGGGATTTGCCGAGGCCAGTGACTGAGGGAGACACCGGCTCGTGGGAGAACACCAGAGCTGGGTCTGGCCCTCCCAAGTTCGGTGAGGGAGGAGGTGACGTCGTGTGGGGTGGGCAGGCGGCGCTGTGCCTCAGGGCAGAGGGGTGGGCGGCAGTCATTCGCACAATCTCACCATGTCAGGGCCTTAGACTCTGGAGTTGGGATGCTTCCCCCAGAAAGACCTTAGAGAGTCTGGGGCTGGTGGTTTTCCAAGTGTGTTTAGCTTCCAGACAGAATCTTCTGACTGAAGAGGGGCACCCCTCTCACTCACAAAGCCTGCAGGGGCTCTGCCACCAACTGGCAGATCTCGCTGAGGGAGTGCCCATATCTGCAGGGTCTTCCCTTGTGTCCTGACTGACCAGAGACTCGGGGATCCCTAGTGGAGTGCAGCCCCTGGCTGAGTCCCCAAGGGGAGGGAGCGCCGACTGCCCCTCCCTGATCCACAGGTGAGGAAGCTAAGGCCCAGAGGGGTAGACGGAGGGCTGAGGGCCACATAGCAGCTCTAAGGTACACAGGAGGGTCTGGCTGACTCAGAGGCCCAGTCCTTGAGGGACCAGTCGCCTCCCCCTCACCCCTTGCCAAGGTCCTAAGGCTAGTGGCCCAGTGCCACAGGGACTCTGAGTGGTGGGGAGGCACCTGCTGCTGCTGGCAGTGGTGGGTGAGGAAGCCCAGTGGGGTCTTGGGTCGCCAGTGTCTGAGGGACCGGGCAGAGGAAGGGGCGTGTGCCAGTCAGCACCAGAGCCTCCAGGGGACACTTCCCTGGGAGCGTGCACAGCCCCACCACTGTGTCGGTGGCTGGTCCCCGGACAGCGGACGGGCCGTCAGGGTAGGGTTTTGGGGGCTGTCGTCCCATCTTGCCACGAGCATGGTGGTTTGCCCTCACAGCGAGTGTGTCCCCTCCCCGCTCTGACACCAAGAACACTGAGGCCTCAGAGGACGACCAGGGTCCCTCAGGCTGCTCTGACACCCTGGTCCCTGCCTCCTCCGAGAGTCCCCGGCTGGAGACAGTCAAAAACGCACTCCCTGGGCTTGCTTATATACGTCTTTCCTGCTTTCCTTTCTGTCTGTCCAGGCACACATTTTTATTCATGACAGAAAATGTGTCAGGTGAAGAGCACTCATTCCACCCACCGCCCTCACCCCTCTGGGTTTCCCACCTCTCACACACCTTCTTCCTGGCAGCAGCATCCAGGTTCTTGTGCCAACGCTGATGGCTCAGGCCAAGGGGAAGATGCTGGGTTTCCGGGAAGGGGTGCTCTGGACCAAGGCTTGACTTTGAGAATCTTCAAGGGGGGCTGAGGGCCCGGGGCCAGCCGGGCCCCCTCACCCTGGGGAGGAAGGGGCCCCAGCCTGGCCTCCTCCTGACAGGCTCCGGTCCTCCCCCAGCTGTCTGAGTGGTGGCTCAAGACGGCCTACCTCCAGTACCGCCAGCCTGTGGTCATCTACTCCAGCCCCGGCGTGATGTTTCCCAAGCAGGACTTCGTGGACCTGCAGGGACAGCTCCGGTGAGTGGGCGGGGCTGGGTGGGGCCGAGAGGCAGCTGGGGCGGGGCTCCAGAGGCTTCCAGGACCCTCAAGTCCCTGTCCACCCAGGAGACTGAAGTGACCCCAGCCCTGTTCATCTCCCATCCCCGGAAACAGCCCGATGAAGGAGAGTGTGTCATCCCTGTGGTACAGATGGGGAAACTGAGGGAGTAAGGAGCGGCCCGAGATGACCATTCAGGATTGGCTGAGCCTGGATGAAGCAGGGTCTCTCCAGCCCGGAGATCTGTAACTGTTAGCTGCCAAACCTCCCTCCCCCAAACCCGAGGTCACCCGCTGCCCTGGTTTGGGCACATCATCTCTGCTTCCCGCCCTCCTCAGCTGGCCACAGGCTGACCTTTATACACAGTCCCCTTTTCCACGCTCAGCCGTGTCACCTGCCCCAGCCACTGTTCCAGGCTGCCCAGAGATAAAAATACCAGCCGCAGGGATCTCCTGCCCAAGGACCGGCCACCCGCTGCTACCACCTGCTTCTCTTAAAGGGACCAGGGCACCCTGGAAGGGCTGACATTCAGGCCCAGGAACCCTAGCTGGCGATCCCCATGCGGGGAGCCAGACAGTTCAGGGAGGAAGGCCAGGGTGAGGGAGGCAGCCTGGCAGACACAGGCCCAGAAACGGGCAGGGACCTTGGGGAGGAGACACCTTGAGCCACCATCCTCTGTCCTCCCCCCAGTCCCAAGTCACTCCATAACTGATGTTTCAGACCAGAGTGACACCCCCCCAGACTCCATGCTGTGGGTCAGGAACTCAGGCCCTCTGTGGACAGAATCAGCCCACTGACCCCTAACCCAGCCACAGTCATGCTGTGGGTAGTCCTGCCAGGCCCTCAGCGGAACCCTCCTGGAAGCCCCCTCTGGAGCTTATGAGGCCAGCCAGGTGGGCAGGCGAGTGGGACTCCCAGGGCCCCCTTCAGCTCCGGGCTTTCTGGACGCAGTGAGGGAGGAGGGACGCCAGGCTGCCCCTCACCCAGCCAGTGTCATGGGCCCGGGGCGTCCCTCCAGGTAGCCACATAGCTTCTAATCTCCCATGGATCTTTCCAGGTTTGCTGCCAAACTCATCGAGGGTGTGTTGGATTTCAAGGTCATGATTGACAAGTGAGCAGCCCCGCCCCTGCCCGGGCCTGCCTCGTTCCCACAGCCACCCCTGCCCCCGAGTCCTGGCCTGTCAAGCCAGCCTGGGGACCGGGCAGGCCCTAAACTCAGTCACTTTCACTTCCTCTTGGCCCAGCCTCCCTTGGCTTTGGGAGACTGAGCCCTGAGGAGCTCCGGCTGCTGGGAGGAACCAAAGAGGACCCTGGAGGTTGACTCACTGCCTCATGGCAAACAGCAGCCAGAGAGGGGAAGGGAGGGAGTTTCCAGGTGACTTGTAAGCAGGGCCCATGCAGGGCTGAACATGGCCTCCCAGCCCCGACCAGCCCTGTGATACCCCGCCGCCTGTGCTGAGGACGCCAGGGACATGGCCCCACGCGGGTTGTGAGAGTCCCTGCTCGCCTGGCCCCGCTCCCAGCAGACCCTAGCAGGCCCCTCCTCCCGCGGACTCGCCCAGCAGCGACCCTGTGCCCTGCAGCGAGACCCCGTGCCCTGACCAGCCCTGTGCCCTGCAGCGAGACTCTGCCCGTGGAGCACCTGGGGGGGAAGCCGCTGTGCATGAACCAGTACTACCAGATCCTGTCCTCCTGCCGTGTGCCGGGCCCCAAGCAGGACTCGGTCAGCAACTTCCTCAAGACCAAGAAGCCGCCCACGCACATCACCGTAGTGCACAACTACCAGGTGGGTGGACTCTGCCCACGCTGCTGGAGAGGAGGGCAGAACCAGCAGCCCATGTCCCCCACCCTGCTCCCGGCACACAGGCCATGTGTCCCAGGAAAAGCGTCCCCTGGCCCGTGGCCCAGCCCAGCACATGCCACAGCACAGGACGGAGATCCAACAATCTCTTCCCTCCCCCTCAGCCTTGACTCAGCCTGACGGGGCCAGGGGGGCAGGCATGGGAAGGAAGCTGTGGGCTGCTGAGACGCCCCCAGCCCCCGCCTCTCCACCGCCTGTGCCCGCAGTTTTTCGAGCTGGACGTGTACCACAGCGACGGCACGCCCCTCACCGCAGACCAGATCTTCACGCAGCTGGAGAAGATCTGGAACTCGTCCCTGCAGACTAACAAGGAGCCCGTGGGCATCCTCACCTCCAACCACCGCAACTCCTGGGCCAAGGCCTACAACGCCCTCATCAAAGGTGCCAGGCGTGCCGGGCCGCACAGCCGAGCTCCCCACCCCTGGCCCCTCCCCACCTCGGGCAGCCATGCTTCTCCCGGGAGCCCCTCAACCCTGGGCAGGGGCTTCGGGCCCCACGTTGGAGCTGAGGGAGCCAGACCTCCGTCTGGCTCCGGTAGTTTGTGTCTGCTCAGAGCAACAGGTCCCTGGCTGAGGAATCTACCAGCCTCCGCCTCCCTCTGCCCCCAACACCCCCCAAAACTCCAAAGCCCGTGTTGGTCAGGGACACGGACCCGAGTCAGATCACACTGTGTGGGCGCCCAGTGGCCCTGGGCCTCCTGTATCGAGTGTGCCAGGGGTTGGGCCTTGCCTCATAGGTGCGGTGGGGCTGCAGGGCCCGCCCACCCTTGCCCAGCAAAGGTCCTGGAGGCCCCTGAGGTGGGAGCCCCGTCCCCAGAGGGCCACACACAGGCTGGAAGAGCCCAGGGCTGGAGGCTGCAGAGGGGCCGGGCCATCCCTTGAACCTGAGATTCACCCCGTTGCACCCCACTCCACACCCCTGCAGACAAGGTGAACCGGGAGTCCGTGCGCTCCATCCAGAAGAGCATCTTCACGGTGTGCTTGGATGCGCCTGTGCCCCGGGTCTCCGAGGACGTGTACCGCAACCACGTGGCCGGCCAGATGCTGCACGGCGGCGGCGCCAAGCTCAACAGCGGCAACCGCTGGTTCGACAAGACGCTGCAGGTGAGGCCCCAGGGCCGCGGCTCCCCGAGGTCCCAACACACCAGACCTGGGCCTCTGTGGCCTCTGGGCTTCCTGCCACTCCCCCCACACCCTCAGCCTCCCAGCTTGTAAAGCAGGCAGGAAGCCAGCAGGCTGGACGCTGCTGCAATTACTGGGCAGCCAACCTGTCATCAGCAGCCCTGCCTGTGGACCTGGAAACCAATGACACCCCCAACACACCCACTCAGCACACCGCAGAGCACCTGGGCCAAGGGTCCAGCAGAGGGACCCAGTCTTGGCGTTGCTTTCCCTCTCGGCACCTCTGGTTGCAAGGACCCAAGGACACCTGCTGAGCACAGGATGCATGTATCAAACTCAGAGCCAGTAGCCAGGCACCCGACCTGCAAGTGTTCACTGTCACTAATAACAGAACTAAGCCCAGGCCAGGTGCAATGGCTCATACCTGTAATCCAAGGTGGGAGGATCGCTTGAGCCCAGTGGTTCGAGACCAACCTGGGCAATATAGTGAGACCTCGTCTCTACCAAAAACTTTTGAAAATTAGCCGGGCTCGGTGGCTCAGCCTGTAATCCTGCGTTTTGGGAGGCTGAGGTGAGTGGATTGCCTGAGCCCGCGGGTTTGAGACCCGCCTGGGCAACTTGGCGAGACCTCATCTCTACAATAAATCAAAAAATTAGCCGAGCGTGGTAGTACATGCCTGTAATTCTGGCTACTCGGAAGGCTGAGGCGGAAGGATCGCCGGAGCCCAGCAGGTCGAGGCTGCGGTAGCTGAGAGTGGCCACTGCACTCCAGTCTGGGTGACAGAGTGAGACTCCAACTCAAAAAAAAAAGAAAGAAAGAAAATTAGCCACCAGGGTACATGCCTATAGATCCAGCTACTCAGGAGTCTGAGGTGGGAAGATTGCCTGAGTCCAGGAAGTTGAGGCTGTGGTGAGTCATGATCATGCCACTGCACTCCAGTCTGGGCGACAGAGTGAGACCCCAACTCAAAAAGGGGCCTGTCCAGGGCTGAATGTGGCCTCCCAGCCCTGGCACTCCTTGATGCCCCACTGCTTATACTGAGGGGGCACAGCGTGCGGGGCTCGACAAGGACTGAGAGCTCTTTGATAAGCCCGAATGACCTCTGGAGAGGGCTGCAGAGGGACGCCTCCCTTGAGCCCCAACTAGGGGCTGGGTCAGGGCCTCCTCTCCAGGGACCGGGGCTGACAGGGTCCCCTCCCTCCCGCAGTTCATCGTGGCAGAAGACGGCTCCTGTGGGCTCATCTACGAGCATGCAGCCGCAGAGGGGCCCCCTATTGTCACCCTTGTGGACTATGTCATTGAGTTCACGTGAGTATGGTTATACCCCCACTCACCTCCCCCAGATGCTGCAGGTGACACTCAGGTGACAGACCCGGCTCTTAGGGCAGTGTCACTCTCCTTTGCACCTAGGACTCTGTTTCTTCAAGGGAAGCCAGTAGGGAGCATGGGTCTTTTTTTTTTTTAGATTGGAAAATAGAGTTTATTTAAAAAGTAAATTAGAGAGAGGAAGAAGAGAGAGGAGATTCACCTCTCCAAGGCAGGAGAGGAGACAAAGTTTAGAAAACATGACGGCAGCCGTAGCTCAAAGAGCATATGGCCACACCAGAGCTTAGTAAAGCAATGGCTGGCGTGGATCTTAAAGTGAGTCACGCCTGGGTTTGAATTCTGGCCGTGTGGCCATAGACAAGCCCTCACCCTCTCTGGGCCTTCTTCGTCTGGCCTCTTGAAAGCTGGAGTGAAGGCAGCTTTCAGGAGAGCAAGGCTGAGTCTCCCTGGCTGGCCCCTCCAGCCCCGGCTCCAGGGCCCACCCAGGACAGACCTGGCTCTGGAGGCACCAGCATGAGCCTGAGGCCCCCACGTCTCATGCAGGAAGAAGCCCGAGCTCGTGCGGTCTCCCATGGTGCCCCTGCCCATGCCCAAGAAGCTGCGGTTCAACATCACCCCTGAGATCAAGAGTGACATCGAGACGGCCAAGCAGAACCTAAGCATGTGAGCGCCTGCAGGAGCCGGAGGCCGCCGTGCCGCCGCCCTTCGGTGTGCCCAGCCCCCTGGGGTGGGCGGGGCTGCCGGGGCCTGCTCCTCACCCCCCCCACCCCCAGCATGATTCAGGACCTGGACATCACCATGCTGGTGTTTCACCACTTTGGAAAGGACTTCCCCAAGTCGGAGAAGCTGAGTCCGGACGCCTTCATCCAGCTGGCCCTGCAGCTGGCCTACTACAGGTGCGCCTCCTGGGAAGCAGGAGTGGGGCGGGTGGGGGAAGCAGGGGTGGGGCGGGGCGGGATGGCCTCCAGGCAGTGCTCAGCCTGTTTCCTGCCAGGATCTACGGTCAGGCCTGTGCCACCTATGAAAGCGCCTCCCTCCGCATGTTCCACCTGGGCCGCACCGACACCATCCGCTCCGCCTCCGTGGACTCCCTGGCCTTCGTCAAGGCCATGGACGATGCCAACGTGATGGTGAGGGATCCGGGCTGAGGGTCAGCGGGGCTAGAGCCATCTCCCTTCCTGTTACCTCTGTCCACAAGCAGTGATTGAGCACCTATGGTATTCCAGCTCTATGGTGGGCACTGGGAATTTAATGGAAGATGGAGCCATGAATTTAGCTCTGAGCTGCCTGGCAGCCAAAGAAAACGGAACCAGCCAGGTGTGGTGGCTCACACCTGTAATCCCAGCACTTGGGGAGGTGGAGGCGAGAGGATTGCCTCGCCCCAGGGGTTCCAGACCAGCCTGGGCAACTTGACAAGACCTCTTCTCTAAACAAATCAAAAAAACCAGCCAGTAGTGATGGTTTACGCCTGTAATTCCAGCTACTTGGAAGGCTGATATGGAAGGATCACCTGAGCTCAGCAGATTGAAACTGTGTTGGCCATTGAGTGTGCCACTGCACTCCAGCCTGGGCGGCAGAGTGAGACTCCAACTCAAAAAAGTAAAATAAAATAAAATAGGTCTGGCATGGTGGCTCATGTCTGTAATCCCAGCACTTTGGAAGGCTAAGGTAAGAGGATTGCCTGAGCCCACAGGTTTGAGAACTGCTTGGGCCACTTGGCAAGACCTCATCTCTACAATAAATCAAAAATCAACCGGGCATGGTGGCGTGTGCCTGTAGTTCCAGATACTTGGAAGGCTGAGGCGGAAGGATCGCCTGAGCTCAGCAGATCAAGGCTACGGTGGGCATGAGTGATGCCACTCCAGCCTGGGCAACAGAGTGAGACTCTGATTCACAAAAAAAAGCGAGGGGGCGCGGGGACCATTCATTTCCTCACTGGTGTATATCAGCATGAAGCATCTGCTCTGTGTCAGGCCCGGGCTGAGGACTGAGGAGTTGGCCATGCCCCTGCTCGCCCTTAAGGAGCCCAGAATCAGTGCAGGGGAAGCTGGCTAGTGAAGTGGGCGGGAACAGGGAGGGGCAAGGCTTCAGCTCCCTCACCCCCCCCAACTAGGAGCACCAGAAGGGGGAACTGCTGCGGAAGGCCGTGCAGGCCCACCGAGCCTACGCCGACCGGGTGAGTGACCGGCCCCTTGGCCTCTCCCAAGGGTGAGGCCCGCCCATCGGCCTGTCTGTCCCTGAGGCCGATGGCTGCAGCCCTCAGCTAGGATCACCCCTCCTCTGAGCCTTGGTGCACCTGGAGCCAGGCTGAATATCCCCATTTTAAAGTCGGAGAAACCAGGCCGGGCGCCGTGGCTCGTGCCTGAAATCCCAGCACTTTGGGAGGTGGAGGCGGGAGGATTGCTTGAGTCCAGGATTAGAGACCAGCCTGGCAACACAGCAAGACCTCGTCTCTATAGGAAATTTAAAAATTAGGCCGGGCTCAGTGGCACGCACCTGTAGTCCCAGCTGCTCGGGAGGCTGAGGTGGGAGAATCTCCTGAGCCCGGGGGATCAAGGCTGTGGTGAGTCAGGATCGTGCCACTGCACTCCAGCCTGGGCAGCAGAGTGAGACCCCAACTCAAAAAAAAAAAAAGTTTGGAGGAACCAAGGCTGGCCCAGTAACTGCCCTGGTCCTGGGTTCCAGGGTTATCACAGTCCCTGGATGTTGCTGTCTCCCTGATGGCGAGGGTGTTCAGGTCCAGCAGACAGTGGGCTTCCTGCCCTCTGGCAGCTTGGGCTGCAGTCAGGAAGGTGGGTGTCTGGGCCCATCCCAGCTCTGTCTCCACCTGTGTCCTGGGCTCTGAGCTTGCTTCCTGCAGATGTCCACTGAGAGCTCATTGCTTCCCTGCAAGGGTAGTCCAGGACTGTCCCCGCTTACTGATGAAGACACCACGGCCCCAAAACCCAAGCAGCCCGCATGGTCCCACAGCTAGGATGGGCCAAATCAGCTTGCTCCAGGGCCTGTGCTTTTTTAATTTTTTTATTTTTTGTAAAGACGAGGTCTTGCTCTGTTGGCCCGGTTGGGCCTGATGGTCTTGAGCTCCTGGGCTCAAGCAGTCCTGCCTCAGCCTCCAGAAGTACTGGGTTCTTGAATCCCACAGTGCCCTGCCTCTGCACTGTCCTTCCCGGCACTGGTCTGTCCTAGGCAGATCTCTGCCCCTCCCTGGGTCTCAGTTTCCCCATCTGTGAAGCGAGGGCTCTCCTGCCTGGACACTCTGGTCTCATGGTTCCGAGGGGCCAGTGACTGGAAGGGGCAGTACTGCTGCAGGCGGAGGAGGGCAGGGGTCTCTTGACGGCTCCCACGCCCCCAGGCCATCCGCGGGGAGGCCTTCGACCGCCACCTACTGGGCCTCAAGCTGCAGGCCATCGAGGACCTGGTGAGCATGCCCGACATCTTCATGGACACCTCCTACGCCATCGCCATGCACTTCCACCTCTCCACCAGCCAGGTGGGCCCCCAGTGGCGGGAGCGTGTGGGCTGCCCTGGGTCCACTGCCACAGCAGCTGGGTTCTGGAGAGGAGCTGGGGCGGGAGCCTCCCTGGGGCCAGGCAGGCCGGGAAGGCAGCAGGGTCCCCATGGGAGGAGACTCGGCTGCCTTCGGTGGTCGGATACAAATGCACATCTGATCCGCGACAGCCTGGGCTGGGTGCTGGGATACAGCAGGGGACAGACCACAGTCCCCACCCCCAAGGGGCTTGTGGTCTAGGCTGGAAGCACAGGCCCGGAGGCAGCGATGGCCCCCTGGGGTGTGCTGGGGCTGGTGGGAGTCTGGAGGAGGGAGCAGCTTGACCCTCCCCCGGGAACATCAAGGAAGGCTCCAGAAAGGAGGTGGCGACAGGACTGCAGCCCGAATGAGGGAGCCACACTCTGCCAGGCAGAGCACGGTGGGGCCGGAGGCCTGGAGAGCCGGTCTGTGCTGCCACGGGCCAGAGGGCAGCGGGCTGTGGAGATGTGCGCTTGAGCCCTGCCGCCCCTCCCCAGGTCCCCGCCAAGACCGACTGCGTCATGTTCTTCGGGCCCGTGGTCCCAGACGGCTACGGCGTGTGCTACAACCCCATGGAGGCCCACATCAACTTCTCCCTGTCGGCCTACAACAGCTGCGCAGAGACCAATGCCGCCCGCCTGGCGCACTACCTGGAGAAGGCGCTGCTGGACATGCGTGCCCTGCTGCAGAGCCACCCCCGGGCCAAGCTCTGAGCCCGGCTCGGCCCGCCAGCACCACGGCCATCCACGGGACAGCCTGCTGGTGGCCCGGCTCCTGGCCCCCAGACCCGCCTGAGCCGGGGCGGCGCCTCCAGTGGGCCTCCTGCGGGCCCAAGCCAAGTGCCTTCTGCAGCCATCCCGGCCGCCGCGCCCGAGTCCGGGGTTGAGCGCCAGGCCAAGCAGGATGTAAGGCCCGGGCCCCCGGCGTGCCATCTGCCGAGGCCTCCTCTGGCGAAGGGAGCCGGCCGTGCCCGCCCGGCCTTTCTTTGCCAGCTTACCTCCGGCTGCTCCCTGCTGTCTCCACAGCCGGGCCAGGGCTGCACCCTGATCCCCAAGCCACCAAGGACCTGGACCAGGATCAGCCGGGGCCGGGGGCTCTGGGTCTCCTCGGGGCCAAGGGGCCAGGGTGTGAGGTTTCCTGGTGAGGGGAAGCCCAGGGCCTTGCCTCGGCCCAGCTTCCCAGGCCACCTCCCTCCGGCAGCCATGCTTTCCTGGCGTGTGGCCACGTCGCCCGACTTGGCTCCTGACCACGTCCATGGCTCCCGGTTGTATGATATGAACACGCAGGGTCATTAATAAAGGGAAACATGTTCATGTAGCAGTGTCTCAGTGGGGGACGGACAGTGGGGCAGACTCCCGGCCCCACCTTCCTCCAGCCTCCCCTGGTCTGGGAGTTGGTGCCCAAGCCACCGGTGGGCCCAGGGCACCCAGAGCAGCCAGCCTGCAGCCTCAGGGTGCGCAGCCCAGAATGGTGCCAGGCCCAGGGCAGCGTTCTCCACCAGCGACACCTGCCGCCCCTGGCTTGGCCTCTCGAGTCCCAGGGACCGTGGGTGGGGGCTGCTCTCCTAGGGTCCTGGTCCGATGGGCTGGGAAGCATGGCACCCGAGGACCCAAGACCTTGTCATAGGGTCTCCCTGGGCCCGGTGGAGTGGGTGTGGAGCGGGAACACTCCCCACAGCCACTGTCTTGGCAGACCCCCCAGGGGTGGGGGCGTGGCTGGGGGAGGCGCCAGAACCCCACATCTGCCCTGAAGGGCTTCCGCGTCAGCCATGCTTGCCTCCCCCAGGCTGGGGCCCAAGAGCCACTAAGCCACAGCCACACCACCCAGATGTCCCGGGGCCGGAGTCCACGGAATGGTGAAAGGGGCGATGAGGAGGGAGGATGGCCGCGGCCCGAGTTCTGATCAGGCTCCCAGGCCCGCCAGGCCTCGCCGCTCTCCCCACATCACGCACTCGGGGAGAGGGCATACACCTGCCCCGAGCCCTGGGGAAGATGAGGCGCCGCCTGGACATTGAGGGTGGGCGATGCCCCTGGAGGAGGAGGAGGGAGGCCGTGGGGGCGAGCAGGCAGCAGCCCTGCACCAGCACACGGGCTCGGTTCCCCTGCCGGAGCCCTTGGGCCACCTCCTGTACCACAGGGGTCTGTGCTCCCCTGGGAGCCGCTGAGGCGGGACCCACAGCAGGCACTGCGTGAGGGCCGGTGAGCCCTGGGTGGGCCGTGCCGGAGCCGGCCTGGGGCCAGGATGCGGCCGCTGGACCTGGGGTTCCAAAACTCACCTAGGAACCGTCTAGGTCTGAATAGAAGGCAGTTTCCCCCCCCGAATTACCCTTCAGATGTGAGGCAGCCCTTACACTGGAGCCATCACAAGGCTCATCCGATCTCTAGCGCCACTGAGTGATTTTCAGCATCTAGAATGGCCCCCATCATTGTCACAGGGGACACTTAGCCGTCCCCAGGTGGGAAAAAAGGCAAAGAAACTGGCAATTTGGTCATTCTTCCTTAGGGGTGATTCCCGAGCCCTCACACCTTGCAAGTGTGGGATGTCAGGACAGCAGGTGCTGGGAAGGGCTGTGGAAGCACACGCCTATCATTCCAGCACCTTGGGAGGCTGAGGCGGGAGGATCGCTTGAGTCCAGGAGTTCAATACCAGCTGGGGAACACAAGACCCCTGTCTCTACAAAACACACACAAAGGCCGGGCTCAGTGGCTCAGCCTATCACCCCAGCACTTTGGGAGGCCGAGGCCAGTGGACTGCCTGAGCCTGCCGGTTCAAGACCAGCCCGGGCAACTTGACCAGACCTCCTCTCTACAATAAATCAAAATGTAGCCAGGCATGGTACTTGGAAGGCTGAGGCAGAAGGATTGCCGGAGCCCCGCAGGTTGACACTGGGGTGGCTTTGAGTGTGCCCCTGCACTCCAACCTGGGCAACAGAGTAAGACATCAACTCAAACACACACACACACACACACACACACACGCAAATTAGCCAGGCATGGTTGCACACTCTGTAGTCCCAGCTCCTTGGGAGGCTGAGGTAAGAGGTTTGCCTGAGCACATAAGTTCGAGACCAACCTGGGCAACTTGGTGAGACCTCGTCTCTACAATAACTAAAAAATTAGCTAGGCGTGATGGCACACATCTGTAGTTCCAGCTACTTGGAAGGCTGAGGCGGAAGGATCGCCTGAGCCCACCAGGTTGAGGATGCAGTGGCCATGAGTGTGCCACTGCACTCCAGCCTGGGTGATGGAGTGAGACTCCAACTCAAAACAAACAAACTGTTATAAGCTAATGTATTTTGAATGATACATCACTTGGGTGTGTACTAAAATTAATGAAGCGAAGATAAATAGGTACTTGGCGTTTTTTTATTTTATTTTTTGAGTTGGAGTCTCACTCCATCGCCCAGACTGGAGTGCAGTGGCCACTCCCGGCCACCGCAACCTTGACCTGCTGGGCTCCAGCAATCCTTCCGCCTCAGCCTTCCAGTAGCTGGAACGACAGGCGCGCCCAGCTAGTTTTTTGATTTATTGTAGAGATAAGGGCTTGCCAAGTTGCCCAGGCAGGTCTCGAACTTGCGGGCTCAGGCAATCCATTCACCTCAGCCTCCCAAAGCGCGGCATTACAGGCTGAGCCACTGAGCCCGGCAGCACTTGGCTTCTACCCAGACCCCTGGAAGTTGGTATATCCGACTGGCATGAACATGTAGGTCCCATCATGGGGGTGTGCAGGGCTGGACTGAGGTCAGGCTGTCGAGGTCAGACTGTGAGGACCCAGCCACAGGGGCCTGTGGGAGGGCCACATCAGAGACTCAGGGCTTCTTGGGAGCCCCTGAGTGCTGTGAGGAGCTTGGTACAGGAGCTTTGTTTCAGGAAGATGCCATGGCTGCGGCTGCGTGAGGAGGGAAGGGGCTGGGCTGGAGGTAGGGATGAGGGAGTCTCCCCATAAGGAGATTTCCCTGCAGTAGACAAGGTCTGGCGGTGGCCTGGACCTACACAGCAGCCTTGGAGATTTCACAGAAGCACGTGAGGACAAGGGTGGTGGCTCACGCCTGTAATCCCTGCACTTTGGGGCTGAGGCAGGAGAATCGCTGGAGGCCAGGAGTTCGAGACCAGAATGGGCAACAAAACAAGACCTTGTCTACAAAACAAAAAAAGGTGCCAGGCTTGGTGGTGCACACCTGTTATCCTAGCTACAGGAGGCTGAGGCAGGAGGATGGCTTGAGCTCAGGAGTTCGAGTCGTGCCACTGCACTCCAGACTAGGAGACACAAGAAGACCCTGTCTCTAAAAAAAGAAGAAAAACAAAGACAGGTATGAGGTGGAGGCTGAGGAGGTGAGGCTGAGGAGTCCTGCTCTGGCCCGTCTTCCCAGCTGGGTGGCCTGAAGTTTGGGCAGTGATGGAGTGGAGTGAGCTTAGCTAGGGCCTCCGCGTGTGAGTGGCCTGGGTCCACCTGGGCTCCCAGACACGACTCGCCCCATCTGGTCCACTCTTTCTCTCCAGCGGGGCCTAATCTCTGTGCAACCCACCTGCGGGGTTCCTGCTTCTCAGCCATTGTCTTTCTCAGGGCCAGGGCTCCCTTTAGTTACCTGTTCCCTGCAGATATTTTCTCTAAAATAGTAAGTGGCCTGTGTCTGATCATTCCAGGATCAGAAGTAATTGTGGGCTTGCTTCTATGATGTTTTTCTTGGGTTTTTTGTTTGTTTTGTGAGTCAGGGTCTCACTCTGTCACAGGAGTGCAGTGGTGTGATTGCAGCTCACCACAGCCTTGACCTCCTGGGCTCAGGAGATCCCCATGCCCCCAACTTGAGCCTTCTAAGAAGCTGGAACTACAGATGCACGCCACCATGCCCGGCTTAATTTTTTTTTTTTTTCAGTTGAAGTCTTGCTCTGTCGCCCAGGCTAGAGTGCAGTGGCACGCTCATGGGAACTGCAGCCTCGACTGCTAGACTCAGATGATCCTTCCACTTCAGCATTCCAAGTAGCTGAAACTACAGGCACGCACCACCACACCCAGCTAATTTTTTGGTTTATTGTAGAGATGAGGTCTTGCCAAGTTGCCCGGGCTGCTCTTAAACTTGTGGGCTCAGGCAATCCTCTCATCTCAGCCTCCCGAAGTGCTGGGATTCTAGGTATGAGCCACTGTGCCCGGCCCTGGCTAATTTTTAAAAAACTTTATTGTAGAGTTGAGGTCTTGCTATGTTGCCTGGGCTAGTCTCAAACTCCTAGGCTCAAGTGATCCTCCTACTTTGGCCTCCCAAAGTGCTGGGATGACAGGCGTGAGTCACCGTGCCCGGCCCAGTCATTTCTTCTAAAGCAAGATATTTGCCCAGCCACACATTCAAGCAGTGCTGAAGTAAACAAAGAAAGTGTTTACCCTGGCACCAACTGGCCACCCGAGGCCTCGATGCCACCCGCAGAAGGAACAAGACTTTTTGAGGGCTGAGCCAGCACCACTCTGGGAGGGAGACTGAGATGGAAACGTCAGGGAAACTTCCTAGGGCTGGAGTGTCTGGGCAGGGGCTGTGGACCTCCGTGATGGCCCCTGGCTGGGCTTCCCAGAGGCCGGTCGGCCATGGGAAAGGTCGCAGGGTCACTCAGACCCCTGCTGTGGGGCTGCAGAGAGCGTGGTACCTCGGAGTTGCTTATGACCTTAGGGCCTCCACCCAGCCTTGCCCCTAGGGGTCACGTGTCCCTACGGCCTCCCCCAGGCTCCCTGGCGAGCTCCATCAACGCGCTCAAGCCGCCAGAGTTTAAGATTTTATTTTAAAACAATAGTAAACAATTTCATTGATTTTTCTTGAATCAAACCACCTCACACTCAGCTTGTCTCAGGCAAAAAGTACAAAATAAAAAGAATCGGGGAAGGGGAGGGAAATGTGGGAACCGCCCTACCTTCCCTACAAGTAAGCCCCCTGGTCCTGGCATCGGGAATGGCTGTGGACACGGTCTTGAACAAACGAGAAAGCACCAAAACGTTGTGCTTTAGCAGCAGATTGGGAATCTCCACAAAGAAAAGGGGGGGGGTTCGAACACAGGTCCCGAGTGGCCCAGTTCAGGTCTGGAAACCTCTGCGAGTCTGGAAGCATCTCCTCACCTGACTGTCTCAGCGCGACGCAGGGATGGGGTCCCTTGCGGAGAGCCCTCCTCCGAACCGAGCTGGCAGGGACCTGTGGGCCCACGCCTGACACGGGCTCCCAGTCGGTCGCAGGCGGGGCAGGGAGGGTGAGGACATACTGGGGGCACTCAGAGGGCAGGCAGGGACTTCCGGCACCCAGGCCTCGCCCCTCTCCTCATGGCCCCCAGGGCCTGTGCGGGTGGGGCTGAGGCCTGGCCACTACTAGAAAAGAGCTGTAAACAGCTTGGGTTTGTCACCCACGTGTGCAGGCTCTTTTGTGAGAAAGGGGCTACTGTCTTGGGGACAGGGAACCAGAGAAAGCCCTTGTGGTGCAGGGTGTGTCCGGGGCCGAACACGACAGCAACGGCAGCAGCGCCAGACGCGCGCTCACTCCGGACCCTGCCCCGACGGGAAACACTGACCGAGGTTCTGGAATGGCAAGGGTGGCGGGCAGGGCCCAGGGCGCCCCTCCTCCCGGTCCCGGCCAGCCTCAGGCCCAGGAAAGGCGGCAGTCGGCCCCTGGGAAGCCGACGGGGGCAGGTTCTTCGGCACACCCTCCCAAGTCCCACCTGCCCGGGACGAAACAAAAAATAAATAGTGTGCACTTTCCACGTCACCTGGAATTCCTGGCCCCGAGACCAGAGGCGCCAGCCCTCCTCCTCCGCCCCACACCCAGGTGCCCGCGCCAAGGGCACTTCCTGCCGGGCCAGGGGCTGGTGGCAGCACTGGAGGGTCTCTGGCCATGGCCCCAGGCAGCAGGTCCTCCAGGGTCCTGGCAGAGGGGCTGGCTCAGCCCTTCGGTCTACCTTGTTCGTTAAAATTAACATAAGAAAAAAAAAGGCTCCACTCGGTGACTTGGATCTGTCGAGGCCTCTGCCTCGTCCTTCTGTCCGTCGTTCCGTCCGTCCTGCAGGGCATCGTGCAGGCCAGATCTGGAGGCTGGACCCAGCCACACCCACCGGTCACTGCAGTTTCGTCCCCAGCTTGCGCTGTCTGTTCCTGCAGAATGGGATGAGGGACAGAGGTGGGGACAGCCAGTGCTCAGCGGCCCACCCCCACAGCCATCCCCACCACCCACAGTGCCAGCTACGTGGGCAAATGCCCATCCCCAGCAGCTGTGGAGACGGATGACCTGGGCCAGGCAGAGCTGTGCCCTGGGATTGGGCCCTAGGGTGGGTCGACCTCTCAGTTTGGAATCCACAAGCAGAGCTGGGAGCTGGGGCAGGGGCGGGACAGGGATGAGGCAACAGAGACACGAGGGACCTGGCTGGGTTCCAGTGGGTTAGGGGGACTCTCCCTTTCCAGACAAGTTGCAGCAAGCAGGTTCTGTTAGTGACCGAAACAGAAGGACAGAAAGGTGGCCCCATTTTCTAGAGAGGCTGACTGAGGCTCAGCAAGGGGATCAGGGCTTGTCTAGGGTCCCAGTTAAAGTCTGGAAACCAGCCCAGCAGGTCGAGGCTGCGGTGGCCGGGAGCAGCCACTGCACTCCAGTCTGGGCGACCGAGTGAGACTCCAACTCAAAAAAAAAAAAAAAAAAAGTCTGGAAACCAGCCAGGAGCAGTGCCTCACGCCTATCATCCCAACACCTTAGGAGGCTGAGGTGGGAGGATCACTTGAGGCCAGGAGCTCGAGACCAGCCCAGGTAACATAGTGAGATTTTTTTCTCTACAAAAGATAAAAAAACTAGCTGGGCATGGTGGCACATGCCTGTAGTCCCAGCTACTTGGGAGGCTGAGGCAGATGGATTGCCTGAACCCAGGAAGTTGAGGTTGTGGCAAGCCATGATTGTGCCACTGCCCTCCAGCCTGGGGGAAGGAATGAAACTCCAATTCAAAAAAATAAAAGAAAGAACAACCTGGAGGCCGGGCGTGGTGGCTCAAGCCTGCAATCCCAGCACTCTAGGAGGCCGAGGCAAGTGGATTGACTGAGCCCATGGGTTTGAGAACAGCCTGGGCAACTTGGCGAGACCTTATCTCTACAATAACTCCAAAAAAATAGCTGGGCATGGTAGCACGTGCCTGCAGGTCCAGCTACTTGGAAGGCTGAGGCAGAAGGATCACCTGAGCCCAGGAGGTCGACGTCGGAGTGACTGTGAACGTGCCACTGCACTCCAGCCTGGGCGGTGGAGTGAGACTCCAACTCAAAAAAAAAAAGAACAAGCCGGAAACCTAAGTGACGCAGGAGGCCCTATGTGACCTGGCCCTGACACTCGCCTCTTCCGTGCCTCCCCTGGCTCCCTGGGCTCTGGTCCTCGGGCCAGGGGACTCACTAAGCTCCGCCTGCCTCAGGAGCTCAGGCATGCCGTTCCCCCTGCTGAGTGAGCTCCCTGCCAGCCCATGTCAACAGGCCCACCCTGAGGCTGGCCCCGTCCCCGCCCCGTGTCAGGGCCTGATCCCACAGGCAGGCGCAGAGCTGCCACGTGTCCCCTGCCTGCCGTGAGTGCGAGGGGCCCAGGCCATCGATCGGCGCCAGCCCCCAGCACACAGTCCAGAGCAGATTGCAGGGAGCGAAGGCAGGTGGCAGACGGCTGGGCAGGCAGCATGAGGCAGGGCCGGCCACTCTGGAGCCAGGTGGAGCCGCTGCCAGGCCAGCTGGGGCCCTGGTGCCTCTAATGGGATTGCCGGCCCTAACCCACTCAAATCCCCTTTCCTCAGGGAGCCCCGGCTTTGCCCTTAAGCTCGTTAGGATAATTGGGACCTTGATGCACTAAACACGTTTCCTGGCTGCCGGGTGGCGCCACCCGCCCTCCCTCAGCTCTGCTTGGAAGCCACCCAGCACCCCTCAGAACCCAGGCAGCAGCCTTCCCAGCCCCGGGGCGCCACCCAGGACTTGGGGTGAAGGAGTGGCAGGGCACAAGCCAGAGACTCCACAGCCCAGCTTTGCCCTGACCTGCCGTGCAACCACTGGTGGCCCCGACACAATGTGCCTCTGTTTACCCAGCTGGCCAAAAGTGTCCCTGAGGGGCGTCCACACACAGGTGTCCGAGAATCTCGGCCACTCAGCCCTCTGGTTCTGAGCAGGCTAAAGGCGTGCCCTCTGGGCCAGATGGCCTGGGTCCATGACCCAGCTCACCCACCCCCTGTCTGCAAGATCCCAGGCTCCTCTCTGAGCCTCAGTGTCCTCATCTGTAAAACGGAGGGTTCCATGAGGCAAGTTCTTAGGCAAAAGCCTGGCCTTGGGGAGCTCTCCAAACACGGAGGTGGCGGCTGCCCTGGGGCCATGTCCCACAGAGCCAGGATCCAGTGACTGCGGTCCCCTTTGCTCACCTGGCTTCTGCCCGGGTTACTGTGTACTCAAACCAGAGTACATTGGGAATGAGGCTCGTGTCTCGGATCAGGAAGAACTCGGAGATAGGCCTGGACAGACAGATACCCAGAAAGCCAGGGCCACATCAGGGCAGGTGCCCATCAACAAGCCAGACACCCTCCCCCATTACCCCCTCCCTGGGGCCGAGGGCTGCTGCTAAACCCCCCTCCCGATGCCTAGAGTCTTTGTCAGCCTGAGACCCAGCTGTGTGCCCCCTCAGGCAGGGCACCGTCCTACAGTACACACAGCTCAGCAGGACTCGGGCTGCCTTCTGAGTCCCCGAGAACCTAGGCAAGGACAGGGGTGGCACTTCTGGGCCTGAGGAAGCCTCTGTGTCCCTGCAACAAGCCCTGGGGGAGATGAAGCCAGGCACGTACGTGGGGCCTGGCACTGGAGCCTCCCAGGAAGACGGGGTCTGGGCCAGGACTCTCGACGGCCCTGCCCGCAGGAGGAGGCAGGAGGGGCAGGAGGCAGTTACCAGGCTGCTATCCTGGGGAACAGCGGCGTGAGGACCTCCTGGGTGAAGACGAACCAGGCGATGGCCATGAGGCCTCCAGCGATGCCCCCGTAGAGCACCTGGCTCCAGGTGTGGTACAGCAGGTAGACCCTGGGCCCAGGGCAGAGGGACATGCGTGAGGGCCAGCCAGAGACGGGTCTGCATGACCCCTGCCCTCACGCCTGCTTCCCGGGGCCCCATGCACACACGTGTGCAGACACACAGACAGCCGTGGGCCATGGGGAACAGTCTCAGGCCTCTCCCAGAAGGAGGCAGGGACAGGACCCCAGCCGCAGCATTCTGCCTCCAGAAGTATCAGAACGGCTTAGCTGGGATTGACCCCCCTCTGTCCAGCCCCAAACTCCGAGCTTGTCTGAAACAGGCTCACCCAAGACGCTGGGAGCAGATGGCTGGTACGTGCACGTGTCCCCAGAACCCGTGAGCTCAGCTTGGGCTAGAAGGGGCTGTTGGGGTCCCATCCCCTCAGAACTGGAGGCCCAGGCCGCCTTTCCCAGCCCCGCCCTGCAGGTTCTGGGTCGGGTCCACGGGAGTCCAGTGGGGTCGAGCCTGCAGCAGGACCCCGAGGGTGGATGCCACAGACCTGGCCTCCCTCTTACCTGCTGTAAGAGACAAGGAAGGCCGCGGTGAGGAGCCCCAGGGACAGCACGTGCCTCCACAGCAGGTCCAGGAACCTGGCGTTGTTTGTTTGGTGCATTCTGGGAAAACAGGCCCACACACGGCCTCAGCCCACTGCCTCCCGAAGGCTCCCTGGGCGCCTTCCACCCCGGCTGCAGCTCCTCCCCCCGCCTGAGGGCGCGCCAAGGGCTTGCAGTGAGTCCCTGGCAGAGCCCGGCCGAGGCCAACGCTCACCTTAAATACAGGAACAGGAAGGAGTAGATGGAGAAGAACCACATGAACTGGGAGTGGCTGGAGGGCATCCCGTACTTGGTGCCCACGGCTGCGTGGGGGCCTGGGGGAGAGCGGAGACCAGGCGTCATGGGAGGGGGCAGGCCTGCCGGGCGCCCCGCCCTGGATCCCAGGCCCTCGCAGCCCAGGCCCTACCTCCACAGGGCCGTGGTTCCTGGATGACGTGTTTGATCAGCCAGTTGACCCCCTCATTCAGGGCCAGGCCCCCAGGAACGAGATCTGCCGGGGAAGTCGTGCTGTCAGCTGGGTCTCCGTGGACCAGCTGGCCGCCAGCCCACCCCCAAGGCCCGGCCCAATGAGTGGACACCTAGAACTAGCCGGGAGGCCGCACATACCTCAAGACGGGTGGAGACATGGACGGAAGCCGAAGCACTGGGGTGAGGGGCAGACAGGCTGCCAGGGCCGGACGGCACCCAGGGTGTAGTGGACAGGCAGCGGGAGGGACAGACTCACCGTGTGCAGCTCCCGCTTAAATATGATGAGGGTCACGAAACCGATGATGACAAACACAGGGCTGAGGCTCAGGTAGGCAAGGAGGTGGCCAGAGAGATCACCTGGGGGAGGCAGAGGAGGACAGCATGGCGGTGGGCACAGGCGGCTCAGGAGGGGCCGGCCCACAAGCAGTAAGGAGCCAGCCCCAGCAGGCCCAGCAGGGCCTTGGTTTACCAGCCAACAGGGCCAGCTGAGCCCCAGCATGACGTGAGCATCTGCTACTGAACACGAAGCCCCTACGTCATGCATTTGAAGCGGGTGTCTTCACTGCACCCACTCTATGGATGGACAAACTGAGTCCCAGAAAGGTCGTATAACCTGCCCAAAGTCACACAGCCAGAAAGAGTTGGGACCTGGACTAAAATCCAAGTCTCTGGCCTGGTCCAGGCACCATACCATCACCCCGCCAAAGCAGAAATCTGACCATGGCTTGGTTGGACTCCAGAGGCGGGGCCCTTTGCAGGGAAGCGGCCCCAGGGCACTGAAAGCCTGTGGAACCCAGCTGTGCCCTGGGCCTCAGGGAAATCTGACTTTCTCTGGGCACCCCAGACTTGGTCCACACTGGACTGCTGGGGCCCAGGCCCGGGTAACCATCCACTGCATGGCAGCTTCTCACAGCCTGTCCACCAGTGGGAAGCTGGCTTCTTACAGCCCACCTGTTTTTTTTTTGCTTTTTTTGTTTTGAGTGGGAGTCTCACTCTGTCGCCCAGACTGGAGTGCAGTGGCCGCTCCCAGCCACTGCAGCCTCAACCTGCTGGGCTCCGGCGATCCTTCCGCCTCAGCCTTCAGAGTAGCCGGAATTACAGGCGTGCGCTACCACGCCCAGCTGATTTTTTGATTTATTGTAGAGATGAGGTCTCGCTGCCCAGGCGGGTCTCGAACCCGCGGGTCAGGCAATCCACTCACCTCAGCCTCCCAAAGGCGCGGGATTACAGGCTGAGCCACCGAGCCCGGCTCCCACCTGTTTTTATACTCCTGACAGGTTTGGGAGGGTGGCCTGTGAGGTCTACCAGTCCCTTTTAAGAGACGGAGAGGGAGCCAGGTGCGGTGCCTCAAGCCCGAGATTCCAGCACTTTGAGAGGCTGAGGCGAGAGGATGGCCTGAGCCCAGGGGTTCGAGACCAGCCTGGGCAACTTGGCAAGACCTCATCTCTGCAATAAATCAATAAAATTAGCCAGGCGTGGTAGTGCGCACCAGTAGTTCCAGCTACTTGGAAGGCTGAGGCGTAAGGATCGCCTGAGACCAGCAGGTCGAGGCTGCAGTGGCCGTGAGTGTGTCACTGCCCTCCAGCCTGGGCGACAGAGTAAGACTCCAATTCAAAAAAAAAAAAAGAGATGGAGAGGGAACACTGAAGCTAAGTGCAGAGAGCCCCTTTCCCACTTGCCCCAGGGCAGCGCCAACTGAGTCGTAAGCCCACTCTCACCATCTGAGACAAGGCAGCTACATGGCCATGCTGAGGTACGAGGGTCCAGCTCCTGTACCAGCACTCGCCGGCTGTATGACCTTAGGCAAGTCCCTCACCTCCCTGAGCCTCAGCTTTCTTGCCTATGGAATGGGGATAGTAAGCGTCTACCTTGGGAGACAGCCAGCTTGGTCCCCTGCACCAGGACACTTGTGAGCTGGGACAGAGGTCAGGAGAACGGAGTGAGGGAAACGGCCCACACCACCAGCCTGGCCTCACACCAGCATCAGGGAAGGTGCCCACCGAGGGTGGGGTCTGGAGTCCAGGCCAGAAGAGACAGGTGTGCACATAACCAGCCTCATCCGAGCCTCCCCAGGGTCAGGCCAGCTGGGAGTTGGCCCGGGAGAACAGGGCAGCCCCGTTCATCACCTGAGTTCGAGTGCGGGTGCTGCCGCAGTTCTGCTGGGTGACCCTGGGTGAGTCCCTTCCCCTTTCTGGGCCTGTCTCCCAGCCCTGAGAGTCTGGTCTCCAAAACCCAGCAGACACCTGCAGCACTGGTCTGGAAGGACAGTGAGTGGCGGGTGCCCCAAGCCTTTTGTCACCTCATGACCTATCCCACAGCCTGAGGTCTTCCTGAAGATGCTGCCACAAACTCTGGCCATGCCACTCTCTGATCCAGTCCCCCCATGGCTCCCACTACCCTTGGGACAAGGTCCTCTCAGCCCGGTTTGTGCGCTAAACAGCCCTGAACAGTCCTAGCCCAGCGAAGGCATCCCCCACCCGCTGCTCCACTTCCAGGGACCGAACTCGAGTTCCCTGAGCGACGAGCTGTGTCCTACTTCTGGCCCTTTGCACAGGGATGCTGTCTGGGTTAACTCAGCAAACACAAATTAAGTACCCACCACAGTGGCAAGAGAGGACAGACATGTGCCTGCCAGTGCTCTCATTCTGGCAGGGGAGCCGATCATCAGGACACAGGTCATGGTCGCTAGTTGGTAGGGATAATAGCACAGTGTCTGTCTCCCCCTCTATGCTGGGAGCTCCACGGAGTGAGGCAGGGTCTCTCTCTCTCCCTCTCTCTTTTTTCTGAGTCGGAGTCCCGCTGGAAGGCAGTGGCCCTGTCACAGCTCACCGCAGCCTCAACCTGCTGGGCTCAGGCGATCCTTCTGCCTCAGCCTCCCTAGTAGCTGGGCCTACGGGCACCTTCCACCACACCTGGCCACGTTTTTTATTCTTTGTAGAGACAAGGTCTCGCTGTGTTGCCGAATCTAGTCTCAAACTCCTGGACTCAAGCAATCCTCCCACCTTGGCCTCCCAAAGTGCTGGGATGACAGGCTGAGCCACCGAGCCTGGCCTATACCCATTCTTATACCCTGAGCACAGCACAGTGTCTGGCACTAAACTGGACTCAAAAACTATGTGAACCAAAGGGATGAAGGAAGTGGGTAACAATGAGATGCAGGGAACCACAGGAGCATTCACAGGGGACCAGACCTTGCCAGACACCCCAGGCTTGGCCAGGTCCCTCAGCACAGCCTGCGTCATGCTGCTTGCTGCTGCCAGGTTCCTTCCTGCTTGTTAGATTGTGAGCACTCTGAGAAGCCACTCTGAGGCCAAGGAGGGGAAGCCACAGAGGTGCCGAGGCCTCAGTCAGGCACCTCTCCAGGCTTTTGTTTGCCTCCTATAAAGTAGCCATTTTTCACAGCGTAGGAACATATCAGTCCTGTTCACCATTCTAAACCCAGAGCCAGCCCAGGGTCTGGCACCCAAGAGGTATTCTGTGCATCCTGGCTGAAGGAATGAATGAATGACTGAATGAAGGGTGGGCGGGAGGGCAGGACCCAGCACCTGGCAGGGCCACTCCACTCCTGTTATAACCTGGAACACCCAGGGTCAAAGTTCTCTGGCATCCAGCCCTGGGGCCCTCAGCAGAGCCAAGTTTACATCTCTGCCCAAGACAGCAAGTGCGGGCCCTTCCTGGGGCAACCAGGGCTCAGGAGGGAGCCGCAGCCTCACCCAGCACTCAACCATTCTACCCAGGAGGGTTCTGGGAAGGTGGGGACAACATTAACGGCGGGTATTTGCTAAAGGCGGGCACCGCGCTCAGCCCTGCTCAGGGCTCCTGCCATTTGATTCCCACACCGTCACCAGAGGGGAGGCCCTGTAATTAGACCCACTTTCGAGATGAAGTCCCTGAAGCCGGGAGAGGCACTTGCACAAGGCCTCAGCCGCAACTGAGGCCCCGAAAGGTCTGACCCCAAGGCCTGGCTCTGCACCGCTCCACTTAAGATCGCTTCGCTAATGGACCTCCCAAATGGATAACCCTGCGCTCCGAAAGGTGTGTCTGATGGGAAGCTCAGAAGTCAAGATCCCGGAGGCCGCCTGCCCCCTCGCCTGGTCCCCCTCTGCGGCGGAGCGAGTCCTGCTCAGGGCGTGGCACTGCCAGCGCTCAAAAGCCTGGCTTCAGCTTGCACACTCCCTGCCACGGGGAGCTCTCTCTCGCAGGCAGCCCGAAGCGCTGCTGGAAGGAAGCAGGCACTCCCTGCACGCCGGGGAGGGAGCGTGGGCAAGCGGGGCCACGGCTCAGGCCGGCCCCCCTTCCTGCCGCCCGCGGACCCCCGCCCCATCCCGGCCGCTCGCGCCCCAGGACCCGGGGGAGCGCCCAGCCGCGCAGCCGCAGAGCGCGCGCGCGAGCGCCTCGCAATTTCGCCCAGCTCATCCCCGCGCAACTGCGCCTGCGCGGCGCGCGCGCCGGCCGAGCCCCTCCATGGCTCGCGGTTTGACAGTTCCCACCCCGGCGCCCCCTCCGCGGGCTCGCGCGGGCCGGAGCGCCCGGGGCTGAGGGGCCGGCCTCGGGGAGGTGACCTCGGGGCCGGGGCCGCCTTTTACCTGCGGGGTATTCGACGTGGGTGAGGGTCACCGGCCGCCATGAAGCGGGGAGCGAGCACTGTCCGTCCGCTGCCATCTTACCCGGAGACCGGGCTCCGCCGAGCAGCCAATGGGGAACCAGGGGGGCGGTGGTCCTGGCCTATCACGCCGGGGAGACGCCGAGCACCCAATCGGAGGCCGAGACAGGTAGCGGCGCAGCCATTCGGCGTGCCGGCCGCGGGGCTGGCCCGCCCGGCGAATCAGCGAGCGTAACTCCTGGGAGCCAGCGAGCCGGCCCGGCCGGCGCCCAATCCCGGGCGAGCGCAGGTAGAGGCCGGGCCAATCAGAAGAGGGGCGGCTGCCGGCTCTGCGCAGGGAGCGGAACAACCAATCCGAAGGCGAGGCTGGCTCAAAGTGTGGGCAGGGCGGGCCAATCAGACGCCGCCTTGGGGGGCGTGTTGGACTTTGGTGGGAGCTTTGGTTCGGCTGGGACCTGCGCCCAGGGTGAAGGCTTCGCTCGCGCCCGGAGCCCGCCGGTGGTCGGCGGGACCTGCGCGTCCGGCAGAGCGCGTGGCCGGGGCGGAGAGGCAGCCTCGCACTAGGGGTCGGCACGGACTCACTTTTACGGGTAAACGGAGGCCAGAGACCCAGAGGGGCTTCTTTTCCTCTACCCTCCGCTGGCCGGCGAAACGGCAGGTCACACCAGGCAGACGATTTTTTGGTTAAAAGCGTGGGGGGCCAGTCGTGATGGCCCACGCCTGCAATCCCAGCGCTCTGGGAGGCCGAGGCGGGAGGATTGCTTGAGCCCAGGGGTTCCAGACCAGCCTGGGCAACATAGTGAGACCTCGTCTCTGCAAAAAATAATTAAAAAATTAAGGCTGGGCTCGGTGACTCAGTCTGTAATCCCAGCGCTTTGGGAGGCCGAGGTGAGTGGATTGCTCGAGCTCCGCAGGTTCGAGACCCACCCGGGCAACTTGGTGAGACCTCATCTCTACAATCAATCAAAAATTAGTCGGACGTGGTGGTGCGTGCCTGTAGTTCCAGCCACTTGGAAGGCTGAGACGGAAGGATCACTGGAGCCCGGAGCGGCCACTGCACTACAGTCTGAGCAACAGAGTGAGACTCCAACTCAAAAAAACAAAACAAAACAAACAAACAAAAAATTTAAAAAGTGTGTGAGGTGGGGAGGGACCTCTTGGGGCGGGGCACACGTAGGCGCTGGACAGAACAGAAGCGTAATCGATGTTAAGAGTGAAAGCTTGGCTGGGCACGGTGGCTCCCGCCTATAATCCCAGCACTTTGGGAGGCCGAGATGAGAGGACTGCCAGAGCTCACGGGTTCGAGACCAGCCCAGGCCACTTGGCGAGCCCTCGACTCTACAATAAAATAAAATAAATTAGCCGACGGTAGTGCGGGCCTGTAGTTCAAGACTACTTGGAAGGCTGAGGCGGAAGGATGGCCCGAGCCCAGCAAGTTGAGGCTGCGGTGGCCGTTACTGTGCTGCTGCACTCCAGCCTGGATGACAATGAGATTCTGATGCAATAAAATAAGTAAACAAATAAAAGATAAGATTCATACAGAAAATTCTAGAATGCAAACGTACAACCTGCTGTACTGTCACGAATCACACACATTTGTGTAAGCAGCCCACAGATTGAGAACCAGAGCCCCAGGAGCCCAACACCCTCTTTGCTCACCCCGGGTGGCTTCTAACACCATGTACTGGATGTGCCTGCACTGTGTACTTTTTCTTCTTCTTTTGTTTTTTTTAGTGGCGTCTCACTCTGTCACCCAGACTGGAGTGCAGTGGCACGCTTCCGGCCACCACAGCCTCAACCTGCTGGGCTCTGGCGCTTTTTTTTTGTTTTGTTTTGGGTCTCTGTTGACTGGACTGGAGTGCAGTGGCACAGTCACGGCTCACTGCAGCCTCAACCTTCTGGGCTCAGGCGATCCCCCTGCCTCAGTCTCCTCAGTAGCTGGAACTACAGGTGTGTACCACCATGCCCGGCTGATTTTTTGATTTATTGATTTTTTTTTTTTAGTTGGAGTCTCACTGTCGCCCAGACCGGAGTGCAGTGGTTGCTCCCGGCCACCACAGCCTCGACCTGCTGGGCTCCAGCGATCCTTCCGCCTCAGCCTTCTGAGTAGCCGGAATTACAGGCATGCGCTACCACGCCCGGCTGATGTTTTGATTTATTGTAGAGATGAGGTCTCACTGCCCCCAGGCGGGTCTCAATCCACTCACCTCAGCCTCCCAAAGGCGCGGGATTACAGGCTGAGCCACTGAGCCCGGCTGCCAGCTAATTTTTAATGTATTGTAGAGACGAGGACTCGCCAAGTTGCCCGGGCTGGTCTTGGACCTGTGGGCTCAGGCAATCCCCTCATCTCGGCCTCCCAAAGTGCTGGGGTGAGGGGCTTGAGCCAATGCACCCGACCCCATTCTGCTCTTGACGGACATTTGACACTTCAAGGCTTGGGGTGTTACAAACAGTGCAGTTGTGGGCATCCCCTTGTGCACCAATTTTTTTTTTTTGAGTTGGAGTCTCACTCTGTCGCCCAGACTGGAGTGCAGTGGCCGCTCCCGGCCACCACAGCCTCGACCTGCTGGGCTCCAGCGATCCTTCCGCCTCAGCCTTCCGAGTAGCCGGAATTACAGGCACGCACTACCACATCCGGCTCATTTTGATTTATTGTAGAGATGAGGTCTCGCCAAGTTGCCCAGGCAAGTCTCGAACCCAGCCTCCCAAGGCGCGGGATGACAGGCTGAGCCACCGAGCCCAGCCTTGTGCACCAATTTTGTGTGCCTGTGGAGATGTGCCTAGGGGCCCTTGCGGGGTCCTATGAGCTCGAAGCAATGACACAGTCCGACCTGCCGTGTGGACAGGGGCTGGGCAGTGCCAAAGGAGGCTATGTGGCTGCCAGCCTCCTCCTCGGAGCTGAGGGTGACAGCAGCGATGCTCCTGACATGGCTTTGCGTGTCCTGCCAGGGCCGCATCCTTAATCCTCCGTGTCACCATCACACACAGCCCTCCAGGCAGCTTGCAGTGATCCCAGTCCGTAGCCGAGGACAGTGAGGCTCACGGTGGCCAACTGTTTGCCGTGGGCACCGGGCTAACACGTGGCAGAGCTGGGCCTTGAATCCTGGTCAGCCTGGTGGGCAGGCCCAGCATCAGAGCCGCTCTCCGTCTCATGAACCAGCCTGCCAGCCGCCTCCTCCCACCACCCAGGGGTCCCCAGACAAGTCCCCGGTTCCAGGGCAGCGTCTGGCTTCTCACGCCAGCCCTTCCTCTGGCACAGAGCTCACAGATAGGGTGATCTGAGATCAGAGTGTAAAGTCGCATGGCACCCTGGCCACAATGCTTTGTGCTCAAAGCCCCAGCAAGCTCTTAGGCGACAAGTCTCTTTCCCTTTCTGACCTGTTTCCCCAAAACATGGTGAATGCTGCCCTCTAGGTTAGACTTTCCTTCATTTATTTCAGGAAATACTGTTTTTCATTCTCAAACTGACTTTTTTTGAGTCGGGGTCTCACTGTCAGGCTGGAGTGCAGTAAGACCTGTCTCCAAACAAAAAAACCCCTAAATCGTTGCTTTTATTTTTTCTGAGGTTTCTATGGCTGGAACTTAGAGTGTTTTCAGTATTTTGTTTTTTCTGATTCCTTATTAAACAGAATAAAAAAAATTTTTTTTTTATTAAGTCTTGCTCTGTTGCCCAGGCTTGAGTGCAGTGGTTCAATCACAGCTCACTGTAGCCTTGAAATACTGGGCTCAAACGAACCTCTTGCCTGGGCTTCCTGAGTAGCTGGGACTACAGGCATGCACAGCCTGTAGTTAAATTTTAAACTTTGTAGACATAGGGTCTATGTCTACATAGACATATTCTTATTCTGTTGCCCAGGCTGGTCTTGAATTCCTGGGCTCAAGCGATCCTCCTGCCTCAGCCTCCCAAAATGCTTGGGATTACAGGTGTGTGCCACCGCACCCAGCCATAATGCCTTCTTTCCATACTTTGCACAGGCTTCCGGTTCATAGGCACATTATGTGATAAGAATCCTCCACTGTTTTTTGTAAACACTTAGTGGAACAGAAGCCATGTCTCAGGCAGCAATGAGTCAAGATGGTGCACCCCCGCCCACCTCAGGGACTATCTTGGTTTCTTTGCGATGCCAGACCCTGTGTGGGTGTCAGGAATGGAGAATGAACACGACCAGCTGGCACCGCCCTCAGGAAACTGTCATTCCAGTGCAGGTTGGAGAACCCCTGGGTCCCAAAGATGCCAGGTAGAAAAACAAACGTTCTCCAACTAAAAGTGACATTTTTGGTTGTCAGAACCTCTGAGAAGGCCCGGTATGGTGGCTCATGCCTGTAATCCCAACACTTTGGGAGCCTGAGGTGGGAGGGGAGCCTGAGGTGGGAGGGTCGCCTGAGCCTGGTTCAAGACCAGCCTGCACAACATGGCAAGACCTCGTCTCTACAGAAAATAAACAGTCAGCCAGGTGTGCTGATGCACCTATAGTCCTAGCTACTCAAGAGGCTGAAGTGAGAGGATCACTTGAGCCCAGGAGTTCAAGCCTGCAGTGAACTACGATCACGCCACTGCACTCCATCCTGGGCAATCAAGATCTTGTCTCTTAAGAAAAAAAAAAATCTGAAAGGAGCGGTCACTAAAGCTTCTGGAAAGCAGAGTCTAGGGTTCCACATCATGGGGCTGAAATGACCAGGCTCACCCCCTGGGCTGCCACTTCCCTGGTTTGTAGTATCTGTGGATGTCCACGGGTACATACTCACTCCTGGGGTCGGGCAGCTCTCAAGAACGGGCGGGGCAGGCCAGCTCCAGCCCACTTCACACAGCCTGTGCAGCGCCCACAGCAAAGCTTGGCACAGTCGGTGCACAACAGATACACGGTGAACAAATGAATGATGGTTCTTCCGCTGTCCTGTCACATTGTGCATACATCCTGGAAGCCATTTGACCGTCACTCAAGGTCAGGTGGTTCAGCCTGTCATCCCAGCACTTTGGGAGGCCGAGGCAAGAGGACTGCTTGAGCCCAGGGTTTGAGACCAGTGTGGGCAACATGGTGTGACCTCATCTCTACACGAAACCACAAAAACTAGCTGGGTGTTGTGGCACATGCCTGTAGCTCCAGCTACTTGAAAGGCTGAATTAATGATCACCAGAGCCCAGCGGGTTGGTGCCGGGGTGGCCGTGAGCATGGCACTGCACTCCAGCCTGGGCGATGGAGTGGGACTCCGACACACACACACACACACACACACACACACACACACACACACACACACACAAATTGCCATCCAATCCTCTTTTGAGCACTCTGTGGGAGCCGCACACGGGCCACAAGATGTCATCCACCACCTCTCCTTGCAGCTGCAAGGGAACGGGATGTGAATGGAAGGAAGCACCAGTGATGTGAGCAGAAGCCCCGTGGCTGCCCCTGACCTGAGGAAAGCACAGGCAACTCCAAGGGAGGGCGTGGGACAATGGACAGGGCACTGGGCTGGTTCAAGAGAGCTTGGCGCCCAGCCCAGGGCCGCCAAGGACTCGCTGTAGGCACTGGGATGGCCACCTCCCCTCTCGAGCTCCCTTATATCAGCAAGGGTAAGGCTGGGTGCAGTGGCTCGTGCCTGTAATTCCAGCACATTCGGAGGCCAAGGTGAGAGGATTGCCTGAGCCCACAGGTTCAAGATCAGCTTGGGCAACTTGGTGGGACCTCGTCTCTACA
The DNA here is from genome assembly GCA_027257055.1 of Cephalopachus bancanus. Classification (NCBI taxonomy): domain Eukaryota; kingdom Metazoa; phylum Chordata; class Mammalia; order Primates; family Tarsiidae; genus Cephalopachus; species Cephalopachus bancanus. The sequence goes on from JAPVLO010000841.1 coordinate 414,810, forward strand.
ATAAATAAAAACTTTACAAATAAAACTGGTATGTCCCACTGACTGTGGAAACATCTGGAGAGCTGGCAGGCTTGGATCTTCCTGTTCCTACCCCTCCTGGCCCCTCACCCCGGCTCTTATAACTCAGATAGCTTCAGTAACATTCTTTAAGCCTGCAATGCCTACACTTTATAGATGTGGAAGCTGAGGCTCAGAGTGGAGTGACCATTTTTTTGTTTTCAAAGCAGGACTTACTGAAAGGACAGAAAAGCTCCCACAATGGAAGGGGACCCAAGGGGGCTGCCCGAGTGACCTCCCTCAGAGGGTGCCCGAGCTAGGTGCACAGCCAGGCTGCTGACCTGGTGTCTGTGTCCTCAAGCTTGGTGCTGGCCACGCTGCACCCTGGGGCACCCACCCCCAGGACCCTCCTCCTTTCCTGGGAACATGTGGGCCCCGTCAGTCTGCCTGGTGGCCCCAAGTGGATTCACAGCCCCACCAGGCTTTGACCTCTGTCCTCCTGGGACCTCCACCCAGCGTGCCCCAAGGAGCAGGTCCCCAGCTCGGGCCCAAGAGGCAGAGGCTGGCCACGTAACCAACTCCACGGCGAGCTGGAAGGAAGCGGGTTCTGTTGTTTATTGGACTCACAGTTGGTGCACACACTCTGCCGTACAAAAGGCGAAGCTGCGACAGTCAAGAGCTGCAGGTGGTACATGACGCGTAAACACAGACAAATGGAAATGCCACTTCTGGTCATTCGGGAGCAAATTGGAGCGGGTGGGGCCCAGGCCCAGGTTCCATTCACAGCGAAGGGTAAGTGCAACAGAACAGGATGTCAGGATGGATGCGCAGGGTCCTTCCCACAGGGAGGCTGCTCCCCACCAGGGCGTCGGCCTCGGCGGCAGCTTGCAACCTGCCACATTAGTGCCCTTGAGTCCTGCGTTCTGGGGATCTGGCCACATGGGCACACCCCTTCCCTGGGACCCCTTCCCCACCGAGGGGAGAGGGCCCGGTTCCGAGGCGCCAGCCCTCCAACTCCAGAGCACAGCAGCCAGGCGGGGGGTGGGGGGCTCTTGGCCTGCAAGGGGCAGAGCCTCAAAGCCAAGTGTTAAGGCAATAAATAACAGCTCAGGAGAAAACACTGTGAGGGAAGGGCGTGTGCAGGGCCCATGGGAGCCTGGCGGCGGGGCGGGGCTGCGGGGGGCCAGTGCCGACAAGGCTCCGTCGGGGACCTGGAGGCCCTCGCCCTGCTCGCTCTGGAGCATTTGTGCGTTGAGTCGAAGGCCAAGTGCTGGGCGCAGTTTCTTGTCCTGACGAGGGCGGGGGAGTTGGTCCCACTGCACACACCCTGTACCCCCCCGCCAGGGTCCCTGGACCCACACGCGACTGGGGCCTTGGTGCCCCTGGACAGAGCCCCCAGCTCAGAGCTCAGTCCCACCCTGGAGCTCCGAGCTCCCAGAAGGACGGGGGTGGGGACGGGGTGCCCAGCCCCACCTGCTTTCGTCTTTGGTGGCGGCAGAGGGGGGAAGAAAAAGGACAATCTCAGGCAGGGCAAGGGAATGTCAAAGGACAGGTCTGGTGCTTGGGTCTGTCAAGGGCCCGGCCCCTGCCCCGGTGTGAGCCTGGGGAAGGCCCGCCGGCCCGTCTACGTCGTGACAGCCCTGGCCTGCTGCCCACCAGGGTGCCCCACTCTCCCTCCGGAGTTGCAGGCCCTTTCGAGTGGCCGGGTGGAAAGGCCGCAGGACACCGAGACTGTCGCCAGAGCCTTGTCCCCCACCCTTCACCTCCAGCCTCCAGTCTCCCAGGCCTCATCAGCAGCCCGGGGCTGGTGGGCAGTTCCAGGGACCCCCCAGGGCCTCCTGGCTTTTCCTTCCCAACTCTCCACAACGCCTTCCTCTCTCTCACGATCTTCCTCTCCCCCAGGCCCTGCTGGCCCCTGGCCCTGGCCTCTGCTTCCTGAGGGACCACCGAGGGCAGGCCTGTTCCTCTCCACAGAAGTCTGACCTCTGGGCCTTGGGGACTCCTGGATGATGGGGGTGGGGCAAGGTCGAGGCAGCTGCCGAGCCACCACGCACGGCCCCGTGGCACCAACCCAAAGCACGGGTGGAGGTGGCCGGCGCCGCTGCTACTGCAACTCCCCCAGGGGCCCGTTCTCGCAGGGCAGCGCCCCGTTCATGCTGCTGCTGCTGGCCACGGGTGTCCCCAGGAAGCCCAGCAGGATCTCGCTGCGCCGCCGTGACAGCTGCAGGATGTCGTCCGCCAGCGCCGGCACCGATGTGTAGCGCACGTTGTCCAGGTCAAACATGTCCCGCAGGTACTGCACGATCTGGTGCTGGGCACGGGGTTGGCCTGGCTCAGCCCTGCCCCCGTGCCCCGTCCGCCCCAGGGCCCCTCTGCTCCCTCCGTCCTCAGCTCCTCCCATCACCCTGGTGCCCGGCCCAGGGCAGGGCAGAACAGGAGCTGCTCCATTTACCTTGAAGAAAGCACAGACCTCAGCGAGCTGGGGCTTGGGTCCCAGGAAGCCAAAGGCCAGGACGGGGCTCACATGCTCCGATACGGAGTAGAAATGGGAGATGAAGCCGTCAGGCACCTGCGGGGGTGAGGGATTGAGGGACCAGGCCGGCAGGGGAAGGCGAGGGCCTCCAGGCTTGGGTCACACAGAGGCTTTGGAGGAAGACCCGGCTCATGGACGTCCCTGCTGGCTGACCCTGTTGGGGACTCCGGTTTTAGAAGCGTTTTATGTCTGCAAGCTGCTGTGGGAGCCCATGAGGCCGGCTGTGGCGGGCCTGGCAGGAGGCGCCTGGGGCACATGGCCAGGCAGGGGAGGCAGAGCCTGGCTCCCAGAGAGGAATGAGGGGTCACTGCCCAGACTATGGACAGTGGCCACCGGGGAGCACAGGTAACAGCAGTCCAGCAGGAGGGATGGGGTCTGCCAGCTCCCAGGGGCATCCCTCCTCCCTGGGGACACCCTGTTCCCACTCCACGCCTGCTCTGTGCTCTGCCCAAGGTGGAGGGAGGCGAAGTGGATTGACGAGCACCTCTGAGGAGCTCCTGGCCAAGGAGGAGGTAGCAGGTGGCTGCAGAGCAGGTGCAGGAGGTGCAGTGGGCCCCGTGCGCACATACCCCCCACCCTTTCCAGTGGCATGCAGCAGGGCCTGCCCCCCACTCACCATCAGCAGTCTCCTCTTGGCTTTCAGGACTGACCAGCAAGCAGTGGCCAGGGCCTAATCAAGGACAGAACCACACCCCAGGGGTCAGGTCAGGCTGGGCCCGCTGCTCCTCCCACTGCAGCAGGACACTAAGCCCCTAACCCCAGCTGCGCACCCCAAGCAGAAGGATGGGCAGGTGCCTGGGTGCTGCTGCTTTCCCCACTAATGTGGACCAGACACACCTACGCTTGAACCTTGACTCTGCGGATCCCTGGACACGAGCCAGGGCTGTTTCTGAGCCCCCGCCTCCCCTAGTAAAATGGCCCCCACAGAGCACCCCCACCTCCTATGGGGGTTCTGGACACTGCCAGCGTCACCTCCTGCCCTGCGGAGGCCCTGCGCTGGGTTCTCTCCTGCCCTGTGTTTTTGGGGTCTGCCTTTTCCCCACTTTATTTATTTTTATTTTATTTATTTATTTTTTTTTTTTTTTGAGTTGGAGTCTCACTCTGTCACCCAGACTGGAGTGCAGTGGCCGCTCCGGCCACCGCAGCCTTGACCTGCCGGGCTCCGCCGATCCTTTCCTCAGCCTTCCAAGCAGCTGGAACTACAGGCACGCGCTACCATGTCTGGCTAATTTTTTATTTATTGTAGAGATGAGGTCTCGCCAAGTTGCCCAGGCGGGTCTCGAACCCGCGGGCTCAGGCAATCCACTCACCTCAGCCTCCCAAAGTGCTGGAACTAGGCTGAGCCAACGAGCCCGGCCTCCCCATTTTGACTTCATCCGAAAAGAGACACTAAAATCAAACAGGATTAGTACCAGCACAGAATGAGAACTAGCCGAGACCACAGGAAGAAAACGCACACCGTGTGGTTGTGAACTGGGGCGCAGCCAGGTGCAGTGGCTCAGGCCTGTAAACCCAGCACTCAGGGAGGCCAAGGAGGGAGGACTGCTTGAGCCCGGGAGTTTGAGACCAGCCTGGGCAGCACAGTGAGACCTCATCGCTACAAAAAATAAAAATATTAGCCAGGCATGGTGGTGTGCACCTGTAGCGCCAGCTACTCGGGAGACTGAGGTGGAAGGATCTGTGAGCTGTGATCATGCCACTGTGATCATGCTGTGATCAGTCTGGGTGACAGAGTGAGATTCCAGCTCAAAAAATAGAACAAAATATACTATGACATAAAATAATAAACTGGGCACAGTAACAGAGCACTGGTGACTTCTCCTGAGCAGATGCCCAGTCTCCCAGACCCAGCAGCCCCAGATCTTGGTGGAGAACAGGGCTCAGGGCATTGGCCCAAGGGCGGTCCAAGGGCTGCCTGATGGGTGGGGATCCAGCCCTGATGCCAAGACCAGGGATGGAGGGCACGGGGCCAGGTGAGCGCGGGGTAGTTGAGTGTGTGTGTGTTTGGGAATGAGGTGGTGACCCACCGTCTCCTTGAAGCTGTCTGACAGCCAGCGGTTCCTAAGGACGGCCAGCACTGAGGATGGGGGATTCTCCAGGTCCTCAAAGGCGTCCATGAGGATGAAGTCCAGCACGATGTCAAAGAAACTCATGCACACGACCTGTGATGGGCACGGGGCAGGGGCTTGAGTGCACGGAGGCGGCCACATCCTCCTGCCGGCTTGTGATGGGGCTCCCAGGCAGGGCAGCAACCAGGGGCTGGAAGCAGCAATGGAGTCATATCACACTGGCTGCTCCCAACCGCAGGCACGGGGGACACACGCCAACTTACCCCACGGCCCTCCAGCTCCAGCCGTGTGGTGGCCCAGGTCTCAGGCCGCAGGGCATAGCTCAGCATCTCCTCATAGCTCTCCAGGAAGCCTTTTGGGCTCTGCGGGGGAAAGCACAGCCGGTCCTGGGCACGGGACAAGACTCACAGGGACAGGCTGACCTGCAGATGGGTGGCAGGCTGAGCCCAGACAGGGCCTGTCCCAGGCAGCAGCCACAGAGAAAGCAAGGCAAGGCCGGGCCTCCTGCCCACCCCGGCGCGCTTCTCTGGAGAACCAGGCACCCTGCAGCGTAACGAGCACCTGCTGCCTCCCAGGAGTGTGCATGGCGCGGCTGCAGCTCACACTGCAAAGGGACACAGGATGGGAGGCCGAGTCAGGCACCCGGAGAAACAGGTCTCCGTGAGCTTGGGCCCCAATGGAGAAATGGGAGAAGCCACAGTCCCACCTCACAGGCTACTCTTGGGGAGCTGATGAGCTCAGAGGTCAGAGCTCAGGTGTGTAGCCCAATCAGTCCAGGGCCCAGCACCTGAGCTTCCAGTAAACAGCACCTGAGATGCCGCTGGGATGCAGAAAGGCTCTTGGCACATAAGCCACACTCACCACGCCCAGGGACCTGGTGGCTAGCCGGGCCCAGGACCCAATTACCTGCCAGAGGTGGGTCTGCATGGTTGGAATGGGAGAAACAGCAAGTGCCAGGGTCTGTGCTAACCACGGATTAACTCACTGAATTCTTTTTTTTTTTAAATCGAAGTCTTACTCTGGCACTCAGGCTGGAGTGCAGTGGCATTCTCATGGCCACTACAGTCTCGACCTGCTGGGCTCAGGTGATCCTTCTGCCTCAGCCTTCCAAGTGGCTGTAACTACAGGCACGCGCCACCATGCCCAGCTAATTTTTTTGATTTATTGTAGAGACAAGTTCTCACCAAGTTGTCCAGGCTGGTCTCGAACCCATGGGCTCAGGCAATCCTCTCACCTCGGCCTCCCAAAGTGCTAGGATTACAGGCGTGAGCCACTACACCCGGCCAACTCACTGAATTCTTAGGGTACCATTAGGGAGTTCATGATTGTTACTTTTTTTGAGTCAGGGTCTCACTCTTTCACTCATGCTAGAGTGCAGTAGTAAAACCACAGCTCACCACAGCCTTTACGTTCTGGGTTCAGGCAATCCTCCTGCCTAAGCCTCCCGAGTAGCTGGGACTACAGGCACATACCGTGGTTAATTTTTAAATTTTTTTTGTAGAAACGAGGTCTCGCTATGTTGCCCAGGCTGGACTTGAACTCCTAGGCTCAAGTAATCCTCCCGCCTTGGCCTCCCAAAAGTGTCTGGGAGTACAGACATGAGCCACCGCACCTGGCTTCTTTTTTTTTGAGTGGGAGTCTCACTCTGTCTCCCAGGTTCATGGCCACCGCAGCCTCAACCTGCTGGGCTCAGGTAATCCTTCTGCTTCAGCCTTCCAAGTAGCTAGAACTAAAGGTACACGTCACCACGTCTGGCTAATTCTTTGATTTACTGAAGAGACAATGTCTCACCATGTTGCCCAGGCTGATCTTGAACCCCTGGGCTCAGGCAATCCTCTCACTTCCACCTCCCAAAGTGCTGGGATTACAGGCGTGAGCCACCACTGTGCCTCGCTGGTTTATCTCTTACTAAGACCAATGTCCTACACTGGGGCAGAGGCTAGAGAGAGGAATACCCCAGACAGCAGGGCCCGTTGTGTAGCCCTGGTTCCCAGCTTGACCCCCTTCGTTTATTCACTCACTCATCCTCCTGGGTGGCCCACAAAGGCCGGACAAATGGCGCAGGTAGTGGGTCACGCCAACCTGGCTTCAAATCCCGGCTCCATCCTGTACCTGCTCAGTGGCCCATGTAAGCCCCTCTCCCCACACCCTCAGGGGACAAGTCAGACGAAGACCTCCTGGGCACAGGACTTGGAAGACAAGTGACCAAGGAAGAGAGGATGGGGGTGGCCGGGAGGGCCTTCCAGACCCCAGCACACACCCCACTTCCTAAGCTGGGTGATACAGTACACAGACACTCACCTTTCCAGTCAGTAAATCCTCCAGACACCTTTTGTGAGTGGGGGTCTCACTCTGCATCACCTCCTGGGGCAAAGTGGCACAATCACAGTCACCACGGCCTCGACCTCCTGGGCTCAGGTGATCTTCCCACCTCAGCCTCCCAAGTAGCTGGAACTGAGGGCGCACACCACCATGTCTAGCTAATTTTTTGATTTATTGATCTGATTTTTGATTTCTTGATTTATCCCAAAGTGCTGGGAATACAGGCATGAGCCACCACACCCAGCTTACAGACACTTTCTAACACTCTCTTCCAAATGTATTTCACAATACAGTTGTTTCAAGAGAAAAAAGATTGAGCCACAGTGTCCCAGGTGCACAGGGACCAGCATATACCCTGATACCTGGGGTGGGGTCCCGTCCTTCTGAATAGGCATCAGAGGCCCCAGGCCCTTCAGAAGGATAATGCAAAGCTCCCAATGCAGAAGTCACAAAATAAGGCTTGGTCTCAACACCAAAGGCAGCAGCTGCAAGAGGGGTTTTAAGCAGTTGAGTGATAAGATCAGATGTGTGTTGCAGAATCATGACTCTGGCCTGTTAAAAGCTTTGCTCAAACATATTAAAGGAAAGAAAAAGAAAAAACAACAGGGCCACATGCAGTGGCTAATGCCTGTAATCCCAGCACTTTGGGAGGCTAAGGCAGGAGGATTGCTTGAGCCCAGGAGTTCAAGACCAGCCTGGGCAACATAATGGGACCTCATCTCTACAAAAAATTATCCAGTTGTGGTGGTGGACACCTGTAATTCCAGCGTCTTGGGAGGCTAAGGTGGAAGAATAACCTGAGCTGTGATCGTGCCACCGTACTCCAGCCTGGGTGACAGAGTGAGACCCTCAATTCAAAAAAAAAAAGTCGCCAATAAATGTTACAAATTATGCAGCCTCATCAACAGTCACAGAACCATAAAGCAGTAGATAAAATAACAAAAATCAAAAGACTTGGCAGCTGGGTTTGGTGGCTCAGCCTGTACTATAATCCCAGAACTTTGGGGAGCAGAGGCAAGTGGATTGCCTGAGTCTGCGGTTTCGAGACCAGCCAGGGCAACTTGGCGAGACCTCATCTCTATAATAAAAGAGAATCAGCTGGGTGTGGTAGCGTGTGCCTGTAGTTCTGGCTACTTGGAAGGTGGTGGCAGAAGGATCGCCGGAGCCCAGCAGGTCAACGCTGGGGTGGCCATGAATGTGCCACTGCACTGCAGCCTGGGCGACAGAGTGAGACTCCGACTCAAAAACAAACAAACAAAAAAAAGACTTGGGGTTGAGCACAGTGGCTTACACCTGCAATCCCAGAACTTTGGAAGGCTGACGTGGGGGGACTGCTCGAGCCCAGGAGTTTGAGACCAGTCTGGGCAACACTGAGAGACCTCAACTCTACAAAAAAATAAATTATATTAAAAATAAGCCAAGAGGGAACCCCCTTGGGTCCCCTCCCACTGTGGGAATGCTTTTCTGTCCTCTCAATAAATCCTGCTTTCTAAAAAGTAAATAAATAAGTAAGCCAGGCACAGGAAAATCATTTGAGCCAGGAGTTCAAGACTATAGTGAGCTATGATCACATCACTGCACTCCAGTTTAGGCAACACAGCAAGACTGTTTCAAAACAGAAAAACAGAGAGCATAACAGCAAGATCTGCCAGTCTTCTACCTGTCCATACCCAGGACTGAGATCTGCCACGTCTAGGGCTCTGCCCCATGGAAAACCTCTCAAGTAACTAAAGAGATCTGTGTGAGACAATCAGAGCAGTGGTGTCTGTGATGGTGGAAAATCAGATACAACCTAAATGCCCACACATCGGAAAACCAGATAAACCACACAAGGAAATACTATGAAATCAATAAAAATAACTCCCTGTACCAATGGGGAGAGACAGACAAGATATACTGTTATACCACAAAGCAAGGCTGCTGAAACGTAAGTAGGGCACAAAGGTTTGGAAATTAAATAACAATGTTCAGCCAGGCAGTGACTCACGCCTGTAACCCCAGCACTTGGGAGGGTGAGGTGGGAGGATCGCTTGAGCCCAGCAGGTAGAGGCTGCGTTGAGCTATGATGGTGTCACTACACTCCAGCCTATGTGGCAGAGCTAGACCTTGTCTCTAATAAATAAATAAACACATGCCAGTATCCCAGGGTTGGAAAGTCAATGGGACGGAGTAGGAGGAGACATGTCAGAGCATGGACAGCAGCTGTCGCTGGCAGGTGGAGTTTGGGGACCCTCTGTGGTTTGCGCCATGCAATTGCCCCCCCCACTACCTTCTCAGCCTTGGTCATCAGGCCCATCACCATCTGCCGGCCAACCTTCCCGAAGAAAAGCTGGTTACTCTTGTCTTCCAGAAGGCCCTAAGTAATGAGGAAGGTCAGTGAGCTGCGGCCGTGGAGGGCCGTGGAGGGGCAGGACAATGGGCTGGATAGGTTACTCGCCCGCCAGGGGGTCCTGGGGGAGCAGGCCCGGCAGAGACCTGGGAAGCCATGCACATGTCACATGGCCATGGCCATGGCCAGCCTGACTGCCCCCTGCCTCAGTTCCACCCCCAGGGGTCCCGGACCGTACCCACCTCGAAGGCCTGCCGCACGCAATGCAGCTTGGCCAGGAAGTCGTGGTCACTGTAGCAGCCCAGCAGGTCAGTCCTGAGGGGAGGACAGATGGTTACACCACCTGGTGTCTGCCCAGCGATGATCCTGGGGGCTCAGGCAATGCCTGGGTGGGGAGGCGGGAGGCTCTGGTTCCAGCCCAGCCCTGGCTCTGTCTCAGCCCGGAAGAGTAGCCCCTGGTTGGTGTCTGTCTCCCTTGAGGCCTCAGTCTCCCTCAGGCCAAAAGACAAGGCTGGCAGGTTGCTCTCTGAGGATGTGTTGGCCTCCCAGGCAGCAGGAGTAGGGGGCTGGGGACTCCTTGAGGTCAGGATCAGCCCAGACCTCCCTGGCAAAGGACCAAAATGGCCACACTGCTCCCAGATGGCAGACAGGGCAGACCAGCCAGGCAGGAGAACCTTCATCCAGATCCCCAGGGCTTCAGGCAATATGTACAACCACTTCTGATCAGAGAGTTTTAAAAAAAAAAAACAGCATTTATTGAGAGGACAGAAAAGATCCCACAGTAGGAGGGAACCCAAGCGGCTTGCCTGATCAGAAATCTTTTAAACACACACACTTAAATCTGCGAGCCATGGTCAGAAAGTCACGTTCTGCGCTTCATGCCACAGAGAAAAGTTCATTTAAAATGGCTAAGACCAGCTGGCCTTGGTGGCTCAGCCTGTAATCCCACGGCTTTGGAGGCTGAGGTGAGTGGATTGCCTGAGCCCGCGGGTTCGTGACCTGCCTGGGCAACTTAGTGAGTCCTTATCTCTACAATAAATCAAAAAATTAGTTGGGTGTGGTAGTGCACGCCTGTAGTTCCAGCTACTTGGATCGCTGGAGCCCAGCAGGTCAAGGCTGCGGTGGCTGGGAGCAGCCACTGCACTCCAGTCTGGGTGATAGAGTGAGACTCCAAAAAAAAAAAAAAAAAAAAGGCTAAGACCAGCTGGGTGTGGTGGCTCACACCTGTAATCCCAGCACTTTGAGAGGCTGAGGCAAGAGGATTGCCTGAACCCAAGGGTTTGAGACCAGCCTGGGCAACAGAATGAGACCTCATCTCTATAATAAAAAAATGAGCTGGGCATGGTGGCACACGCCTGTAGTACCAGCTACTTCGGAGTCTAAGGGAAAAAAGATGGCCTGAGCCCAGCAGGTCAAGGCTGCAGTAGCTGTGAGTGTGCCACTACAGCTTGGGTGACAGAGTAAAAAAAACTGACTTCAAAAATAAAAAAAAGATGGCTAAGACCCTTAAATATAACCATGGATGGGGAAATTGAAGCTGAGAAAAGTCAGGCAACTTGTTTAGGGCCACACACTACAAAGTGGCAGAAATGGGGAGTCCAGGTCTGTGCAACCCCCACCTGGGTTCCTGACCCCTGCCGTGAAGGGTCTGTGTCTGGACAGGGGGCTTAGGAATACCTACCGTGGGACTGTGACTGAGCCCATTCGAGAACTGAGAACTGACTACTGTCATGTTGCTAACTGTATCAATTTTTTTTTTAATTTTGGAGTCAGAGTCTCATTCTGTCACCCAGGCTAGAGTGCAGTGGCACGCTCCGGGCCAAGGCAGCCTTGACCTGTAGGCTCAAGTGACTTCCGCCCCGGCCTTCCAAGCAGTTGGAACTATAGACATGCACCACGACAGCCGGCTAGTTTTTTGATTTACTATAGAGACGAGGTCTTGCCAAGTTGCCCAGGCTGGTCTCGAACCCATGGGCTCAGGCAATTCTCTCACCTCGGCCTCCCAAAGTACTGGGATGACAGGCATGAGCCACTGCACCCGGTCAAGCATATGGACTTGTCATTAACGACACCAGGCCCATGAGCCTTGGTACTCAGGGCTCATATGGCCCCCAGGCAGCCTGAACTCGCCCCGGGTGGGGACTGGGGCCTCCCGCTGCCACCTGCTCCCTCCCCCTTCCACACCTGCTCACCTGAGCGTCCGGCAGGGCACCTTCCCCTCCTTCACCAGCTGCAGGGCCTCCTCATAGGCAGCCGCAGGTCTGGAGAGTGGGACTGGGCCATCTCCGACCTGCAGGGACTCAAAAAGCTGGGGGAGGGGGCAGGGGAGCCCGCGTAAGCAGCCCCCGTGGACGAGGGCATCTTCCCTTCCAGCCTCTCAGAGGAAGCACTGGCCCGAGGCAGTTGGCCTGAGCTAGAGTCCAGCCCTGGCACTCAGCAGCCCCATCACCACGGGCCCTTCCCAAAAGGCATCTCTTTGTTTTTTATTTTTTTCGAGTTGGAGTCTCACTCCGTCGCCCAGACTGGAGTGCAGTGGCCGCTCCCGGCCACTGCAGCCTCGACCTGCTGGGCTCCAGCGATCCTTCCGCCTCAGCCTTCCGAGTAGCCGGAATTACAGGCATGCACTACCACGCCTGGCTGATTTTTTGATTTATTGTAGAGATGAGGTCTCACTGCCCAGGCGGGTCTCGAACCCGCGGGTCAGGCAATCCACACCTCAGCCTCCCAAAGGTGCAGGATTACAGGCTGAGCCACCGAGCCCGGCTCCCAAAAGGCATCTCACTGATACACACCCAGGTCCTCCCAGCCCAGGGGAGACTCATGCCTGAGGCAGGTGCCCATGGCAGGAGACTAACACCAAGCTACGGACATGGCAGTCTATGGAGGAAGAGGTCAGCAGGGCCACTGGGGGCCCTCCATCTCGCCCACAAGACCTGTGACCCCAGTCTCAGGCCAGCCATCCACTTTGCCAAGTATCCAGGAGCGGCCCTTGGTAACAGCCAAGTTGTGCCCCCGTCGGAGGAAATGGAGTCACTTTCCCAGGACCCAGCGCCGCCCCAAGGGCCTGTACAGGAGCCCTGGCCTCCACCCCACCCGGCCTGGTCCCCACGCCTTGTCACCTCCGTGGCAGAGAAGAAGGAGTCCTCTGAGGTCAGGCTGTCCTCGTCGTCTGCCCGCAGGCGCAGCGAGCCCTCGGTCAGCGGTAGCATGAGTGTCCTCTCTGGGAAGAGCAGTGAGGGCAGGGCTGAGACCCCCTCGCGGCACCACGGGGATCCTGGGTGTGAGCCACCAGCAGGTGAGGCAGAGCGCCAGGCCCACAGCGTTGGGGTCGAGAACTTCGCTGTGAGGACGCTGGACTCGCGGTCTCGTGGGGATCGCGCCCTTCAATCTGCACGACATCCTCGGGGGCGGGCGGTGTGAGGTGTGGACACCAGGCTGGCCAGCGGCTCACCCACTGATCTGAGGTCTGGTGGCCCCTGAGCCCTACACAGGGAGGACCCCGTTGTGCTGTGTGGCCTCAGACAAGTCGCCTCTCTTCTCTGACCGGCCAAAACAGCCACTGACACCGAAGGGCTTGAGGGAGTCCACGGGCCACTCGTTGAGCATGCTCACCCCCACTCACTCAAGGGCTGAGAGGTCTGGGCCACCCAGGAAAGGTTGACCAAGGCAACAAGCCAAGCCCACGGACCTGTGGCAGGTCGCCCCAAAGGCCCCACCAGGCTTTTTTGCCATGCAGGGAGGCCAGAGGCAGCAAAGCCATGCTGGGGCGCATGGGGGAGGACAGGAACGTGTGGCCTTGGCCAACATGCTCTGGGTCCCAGGGTCTCCACTGGCAGAGCCAGGGAGCCCGAGACTCAGGAGTCTAAGGCTGTCCCCCACAGAGCTGAGGGTGCAATTCCTCACGGGGGTCCGGCCTAGCAGGCCTGAAGAGGAAATGGGCCGTTTGGTTGAACGGCTTGATTCCCTCTCAGAGATGTCGCCTCACGTCCCCTCCATCCCTGGCCCCTGGCCTGCTCGAGCCACCCACTGCATGAGTCATCCTGTCCACCCACTCAGTCTGAGCCAGCAGGAAGAGCTCAAACCACAGGCCGGGAAGAGCTGTAGGGAGGTGTTGACACACAAGCCCAAGGCCTGCTCCCTTGATGGGGCATGGAGCACCAGCCCAGACTCCTAGAGCCTCATCCCAGCTCTGCTCCAGTCTGCCACAGGAGGGGATGTCTGCTTCTCCATCTGTGCATTGAGGCCTGGGATCGGGTGAGGCTGGAGGGCCCAGGGATTCTGTGTGTCTGATGCGCCCAGGGCCCATGCCACGGGCTCCTGCCTCCGTTCCTGCCAACCCCGCCCAGGTGGGCCGGCTCACCGAGGTCCAGCAGCATGCTGTCTGCGGGGAAGGTGGAGCCGAACTCCTCTTGCAGGTGGTAGGCACGGTGCAGCAGGGACTCCAGCTTCTCCGCAAACTCCCTGCGCTGCGACTCCGGCTGCCAGGGACATGGCGACCATCACAACCCAGGCCCTCCCCACCGACGTGGGGCCCAAGACCCCAGGGAAAGAGGAAGGCTCTGGGGTCCAGCAGCCAAGCCCACCCACCAGAGGAGCCACCAATCCCATGTGGGGACTGAGCACTTGAACCTGGCCAGGCCTAAGAGGGGCGTGTCATGGGTGTAAACACACACCGGACTTGGAACACACAGTACCAAAAAATACAGACTCTCAGCTGGGCTCGGTGGCTCAGCCTGTAATCCCGCGCCTTTGGGAGGCTGAGGTGAGTGGACTGCCTGAGCCCGCGGGTTCAAGACCCGCCTGGGCAACTTGGCGAGACCTCATCTCTACAATAAATTAAAAAAAAAACTAGCTGGGTGTGGTAGCGCGCGCCTGTAGTTCCAGCTACTTGGAAGGCTGAGGCGGAAGGATTGCCGGAGCCCAGCAGGTGGAGGCTGCGGTGGCCGGGAGGGGCCACTGCACTCCAGTCTGGGTGACAGAGTGAGACCCTAACTCAAAAAAAAAAAAAAAAAAAAAAATACAGACTCTCAATGTTCTCTCAGGAAGAAAGCATTGAATCTTAAAAAGTAAAAATAAGGGCGAGTGGCTCACACCTGTGTAACCTCGGCACTCTGAGAGGCAGAGGTGAGACAACTGCCTGAGCCCAGGCATTCGAGATTAGCTGGGCGTGGTGGCACACCTATAGTTCCAGTTACTTGGAAGGCTGAGGCAGAAGGATCGCCTGAGCCCAACAGGTAGAAGCTGCAGTGGCCATGTGCGTGCTACGACACTCCAGTATGGGCAACAGAGATTCCGACAAAAAAATAAGGAAAACCTCAATAATCTTTTCTGTTGACTACAGATTGAAATGATCATGTTATACGACCAGATTATATAAGGTATAATTGACCCTTGAAAATTATGGGGTTAGGGTATTAACTCCCCCCACACATACAGTTGAGAATCCACAAATAACTTTTGACTCTTCAAAACTTAACTACTAATAGCCTATTGTTGACCAGAAGCCTTCCAGATAACATAAAGCCAATTAACACATATTTTGCAATTTATAGGTACTATGTACTATATTCTTACAATAAAGTAAACTAGAGAAAAGAAGATATTATTAAGAAAACCATAAGGCTAGGTAGGCGCAGTGGGTTCAAGCCTCTACTCCCAGCACTCTGGGAGGCTGAGACGAGAGGACTGCCTGAACTCAGGGGTTTGAGACCAGTGTGGGCAACTTGGTGAGACTTCGTCTCTACAATAAATCAAAAAACAAGCGGGACGTGGTAGTGCACACCTGTCGTTCCAGCTACTTGGAAGGTTGAGGTGGAAGGATCACCTGAGCCCAGCAGGTCAAGGCTGTGGTAGCCATGAGTGTGCCACTACACTCCAGCCTGGGCAACAGAGTGAGACTGACAAAAGAAAAAACAAAGAAAAAAAAAGAAAATCATAAGTGGCCAGGTGCCATGGCTCAAGCGTGTAATCCCAGCACTTTGGGAGGCTGAGGTGAGAGGACTGCCTGAGTCCAAGGGTTTAAGATCAGCCTGAGTAGCCGGGCTCATGGCTCAGTCTGTAATCCTGCGCTTTGGGAGGCTGAGGTAAGTGGATTGCCTGAGCCTGCGGGTTTGAGACCCGCCTGGGCAACTTGGCAAGACCTCATCTCTACAATAAATCAAAAATGAGCCGGGCATGGTAGCGCGCTCCTGTAGTTCCGGCTACTCGGAAGGCTGAGGTGGAAGGATCGCCGGAGCCCAGAAGGTCGAGGTTGCGGTGGCCAGGAGCGGCCACTGCACTCCAGTCTGGGTGACAGAGTGAGACTCCAACTAAAAAAAAAAAAAAGAAGGCCGGGTTCAGTAGCTCAGCCTATAATCCCTGCGCTTTGGGAGGCTGAGGTGAGTGGATTACCTAAGCCTGCGGGTTTGAGACCTATCTCTACAATAAATCAAAAATTAGCCAGGCGTGATAGCGCACACCTGTAATTCCGGCTACCTGGAAGGCTGAGGCAGGTCAAGACTGCGGTGGCAGGAGTGTGCCACTACTGCACTCCAGTCTGGGCGACAGAGTGAGACTCCAACTCAAAAAAAAACAAACAAGCAAAAAAAAAAGAATATATAAATGGCACATTGAGTAGGCTGAGGAGGAGGAAAAGGAGGGGCTGGTCTCGCTGGCTGGGGGGCGACAGAGGCTGAAGAGTGGAAAGGGAGGCAGGAGAGGCAGGCACGCTGGGTGTAATGCTACAGAAATACACAGCAGTCTCCGACTTTTGTTTCATCTTTCTTCCACTGTGATCTGGTCCATGTCATAGACGCTAGAAGAGTCTCGAGCCACAGTAATCCTCTAGCCAGAGTGTCAAGCACTAACCTGTCTCCCAGTGCTGCCTTTTCCACCTCTTCCTCCCCATCATCTGGCACCGGTTTACTCGCACTTATCTCCCCCTCTCCACCAAGTCATCTTGGATTGCTCTGGAAATCTTATCTTGAAACCCTTCATACCACCTTTTTTTTTGAGTTGGGGTCTCACTGTCGCCCAGGCTGGAGTGCAGTGGCGTGATCCCAGCTCAGTAAAGCCTTGACCTTCTGGACTCAAACAATCCTCCTGGGTCAGCCTCCTAAGTAGTTTGGGCTTCAGGTGTGTACCACCACACATGGCTTTTAAAAAAAATTTTTTTGTAGGGATGAGATCTTGCTATGTTGCCAAGGCTGGTCTCAAACTCCTGGCCTCAAGTGATCCTCCCATCTTGGTCTCTTTCTTTGTTGTTGTTGTTTTGGTTTTTTTTTTAGTTGAAGTCTCACTCTGTCACCCAGACTGGAGTGCAGTGGCCACTCCCGGCCACCGCAGCCTCGACCTGCTGGGCTCCGGCGATCCTTCTGCCTCAGCCTTTCAAGTAGCTGGAACTACAGGTGCCTGCTACCACGCCCAGCTAATTTTTTGATTTATTATAGAGATGAGGCCTCGCCAAATTGCCCAGGCGGGTCTCGAATCCGCAGGCTCAGGCAATCCACTCACCTTGGCCTCCCAAAGCGCTGGGATTACAGGCTAAACCACTGAGCCCGGCCCCATCTTGGTCTCTTAAAGCAGGGGTCCCCAAACCCCAGGCCATGACCTAGCAGTCTGAGGCCTGTTAGGAACTGGGCCGTACAGCAGGTGAGCGGCGGGCAAGCATCGAAGCCACATCTGTATTTACAGCTGCCCCTGTTGCTCGCATGACCGCCTGAGCTCCACCTCCCATCAGATCAGTGGCGGCATTCGATTCTCATAGGAGCCAGAACCCTACTGTGAACTGTGCACGCAAGGGATCAAGGTTGCGTGCTCCTTATAAGAATCTACTGTCTCGTGGTATGAGGCAGAGCTGAGACAGCCATGCTAGTGCTGGGGAGCGGTTGCAAATACAGACTAACAATAGCAGTGAGGTGAGACTGCAAAACCCTGCCCTCCCTTCAGTCTGTGGAAAAATTGTCTTCCACAGAATTGGTCCCTGATACTAGAAAGGTTGGGGACTGCCGCCTTAAAGTGCTGAGATTACATGCATGAACTACTGCACCTGGCCCACCCCAACTTTTTTTTGCCATATACATAATCTCGTCTTGATTTCCTTGATTGGCGCTGTGGTAAATCCTGTGAAGACATGCACAACACCTGGACATAGTTTCTTCCAGCAGTAACGAATTGTTTTGGGCTTGATGGCTTTCAAGGCTTTTTCTTTAACTACGGTGGTATTTCCAGTGATGGGATCCGTCCAGACTTTCATGATGTTGTTAGGGCGTTCTTCCATAGCACTGACAATCCTCTCCATAGGGTACCAAGTGTTATGAGACTTAAAGGTCCTTATGACACCCTGATCTAGAGGCTGAATTAGAGACATCATGTTTAGGGGCAAGTAGAGCACTTTGACAGCTTGCTCCAACCTGGTAAATTCACAGGGTTGTGATCAGCCAGGAGCGTTGCTCAATATCAAAAGAACTTGGTGGCTCAGCCTGTAATCCCAGCGCTTTGGGAGGCCAAGGTGAGTGGATTACCTGAGTCTGCAGGTTCAAGATCTGCCTGGGCAACTTGGTGAGACCTCATCTCTACAATAAATCAAAAATTAGCTGGGCATGGTAGTGCGCGTTGTAGTTCTGGCTACTTGTAAGGCTGAGGTGGAAGGATTGCTGGAGCCCAGCAGGTCGAGGCTGTGGTGGCCGGGAACGTGCCACTGCACTCCAGTCTGGGTGACAGAGTGACATTCCAACTCAAAAAAAAAAAAAAAGAAATTTAAAGGCAGTCCTACTGCCCACGGTGGCTTCTGTCCATAATTCTGGCTATTTGGGAGATGATAGATTGTTTGAGCCCTGGAGTTCAAGAGGCCAGTCTGGGCAACAAAGCCAGACCTCTTTTCTTTCTTTTTTTTTTTTTTTAAAAAAAACCCAAGATTTATTGAGAGGACAGAAAAGTTCCTACAGTGGGAGGGGACCTGAAAGGGTTGCCCCAGATCTCTTTTTTTTTTTTTTTGAGTTGGAGTCTCACTCTGTTGCCCAGACTGGAGTGCAGTGACCGCTCCCGGCCACCGCAGCCTCGACCTGCTGGGCTCCGGCGATCCTTCCGCCTCAGCCTTCCAAGTAGCCAGAATTATAGGCATGCGCTACCACACCCGGCTGATTTTTTGATTTATTGTAGAGATGAGGTCTCGCCTGCCCAGGCAGGTCTCGAACCCGCGGGCTCAGGCAATCCACTCACCTCAGCCTCCCAAAGGTGTGGGATTACAGGCTGAGCCACCGAGCCCAGCTCCAGATCTCTTTTCTAAAGTAAATAAATAGGGGCCAGGTGCAGTGGCTCACACATATAATCCCAGCACTTTGGAAGGCTGAGGCAACAGGATTGCTTGAGTACAGAGGCTCGAGACCAGTCTAGGCAACATAGCAAGATCTCACCTCTACACAAAAAATCCAAAAAAATTATCTGGGTGTGGTGGTGAGTGCCTGTAGTACTGGTTACTTGGGAGGGTGAGGCAGGAGGATCATCTGAGCTCAGGAGGTTGAGGCTGCAGTGAGCCATAATTGTGCCACTGTACTCCAGTCTGGGCAATAGAGACCCTGACTCAAAAGTAAATAAATAAGTAAAACAAATACATACATAAATGAATGGCAGTCCCTCACTGGTAAGGTACTTCTTGACTTCAGGGACAAAGTATCAGTAGAACCAATCCAGAAAAAAGGCTCTCACTGTCTCTGCCTTCTTGTCCAACCAAAAAACTGGCAGCTGGTGTTTGTCTTTTCCTTTCAAGCTCAGGGGTTAGCAGCTTTATAGACAAGAACAGTCCTGATCATAATCCCAACTGTGTTTGTACAAAACAGTAGTTAGCTTATCCCTTCCTGACTTAACTCCTGGTGTTCACTTTTCTTCCTTACTAATAAATGTCCTTTCTAGCATTTCTTTTCTTTTTCCAGAATAGGGCACTTTCATCTGCATTAAAAGGTCAGGAAACTTTTCTGCTGCCTCTTGATTGCTAGAAGCTGCTTCTTGTTATTGTGACTTTTTTTTTTTTTTGAGTCAGGGTCTCACTCTATCACCCAGGCTGGAGTACAATGGCACACTCACAGCCACTGCAGCCTCAATCCTTCCACTTCAGCCATCTAAGTGACTGAAACAACAGGCACGCACTACCACACCTGGCTAATTTTTCTGGTATGCTGTAAACACGAGGTCTTACCATGTTGCCCAGTTTGGCCTCAAACTCCTGGGTTCAGGCAATCCTCTCACCTCCACCTCCCAAAGTGCTGGGATTTCAGACCTGAGGCACTGTGCTTGGTGACTTTTTTTTTTTTGGGTTGAGGTCTCACTCTGTCACCCAGGCTGGAGTACAGTGGCACAATCAGGGCTCACCACAAGCCTCCAGCTCCTGGGCTTAAGCAATGTTCCCATTTCAGGCTTCCGAATAGCTGGAACTACAGGTGTGTGCCACCACGGTCGGTTAATTTTTAAATTTTTTTTTGTAAAGAGGGGGTCTCACTATGTTGCCCAGGGCTGGTCTTGAACTCCTAGGCTTAAGGGATCCTCCCATCTGGACCTTCCAAAGTGCTGGGATTATGGGCCTGAGTCACCGTACTCAGCCTGCATTTTTGCAAACCTCCAGAAAAGTTTTCAAAACATTTAATGGAAAAAAAAATTCCATGTGTAAGTGGATCCATGCAGCTCAAATTCATGTTGTTCAAGGGCCAACTACATATTAAAATTAATTCTGAGCCGGGCTCGGTGGCTCAGCCTGTAATCCCGCCCCTTTGGGAGGCTGAGGTGAGCGGATTGCCTGAGCCCGCGGGTTCGAGACCCGCCTGGGCAGCGAGACCTCATCTCTACAATAAATCAAAAAATCAGCCGGGCATGGTAGCGCATGCCTGTAATTCCGGCTACTCGGAAGGCTGCGGCGGAAGGATCGCCGGAGTCCAGCAGGTCGAGGCTGCGGTGGCCGGAAGCGGCCACTGCACTCCAGTCTGGGCAACAGAGTGAGACTCCAACTCAAAAAAAAAAAAAAAATTAATTCTGCCCATCTCTTTTTTATTTTTTTGCCTGCTTGCTTCTTTTTAAGATAGGGTCTCACTTTGTTGCCCAGGCTGGAGTTCAGTGGCACGATCATGGCTCATTGGAGCCTCAAACTTCTAAGCTCAAGTGAACCTCCTGCCTCAGCCTTCTGAGTAGCTGGGACTACAGGTGTGTGCCACCACACCTGGCTCATTTTTGTTGTTGTGACTGTTGAGACAGGGTGTCACTATGTTGCCCAGGCTGGGCTCAAACTCCTGGCCTCAAGCATTCCTCTCACCTTGGCCTCCCAAAGTGCAGATTACAGCCATAAGCCACCACACTCCGCCTCTTTTCATTTACATGCACCATGTGGCTTTCCAATGAACAGCATTGCTCTAGAGCCATGCACACTTGGGTTCAGATCTTGGCACCATCAGCTCCAAACTCTATGGTCTCAGGCAGACGATGTCTCCATTCTCAGCCTCAGTTTTTCGCTGTCAACAGAGATAAGACCACCTGCTTCCTAGGGTCTCAGGAAAACTTAAAAAAGAAAGTGTGAGCTGGGTTCGGTGGCTCAGCCTGTAATCCCGTGCCTTGGGAGGCTGAGGTGAATAGATTGCCTGAGCCCACGTGTTCGAGACCCATCTGGGCAACTTGGCGAGACCTCACCTCTACAATAAATCAAAAAATTAACCGGGCATGATAGCGCGCGCCTGTAGTTCCAGCTACTTGGAAGGCTGAGGCGGAAGGATCGCTGGAGCCCAGCAGGTCGAGGCTGCAGTGGCCGGGAGCAGCCACTACACTCCAGTCTGGGTGACAGAGTGAGACTCCAACTCAACACCAACAACAGAAAAAGAAAGTGTGCAAAGCACCTACCAGGAGACTGGCCCACAGTGGCCATCGATTAGGCACTACCTCATATGAATTACTGTAATTATGGCTGGGCATGGAGGCTATAATCCCAGCACTTTGGGAGGCCAAGGTGAGAAGATTGCCTGAGCCCAAGGGTTCGAGGCTAGTCTGGGCAACTTGGTGAGACTTCGTCTCTACAATAAATCAAAAAATAAGCTGGGCGTGGTAGCATGTGCCTGTTGTTCCAGCTACTTGGAAGGCTAAGGTGGAAGGATCGCCGGAGCCCATAAGGTCGAGGCTGTGGAGGCCGGGAGTGTGCCACTGCACTTCAGCCTGGGCAACAGAGTGAGACTTCGACTCCCCCTCCAAAAAAAGACTTACTGTGATAATTATAACTACAGTAAGGGAGCAGTTTGGAGCTCAGAGAGTTGGCTTGGAATCCAGGTGCCAGTTAGCTGCACGGGCTGGGGAAGCCAAGGACCGGGAAGCCAAGGACAGGGCGGCGAGCTCTCTCCTGCAGAATGGTGGTAACGATGGCACCACCTCCTGAGTGCCAGGGACAGGGAACACTGGCTACTTGAATTCCTTAAGTTTCCTCTGTGAAATGGGTTCATAGTAATCGCTGTGAACCCTGGTGCCAGGGACAGGGAACAGCTGTCACTGTATAGCTGGGATGCAAGGTGAGGGCTCCAGCACTGTGACACTTGGTGTCAAGGCCGGGCAGTGAAGAGACAGCTGTCTGGGGAGGATGTAGTGGCAGGAGAGCACTGGAAGCAGCTGGTGGGTGGCGGGGTGTGAAGGTTGTCCCAGGCTTGCCCTCCAATGAGGGTGCAGGTCCCTTGGACCCAGTGAGTTCATTACAGCCCTCAGGGCTCCAGGATGGGGTGTGGAAGAAGGGACCCAGCTCCTCCCACTCCGGGATCTTCTGGGCAAGGGCTGAGGGCGAGTTATGGGAGGTTGCTAGGACTGCACCTACACGTAATTAGACTCTGGGGAGGAGACAAGGGCCAATTCATGCCCGAGGCCGCTGGGGAGAAGCAGCAAGAGAGTTCAGAGGGGGACGGGCATGAGGGAGATGGCAGCCACTCATGGAGTGGGTCCTGGAGCAAGGACCTCAGCCTCGGTCTCACAGCATCACTCTGTGCCAGTGACTACTGTGAACCCATTTCACAGAGGAAGCTTAAGGAGCTTAAGCGGCCAGGGTTGCCAGCAAGAGCCTGACACAGAACTTGACTCCAGGTCCACGAACCACTGTGCTTGGCTCCAAGCAGGCCAGGCCCCACTCTGTGTGGACGGCAGAGCCTCGCAGCTCTGGTAGAACCCTGCAGTCCTATGAGGTGACCTGGAAATGGGCAAGGGTTTGCAACATGAAATCAGATGCCACTCAGCAAAAGGAAAAAACCAGACACGCTCAACCTCAAAACACTTGTGCTTCAAAGGGTACTGTCAATAAAGTGAGAAGACAACCCACAGAATAAGAAAAAATGTCCACAAACCATGTATCTGATTAAGGGACTTGAATCAGAACCTTGCAACTCAGTAGTACAAGACAAATAACCAAATTGAAACATGAGACTGGCATGGTGGCTCACTTTGGGAGGCTGAAGCAGGAGGATTGCTTGAGCCCAGGAGTTCGAGACCAGCCTGGGCAACACAGTAAGACCCCATCTCTACAAAAAACTGAAAAAAATTTGCTGGGTATAGTGGGGTGTACCTATAGTTCCAGCTACTTGGGCATGGTTGTGCACACCTATAGCTCCAGCTACACGGGAGGCTGAGGCAGAAGGATGGCTTGAGCCATGAGTTCAAGGCTATAGTGAGCTGCGATTGTACCATGGCACTCCATGACATAGAGAGACCCTGTCTCTAAAAAAAAAAAAAAAACAGGTTAGGTATGGTGGTTCATGACTATAATCCTAGCACTTTGGGAGGTCAAGGTGAGAGGACTGCCTGAGCCCACGGGTTCAAGACCAGTCTGGACAACTTGGCAAGATCTCATCTCCACAATAAACCAAAAAAATTAGCCAGGTCTGGTGGCGTGCACCTGTAGTTCCAGTTACTTGGAAGGCTGGGGTAGAAGGATCGCTTGAGCCCAGCAAGTTGAGGCTGTGGTGGCTGTAAGCATGCCACTGCACTCCAGCCTGGGCGACAAAGTGAGACTTCCACTCAAAAAACAAACAAAAAAACAACAAAAAACGAGACTGCCTGAACAATCCAAAGTGGCTGCACCTGGGTGAAAGGTTATAGGCATCGATGACAGTGACGGCAGAGATCATTCACTGAGCACCGACCAAGGGCCAGGCCTGACCGCCAGCCCTGGTGTCCCCTGAGAACACGAATGCCGGGAGCACGAGGGCCTGTGCCCTACACCACACAACCCTCAGCTGCCTGATGGGAGCCCGGGCTCCTTGCCCCCACCTTTGATTCCTGTAGCTGTCACTATTTTACAAGGAATACGTAATTGCTTTCACATTACGGAATAGAAGTTCTGCCATTTTCAGAGGCAGTTTCAGCAATAAATTCAATTTGGAAAAAAGAGCTGCCTCCCCAGTGCCCCTTCCCTGACTCCTGACCCACTCCTGCAGGTGCCTCCCCTCCACCACAGACAGGTCCTGGCACGGCTGCAGCCGCAGGCACGGAGGCTCATGGCATGTGGGGCTCTCCACCCCCCTTCAGGGTTGTCTCTGACCTTCACACCCCCAGAGCCATGGCAGTCATGACAAGTCTGGGGTGGGGTCACCCTCCCCTGGTTCTGCAAAGTTTCCCAGGCCACTGCTGGCGGCTCCTGATCAATGGAGAGGCAGGGGAAGAGTGGAGGCGGGTGGGTGGGGGAGTGGCCAGAGGAATACTCTTCTCCCCCGCCACCTCAGACTGCATCTCCCATGCCCACCAAAGGCGGCCACATGCCAGCCCCTGCTGTGGGCCTGGCTCCCACAGGATGGCCCTGGCCTGAGCTCTGGGTTCACCATCTTCTCCGCAGGGCCCTCCGCTCCCCTGCCTGCACAACCAACTCCCTGGATTTAATTCCCTGTGCTGCTATTTATGTTTATACATACATATCTGTATAGACGTATACATAGATTATATACATACATACATACATATATATATATATATTTTTTTTTTTTCTTTTTTGAGTTGGAGTCTCACTCTGTCGCCCAGACTGGAGTGCAGTGGCCGCTCCCGGCCACCGCAGCCTCGACCTGCTGGGCTCCGGCGATCCTTCCGCCTCAGCCTTCCAAGTAGCCGGAATTACAAGCATGCGCTACCACACCCAGCTGATTTTTTGATTTATTGTAGAGATGAGGTCTCGCCTGCCCAGGCAGGTCTCGAACCGCGGGCTCAGGCAATCCACTCACCTCAGCCTCCCAAAGGGGCGGGATTACAGGCTGAGCCACCGAGCCCGGCTTATTTTTTTTTTTTTCTTTAAAGAGCTAGAATTGTGCTGTATTGCTCAGGCTGGAATGCAGTGGCATGGTCACAGCTCATCAGCACCTCAATCACCTGGGCTCAAACAATCCTTCCACCATAGCCTCCTGAAGAGTTGGGACTCCAGGTGCATACCACCACACCTAGCTAATTTTTAGCTTTTTAAAATAAAGACAGTATCTCCCTATTTTGCCCAGGCTGGTCTTGAACTCCTAGGCTCAAGCAATCTGCCTACCTCAGTCTCCCAAAGTGCTCGGATTACAGGCATGAGCCACCGTGTCCAGCATTCATACACAACATACACACACACACACACACACACACACACACACACACACACACACACACACACACACTTGTGTGTGTGTATAAATACATGCATGTATGTATACATAGAGATGAGGTCTTGCTGCATTGCCCAGACTAGAGTTCAGGGGCTATTCACAGGCATAAACCCACTCCTAATTAGCATGGGAGTTTGGCCTGCTCTGTTTCTAACCTGGACCAGTTAACCCCTCTTTAGGCAACCTGGTGGGTCCCCAATACTAGGAGGTCATCATATTGATGACAAAGTTAACATGGACACCTGACTAGCATAGGGCACAACCCAGAACTCCTGGCCCCAAGCAATTCTGCCACCTCGGCCTCCCAAAGTACTGGGATTACAGGCCCAATCCCTCAATTTTTAATACCTGAAGTTGCTCCCATTTCCTAGCTGGCTCCCGGCTAATTCTCTAGATATTTTCAAGCTGCTCCCCTGACCCCACGCCAACAGAGATCAGGAGCTTGGGGAGTTTGGGCTTGTTTTTTGTTTTCAATATAGAAAAGGACAAAGAATGAAACAAAAACAGTCCACAACATCACCACCTACATAAGTACTGCCCACAAGCATATGCTCAAAATTATAAAAACCAAATAGAAAAGAAAGGTACTAAAAAGTAGAGAAAATAAAACAAACCCTTTTTCCTTTTTTTTTTTTTAAGTTGGAGTCTCACTCTGTCGCCCAGGCTGGAGAGCAGTGGCACGCTCAACCTGCTGGGCTCAGGTGATCCTTCCACCTCAGCCTTCCAAGAAGCTGGAACTACAGGCATGCTACAACGCCTAGTTAATTTTTTATTGTAGAGACAAGGACTTGCCAAGTTGCCCAGGCTGGTCTCGAACCACTGAGCTCAGGCAATCCTCTCGCCTAGGTCTCCCAAATTGCTGGGATTGCAGGCTTGAGCCACCACGCCTGGCCAACAAACCCTTTTCCACTCTTCCTACCAGTCCTTCTCCCTATAAATAACTGCTAACAATTTCCTGTATGCCCATTCAGAGAAAAATAAATGTGCATATACATCCCTGCACTTTCTATTTAGTGTACACATAACATCATTTTAAAATTTACACACACAGGAAGGAATTGGAGACCATTCATTCTAAGTAAACTAACACAGGAACAAAAAAATCAAACATTGCATGTTCTCACTTGTAAGTGAAAGCTAGGTCAGGCATGGTGACTCATGCCTGCCATCCCAGCACCTTGGAAGGCCGAAGTGGGAGGATCCTTTGAGCCCAGGAGTTCAAGACCAGCCTGGGCAACATAGCAAAAACAAACAAACAAACAAATAAATAAGAAATAAGTGGGAGCTAAACTGAGGATCTACAAAAGTAGAAAGAATGGCATAATGGGCTGGCTCAGTGGCTCAGCCTGTAATCCCAGCACTTTGGGAGCCCAAGGCGAGCAGATTGCCTGAGCCTGCGGGTTCGAGACCAGCCGGGGCAACTTGGTGAGATCTCGTCTCTACAATAAATCAAAAATTAGCTGGGTGGTAGCATGCGCCTGTAGTTCCGGCTACTTGGAAGGCTGAGGTGAAAGGATCACCGGAGCCCAGCAGGTCGATTCTGGGGTGGCCGTGAGTGTGCCACTGCACTCCAGACTGGGTGACAGAGTGAGACTCCGACTCAAAAAAAAAAAAACAGACTGGTAAAACAGACACTGGAGACTCAGAAGCAGGAGAAGGCAAGGGAAAAGAAAGGAAAAATCACCTATCAGGGACAGTGTGCACAGGTGGGGATGGGGGGGACACATGAAGTCCAGACTTCTCTGCCATTATACGATGCATCCATGTGACCAAAAACTATTTGTACCCCCTAAAGCTACTGGAATAATAAAGTTGACATCCATGGGACAGCACCACACTATTCTCCAACCTGTTTGTGTTGCACAGGGATGAAGCTTGGAGGTCACAGCCCATTGACCCACAGCTTCCCCCACCCATTTGAATGGCTACTGAGTATTCCAGACTCCCACCAACGGGCAATCAGTTTCCAGTTTTTTACATTTTTAAACTATTACAAAACAATGCTTCAATGAACATCCAT
Organism: Cephalopachus bancanus; assembly: GCA_027257055.1. NCBI lineage: Eukaryota > Metazoa > Chordata > Mammalia > Primates > Tarsiidae > Cephalopachus > Cephalopachus bancanus. Next base: position 441,682 of record JAPVLO010000841.1, read on the forward strand.
CGTAGGACAAATGTTTGGTGTGCCCTTTACAAAAAGGTTTAACTGCACCCTTTTAACCTTATTTTTCTTTCCTGATATTGAAATAATAAATGTTCTGGCCAGGTGTAGTGGCTCATGCTTATAATCCCAGCACTTTGGGAGGCCGAGGTGGGAGGACTGCTTTAGTCCAGGAGTTGTAGACCAGCCTGGGCAACACAGCAAGAACCCATCTTTACAAAAAATAAGAACTTAGCCAGCCAGGTGTGGTGATGCATGCCTATGGACCTAGCTAGTTGGGAGGGAAAGGAGGGAGGATTGCTTGAGCACAGGAGTGTGAGGCTGCAGTGAGCCATGACTGTGCCACTGCACTCCTGTCTGGATAACAAAGTGAGACTCTGATTCAAAAAATAAAAAATAAGAAAACAGGCCGGGCTCGGTGGCTCAGCCTATAATCCCACGCCTTTGGGAGGCTGAGGTGAGTGGACTGCCTGAGCCCGCGGGTTCGAGACCCACCTGGGCAACTTGGTGAGACCTCATCTCTACAATAAATAAAAAATCAACTGGGCGTGGTAGTGCACGCCTGTAGTTCCAGCTACTTGGAAGGCTGAGGCGAAGGATTGACGGAGCCCAGCAGGTCGAGGCTGTGGTGGCTGGGAGCGGCCACCGCACTCCAGTCTGGGCAACAGAATGAGACTCCAACTCAAAAAAGAAAAAAGAAAAAAATTAATAAATATGCCCTGTAAAAAAAACTTGGACGACATCAAAAAAATAAGTATAAGGAAAAGAAAAAACAGAGACCCTGTAATCTTGTCAACTGTGAACAGAGGCCTCATTCCGTCCAGGCTTTCAGGAGACCAGGGGTGTGACCATCATGGCTTAGTCTCCTAAGTAATGACAGTGTTCCAGGTACTGTCTAAGCACATGACACATACTGTTTTGGTTTTTTTTTTTTTGAGTCGGGGTCTCACTTTGTCACTCAGGCTGAAGTGCAGTGACATGCTTATGGCCACCGCAGCCTTGACCTGCTGGGCTCAGCCTGTAGCTGATACTACAGGTGCACACCACCATGCCCAGCTAATTTATTCATTTATTATAGAGACATGGTCTTGCCACATTGCCCAGAATGGCAAACTGTTTTATTTCAACTAAATAATCCCACAGAGATGGAAAAACAGTCTCAGAGGCCAAGCAGCTTGCTGGAGACAGCGGGGCCAACGCCCTGCCCCTCCAGGCCCAGCTGCCCCCTCTTCCACGCCCCCAAGCTTCTCCCATGGCTGAGGCTGGCGGCAGGACACAGGGGAAGACCACCTACCTCCGACACAGGCTCCGAGGCAGTCTCTGGATGCCGCAGGCTGTCCCCAGGCGTAGGGGTGCTGCCGCTGTCCCCCCGCTGGCCCACGCTCAGGGCCTGCTCCCACTTCTGCAGAGCCTCCTCGAACAGCTCCATGCCTAGCACAGGCGGGACAGAGGAAGTGCTGGACCCACAGCCACTCTCACTGCACTGTGACCGGGCTCAGGACAGGCCCCGAAGGACAGGAACCAGCAGGGCTGGGTGGCCACAGCTGGATCACTTTTTTAGGCCTTTGTTCAGATTCGATTTGTGCCTAGACCCTGTGCCCCATTGAGAAGTGGCTGGAAACAACTGAATGGGGGGGCCTGGGGCAGGGGTGGGGTAAAGCAGTCCCTGGAGAAGTGACTCAGCCAGGTCAGGCTCCGGGTGGCCTTCCCTGCCACCCACCCTGCCCAGGCTGTGCTCACTGCCCACACCTTGCATGTACAGGCTCTCGGCATTGCCGTCGCTGATGGTCAGAGACTCCTCCATGGCTCTGGCATCCCAGGGTCCTGAACCCACGGCCGTGGGGCTGGATGAGTTCACCGCTGCCATCTGGGTGCCAGGACAAAGAGTGAGGCCTGCCCAGGCCCTCTGCAGGGCCCCTCAGGGCCTCCTACGCCACATACTCTCTCCAAACACCATCCTCAATTACCCTCAGGATGGCCTGGGCGTGCCAACTCGAAGCGCCTCCAGGAATGTCAAAGCAGGGAGACACACCGAGGCCAGGGCCCAGCCAAGGAAGCGGCATCCTCCTATGGTTCCCACCGTGAGCCCTGCTCCTGCCTGTGTTTACCCGTTCCCTACTCTGGGGATCCTCCCCATTTGGACAAGGAAGACAGAGAGTGCCACACTGTACCAGGGCCCTGACTCTCACCTACCACCCCGCTGGGCTGCGGCCCCTCCAGCACCAGGTCCCCCTGCTTGTGTCCTCGGGCAGTGCCCTGCTCAGGGCTGGGCCTCTGCTTGCTGATGGAATTAATAACCTCATGAACGAACGAACCAAAGCTGCCCCCAGAAGACAGCCTTCTCTGTGTCTTATGCCCTTGCATCCCTGGTGCCTGGCAGTCCCTGGCACCACGCAGGTGCCCGCTCAGGGTCTGATGAGTGAGTGAACAACTGTCCCTCACAGGCCTGCGTCCCTGAGAGGCCACCAACTGCTCCCCCCGTACCTGCCTACCTTGCTCCCACCTATGCCCAGCACAGTGAGTGATCGGTGACAGTCGCTGACAGCCTGCATGTGTGGATAAGCGCACCAGAATGAATGAACGAATGAATGAACACCTCCCGACGCCCTACCATCCACAGGCTTCCTGAGGCAGAGTCCTCAGGAGGGCTGAGCCTGGGGTGGGCCGGCACCCCCGCCGCTCACCGAGGCCACGCTGTGGCAGGAGCCTGAGCGCTTGCTGGGCTCGATGGAGGAGATGCCGCTGAGCGTGTCGTTACTCTTGCTGCTGGGGCTCTGGACCCTCCGGCTGGAGTAGCCTGCAAGGAGCAGGAGGGTGGGTTGCACAGGCCTGCGCCCGAGGACACGCCCCACTCGGGCCACTGTCCCCTTCCTCACACACTGGGAACCCGTCCTGACGACGGGAGTCAGACAACGGCAGAGCCCCCAAGTATGTGGCCCTCCCTCTTGTCCTGCTCCCTGCCACCTCCCTATCACCCTGCACAGGGTTGGACACGGATCGGCGGGAGCAGCCAGGAATGAGGGCCAACTGCTCCCCTGCCTCCACTTGGCTTCCCTGTGCTGCTGAGTGACTCATTTAGAATTCCCTTTTGCAACAACTCACAATTAAAATATATTTTCACAGAAAGAGACTTCTGCTTCTTTTTTTTTTTTTTTTTGAGGTGGAGTCTCACTCTGTCGCCCAGACTGGAGTGTAGTGGCCGCTTACAGCCACCGCAGCCTCGACCTGCTGGGCTCCAGCGATCCTTCCACCTCAGCCTTCCAAGTAGCCGGAATTACAGGCATGCGCTACCACTGATTTTTTTATTTATTGTAGAGATGAGGTCTCGCTGCCCAGGCGGGTCTCGAAGCCGCGGGCTCAGGAAATCCACTCACCTCAGCCTCCCAAAGGTGCAGGATGACAGGCTGAGCCACCGAGCCCGGGATTTTTGTTTTTTTTTTTAAGAGACAGGGTCTTGCTGTGTTAACCAGGCTGGAGTACAGTGGTGCTCACCACAGCCTTAAACTTCTCGGCTCAAGTGAGCTTTCCGACTCAGCTTCATGAGTAGCTGGAACTAAAAGAGTGCACCACCACATATGGCTAAGTTTTTACTTTTTTGCAGAGGTGGCCTCAAGCAATCTTTCTGTCTTGGCCTCCCAAAGTGCAGAGATTACAGGTGTGAGCCACCACACCTGGCCACTTTTGCTTTTTTTTTTTTTGAGTTGGCGTCTCACTCTGTCGCCCAGACTGGAGTGCAGTGACCGTTCCCGGCCACCGCAGCCTCGACCTGCTGGGCTCCGGCAATCCTTCCGCCTCAGCCTTCCAAGTAGCCGGAATTACAGGCATGCGCTACCACTGATTTTTTTATTTATTGTAGAGATGAGGTCTTGCTGTCCAGGTGGGTCTTGAAGCCGTGGGCTCAGGCAATCCACTCACCTCAGCCTCCCAAAGGCGCAGGATGACAGGTTGAGCCACCGAGCCCTGGTTTGTTTTTTTTTTTTTTTAAGAGACAGGGTCTTGCTGTGTTAACCAGGCTGGAGTACAGTGGTGCTCACCACAGCCTCAAACTTCTGGGCTCAAGTGAGCTTTCTGACTCGGCTTCATGAGTAGCTGGAACTAAAAGAGTGCACCACCACATATGGCTAAGTTTTTACTTTTTTGAAGAGGTGGCCTCAAGCAATCTTCCTGTCTTGGCCTCCCAAAGTGCAGGGATTACAGGTGTGAGCCACCACACCTGGCCACTTTTGTTTTTTTTTTTTGAGTTGGCGTCTCACTTTGTCGCCCAGACTGGAGTGCAGTGGCCGTTCCCAGCCACCGCAGCCTCAACCTGCTGGGCTCCGGCAATCTTTCCGCCTCAGCCTTCCAAGTAGCTGGAACTACAGGCGCGAGCAAACACACTCGGCTAATTTTTTTTTAATTTATTTATTGTAGAGATGAGGACTCGCCCAGTTGCACAGGAGTCTCAAACACGCGGGCTCAGGCAATCCACTCACCTCAGCCTCCCAAAGGCGCGGGATTACAGGCTGAGCCACCGAGCCCGTCTAACTTTTGCTTTTTATGTTTTATTTATTGTTTATTTTTATGTTTTTTTGAGTTGGAGTCTCACTCTGTCACCCAGACTGGAGTGCTGTGGCTGCTCCCGGCCACCACAGCCTCCACCTGCTGGGCTCCAGCGATCCTTCCGCCTCAGCCTTCCGAGTAGCCGGAATTACAGGCATGGGCTACCACGCCCAGCTAATTTTTTTTTTTGATTTATTGTAGAGATGAGGTCTTGCCAAGTTGCCCAGGCAGGTCTCGAACCCGCGGGCTCAGGCAATTCACTCACCTCGGCCTCCCAAGGCGTGGGATTACAGGTTGAGCCACCGAGCACGGCCGAACTTTTGCTTTTTAGAACAAGTGTTGGCTGGGCTCAGTGCCTCAGTCTGTTATCCCAGCACTTTGGGAGGCCAAGGTGAGTGGATTGCCTGAGCCTGCAGAATCGGAATCAAGACCAGCCTGGGCAACTTAGAGAGACCTTCTCTCTACAATAAAAAGCAAATAAAGCCAGGCTTGGTGGCTCAGCCTGTAATCCCACGCCTTTGGGAGGCTGAGGTGAGTGGACTGCCTGAGCCTGTGGGTTCGAGACCCGCCTGGGCAGTGAGACCTCATCTCTACAATAAATCAAAAAAAAAATCAGCCGGGCGTGGTAGTGCATGCCTATAATTCCGGCTACTCGGAAGGCTGAGGCGGAAGGATCGCCGGAGCCTAGCAGGTCGAGGTTGCAGTGGCCGCACTGCACTCCAGTCTGGGCGACAGAGTGAGACTCCAACTTAAAAAAACAAAAACAAAAACAAATTAGCCAGGCATGGTAGCATGCGCCTGTAGTTCCAACTAGTTGGAAGGCTGAGGTGGAGGGATCGCCTGAGCCCGGCAGGTTGAGGCTGTGGTCGCTACGAGCGTGGCACTCACTGCACTCCAGCCTGGGCAAGACAGTGAGACTCCAACTCAAAGGATTGCTTGGGCCCAGGAGTATGAAAATGCAATGAGTTATAACTGCGCAGTGGCACGATCACAGCTCAACATAGTCTTGACTTCCTAGGCTCAGGCAATCCTCCTGCCTCAGCCTCCCGAGCTGGAGTTACATGCCTGTGCTACTATGCCTGGCTAATTTTTTTGTTGCTCAAGCCAATCTTGAACGCCTGAATTTATGCGATCCTCCCACCTTGGCCTCCCAAAGTGCTGGGATTACAGGTGTGAGCCACCAAATCTAATCTAAATCTAACTTTTTGAAAGAGAAGGAGGCTGGGGGGGTGGCTCAGGCCTGTAATCCCAGTACTTTTGGAAGCCAAGATGGGAGGATTGCTTAAACTCAGGAGTTTGAGACCAGCCTAGGAAACATAGCAAGACCTCATCTCTACAAAAAAATAAAAAAACTAGCTGGGCTTGGTGCCTCAGCCTGTAATCCCACGCTTTGAGAGGCTGAGGTAAGTAGATTGCCTGAGCCCGCGGGTTCGAGACCTGCCTGGGCAACTTGGGAAGACCTCATCTCTACAATAAATCAAAAATTAGCTGGGCATGGTAGCGCGTACCTGTAGTTCCAGCTACTTGGAAGGCTGAGGCGGAGGGATCGCCAGAGCCCAGCAGGTTGAGGCTGCAGTGGCCGGGAGCGGGCAGTATACTCCAGTCTGGGCAACAGAGGAAGACTCCAACTCAAAAAAAATAAAATAAAAATAAAAAACTAGCAAGGCATGATGGCGCGTGCCTGTGTCCAGCGACTTGGAAGGCTGAGACAGAAGGATCACCAGAGTCCAGCAAGTTGAAGTTATGGTGGCCATAAGCCTGCAACTGCATTCCAGCCTGGGCGACAGAGTGAGACTCCAATTCAAAATAAAAATAGTATAATCCCAGCACTTTGGGAGGCTGAGGTGAGAGGATTGCCTGAGCTCAGGGGTTTGAGATCAGCCTGGGCAGCTTGGCGAGATCTGTCTCTACAATAAATTTTTAAAAAATTAGCCAGGCGTGGTGGCACACGCCTGTGGTTCCAGCTACTTGGAAGGCTGAGGTAGAAGGACTGCCGGAGCACAGTAGGTTGACACTGAACCCTAGCCGTGAGTGTGCCACTGCACTCCAGCCTGGGCGATGGGGTGAGACTCCATCTCAAAATAAATAAATAAATAAAAGAAGAAGAAATACAGTATGGTTTAAGAACCACATGGCCCTCCCTGTGCTTCACCTGAGGGAAACACACCTCCCTGTGCAGAGGAGCCAGGCCCTTGGGTCCCTCTGGACCTTGGTGCTCCCAAAGGATCCTCAGACCAGAACAACCAGAACAGCCACCACCAACAGGGCATGTGCTTCTGGGCACATCACCCACCACATTTTTACAATGAGCCAGAAAAGGAGGCCCCACTGCCATCCCGCTCCCAGCCAAGGGGACCTTGGCCTTGGGACAGGAAGCCGCTAGCCCAGGATGGACCCCACAGCTGACGGCAGCATCACTGGGACGTGTCCCCATCCCTACCACCTCACACCTACCTTTCTTCATCGATGGGACCTTCCTGGCCATGAGGATGGGCAGGGGCACCATGCCCAGCTGCTCGCCTCCCACATCGGGGCCAGCCTGCTTCTTCCTCCGCCGGCGTCTCTTTAGCTGGTGGGCAGCCAGGGCCAAGGCTACGGTCCCCAAGGCCGTGGCAAAGAGGACCTTCCGCAGGCCTGGTGTCAGTCGTAGCTGTGAGAATGCAGACTGCAGGGAAGAGGGAGGGAGCCAGGTCACACCTCCTTAGGGAAGGCCCCAGAGCCTCAAACGTGCAGGACACGCACCGGGCACTCAGTGTGCACGTGCTGAGCAGAAGAGGGACTGGGAGTCAGCTACCACCGAAAAGGGAAACTGATCATCCTCACTGAAACACAGACCGCAAGACGTACAGACAGCAAAATGCCAGTGCGGGTGTCCCCAGCACTGTCAGCCACGGTTATACCAGTTGCAATGAGTAGGCACCTACCAGGCCAGGCACTGCACCAGGACCTGACCCGTGGTATCTGTCTGGATCACCATCATCTTCCAGACAAGGAACCGGAGGCTGATGTGGGTTAAGACACATGTTAAAGGCAACAGATAGACACAAACTGCGGCTGGGCGCAATGGCTCATGACTGTAATCCCAGCACTTTGGGAGGCCAAGGCAAGATGATTGCCTGAACCCAGAGGTTTGAGACTAGCCTGAGCATCCTGGCAAGACCTCATCTCTGCAAAAAAAAGTAAAAAAAAAAAAATTAGCCGGGTGTGATGGCACATGCCTGTAGTTTCAGCTACTTGGAAGGCTGAGGCAAAAGGATCACCTGAGCCCAGCAGGTCGAGGCTGCAGTGGCCGTGAGTGTGTCACTGCACTCCAGCCTGGGCCACAGAGTAAGACTCCAACTCAACAAAAAGAAAGAAAGAAATTGAACCCAGGTCTGCCGAATCCCATTTCTCTTTCTTTTTTTTTTTGAGACACGGTCACCCTCTGTCACCCAGGCTGGAGCGGACTGATGCAATCCAAGCTCACCAGTGAGGAAATCTGTCATCAGGACACAGTCTACAATCTGCTAGTCAATCTACTAGTCAGTATAGTGTCTGTCTGTCTCTTCCTCTACACTGGAGTAGGACAGGGTCTCTCTCTCTCTCTTTTTGAGACAGGGTCTTACTCTGTTGCCCAGGATGGAATGTAGTGAGATGATCAAGGCTCACTGCAGTCTCAACCTCCTAGGCTCATGTGATCCTCCCTCCTCAGCCTCCTGAGTAGCTGGGACTACAGGCATGCATCACCATAATTGGCTAATTTTTAAATTTGGGGTTTTTTTGTCGTGATGGGATCTCACTATGTTGCCCAGGCTGTTCTCAAACTCCTGGGCTTAAGCAATCCTCCCACCTCAGCCTCTGAAAGTTCTGGGATTACAAGCATGAGCCATGGCACCCAGTCTCTGACCCCTGTCTATACACTTCCTACAGCTGCACCCTCACTCTCTGCCCATTAGCCTGGGAGCCCCTTAGGAGGACTGTATCCCATAGGGCAGAGAGCTTTAGGAAGGGTTAAGAGGCCCAGTCAGCCACAAACATCTGAGGTTGGGAAAGGTAGGACTGACACCTTTTAAGGATGAGAGGTCACGAAGTAAAGAGGTCACGGAGGTCAAGGGGTCACAGAGTCTTAGGGTGAAGGGTAGGCTCAAGGATCCAGTCTACTACCCAGTTCTTCCCATTCTACTCAAGAAAGAGGTGCCCGATGGCTGGGGCAGAAATAATGAGGTTTCCTGGATGCAGAGGGACCCTGGGCTGAGCATCTGAGAGAAGTAATGGACAGGAGCACAACCCACCCCAAACCTTTTTATTTTATTGTAGTTTTTTCAGAGACCAGGTCTCACTCTGTTGCTAACCAGAGTGCAATGACATACCTGGCACTACAGGTATATACCACCACACCTGGCTAATTTTTTTTTTCTTTATATAGATGGGGTCTCACTATGTGGTCCAGACTGGTCTTGAACTCCTGGGCTCAAATGATCCTCCTGCCTCAGCTTCCCAAAGTGCTGAAATTATAGGCATGAGCCGTTGCACCCCAATCCTTACCTGCCCAAATGTCGTGTACAGGAACACAGGGATCTCAGCCACTGTCATGGCCAGGGCCTGGATCATGGACATGCCCTCAGTCCTCCGGAACGCCATAGCAGGACAGGCACCCCAGGCAAGAGCCCTCAGGGTCGGGAGCTTCCAAGGAGAACGTCTTCAACTGGTTGTCAGCTGGGTCTTGGGCACCGTCCACACCCCAGAAGGACAGGGATACACATACCAGAGGGTCCCTCCACAGAGCTAAGAAACAGATGACCAAGTCAGACACAAGAATACACACACAGGACACACAGAAATGCACGCATAAGCGCCCTTAGGAGATGAGGTGGGGGCCCCTATATCTGGAATACCAGGCCTGGACCAGGCCTGGCATATGCCAGTTAGCAGGCAGTCAAACACCCCACGGACCTCTGCCTGCCATGAGCATGAGCCCTGGGAGTGGGAACCTTCCTGGCCTGCTGGCCCAGGAGAGGGCCTAGGGCCTGGAGATGGAGGGGTCACTCTCAAACTTGGAACTGTCTGCCACATTTTCCCAATCTTTTTTTTTTTTTTTAAATTGGAGTCTCACTCTGCATACCACCAGTCCCAGCTAGTTTTTGAAACTTATTGTATATATGAGGTCTCGCCAAGTTGCCCAGGCTGGTCTCAAACCCCCAGGCTCAGGCAGTCCTCTCTCCTTGGCCTCCCAAAGTGCTGGGATTACAGGCTGAGCCACCTTTCCAATCTTTTAAAACCCACAGGCTGAGCTGGGCTTGGTGGCTCACCCTGTAATCCCGCGCCTTTGGGAGGCTGAGGTGAGAGGATTGCCTGAGCTCAGGGGATCAAGAACCGCCTGGGCAACTTGGCAAGACCTCATCTCTACAATAAATCAAAAATTAGCCGGGAGTGGTAGCGCGCGCCTGTAGTTCCAGCTACTTGGAAGGCTGAGGCAGAAGGATCGCTGGAGTCCAGCAGGTCGAGGCTGCAGTGGCCGGGAGCGGCCACTGCACTCCAGTCTGGGCGACAGAGTGAGACTCCAACTCAAAAAAACAAAACAAAACAAAACCCCAAAAAGCCACAGGCTGTACGGTGTGATGGCTCATGTCATAATCCCAGCACTTTGGGAGGCTGAGGTGAGAGGACTGCCTGAGCCCACGGGTTCTAGACTAGTCCAGGCAACTTGGCGAGACCTCATCTCTACAACAAATCAAAAAATTAGCCAGGTGTGGTGTCATGCGTCTGTAGTTCCGGCTATTTGGAAGGCTGAGGCGGAAGGATCGCCTGAGCCTAACAGGTGGAGGCTGCGGTGGTCATGAGCGTGCCCCTGAACTCCAGCCTGGGAGACAGAGGAGACTCCAACTCAAAAAATAAAAAAAAAACCCACTGGTCATTTGCTAACCAAAACTCTCAGGCCCCAGACTGAGATCACTGCGTCTTTTCCCACAAAGCCAAGAACGTTTTCTTTCCTGTGAGCTATTTTGAAAACAGCAGAACATCTCTCCAGATAACAAAAGCTACTGTACATCGTATGTGTACTTTGCACTTGAGTTCTGTACGTACATCACTCATGGAAGCGTTGCAATCCTGTAAAAGTTATGCCACCCACCTTCCGCCCTTCCTAAAAAGGAAACTGAGTCTCACAAGGCTAAGTCTGGAGTCCAAAGTCATACAGCTTGTATATGGTGGAGTCAGGTTTTGGGCCAAAGTCTGGTGGACTCTAGGCTCTGTGCTCCACACAGCCCTTTTGTTAAATGTGACACACAGCAGGAAGTGGCAAGTCCCCAGCAGAACCACAAAGGATGAGGGAGCTTTCCTTGGACCTTCTGGGGCTGCCCTCCATGGTGCCCCCACTGCCCCATCTCAAGGCCAGGGGATAAGTGGCTTGGTCACACATAGCCCAGACTCCAAGACCCCACAGGGTGCTCACCAACCACCAGCACCAAGCCCACAGATGCCTCCAAGGTCTCCTGGGACCTCAAGCAGAAGGAACACACAGCCCAGGACAGACCCTGTCTCCCTGGGACGGCAGCCAGTCACTGGGCCAGCACGAAAAACAGCTTATCCCAAGGGAGGGGTGAAGGACGAATGATCCCATCAGTGCAGCTCTAGGCCTGGGGGTGTGGGGGCGGCCAGGGTGACGTTCTAGGGCTACTAGGGCTAAGGAAACCGTCTGTCATCAAGGGGAGGAGACACCCTGCCGGGAGGCTGCAAACCCAACTATGTAACCTCTGGTGTTCAGGGGCTGGTTAACACTGTAAGCTACTCCTCCCCTGCCCGGCCCGGCTCAGGCCTCAGAAGGGAAGACAAGAATGTTAGGCGATCAGCAGCTACTGTTTCCCGAGTGCTTGTTTCAGGTCAGGCTCAGACAGGCTCTCCCTCAAAAGCTAAGTCTAGTCACTTGCAGAACAATCACGATAATCAAGGGTTAGCTCAAGGATGGGGAACACTGAGGCTCTGAGAAGGGAGCAGCCTGCCAGAGGTCACAGAGGACGTGCCCAAGCTGGTACTTGAACTAGCTCTGGGGATCTCAAGGCTGAAATGGTGGTACCTAACCATTGCTCCCTCCAGGCCACATCTGAAAGGACATCTGGACCCCTAATTGAGAAGCCCATATAAAGTTATAAAGATAAGCCTGGGCCGGTGCAGTGGTTCATGCAGTAATCCCAGCGCTTTGGGAAGCCAAGGCAGGAGGATTGCTTGAGCCCAGGAGTTTGAGACCAGCCTGGACAACACAGCAAGACTCCGTCTCTACAATCAATCAATCAATCAACCAATCAATAGCTGGGCATGGTGGGTGGCGCATGCCTATAATTCCAGCTACTTGGAAGTCTGAGGCTGAGGCGGTGGGATTGCCTGAGCCCGAGGCGGTGGGATTGCCTGAGCCCAGCAGGTCGGGGCTGCGATGGCTGTGAGCGTGCCACTGCACTCCAGCCTGGGAGACAGAGTGAGACTCCAACTTTATTTTTTTTATTTCTGTTTTTTTGAGTTGGAGTCTCACTCGGTCGCCCAGACTGGAGTGCAATGGCCGCTTTCGGTCACCACAGCCTCGCCTGCTGGGCTACAGCAGTCCTTCCGCCTCAGCCTTCTGAGTAGCCGGAATTACAGGCGCACGCTACCATGCCCAGCTGATTTTTTTATTTTTAGTGTAGAGATGAGGTCTCGCCAAGTTGCCCAGGCGGGTCTCGAACCCGCGGGCTCAGGCAATCCACTCACCTCAGCCTCCCAAAGGCGCGGGATGACAGGCTGAGCCACCGAGCCCGGCGAGACTCCAACTTTAAAAAAAAAAAAATGAGCCTGAACACAGGCTCCACAGGTGGGACGGAGTTGGGAGGTGGAGACGGAGGCCTGGTGTTTGCAGGGGTGTCCAGAGCAGGCTGCACTCTCCCCACTAAGAGGAAAAGCAACAGGTGCGAGGTAACACCACCAGCCCCCAAGGTCGCTCCACTCCAGGGATGGACCCAAATCCAGCCCACCCACACCTTGTCCGTTCCCTGGCACCACCCACCCGGTCAGCACAACGAAAAGCCCATGGCGATGCCCGCCCCTCAAGTGGACACTGCCAACGCTGTGCAGGGCCTGGCCCCACCGGGGCAGCCACCTCCTCCTTCCACCCCCGCCAGGCACTTGCAACACCCCCAGCCTGGACACCTCCTCCCCGGTCCCGGACAACCCCACTGATGACTCTGCCGGGCAGCGCCTGCCCCTTACGCCGCGACCCCAATCACGTCCCGGCCCAGGCACACTCCTCGGCCCAGCCTCCCGGTCACCCCCGCCTGGACGCCCCGCCAGTCCCATCGGTCGGGCACGGGGCATTCCCGCTCTGGACCTCAGCGACACCCCGTCTTGGGCAACGGTTCCTCCCACCCCGGACCCACAGCCCGTCCGTGCGCAGCCCAGGTGAGGCCTCTTCGTGTCTCGCCCCGACCCCAGAATACCCTTGGGGACCACCCGGGCACCTTCCGGCGCCGCCCACGACCCGCAGTCCTGCACCTCTCGTCCCGCCTGCTTCCCCGGCCCGCGGCCCGGCCCAATCCCCGCGGCGTTCCAGGCCGGGGCTTCTCCTCCCCGACCCGGGCACCTCCTCGTTCCATCCCCCCCCCCCCCGGCCAGGCACCCTCTCGCGCCGCTCTCGGCTCGCGTACCTCCTCATTCCAAGCCAGGCACCTGCTGGGCCCGGCGACCTGGCGCCCAGTCCCCCCCCGCCCCTCAGCCTCCTGGTGCAAGCCTCCGTCCCGGGCCCCGCCGCACCGCCGGCCCGCTTAAGGGGTGCAGCTCCGACCGCCACTCACCCGGGATCCCATCGCTGCGAAAGGGCAGCGTCTCCTTCCCGGCGGCCGCGCAACCAAACCCGCGTCCGCGGGGGGCGTGGCCGCACGCCTTCTCTGGCCAATGAGCGCCGCTTAACGGCTCCGCGACGCCGCGGCCACTGGCCAATGGTGTGGGCCACGTGACCGAGAGGGTCCCACCTCTCCCGCTCTCTGACCCGCCCCCTAGTGTGGTTGAGGCGCGGAAGTGGTCTCCTCTCTTCTGCGATTGGCCATCGGCATTAGATTGGCATTGGATGCTGAGTAGGGCGGGGCCACTCTTAAAGGGAGAGCAGTCAGTCCTGGAAGGTGCTTTCTGGAAGAAAACTGGGACGGTTTGACCCTTCAAATGTGACTCCTCTACCCCAGCCGGTCCCCACACAGACAAATCCTTCCCGCTCTCCAAATGTCCATTTTATTTATTTATTTTTTTTATTGTTATTATTTTTTGAGTTGAGATCTCATTCCGTCACCCAGGCTGGAGGGCAGTGGTACGCTCCCGGCCACCGCAGCCTCGACCTGCTGGGCTCCTGCGATCCTTCCGCCTCAGCCTCTCAAGTAGCTGGAACTACAGGCACGTGCCACCATGCTCGGCTAATTTTTTATTTATTGTAGAGATGAGGTTTCGCCATGTTGCCCAGGCTGGTCTTGAACCCCTGAGATCAGGCGATCCTCTTGCCTCAGCCTCCCAAAGTGCTGGGATTATAGGCGTGAGCCACCGTGCCCAGCCCAAATGCCCAATTTTAAAATGCCGCTGCAGGCCAGGGGCGGTGGCTCACGCCTATAATCGCAGCACTTCAGGAGGCCGAGGTGAGAGGACCAGCCTGGGCAACTTGGCGAGACCTCATCTCTACAATAAATCCAAAATTAGCTGGGTGGCACGTGCCTGTGGTTCCAGTACTTGGAAGGCTGAGGCGGAAGGATCGCCGGAGCCCAGCAGGTTGAGGCTGTGGTGGCTGTAAACATGCCACTGCCCTCCAGCCTGGGAGACTAAAAAAAAAAAAAAAAAAAATGCCCCTCCCAAGCCCCAAGGGAAGTCCATGGGGAGGAGGCAGGAGTGTCTGCAGGTCATCTGCCACCTCCACCTGTCTGGGATGGTGAGAAAGTGGGCTCAAGGTCAGCACATGCTCTACTCTCGGGCAGCTCATTCTCTTCACCCGGGTACAGATTCGACCTTTGACCTCCTCTCCTCTCATCCGGGGTTCCAGACCACAACCCCAAGACCCTCTCTTTCCCCTGACACCTTTGCACACTCCCGGGGTGACAAACAGCCCTTCCAGTGGTAGACGGTGAGTGCCTAGCTGGCCTTTCTCTGGCCCAGTCTTGTCTCAAAGGTCAGTGGTGCAAGAGGAGGGGGAGAGGTCAAGGGGGAGAAGGTCGGGGAGAGAGAAAGCTCCAGGGAAATAGAAGTGGAGAGATAGGGAGGGGAGGAAGGGTGGAAATAGAGGGTCAGGGAGAGGAAGGGGCACACAGAGGGGAGAGGCAGGAAGACCCGGGTGGTGGAAGGAGAAAGGAGGAGAAACTCATTTAACTCAATTTAATTTAATTTATTCATGGGCAGCTCCCAAACCAGAATAGGTTCAGAGGTCTCCTAAGCCTCATTTTAGAGATCTATTGCCCAGCGAGGCGACTCTGTTTCATCATATATGATTGTATATTTCAAAATTTGTATGTTTCAAAATTACTAAAAGGGTAAATTTGAAATGTTCTTACCACACACAAAAAATAGGTAGGTGAGGCGATAGATATGTTAGCTTGATTTCATCATTCCACAATATCATCACTTTGCAGCCTAAGTATATGCAATTCTTTTTTTTTTTAATTTTAAAGATGTGGGGTATAATTCAGGATTAGGTATACAGATGGACATAGTACAGGCAAAGTTTGGGCCTCTGTTTGAGATCAGGCACCCTTATTGATGTCGTGTCCCCACCCCCACCCAGGCAGTATCCCACTACTGCCAATCCTTTGTATGTGATTTTTTTTTTTTTTTTTGAGTTTGAGTCTCACTCTGTCACTCAGACTGGAGTGCAGTGGCCACTCGCGGCCACCGCAGCTTCGACCTGCTGGGCTCCGGCGATCATTCTGCCTCAGCCTTCCAAGTAGATGGAACTACAGACGTGCGCTACCACGCCCGGTTAATTTTTTGATTTATTGTAGAGGTGAGGTCTCGCCAAGTTGCCCAGGCGGGTCTTGAACCCGAGGGCTCAGGCAATCCACTCTCTCAACAATAAATTTTAAAAAGTAGCTGGGCATGGTGGTGCATGCCTGTATTTCCAGCTATTTGGGAGGCTGAAGTGGAAGAATCGCCTGAGCACAGCAGGTGGAGGCTGCAGTGGCTGTGAGTGACAGAGTGAGACTCTGGACTCAAAAAAAAGAAAAAAATAGATAAGGCAGGGCATGGTGGCTCAAGCCTGTAATCCCAGCACTTTGGGAGGCCAAGGCAAGAGGATTGCCTAAACTCAGGGGTTGGAGACCAGCATGGGCAACTTGGGAGACTTCATCTCTGCGATAAACCAAAAAACTAGCTGGGCGTGGTGGTGCGTGCCTGTGGTTCCAGCTACAGGGAAGGCTGAGGCGGAAGGATTGCCTGAGCCCAGCGGATCGAGGCTGCGGTGGCCGTGAGCGTGCCAGGGCACTCCAGCCTGGGCGACGGAGTGAGACTCCGGACTCCAAAAAGTAAATAATACGCATTCTAAAAAGCATTAGGAAGAAGGAAAATAACATGTAATTATGGTGTGCACCGACTGTAACTAAGAGCACATGTTTTCCTTTTATTTTTTTATTTTATTTATTTTATTTTATTTTATTTTATTTTATTTTATTTTTTGAGTCGGAGTCTCACTCTGTCGCCCAGACTGGAGTGCAGTGGCCGCTCCCGGCCACCGCAGCCTCGACCTGCTGGGCTCCGGCGATCCTCCGCCTCAGCCTTCCGAGTAGCCGGAATTACAGGCATGCGCTACCATGCCCGGCTGATTTTTGATTTACTGTAGAGATGAGGGCTCGCCAAGTTGCCCAGGCGGGTCTCGAAGCCGCGGGCTCAGGCAATCCACTCACCTCAGCCTCCCAAAGGCGCGGGATGACAGGCTGAGCCACCGAGCCCGGCTTCCTTTTATTTTTAAGTTGAATTCTCACTCCCTCGCCCAGGCTGGAGTGCAGTGGCACAGTCACGGCCACCCGAGAGTCGACCTGCTGGGTCCAGCGACCCTTCCGCTTCAGCCTTCCAAGTAGCCAGAACTAAGGCGCGCGCCACCACGCCCCGCTGGTTTATTGTAGAGAGGAGGTCCCGGGCTGGTCTGGAACCCGCGGGCTCAGGCAATCCATTCGCCTCGGCCTCCCAAAGCGCTGGGATTACAGGGTTGAGCCACCGCGCCCGGCCATGTCTTCCGTTTTAATAATCATTTTGGTAAGACAAAAAAAAGACGGACCCGCAGCGGCGGCGGGAGCCGGGGCAGCAGCGAGCCGCCGGCTTTGCTGACCCGCCCGCCTCCGCCCCCGGCCTCCCGGCCCCGCCCCGGCCTCTGCGCTCCGCCCCGGCCCCGCCGGCCCCGCCCCCGGCCGGTCCTCTCCGCGGCCTCCGCCCTCCGCCCCGCCCCGCCGGCTCCGTCCCCGCCCCGCCCCGCCCCCGCCCCGCCCCGCCGGCTCCGCCCCGCGGCCGTCGCGCCCCGCCCCGCCCTGCGCGCTCTGGCTGGCTCGGCGGCTGCGGGCGGGCGCGCAGAGGGCCGGCGCCCCGCAGCAGGTGGGCGGGGTGCGGGCGGGCGGCGGCGGCGGGGCCGGGGGCTGCCGGCTGCGCTCGGGCCGGGCGCGACGGCCGCGCGGGCGCGCCATGGACTTCAACATGAAGAAGCTGGCGTCGGACGCGGGCATCTTCTTCACCCGGGGCCGTGCAGGTGAGGCCTGGCGCCGCGCCGTGCGCCCGGGGCCCGGATGTGGGGCGGGCGCGGAGCACCCTGCGGCGGACGCCTGGGGTGCGGGGATGCCCCTCCCGAGCTGCTGCCACCGGCCCCCCGCGGGACACCTCCGCGCCCTGCGCCTTCCGCGCTGCCCAAGAGGAAGAGCCCGGGGCTGTCCGGGGCCGGGGGCCTGGCCGGGCCTTGGCCCTGCTGCCTGGGGTGAGAGGTGCCAGCAGCGCCCACCGTTTGGACCCGCTGAGTGTCCCCGCTGCCCTGGCGCCTGCCCAGCTGGGGACGGGAGAGGGCGCCGGGTGGCTCCTACCTCCCTGCCCTTGTCCAGCAGTGATCCTGGCTCCCGGCGGGACATCGGGAGGCCTGGATTCCAGGCCCCAGGGCTCCTGCATCCGCCAAGCCCCTTCTCCGAGCCTCAGTCTCTGCTCCTGTGCGGTGGGTGGGTGGCACTATGATTCTCTCGGGTCCATTTACACGCTTGGATAGTTGAGCCCGCCAGCCAGGAGCTATATTCTTTCTGCTCCATGGGAGGTCTGTTTCCTCTTATGCCCTAGGCCCCAGGGATGGGGAGAGGGGTGGCACCTGGCTGGCCACCCTCCTTGGGAAGCTGCCTGGGCTCATTAGGCTGAGGTTGGAACAAGAACTATCCGTTTGGGGGCAGGGAGAGAAACTGAGGCAGCTAACATCCTAGTGAGGACCTAGAGTCAGGTATGGGTGGGAGTGCGCCTTCTGTGACCTTGGGAGAAGGGGCTTCCCCCCCCCCCCGGGCCTCAGTTTCTCAATCTGAAGAATCTGAAGTCTCTCTCCCTCCCAGCATGGATGGGAGGATTCTGTGGTCTCAGTGTATTGTTCCTCACCAGAGGCGAGCTCATTATTGGTGTTAATGGGTTACTGTTGCACCTGTGCCGTGTGTGACCTTGGGCAAGTCAGTTCTCTCGGAGCCTCAGTCTCCCCTTCTGTGAATCGGGTGTAACACCTTGTCTGCCTCCAAGGGTGGTTGTGGGACTCAGCAGGACTCTGCAGACCCCGGGGCTGGCCCTTCTCAGAGCCCTGGGGGCAGGTCCTGCTGTTGTTGTTGGCCCTGCTGAGAACAGCCCTTCCTTCCTGGAGGAGCCCAGCCCGGCCAGTCTCACAAACCCATGTGGCCATGTTTACTAGAAAGCGCCGGATACACATGCCAGTGAGCGTTTGCTGCTTGGAGTTTCAAGTCTGGTGGGCAGCCCCGCCCTAGTGGGGGTGCCAGGACCCCAGCCCCCTTGGGTGGTCCCGGTCCATCCAGGAGGTGGGGAGCTCTGCCCACTGTTGGTATGGCAACCACACTATCTCCCACATCTGGGCAGAACCTGATCTGCCAGTTTCCTGCTACCGCTGGGGCCCTGCCGGCCAGGGCCCGCAGAGCAGAGCCTAGGCGTGGCTCCAGCCCACAGGGTCACTCTTACTGGAGTGGGAGCCAGCGTCCAGGCCCCAGCCTCCGGGTGGAGGAGGGAGCTTTATAAATAGAGACTTTCTCTGCTGTGCACGCCCACCCCCCTGCTGCTGCCATCTTGTAGGGAGCAGCCTCGGACTCAAGCACCCAACCCCTTCCCCTTGGCAGGAATGGGGCAGGGTGGCAGGCCCGTGGAGAGAGGGGCCCGACCTGTGGCCTAGCAGGGCAGGCCGTGAGGGGACCTGCCTGAGGCCAGGCTGCCTTGGGTTGGGATCAGCCAGGAGGGATGGGAGGGGGCTTCTGCGTTACCAGCATCAGTGCTCAGTCCTGCATGTGTTAGGGACAACCTTAAGAGCCTCACCCCATGCGTCCGGCAGGGGACAAGGCCTTGGCCCTAAGATGAGAATCTAGGGGGATCCCTTTTCATGGGTCCTTCTGGGATGGCTTCCTGGACGGGGGCCCCTGAGCTGTGCCTGCAAAGTAAGAAGGGGCTTGGGTCTTTGGTCCAGGTGGCAGGAGCACCCCAGAGAGGGACACCGAGGCAGGAAAACTCAGACATGTTTGGACAAGGTGCCAGTGGGAGGCCAGGCCTGGTGGCTCACGCCTGTCCTCCCAGCACTTTGGGAGGCCAAGGCAGGAGGATTGCTTGAGCCCAGGAGTTCGAGACCCGTCTGGGCAACACAGTGAGGCCCCCGTCTCTAAAATATATTACAAAATAATATAAGAAGATGCCAGTGAGGTGGAAGTGGGAGGATTGACAGTACTCACAGTGATAGCAGTAATGGCACTGAAAGTAGTAATCATGGAAGCCAGAGAGACGGTGGCATTGTTGTCACCCCAACCAGGCAGGCTGCAGTGGACATGGGATGGAGGCCCAGGAGATCGGGACAGCTTGGAGAACTTCAAACCCGGGCGGGTGTGGGGTGGCTGGGAGGGGAATGCTGCTCTGCCCCTTGGTGGGGTTCCGCCCTGGTATCACTGGGGCAGCTCTTGAGAGGTGAGGGAGGCCTTTTTTTTTTTTGAGTTGGAGTCTCACTCTGTCGCCCAGACTGGAGTGCAGTGGCCACTCCCGGCCACCGCAGCCTCGACCTGCTGGGCTCCGGCGATCCTTCTGCCTCAGCCTTCCGAGTAGCTGGAATTACAGGCACGTGCCACCACGCCTGGCTGATTTTTTGATTTATTGTAGAGATGAGGTCTCGCCAAGTTGCCCAGGCGGGTCTTGAACCCGCGGGCTCAGGCAGTCCACTCATGTCAGCCTCCCAAGGTGCGGGATTACAGGCTGAGGACTTTTGTTAATGATAATGATCGCACATACCAGGGAACAGTCATCAGTCCCATACTGTGTGCTGGCAAATACCCTGTGAGACAGATCCTGTAATCTGCACTCGCCAGGAGGGAAACTGAGGCCCAGAGAGAAGCCTTTGCCTCCCCGAGCCTTATTTCTTCATCTGAAAAATGGGGCAAACGCCGCCCCCCTCAAGAGCCACGGGGATGTGGTGCAGAGGGAGGGGCAAGTCTGAGACCCCGATCTGGAAGGCCTCGGTTTGGGGACTGTGAGGAAGGCAGGAGGCAGAGCCAGCCAGGCTTGGAGGGGAAGGCGGAGGGAGCTGGAGGCTGTAACCTCAGCCCCCTCCCCCAGCCCTGCAGGGAGAAACCCAAGCCCCTGCTACATAATTGATGGCCGCTGAGCTGCCGGGTGGTGTGCTGGCCCGGCTGCCCTGCCCTGTAGCTGTAGCAGTCTGCAGCCTCTCACGACACAAGGCTGCCAAGTCCTTCTGGGAAGGGCCTCCAGTCCCCAGGCCTTGTTGACCCTGACTCCAGCACTGTCCTGCTCCTCGCTCAGCCTCAGTGGCAGCGTCTGTGAAATGGGACACTTGACCCTCGCTGCTTGTGAGGTCCTGGCCTGAAGCCCTTAGGATGGGGCTGGTCGGCAGTAACTGTTGCTGGCCTTATCTGACTCCTGCGTGTCGTCAGCTCTTGGCTGTTTGGCTGTGACGCTGGGCAGGCCCTTTTCCCTGGCTGGAGAAGGCCTTGGTGTCCCTGTGTGGAAAATGGGGCCGTTTTTCCCAGGGCCCCTCCAGACCAGAGGGGCCATGCCTGGGGCCACTTTCTGGTTGTTCCTAAGTTGCTCCCACGGCGCTGCCAGCTCTGACCCGGGACTGTGACATCCTGAGCCCTGGGTGTGCCCAGCCGCTGCCTCTGATGGGCAGCAGGGGCGGTGGCCCAGGCCAACCATCTGGTCTTCCTCCCTCCCCACACGCCCCTCATGTCTAACCCACACCTTTCCTCTGTCCTCCTCACCACAGAGGAGGGAGGTGCTGTTACACCCTTTTCTCAGCTGGGGAAACTGGGCGCAGAGAGGCAGAACCCCTCTGCCCAGGGTTACGCAGCTTGACAGTGGCAGAATGAGGTCTTCAGACAGGCCCTCATTCCAGAACCTGCATTCTGCCCGCCCACTCCCCCACGGCCCCTCCTCGGTAGCTCCTGCCTCCTCATGCTGCCCGTGAGGACCCAGACTGTTTGTTCCTCCAGCACTTTCTGCCAAGCCCTCACCTTCAGAGGCGGGCTCCAAGGACCTTCAAGCGCGTTCCGGCCCCATAAGCCGGCTGCTGTCTCCCTTGGGATCCATTAGCGATAAAAGGCAGAGCTGGGAGAAATGGGCGTTTAATCCGATGCCATGGAGTCAGTGAATTCACCCAAAAGGCTCAGAATCTCTATCCCACAGCCTCTCACCCAGCCCCGAGGCTAAATTGACAAAGCCAGGAACCCCAATCTCCCAATCCCTCCACCATCCCCAAGGTCGAACTAACAAGGCCTCTGGGGCAGTTTCCTCGGACCCCAAATCTCCTAATCATGCTGACATTTTCAAGTGAGTTTTGGGATTTACAACCACACGGACTTTAAATTTCATAGTTCCTTAAAGAAGGGATGGAAGTTACAGTCTTCAAAGGTGCTAACTTGGTAGTTTAGATAAACAACCTTGAATTAAACAGGAGAAATGGGCTGAGCCGATGGCTCATGCCTATAATCCCAGCACTTTGGGAGGGTGAGGGATAGGGAGGTGAGAGGATTGCCTGAGCCCAGGCAACTTGGTGAGACTTCATCTCTACAATAAACAAAAAATCAGCCGGGTGTGGTAGCGCGTGCCTGTAGTCCCTACTACTTGGAAGGCTGAGGCGGAACGATCGCCTGAGCCCAGCAGGTCAAGGTTGTGGTGGCAGGGAGTGTGCCACTGTCCTCCAGCCTGGGTGACAGAGTGAGACTGCAACTCAAACAAATAAAACGAGAAATGTAAGAACCCCCTTGCCCAAGCCTGGGCCTCTAGAAAGCTGGCCTCCTAAGAGCGCCTCACCCTCCAAG
Source organism: Cephalopachus bancanus (assembly GCA_027257055.1). Classification (NCBI taxonomy): domain Eukaryota; kingdom Metazoa; phylum Chordata; class Mammalia; order Primates; family Tarsiidae; genus Cephalopachus; species Cephalopachus bancanus. The sequence continues at coordinate 463,716 of JAPVLO010000841.1, forward strand.
TGAGTGCCAGGTTGTGCAGGAATGTGCATTTTTGAGAAGAGGGACTCTACAGCTTTCATGGGACTTCCAGAAGAAGCCAGGACTCCCACACTCCGGTCTAGCCCCCAGTTCACAGAGGAGCAAACTGGGGCCCAGGACAGGGTGTTCGCACCCTGTCAGGTCACGGGGCGTCACCTGCAGGCGAGTTCCTCCACCTTGGGGACCTTGGGGCCCGGTTTCCAGCTTGGGGTCCCTCCCTCCCCCTCCCCCTCCCATCTCCTGAGCCCTCCCGCCCCTTGGCCCTCCCTCCATAGTTCACGGAGGAGAAATTTGGCCAGGCCGAGAAGACCGAGCTCGATGCCCACTTTGAACATCTTCTGGCCCGGGCGGACAGCACCAAGAACTGGACGGAGAAGATCCTGAGGCAGACGGAGGTCCTGCTGCAGCCCAACCCCAGTGAGTGGGTCCGGCGGGCCGGGGCGAGGGGCGGGGGCCCTGCTCAGGCTGTAGGTGGCTGACATCTAGACTCTAGGCTGTGTGCGGGGAAGGGCTCGGTGCGGGGCTGTCAGACACTCTGGGGCAGCAGACTCCCAAGCTTCATGCGGAAGGAATGCCCGGAAGCCTCCGCACACGTGGGAGAAGAGGCAGGCCAGGCACAACCTGGTCATTTTCTAGGGGCCAGCAAGGCCCAGAGATGGAAGAGGGCTTGCCCAAAGTCACACAGCAAGCCAGTGGACTGCAGAGGCTGTGGGAAGAGAAGTGTGGCTTGCAGTCTCACTGCTCGTCTGCCTGGAAATCTGTCGTCTAGTGGCCACAGCTCGTCTAGTGGCCACAGAGCTGTCTGGGGCCAGGGCCTGGGAACCGTCCGAGTGTGTATTGTATGCTACAAACCACACACACATATTTGAGGGGGGACCCAAAAACCCGGAATTATCTTTTGAAGGGGGGCCCTTATACCCCAGGCTTCCCTCCGGGTGAGTGTTCTAGGGACCCATGGTTATCCGGACCAGCTAGCATCGTTTTGAGAGACTGCGTTTGGCTTCGGTGGATTTTTTTCTGGAGAGTCAACACGTTTGCCCATTTCATGATGAGTGATTTATGAGTTCGCCTGCCCACACCATGCTGAGTGTTCAACAGTTTTTGACCCAAAACAGCATGACCCCCGTGTCCCACCTCCCTAGTCACCCGATCTCGCCCCCCCGCCACCCCCCCCCAGCAACTTGTTTTTGTTTCTCCATGAAAAAAGTCCTCAAAGGGAAATGTTTTGCTGCTGTGGAAGAGGTGAAACCAAAAAATGGCGGCAGCACTAAAAGCCATCAAAATTGATGAGTTCAAAAACTGTTCTGAGCCGTGGAAGAAGTGTCTTGATAGGTGTATTGCATCAAATGGAGAGTTCTTTGGTTTTTTTCGTTGTTTTTTTGAGTCAGAGTCTCACTCTGTCACCCAGGCTGGAGTGCAGTGGCACGCTCATGGCCACCACCACCTTGACCTGCTGGGCTCGCTCCATCCTTCTGCTTCAGCCTTCCTAGTAGCTGGAACCACAGGAGCACACCACCGCCTGCAGCTAATTTTTTTTGATTTATTGTAGAGACGAGGTCTCACCATGTTGCCAGGCTGGTCTTGAATCCATAGGCTCAGACAATCCTCTCAACTCGGCCTCCTAAAGTGCTGGGATTACAGGCATGAGCCACCATGCTTGGCTCAAGCGGAAAATACTTTGAAGGTGACTGAAGTTTAAACATGCAAGAATAAACACGCAGTTGTTTTTCTTTTTTTTCGAGTTGGAGTTTGTTGCCCAGGCTGGAGTGCAGTGGCACACTCACGGCCACTGCAGCCTTAACCTGCTGGACATAGGTGATCTTTCTGCCAAAACTTTCCAAATAGCCAGAACTACAGGTGCATGCCACCAGGCCTGGCTAATTTTTTTGATATATTGTAGGGACGAAGTCTCACCAAGTTGTCCAGGCTGGTCTCGAACCCATGGACTCAGGCAATCCTCTTGCCTCCACCTCCCAAAGTGCTGGGATTACAGGCATGAGCTACCACATCTGGCCACAATTTTTAATAAACAAATTCCAGGTTCTATTGGGTCCACCCTTTGTGTGTGTATGTGTATTTTTTTTTTCTTTGTAGAGATGAGGTCTTGCTTTGTTGCCCAGGCTGATCTTAAACCCCTAGGCTGGCCGGGCTCGGTGGCTCAGCCTGTAATCCCGTACTTTGGGAGGCTGAGGTGAGTGGATTGCCTGACCCCGCAGGTTCAAGACCCGCCTTGGCAACCATGGCGAAACCTCATCTCTACAATAAATCAAAAAATTACAGTCGGGCTAGGTGGCTCAGCCTGTGAACCTGCACTTTGGGAGGCTGAGGTGAGTGGACTGCCTGAGCCCGCGGGTTCAAGACCCACCCGGGCAACTTGGCGAGACCTCCTCTCCACAATAAATCAAAAAATTAGCCAAGTGTGGTAGCGCACGCCTGTAGTTCCAGCTACTTGGAAGGCTGAGGTGGAAGGATCGCCGGAGCCAGCAGGTCGAGGCTGCGGTGGCCGGGAGCAGCCACTGTACTCTAGTCTGAGCGACAGAGTGAGACTCCAACTCAAATAAATAAATAAATAAATAAATAAATAAATAAATAAATAAATAAATAAATCAAAAAATTAGCCGGGCATGGTAGCGCGTGCCTGTAGTTGGATGGCTGAGGCGGATGGATCGCCGGAGCCCAGCAGGTTGAGGCTGCGGTGGCCAGGAGCGTGCCACTGCCCTCCAGTCTGGGTGACAGAGTGAGACTCCAACTCAAAAAAAAACCAAAAAACTCCTAGGCGGAAGCAATTCTCCCTCATTGGCCTCCCAAAGTATTGGGATTACTGTACCCAGCCTGCAAACCATATTAATAAGAGAAGTGGGCTGGGAGCGGTGGCTCACGCCTATAATCCCAGTACTTTGGAAGGCCAAGGCGGGAGGATTGCTTAAGTCCAGGACTTGGAAACCAGCTAGGCAACATAGTGAGACCTTGGCTTTACAAAAAATAAAAAATTAGCTGGATGCAGTGACACGTACCTGTAGTCCCAGGTACTTGGGAGGCTGAGGTGGGAGGATTGCCATAGCCTAGGAGATCAAGGCTGCAATGAGCTGTGGTTGTGCCAGTGTACTGCAGCCTGGGCAAGAGGGTGAAACATCAATTCAAATATAAAAAGAAAAATAGTTTAGGCTGGGCTTGGTGGCTCAGTCTGTAATCCCAGTACTTTGGGAGGCCGAGGTGTGTGGATTGCCTGAGCCCACGGATTCGAGATTAGCCCGGGCAACTTAGTGAGACCTTGTCTCTACAATGAATTTATTTTTATTTTTATTTTTTTAAGTTGGCGTCTCACTCTCTTACCCAGACTGGAGTGCAGTGGCCGCTCCCGACCACCGCAGCCTCGACCTGCTAGGCTCCGGCGATCCTTCTGCCTCAGCCTTCCAAGTAGCTGGAACTACAGACGCGCGCTACCACGCCTGGCTAATTTTTTGATTTATCGTAGAGAAGATGCGGTCTTGCCAAGTTGCCCAGGCGGGTCTCGAACCCGCGGGCTCAGGCAATCCACTCACCTCAGCCTCCCAAAGCACTGGGATTACAGGCTGAGCCACCAAGCCCGGATGAATTTTTTTTTTTTTAATTAGCCAGGTGTGGTAGCATGCACCTGTGGTTCTGGCTACTTGAAAGGCTGAGGTGGAAGGATTGTTGGAGCCCAGAAGACACTGGGGTAACCGTGAGCATGCCACTGCACTCCAACCTGGGTGGTGGAGTGACTCCAGATAAAATAATAATAACAATAGTAATGTTTAAAAAGGGAGAAGTTGGCTGTGTGCAGTGGCTCACACCTATAATCCCAATACTTTGGGAGACTGAGGCAAGAGGATTGCCTGAGCCCATGGGTTCAAGACCAGCCTGGGCAACTTGACAAGACCTCGTCTCTGCAAAAAATCAAGAAAAATTAGCCAGGTGTGGTGGCACACACCTATAGTTCCGGCTTCTTGGAAGGCTGAGGCAGAAGGATCACCTGAGCCCAGCAGGTTGAGACTGTGGTGGCCGTGAGCATGCCCTGCACTCCAGCCTGGGCGACAGAGTGAGACTCCAATTAACAAACGGTTTTGACTTCAGCCGCAGAACTCCCAACTGTGACCCTTGGGCAGGCACTTTGTGTCTGTGCACCTTGGCTTCCTCCTCTGTAGAGTGACGGGTTAACAGCGGCAGTCTACCAGGTGTGAGGTGGACATGAACAAGAGAATATTATGGAAGACACCAGGCTGGGAGCTTCTGTGGGCAGGGCCTGACTGGCTCTGTTCCTGCCACCTTGGCTTCTGTCTTCCGCCTTGGACTGAAGAGCCCTGTGGCTTTGGCTACTGTCTCCCTACAGGTGCCCGAGTGGAGGAGTTCCTGTATGAGAAGCTGGACAGGAAGGTCCCCTCGCGGGTCACCAACGGGGAGCTGCTGGCTCAGTACATGTCGGAGGCGGCCAGTGAGCTGGGACCCACTACTCCCTACGGTAAGCCGGTCTCACAGCCGGGAATCGGGGTCACAGTCTCGTGCTCTGATGTTCCCTCCCTTCCTTCAATTAAAAAAAAATATATATATGCAAATAGCACCTGAATTCATGCTAAATGTAAAAACCTCAATCAGTACAGAAAAAAACAGCAAAAAATGCAGCCCTCCTTTAACCAGCTTTGGTGTATGTGTATTTTTTTTTTTTTTTTTTTTTGAGTTGGAGTCTCACTCTGTCGCCCAGACTGGAGTGCGATGGCCTCTCCCAGCTACTGCAGCCTCGACCTACTGGGCTCCGGCGATCCTTCCGCCTCAGCCTTCCAAGTAGCTGGAACTACAGGTGCGTGCCACCACTCCCAGCTCATTTTGATTTACTGTAGAGATGAGGTCTCGCCAAGTTGCCCGGTGGGTCTCAAACCCGTGGGCTCAGGCAAATCCACTCACCTCAGCCTCTTTTTTTTTTCTTTTTTGAGTCTCACCCAGGCTGGAGTGCAGTGGCATGCTACTTACGGGCACCACAGCCTCGACCTGCTGAGCTCAGGCGATCCTTCCGCCTCAGCCTTCCAAGCAGCTGGAACTACAGGCATGTGCCACCACATCTGGCTTATGTATTGATTTATTGTAGAGACGAGGTCTCATCAAGTTGCCCAGGCTGGTCTGGAACCCCTGGGCTCAGGCAGTTCTCTTGCCTCGGCCTCCCAAAGTGCTGAGATTATGGGCTTGAGCCACTGCACACGGCCTAATTTTTTTTTTGTCACACTCTATCGCCCAGGCTGGAGGGCAGCAGCATGCTCACAGCCACCCGTGTTGACCTGCTGGGCTCTGGTGATCCTTCTGCCTCAGCCTTTCAAGTACCTGAACTGTAGGTGTGCGTTATTACGCCTGGCTAATTTTTTGATTTATTGTAGAGATGAAGTCTTGCCAAGTTGCCCGGGCTGGTCTGGGACCCCTGGGCTCAGGTAATTCTCTCGCCTCAGCCCCCCAAAGTGCTGGGATTACAGGCTTGAGCCACTGCGCCTGGCCTAATTTTTTAGATTTTGTGTCAGAATCTCTATCGCCCAGGCAGGAGTGCAGTGGCACATTCACGGCCCCCCAGGACCTGCAAGGCTCAGGCGATCCTTCCGCCTCAGCTTCCAAGTAGGTGGAACTATGGGTGCACGCCACCACCCCCAGCTAGTTTTTGTGATTTATTGTAGAGATGAGATCTTGCCAAGTCACCCAGGCTGGTCTTGAGCCCCCGGGCTCAGGTAGTCCTCTCGCATCAGCCTCCCAAGGTGTTAGGATGACAGGCTTGAGCCACCACGCCCGGCCTGTGTATATTTCTTAATGGGTTCATACCGTGTGTGCTATTCTGCAGTCTGACTTCTTGACTTGGCATTGCATTAGAGAGCTTCTTACTATAGCACTTAGAGTCACCTCAAGCTTTTTTAAAACAGTAATTGAAGTATAATTTATGTGCCATAAAATGCACTTGTTTTAAGTGTATAATTTAAAGACTTTTAGTAAACTTACAGTTGTTCAAACATCTCTACAATCCAATTTAAGAAACATTTCCAGCTGGGTGTAGCGGGTCACGCCTATATTCCCAGCACATTGGGAGGAAGAGATGGGAGGATCACTTTGAGCCCAGGAGTTCGAGACCACCCTGGACAACCCTCGCCTCTACAAAAAAAATTTAAAAATTAGCTGGATGTGGTGGCCCGTGCTTGTAGTCCCAGCTACTAGGAAGGCTGAGGCAGGAGGATTGCCTGAGCCCAGGAGATTGAGACTGCAATGAGCCATGACCGTGCCATTGCACTACAGCCTGGGTGACAGAGTGAGGCCCTGACTCATTCACTCACTAACGAACTAAGTAAGTAAATAAATAAAATAAAGAATATCTCCATTACCCCCCACAGTGCCTTGCGTGTGTTTACTGCCAAGCCTCATCCCCATCTCCAGCCAACCATGAATGTGTTTTTTGTCTCTATAATTTTTTTTTTTTTTTTTTGAGTCAGAGTTTGTTTTGAGGATGATTTTTGCTGTAGTGTGTTTTAGGACATCACAGCTTTTTCTACTGAAAGGTATTCTCTTGAATGTGTGTACCAAAAAATAAAAATTCTTGTTTGCTGAGTCTAACATCTGTGCCTCTTTGGAGACACTGTCGATTTTTTTTTCCCTGTGTATGGACACTTTGCTGTTTCTTTGTGTGCTTCATAAATTTTTGTTGCGATCTGAACATGTTAGGTAATATAGCAGTTCTAAATTCTGATCCCTCTGGGGATTATTATTGGTGTTTGTTTGGGATTTGGAAGCCAATGTCCTCCGTAGTATGCAGCTATGATGCATCTGTACCAGCCCGATATCCACCCCCAACTTTAAAAATTTTTTTTTTTTTTGAGTTGGAGTCTCACTGTCGCCCACACTGGAGTGCGGTGGCTGCTCCTGGCCACCGCAGCCTTGACCTGCTGGGCTCCGGCGATCCTTCCGCCTCCGACTTCCCATTAGCTGGAACTACAGGCGCGTGCTACCATGCCCGGCTCATTTTTTTTTTTTTGATTTGTGGTAGAGATGAGGTCTCGCCTGCCCAGGCAGGTCTCGAACCCGCGGGCTTAGGCAATCCACTCACCTCAGCCTGCCAAAGGCACGGGATTACAGGCTGAGCCACTGAGCCCGGCTAACTTTTAAAATTATTCTATTTTATTTATTTATTTTTTGGGTCAGAGTCTCACTCTGTCGTCCAGGCTGGAATGCAGTGGCACGCTTCTGGCTACTGCATTCTCGACCTGCTGGGCTCAGGTGATCCTTCCACCTCAGCCTTCCAAATAACTGAAACTACAGGCATGCATTACCACCCCGGGCTTATTTTTTTATTTATTGTAGAGACGAAGTCTCACCAAGTTGCCCATCCTGGTCTCAAACCCCTGAGCTCAGACAATCCTCTCGCCTTGGCCTCCCAAAGTTCTGGGATGACAGACTTGTGCCACTACACCTGGCTTATTTATTTATTTGAGATAAGAGTTTTGCTCTGTTGCCGCCCATGCTGGGGTTTAGTGGCGTGATCGTGTCTCATTGCAGCCGCCAGCTCCTGGGCTCATGTGACCCTCTGCTCAGCCACTCAGGCTATCATTAGCTGGGACTACAGGCATGCACCTCCATACCCGGCTAATTTTTAAATTTTTTTTTTATGGAGACAGAGTTTTCCTATGTTGCCCAGGCTGGTCCTGAATTCCTGGACTCAAACAGTCCTCACATCTCAGCCTCCCAAAGTACTGGGATTATAGGGATGAACCATCACTCCCAAACCTATTCTTTTTATTTTTTTGTTTGTTTTTTTTTGAGTTGGAGTGTCACTCTGTCGCCCAGACTGGAGTGCAGTGGCTGCTCCCGGCCACCGCAGCCTCGACCTGCTGGACTCCGGCGATTCTTCTGCCTCAGCCTTCCAAGTAGCTGGAACTACAGGCACATGCTACCATGCCCGGCTAATTTTTTGATTTTTATTGTAGAGATGTCTCACCAGGTTGCCCAGGTGGGTCTTGAACCTGCGGGCTCAGGCAGTCCACTCACCTCAGCCTCCCAAGGCACGGGATTACAGGCTGAGCCACCGAGCCCAGCTGTTTTTATTTTTAAGCTTAGCTTCCTAGGGGCTGTTCCTGGGTCAATAAATGTTGGTGGCCACCCAATGATTGGTCAGATAGTGCTTAAACATTTTGAACCATGAAGGCTTTTCCACTTTGTTGAGTGAGTTGGGGAGCACATTCCAAGTTCAAGCAGTTTATATGTCTGTCTGTCCTGGCTTTTTGTTTTTGTTTTTGAGTCGGAGTCTCACTCTGTGGCCCAGGCTGGAGTGTGGTGGCATGCTCACGGCCACCGCAGTCTCAACCTGCTGGGCTCAGGTGATCCCTCTGCCTCAGCCTTCCAAGTAGCTGGAACTATAGGCGTGTGCCAGCACACCCGGGTGATTTTTTGATTTATGGTAGAGATGAGATTTTGCCATGTTGCCCAGGCTGGTCTCTGACCCAGGCAGTCCTCTCACCTCGGCCTCCCAAAGTGCTAGGATTATAGGTGTGAGGCACCGTCTGTGGCCTGTCCCAGCTTTAACTCTGGGATTGTGCAAGGCCTCCTGTGTAACCAAGGAAGAGCAGACAGCTAAGGTTCTCTCTAGATTCTCCTGAACACACTGCACATGTGCACAGCCTTCCAGAGCACCAGAGGTACCTGGGAACTCACTAAGGTCCACTGGGAGTATGTTTTCTGGCTCTCCTGTTACATTTCCGACAGGTGTGTTGCTTGTCCAGTATCCTAACTTCAGGTTAGCTGCAATGTTGACCTTTCTGGTGATTTGCCATCAGGATCGCTGCTGTTTCCGACAGTTCCCCATGGCTTTTCTGTGCTCCAATTCCAAATGAAGTCAGCCTCTCCAGCAGCCAAACTGCCAGCCTCAGCTCACAACCCCTCCACTCCCCCTCAGAGCTGCACAGAACTTAAGGAGATGGGAGGGGACATCCCCCAGCTAAAATGCCACTCCCATGATTCTTATCAAGATCCAGTTGTTTTTCTGGAATAAATACTTTGCAATTTGCTTTTGCCTTTGGTCATTTTCCAGAGTCCAGAAATGAATATGGTTTGGATTGGTTTTGAGTCAGCGTCTCACTGTGTCACCCAGGCTGGAGTGTAGTGGCATGATCACAGCTCACCGCAGCGTCCAAATCCTGGACTCAAGCCTCCTAGTGGCTGGGACTGCAGGTGTGCGCCACCATGCCTGGCCAATTTTTAAAGTTATTTCTAGAGACCATGTCTTGTTATGCTGCCCAGGATTGAAATGGATGTTTTTGGCAATTGTGTCCAGTTTTTTTTTTTTTTTTGAGTTGGAGTCTCACTCTGTCGCTCAGACTGGAGTGCAGTGGCTGCTTCCGGCCACCGCAGCCTCAACCTGCTGGGCTCCGGCGATCCTTCCGCCTCAGCCTTCCAAGTAGCTGGAATTACAGGCACGTGCCACCACACCCGGCTAATTTTTTGATTTATTGTAGAGATGAGGTCTCGCCAAGTTGCCCAGGCGGGTCTCAAACCCTTTTTTTTTTTTTTTTTTGAGTTGGAGTCTCACTCCGTCACCCAGACTGGAGTGCAGCAGCCGCTCCCAGCCACCGTAGCCTTGACCTGCCGGGTTCCGGTGATCCTTCCGCCTCAGCCTTCCGAGTAGCCGGAATTACAGGCACACGCTACCACGCCTAGCTAATTTTTTGATTTATTGTAGAGATGAGGTCTCACCTGCCCAGGCGGGTCTCGAACCCGCGGGCTCAGGCAATCCACTCACCTCAGCCTCCCAAAGGCGCGGGATTACAGGCTGAGCCACCGAGCTCGGCTTGTGTCCAGTTTTATTATAACATTTTGGAGAAAGGATTTGTTGAGCTCTTTTCTCTGTTACTCTGGAAGTCTAGCCCTTCTCATCTTTTCTTTTTGAGTTGGAGTCTCACTCTGTCACCCAGGCTGGAGTGCAGTGGCCGCTCCCGGCCACCGCAGCCTCGACCTTCTGGGCTCTGGTGATCCTTCCGCCTCAGCCTTCCGGGTAGCCGGAACTACAGACATGTGCTGCCAAGCCCATCCAATTTTTTTTTTTAAATTTATCGTAGAGGTGAGGTCTCACCATGTTGCCCAGGCTGGTCTTGAACCCGCAGACCAGGCAATCCTCTTGCCTCAGCCTCCCAAATTGCTGGGGTTACAGGCTTGAGCCACCGTGCCTGGCTCCCTCTCGTCTTTTTAGTGGCCACGTCGTGGTCCATATTTTTGCTGTCCCACGATTCTATTTGTCAGCCCCCACCGATACTGTGCAGGTTGCTTCCTCTTCTTGCCAGGCAGACCGTTCTGCATGGAGGCTCCTGCCCTGAGCTCTTGGGCACGTCTCTTCCTGAGCGCTCCCCGCCTGCCTGGGGGTCAGAGCTGCCCAAGCCTCTTCCTCTGAAACTCTGTGTTCCCAGGGAAGACGCTGATCAAGGTGGCAGAAGCAGAAAAGCGGTTGGGAGCCGCAGAGAGGGATCTCATCCACACGTCCTCCATCAGCCTCCTCACACCCCTGCGCAACTTCCTGGAAGGGGACTGGAAGACGATCTCGGTGAGGGCCCTGGGCCATGCTGCCTGCTGTGAACCGTGGCAGCCTCTCCTCTTGTGCTGGGGCCCCAAGGGCAGCGCCCGGGGACTGAGTGACTTGGCTGACCTCCCATCTCTGGGCCTCAGTTTCCCTTTTCTGTTTTGTTATTTTTTTGAATTGGAGTCTCACTCTGTCCCCCAGGCTAGAGTGCAGTGGCCATTCCCGGCCACCCCAGCCTCGACCTGCTGGGCTCCGGCGATCCTTCCGCCTCCGCCTTCCGAGTAGCTGGAACTACAGGCGCGCGCTACCATGCCTGGCTGATTTTTGATTTACTGTAGAGATGAGGTCTCGCCAAGTTGCCCAGGCGGGTCTCGAACCCGCGGGCTCAGGCAATTCACTCACCTCGGCCTCACAAAGCGCGGGATTACAGGGTGAGCCACTGAGCCCAGCCTTGTTTTGTTTTGAGTTGGAGTCTCACTTTGTCTCCCCGGCTGGTGTGCAGTGGCACGATCGCAGCTCACTGCAGCCTCGACCTCCTGGGCTCAGGCAGTCCTTCGGCCTCAGCCTTCCCAGTAGCTGGGACTACAGGTGTGTGCCACCACACCCAGCTACTTTTTTTATTTTTGCTTTTGTTTTTTATAGAGATGAGGTCTTGCTAAGTTGTCCAGGCTGGTCTCAAACTCCTGGGCTCAAGCAGTCCTCCCGCCTTGGACCCCCAAAGTGCTGGGATTACAGGCTTGAGCCACCACACCCAGCCGTTTCCCGTCTTGGCCAGTCTTGCCACACAGCTGAAGGTCTCCTGGGCTGCCCAGGTTCTCACTGCTCCCTGTGTTCCACCTTGCAGAAGGAGAGGCGGCTCCTCCAAAACCGGCGTCTGGACTTGGATGCCTGCAAGGCACGGCTGAAGAAGGCCAAGGCCGCAGAAGCCAAAGCCACGGTGGGTGTCCCTGCCGGCCTCCTGGCCATCTCTGAGCTCTGGCTGGAGCCTAGGGGAGGGCACATGAAGGGGGCTGGTATTTGGCATGCCCTCTCCCCTTTCCCTGGCTGGGGGGTGCTGGCTGGCCACTCAGCCATACTGCTCTGTCCTCACCCCCAAGGAAACCCTGGTGGCTCCAGCGCTCTGCATCCCAGGGCAGACATTTGTGGGGTGGGTGGACCAGCAGTGCCTCCCCTGGGTGCAGGGTACCCCACAGCCCCCCAGACAGCCAGCTGGAGTCTCTTGCATGCCCTGCCCTGCCTGTCCTCGACTCGCCTCTTACCCCGGCTCTGCCTGGGCATGGCACCCCTCACTAACTCCCCACCTGCTGCTTGAATCCTGGCTCTGGGCACCCTGTGCTCAGGCGCCCCTGACATGGTGCGGAGAGTCCCAGAGCGGGACCACCCAGCTGCTCAGGGCCGTGTCTGTAGGGCCCTATCAGTCGCCCCGTGAGAGTGCATCGGGCCTGGGCTGGCCCAGCTCCCCCTTCTCTCCCAGCGTACTCATTGGCCCGGCACGGGACGGTTTGCCCAGCGCCGCGCCAGGGTTGGAGGAGCTGGGCCCAAGGGTGAGCACACACCTGCAGCCGCTCAGGGTCGTAGGGGCCCAAAGGCCCCCTCACGCCCTGCAGAGGGAACTCCCAGGCCCCGGACATGCCAGGAGATTGCCACCCGTGCCTGCCCAGGCGCACAGCTGCCCGTAACGGCCCTGGCCCAAGCCTGCTCACATCCCCTCCCAGTGTGGCCCTGGAACCGACCCTGCTCCTGGTGAGAGCCCAGGCAGGGCCTCCACTCCCTCGGAGGTGTAGGGCCTAGATCCGGAGGTGTAGGGCCTAGATCCAGGCAGGCGCCCAGCTGATAGTCTTGCTGGGGGGCCTGTGGCTCTTCCCAGGCACCTGAGCAGGACAGTCGCCCCCATCGCTCCAGCCTGGACAGACCCAGTCAGCCAGGCCCAGGGAGCCTTTCCGCAGTCACTGCAGGGTGTGGCCCCTCTGGAGCTGGGCCCTGGGCGGCCCCAGGAATGGTGTCCCAGAGGAGTCCAGCCCACAGCTCCGCCCCAACACAAGAACACACCCGCCAGGACTCCCTCCCCGGGACTGCGTGTGTCCGGCCGCCTGTCTGCCTCGCGTCCCTTCCCACCAGGGCCTGGGGGCCTGTTCCTGCCCGCGCTGTGGACTCACTAACTCTCTGTTTTTGTTCCTTTCCGTTCTGCTTTGGGTAACTTGGCTCAGTGTGAGGGAGATGTGAGTATACCTGCCCCACGTGCTGTGCTGCTTCGGGTCTGCCCATCTTGCCCATGGGCCCATGGTGCCGTGGCCAGCCCACGTCCTTAGGGCACTTTGCAAGCAGCTGGTCTCCCTGCCAGAGCCTCTCCCGGGTGGGGCCTCTGGCTTCAGGGGGATGCCAGGCGCTGGAGCCTGTGAGTCAGCTTTTTGCAAACACTGAACACCTGTCCCTCTGTCTGTCTGTGCATCCATCTATCCACCCTCATGCGGGGCGGGGCCTGGCCCTCGGTGCAGGCGTGAGAGATGTGTGCAGAGGTTCTGGCTGGGTAGAGCTGCGGTGGGGAGCGGGCTCTGCTGGGGGTGTCTGAGTGTGACTGGTGCAGGGAGGAGGGGCGGTGGCCCTGGCTCACCCAGAGGCAAGGGCTGTGACAGCAGCTGCGGCTGTGCCTCGAGCGTCTGCTCTCATGGCTCCCAGTGCGTCCACCCGCTCGGTCTCTGTCTGGACTCACCAAGTCCTTGGCTCCCTCCCACTTCCAGGTGGTTGGAGTTGGGAGAAGGTAGTCTGGGTTGTGTCTATTTCCCCATCCCTGGGGCTGGAGCCTCCTGGCATCTCCTTGTGGGAGACTCTGGGGTGGCCTCCTGGCCTTGACCCTGGCCCTGGCCCAGAGTGACCCCCTCCCCCCATGGACTCTGTTCCCTGCCAGACGGTGCCCGACTTTCAGGAGACTAGACCTCGTAATTACATTCTCTCGGCCAGCGCCTCCGCGGTAAGCGTCCCACCCCTCACCTCGGCCTCTTCTCCCCCCACACCCCACCCTAGGCCCTGACTGCACAGGAGCCAGTGGGTAAGCCAGTGGGTAAGATTGGGGGCACCGCCACATGACTGGGCCAGTCCTGAGAGGTTGGGACAAGCAGCAGCCCTGACCTCTGTCTGCGGCCTGGCCCTGTGACCATGTGGCTGGACTTGCTTCTCCCACCCACACTAAGAGCATGGTGCACTGAGGATGGTGGCCATCCCGTCGCTGGGGACCCTGAGTCTGCACACCCCACCTCGGGAGGTCCCACTGCCCACCCCGCACCAGCTCTGAACGTCAGGCCCTGAGGACAGGGGAGGGGCCTGGCCTGGCCTTCCCTGAGTTCACAGACTCCGGACAGGCGACAAGGAGCTGTGGGCACAGCAGTGGCCTCTGTGGTGCACCTGCGAGGTGTGAGGCACAAGGAGGGGCCTGGAGAGGCCTGGGATGGGGAGGGAGGCCCAGAGGACAGTGAGCAGGGTGTGTTCTGAGGAGGGTGTGGGCCTGGCTCTGGGGCTGGCCGCAGGTGGCTGGGGCTGGGTTGGGAAGGCCGTGCTGTCTTGGTAGCTGTTGGTTTTTTCCAGCTCTGTTGAGATATCTGGCATTTACTCTTTAGTGTGGGGACTAGGCCACACCTCTCCCTCATGCCTGTCAAGACCACAGCTGTGCCTTTTCGCCCTTTCTGTCTCCTTCCCTGTCCTGGGGGTGAGACCCTCACGCACAAACCCTTGACCCTCACCTGCCACGCGCATGCTGCCACGTGTCATGCCATTGTTCTGTGGTGGTGATTGATCCTGGGGGGCACAGGCCCGAGGTAGCTCTGGCAGGCCTGTGGCGAGGCCTTGTTGCGGGGCAAGCGGTGGATGGTCCCGTGGGTGGGCCTCCTGTGTGGCCCTGAGGCCCACACAGGTTGCCTGGGTCTAGGTTTGGCATATCAGGTCGTGTCTTAGGTAAGCCCTCCAGAGGTGGGCAAGGTCAGTGATCTCCGGAGTCCTGGCGGGGGGAGAGGATCTTTCTTCTTTAGACTCCGACGCCACTTCGTGCCTTCCTCCCTGGGTGCATGGTAGCAGCAGCACCCTGGAGGGTAGAGACCACTCTGTTTATTCTCTTGCCACTGAGCCAGAGGACGGAAAGATTCAGTGACTGGCCGAGGGTCACACAGTCCTGCCTCCCAGCCACCAGCCTTAGCCGCAAGTCAGGGCGGGGTGGGGGCACTCAGTCTTCAAGACCCTGTGGAATTTGGGCTGACACTGCAGGAGACACACAAGCAGGACTCCCAGCTGGCTGTCCCCCCCTGCATGCACACCTTGGACAGATGGGACTGCCTGCCCTGCCCCCTCCTTGGGGGTGGGGCAGTGGAACAGGGTGGGCCAAGGCTGGGTCTCTGGGTCTAGCTGTCCTCCCTCCCTCCCGCTGACCGGTCCTGTTGTGGTCTCTGCAGCTCTGGAATGATGAAGTGGACAAGGTGAGTTGGGGCCTGGGGGGTGTGAGGTCCGGTCTCACCTGCTGCTGCGGGGTCGGGTCTGTGTCTAGCTCTGGGCTCTGCCCACGCCCGCTGGGGTGACTGTTTTCCCTACAGGGCCTAGAGCACACAGTAGGCCCTCGGAGGCCTCTGCTAGGTGGATTTCTCCCAGTGGGTGGCGGGGGAGGGTCCGCCACCATGGCTGCCGATGGAGGGCCTGAGTCCGGCTCCAGGTGTGCATCAGGCATAGACCCAGGCAGCCCCCAGCATCCCCAAGGGGAAGGGCCAGGTCCTCTGCACAGGCCTTGGGGATGCCACGGAAGGCTAGGGGAGGCTGGTGGGCGAAGTGGGCACTCACACCTGCTCTGCTGTGCCCAGGCTGAGCAGGAGCTCCGCGTGGCGCAGACAGAGTTTGACCGGCAGGCAGAAGTGACCCGTCTCCTGCTGGAGGGAATCAGTAGTACTCACGTGAGTCCCACCCTCCCGCTGCTGAAGTGCCTTCGTGACCTGAGGGGGATGCCAGGCCCACTGGGAAGGGGGTCCCCATCCTCCCCCAGTGCAGTGGGTGCCGGGCCAGGGTCTGGCAGACGTCTTGGGTGGAGGGGAGAAGTCACCCTGGCCTCCTCCCCACAGGTGAACCACCTGCGCTGCCTCCACGAGTTTGTCAAGGCTCAGACCACTTACTACGCGCAGTGCTACCGCCACATGCTGGACCTGCAGAAGCAGCTGGGCAGGTGTGGGGCTGGCACCCTGGCCCACTGGAGCCCCCTGGCTTCTCCGGGCAAGGGCCTGTAACACAGACCAGAGGGCTCTGCCCAGAAGGCTCTCTGGGCCTGGCTCCTCGTAGACGAGGGCGGGGTGGCCGGCCTTGGTGACTGCTGAGCCCCCTGGGGCTGGGGGCAGTCTGTAGGGAACTAAGGGTGGGGAGGATGGTGGGACGAGGGCTGGGCTGTCTCACTCTGCTGTGCCTTTCCCTTTGTGCTGCCAGCTCCCAGGGCGCCATGTGAGTAGCCAGGGTGGAGGTCTGCTGGGGCTGGGATGGCCCCTGCCCCCGGGTATGTGGACCCCAACGGCTGACCCACTCCTCCGCTCCAGATTTCCAGGCACCTTCGTGGGCACCACGGAGCCCTCCTCCCCGCCCCTGAGCAGCACCTCGCCCACCACTGCTGCAGCCACCATGCCCGTGGTACCCTCTGTGGCTGGCTTGGGCCCTCCGGCGGAGGCTGCGCTCTGCCTGGAGGAGGTGGCCCCTCCCGCCAGCGGGACCCGCAAGGCCCGGGTGCTCTACGACTATGAGGCAGCCGACAGCAGCGAGCTGGCCCTACTGGCTGATGAGGTGGGCTTAGTGCCATGTGGGGCGAGAACAGCTGGGGGAGGAGGCGGCGCAGGGACAGGCCCTGGGCAGAGTATCCACTCTGGTCTCAGTGGAGCTGGGAAAGGCACACCTGCCCTGAAAACACAGAGGCCCTGGTTGTGGGGAGGGGCGGTCGTGTCCCCACTGGTCCTGGGGCCAGTTCTGCCCTAGGCCGGGCTGTGACCTTCCTCTGCGTCTCTGCAGCTCATCACTGTCTACAGCCTGCCCGGCATGGACCCTGACTGGCTCGTTGGCGAGAGAGGCAACAAGAAGGGCAAGGTCCCTGTCACCTACTTGGAACTGCTCAGCTAGGCAGGCCCCTCCCAGCCCTGGCCCATTCTGGCCTGGCAGGAGAGGACGGCGCAGTCCTGCCACTCACCTGGTCTGCTGGTGACACAGATGCTCAGGGTGGGGACATCCACTCACCCTTAGTCTATACTCCTGTCACCCAACTGTGAGGGAGCCCAAGGCTGAATGGCCCCCGCCCCTCCCCCAGCCCTGCTTCTGACCTATGGCTCTGGAGCCCCCTCCTGCCTGCATCCTCGAGCACTTGGCCTCCCTGTGTGGCCTCCCCTTCCACTAGGAGGGAGGGGCGGGCTGCAGCAGCTGCGCTCGCCTGGGCTGGGTGGGGCCACCATAGATGGGCTGGGAAGCCCTGGGTGCACCCTTGGCAAGAGAGCACCTGCTTTTTAGTTGCCAAAGTACGCAAAGGGGGGCAGCGGTGAGGCAGGCAGGGCCCTGGCAGACCCCAGGACTGGGTGCTGCCTCTCTGGGAGGGGAGAGCCTGTCAGGGGCCGGCTGGCCGGAGCAGCATCTTCCGGTGCTAGCCTATCCTCCACAGCTCAAGCCAATCCAGCGGCTGCAGCCTTCACCTCTCCACACTCACTTTTTAACTGGTGTTTTTACTTCTGCCTGTCTGCTTGCTCTCTAGCCAATGACAAATAAACCCTTGTGTGTGAGTCGCCTAGGCTCCTGTCAGGCTGGTCCTGAGCCAGGGGGGAGATATCCCCTTTGCCCTGCTCCTTCAGGGTGGGGTGATCCACCCCCAAACACACGCACTGGGGCAGAGGGAAGGGAAAGGTCCTCAAGGCAGGAAGTACAGCCTGCCTGCCCTCCCTTTTCCCATAGGGCCTGTGCTGTCCTGGACCCGAAATCACACAGGAAAAATCTGACTCCTAAGAGAAATGTTCCTAAATTGGTATTGTGGAGTAGGCTGCAGGATGTGCCTGGCAGTTTCAGCTCAAATAACAGGTTCTCTCAGGGCTTTCTGCAGGTCAGGCATGGAGCCCAGCACATGCCTATGTGCTCTCTGGTCCACATTCTAGAAGAGGGCAGATCAGCAAGACAGCCACCTCCTCACGGTGCAACTGACGAGTGCTGACCAGGGACTCGGGCCCAGGTCAGCCTGATTTTAGAAACCCCATGCTGTAGAAGGCCCATATTGGGGCCATCTGGAGATCAGGAGGGGACAGGGAAGGCAGGAGTATGGGGCCATGCATAGAAGGGAACCTCTGACCACGCCCACTCAGCCCTCCCCTTACCCAGGTGTGAGTCCCCAAGCCACCACTCCACCTCTGGCCCCTGGCCGAGGGAGACTTGAGATTGGGAGCAGGCTCATCATGCCTGAGCTCTGGAGTTCCACATCACACAGCTGTCTATAAACTGTATTTTAATATTTGTATAAATAGACCCAGTATTACCAAAAACTGCAAGAACAAGTCATGGAAAACAGGCTTTCAAGCCCGTGTATACGGCCTCCTGCACTACCTACACCAGCTGCAGCCTCGCCATGTGCTGTGGGGAACACGCAGAGGAAAGGAATACATCGCTGGGGTGTTTTGAACAGCAGGGCCTGAGCACGGAACTTTCGGCTCCCCGTGCCTGCTGCTGACCTCTTGATCTGTTACAAAAATAATGCCAGCAGGTGGGTGGTGGGAGTCGTGACCATGCCAGGGAGAGGCTGACAAGAGGTACCCTCATCACAGGCAGGCCCCAGCAGTCCAACTGCCCAGGGCGGCGGTGCTGGGGGAGGGGCAGGGCAGCATGCCTCAGTCTATCTTTGCACGTGCCGCACAAAGGCCTGTACCAGCTGGATCAGAGGCTCCTGACTCTCAGGGCTGGCTTTGGAGAGAGAGGTGGACTTGCCCTGAGGTGAAGGGAGGACGCCAGCAGCGGGGGAACTGGGGGCTCCCCGGCGGAAGTAGCGCGAGAGGCTGGAGAGCAGCGTGCTCTGCAAGAGAAAAGGTGGCTCCGTAGGGCCCAGCATCTCTGGGCCACTGTCTCCGACCCTCAGGGGCTGCTGGGCAGGACCCACGCGCTCTTGCCCTCCTGTCCCCTCCAGTCAGCTCCCACAGCCATCCATACCAGCTCAGAGCTGAGCTCCTGCTTCATCCGCTGTTTGTCCCGGGGGTGCACAGCCGGGTCCCTAAGGTACCGCATTGCTTGGGAGATGAGCAGGTAGAAGCAGTTTTCCATGGTAAACATCAGGAGCGACCTGGGAGGAGGGTGGGGCTTTGGCACTGCTGCAGAGGGCTGTGCCAGCAGGTCCGGGGCTGGCCGCACATCCAAGAAAACGGCAGGCCCATGACTGCCCAGCCCCTGGTGAGTCCCAGAAGGAGGTCTTACTTTAATGTCCTGGTCCCTTCTGCCTGTGTGCTGAGCCCCACAGCCTGGGTGAGGGGCTCCTTTTTCTTGTCCAGCTGGTGGGAAAAAAGCAGGCAGTAAAACAACAAAAGACAAGAGTAACAACTCCCACTTACTGACAGCTTCCTACTCGGCAAGTCCTACACAAAGCGATTTCCATCAGTTACCTCAGTCCTCACAGCAATTCTCACGGGTGGGTTCTATCATGCTCAGTTTATGAGTGGGCAGGCTCAGGAAGGCTAGATAGAATGCCCACGAGCAGCTGGGAAGTGGCAGAGCAGCAGACTGCGAGGAAGACCTGGGGAGAAGGCCCCATCTGATAGCACCCAACTTACCTCTCCAAGCATGTTGAGGGCCACATTCACTGTGGCCAGAAGGGTCCCAAAGGAAGGGGCCACTTCGGAGTCAAAGGTGGGAGTGGTGAAGTTCAGGGCAAACAGGAAATTGTATTCAGCAAGATCCAGGGACTACAAGGCAAGACAAGGAGAGCAACTAAGTACCCTGCTGAGGTCCCGGGAAGCTCTCAGTACAGAGTTGTTTTTTTTTCCTTTTAAAATTTTATTTATTTTTGAGTCGGCGTCTTACTCTGTCACCCAGGCAGGAGTGCAGTGGCACACTCATGGTCACTGCAGCCTCAACCTACTGGTCTTAGGTGATCCTTCCACTTCAGCTTCCGAGTAGCCAAAGCTACAGGCGTGTGCTACCACGCCCAGCTAGTTTTTTGACTTATGGCAGAGATGAGGACTCGCCAAGTTTCCCAGGCTGGTCTCGAACCCCTGGGCTCAGGCAATCCTCTCGCCTCGGCCTCCCAAAGTGCTGGGATTACAGGCTTGAGCCACCACGCCCGGCTCAGAGCAGAGCTTTCAAGGCTCACTGCCAGAAGCTGGTGGTGCCAACAGGTGGCGGCTGGTACCTGATCCAGCAGGATCTGGCAGACATCCGGGGTGAAGTGGCGCAGGGCTGCCAGGGTCCTGCTGAGGATCTTGAGAAGGCCACACTGGACCGTGTGCAAGGCCCGTTGCTCCAAGGCTTCTGTATCAGCAGTGGGCTGCTTGGAGGAAGAGGAGCAGGAGGGGGCAGTGGGGGCGGCAGAGGGTGGCCGCTGTACTCGGGGGGTGACAGCCGAGGGGAGGCCATCCCCATTTTTGTTCTGGGGAGAGGAAGAAAAAGAAGGTGGCGCCCAGGGAAGCCAGGTGACGCATTCCCAGTGCTCACGGGGGTTGGGGGCACAGGTCACCTGTAGGTAGTGCTGCAGCATCTTGCGGCTGTGCAGGAGGGATGTACAGGCCTGGCACAAGTAACCCAGGTTGACCTGGACAGACACAGGAATGACAAGTGGGGATTCTATTGGTGGCAGTGGTCCCCTGGCTAGACCAACCCCAGACTCCTACCTGACACCAGTGCTCTACTCTTACCTACAAATGCTCACCTGGCCACCCTCTAGCTTCAAGTCCTTACAGCCATAAAGTACTCAGGACTGCCAACTCGGGCCCAGCAGGGCTCAGGCCTGAACTCTTTCCCTGGGACCGATCTAAGTGCCTGGCACACTGTAAGGTCCTAAGCAGATAAAGTAGATGGGGACTCTGGTTCCATTTTACAAGAAAAGAATATAGGCTAAGAAAAAGAGGTGAAGTGACGTGGCCAAGGCCACACCACCAGCAAATGACAGAAGGCTGTCTGGCTCCTTTCCCCACTGCTCTCCAGCTGTTGCCAGCTCTAGGTCTGTTCTTCAGGGATCTGAGCTAAGATCTATCTGATGGAGCCTGTGTAACCTACATGGCTGCCCTTCACTATGAAGGGCAAGATTTAGCCAGAGAGCACGGGAGACGATGCCCTCTACTCCCCAAGCCAAAAGCCCACATTCAGGAACAGCCGCAAGTCACTGGAGCTGCCCACAGTGTCCACAACCTTCCTGTCTCCAACCAATCCCCAGCCTCCTTCAAGCCCAAGCATCTGGAGCTCTCACCTGGACATCACGCATGAGCTGAGGCAGATGGAAGTGCCACTCTTTCATGAAGTTGGAGAGCTGAAGAATGAAGCCCACAGTGTGGTCCGCCTCCTCCAGGCAGGCCAGACTTTGCACTGTCCGTACTGCATTGAGGCACTGGGAGGAGAGGAGAGGGGACAGCAAGATGAGGATGGCTCAGGGACCTGACATACCCACACCCACCCTCCTGTGCACAGAACAGGTCTCAATCCCACGAACACTGAGATGGTAGCTTGGCAGTACAACTGTCCGTGCTGGCTTGCTATCACTGCAGACTCTGGCTGGCCAGTGTGCCAGCAGTCCCAAGAGCTTCCCAGAAATGAGAGCATCAACACCCCTCCACTGTCGAGGCCCACACCCCACACCCACTTGCCCCCAAATGGCCCAGACCCCTTTGTACCCTGAGACCCCCAGCTCTGCAATGCTGGCAGCCCCTACCTGCAAGGTCCGCTCCTGGTGGACACCCATGAAGTCTAAGGCCTCAGTCAGGAAGTTGTAGCGCAGAGTTTTGAGCAGCCGCTCCATCAAGGACATGGACAGGCGGTAGACCCCTGGCCAAGAGGGGGCATCCAGGGACTTCCGAGAGGCACTAGGTGTCTAAGACACAAACAGCAGACACACTAAGGACGTGGAACCCCAGGAACCTGAGCTGCAGTCAGGGCAGGGCCTCCCTGCAGCCCAGCAGTTAAGGAGGGAAAAGACTTCTTGGAGTGGGCACAGCCACCACCTGGTGGCCAGGGCAGAAAGGTGCCGAGGCCAACAGATGCAAGTCAAGAGAGATAATACCCTGAGTTCCAGACTCAAGTATACCACCCACTGCTATGTGAACCTGAACACGTTGCTGCTGTACCCAAGCCCTCACATGCTTCCTCTAAGGCTAGGCTAGATTCCTTTTTTTTTTTTTTTTTTTTTTTTGAGTTGGAGTCTCACTCTGTCTCCCAGACTGGAGTGCAGTGGCCGCTCCCGGCCACCGCAGCCTCGACCTGCTGGGCTCCGGCGATCCCTCCACCTCAGCCTTCCAAGTAGCTGGAATTACAGGCATGTGCTACCACGCCCAGCTGATTTTTTGATTTATTGTAGAGATGAGGTCTCGCTGCCCAGGCGGGTCTCGAACCCGCGGGCTCAGGCAATCCACTCACCTCAGCCTCCCAAAGGCGCGGGATTACAGGCTGAGCCACCGAGCCCGGCTTGGCTAGATTCTTAATACAGAATTGATGGCCCTACCACCCACCTCCCTTTCTCCTAGTCTTGGTCTGTTGGGACAGGTGGAGAAAAGTCCCAACGACAAACTTCCTTTGGGAAGGAGAGAGGAGGGGACAGCAGCCCTGGCCAGAGGCCTGGCCCTGGGATGTGTTCTCAGCTGCCTTTGGTCCTCCTTATGCCTGTAACAGAAGACTCCATCCCGTCTCCCAAAGGCGGTACACAGAGACCATGTGGAGCCTCTAGCTTCTCTTGCTAGAGACCAGCCCAGGGCAAGAATGCCATCTCACCATCAGTGCATTATACAGGCCATCAAGTGGAAAGCGACTTCCAAGGAGGGAGACTTCTCGATTGGAACCCCAGGTTGGCCAAGTCAGACCTGCCTGGCAAGCCCCTGGCACTCACCTGTGCTGTGCCGTTGGTGCTGAGTTGGTACACACTCAGGAGGGGCAAACAAATGCTCTGGGTGATGCCAGCTCCAGCCACTGCTGTGGCTCCCTGGGAAGGACAGACATGGAATGAGACAAAGCCTGTCCCTGCCCCACGATTCCACCGCTTAAGCCTGCAGTTGCCCCACAAGGGCAGGTCTTGGGACAGACTACAGGTTCTGCGAGTGTCAGAACCCAGCAAGCACCAAGAGGGACCCTCCTGCCCTCAGGCTGGCCTCCTACCTGCTGGGTGCGAGCCAGGGTAAGGAGCAGGTGCAAGGAGGCCTCGGTGAAATGCAGGTTCTGCTTCATGCGAAGGCTCACCTCCAGGGTGGTGAGGAGGGTGGGGAGGATAGGGAGCCTTTGGGTCACCTGCAGCCAGGAGTCACCATCCTCATCCACTTCACACAGCTCCTTGGCCAGGTGGAGGCCCAGGACACACACCTACTGGGGCCCAGGGGCAAAAAAGGAGAGGAAGATGAGGACAAGGAGGAAGAGGATGAGAGAAGGACATGACGCTGGCCCTGCTGCCAAGACCTGTTTAGTCACACACTTCTGCAAGTGAGCGTGACTAACACAGAACTCACACTCTCTCCCCACCCTTCCCCTCTTCCTGTGTCCAGCGCTCAGGAAACAGCAACTCCCCCAACCTAAAGAACAACCCCTAACTGATGGGCACAACCTCAGCCTGTTTGCTCCCATTCACCCACGTGATCACCAAGCCTTTTCAGTGCTGCCTCTTGTGTCCCACCCGGCACCCAACCAGCTCCACCGCATGGATTCTGAGGGCACTCACCTGGTGCTGCACTACCATGGCTGCTTCTCCACCCTCTCTAATCCTTATGCCAGCAGCTTTTCCAACTTATTTTTGGCCACAGCCCACAGTAATACCTTTTTTTTTTTAGTAGGAGTCTCACTCTGTCGCCCGGGCTGGAGTGTAGTAGCACGCTCACGGCCACCCGGCCACCCCAACATTGACCCACTGGGCTCAGGCAATCCTTCCACCTCAGCCTTCCAAGTAGCCAGAAGTACAGGTGCCCACTACCATGCCTGACTAATTTTTTTTGACTTATTGTAGAGATGAGGTCTCACCAAGTTGCCCAAGCTGTTCTCAAACCCACGGGCTCAGGCAATTGCCCACCTAGCCTCCCAAAGTGAGCTTGAGCGACCATGCCTGGCCAACCCTTTTTTTTTTTTTTGAGTTGGATTTTCACTCTATTGCCCAGGTTAGGGTGCAGTGGCATGCTCACAGCCACCACAGCCTTGACTTGCTGGGCTCAGGAGATCCTTCTACCTCAGCCTTCCAAGTAGCTGGAACTACAGACACACACCACCAAGTCCGGCTAGTTTTTTGTGATTTATTGTAGAGATGAAGTCTCACCAAGTTGCCCAGGCTGGTCTCAAACCCCCAGGCTCAGGCAATCCTCCCGCCTCAGCCTCCAAAGTGCTGGGTACAGGCTGAGCCACCATGCCAGGCCTTATATTTCACTTTTTCAAAATGCTGATTATAACCAAATGAGCTAATTTCAAGACCCACTAACAGGTCATGACCCACAGTTTGAAGAACACGATTTAATGGGTGCATTCAGAGTGATCTTTCTGGAGCACAGATCAGATCACTTCTCTCTCTGCTCAAAACCCTTAAATCACTTCCTATTTCACCCAGGCCCCAGATCAGAGCCTGATGGGGCTGCCGTCACCAACCTCACTCCCCAGCCCTCCTTCACTGTTCGCTCACACCAATCTCTCTTCAAGTGAATGGATGATTCTGACCCACAGCTGGCCACATGCTCTTCTCGCTGCCCGATTCATTCCCACACCCCTTGCCTGCCTGCCGCTCCCAATCCCTGAAGTCATTACTGAAAAGGCACTTTCTCTTCAAGTCCTGGATCAGGTCAGAGCCAGTCAGGCAATGCCTGGTCTATTACTCTTCCCACCAGGCTGTGAGCCCTGGAAGTACAGTGACGAGCTGTCTTGCTCACTAGTCACCCGGGATCAGGCACTGAACTGGCAGGCAGCAGGGAGGACAAACAGCTCCCTCACCCCATCACGCTGGTCCTTGTGTCGGGGCCGAGAGCAGTCATCGGTCTCCATGCTGTCCTTGTCCTCTGTGGCACTGCCTGATGCCAGACTGTGGCGGGTCTGGTCGAAGAGTGCAATCACCTCTTCTTGGAGGGTCTCACAGACATTCAGCACCAGTTGGGAGTACTGTGGGATGTCACTTACTGTGGAGCACACAGGGGACACTGTCACTCTCACCAGACTGACTCCCACTGCCACCAAGGTTCCTTCCCAGGCAGTGGCTAGGAATGCAGTAGGGCACTACTGCATCTGTCCAGTGGGAAGGTAGGAGACAGGTGGAGGAAAGAAAAAGCTTTCCTGACCTAAGAATCCCAAGACTAAAACTCAGAAGTCCCAGGAGCCACCTGTAGCCCAGGCTAATGGCCACCAGGGGCGGGCAGACAGCAGCTGCTCCCCCTGCCCCTCACCTCTCATCTCTTTCATCTGCAGCACCGTGATGAACGCAGAGAACATTTTGGCCTTGGTCTTTTCCATGAGTTGCTGGTCTGCCTGCAGCACTCCCTCCAGGATCTCTGTCAAGGGTCCAAGGATTTCATCCACAGAACCTAACTCCCTAGAAAGAATATGCGGGGGGGGGACAACACACCTCACAAAAGGTCACACACGGACCCTGCTCCACCCCAGGACGCCTATCAGGCAGTCTGCCTTGTCTCTCATTTGCTGTGTCACTCCCACTCCCAGTCCAGTTTAGACTCTTTTCTCCCCCTCTGGAAGGCCAAGGGCCAGCCAGCAGAAACAAGCACACAGTGATGAGGCAGCTCCGGCCCTTGGCCCGCCTCTTGGCACCATGCTCACCTCTTCCACTGCCGGAGGAGGACAAGCAGCAGAGTGCACATCATGGAGCCCAGGCGGAGGCAGTTCACAGAGGCTGGAACCAGGAGCTGTAGGGAGATAGCACATCAGTCTGAAAACTGCTTCCTGTGAGCAGGCACAGCAGATGATGCACTTTCCATCCATAGGTGCCTCCTGGCTGCAGGCCTTTCCTCCCAGGGGGAGCTGTGGGGAGGCTGGGCTGACTCGGTGGCAGCAGACCTTTCAGGCTTCTGAGGCCAACCTGGACTACCGTGTGGCCGGCTGGCAGTCTCACAAGCTCTACTGGACTTCGGAGACCTTCTCCCTGGGAAAAATGGGAAATCTCCCAGATACACTTACTAATGCTTTGGTCCCGTCGAGCACATCAAGAAAGAGCTGGCGACGCACTGCAGAGTCAGTCAGGTGCATTATATCTGCCTGCAAAGAAACAGAACCAGGTTTCAACTGGGAAAACTTCCCAGACTTTAGAAGCAAAGAAACAGGGGGTTCTCTGTCAGGCCATTAGTCACTGATAAGTCACTATCCCCAACTTAACCCTTTATACTCGGAGACATCGCACGGACCACCTACCAGTAACTCAACCACACTATTTTACGAACAGTGAAAATCAAATCACTTCATATTAAACAGTAGAGCGCCAGAACCAATCATATCGTAATTTTATTTGGCTTACAATGGAATTTTGGATATTTAAGGAACTTATTTGTGACAAAAAAAATCAAAATTTTATATCTTATATTTTCCTAATGTGTGATACCATATGAAATAGTCACTGACATGCATTGCAGGTTCATTAATACATATTGAGCAAGAGGAATCTGTTTGACATCTTCCACCTGGCGTTTTCTATTTGAGTAGACAATGCAGTCTCATTTCCCTCCTTTCATATTAATAATACATAATTTTGTTTTTTTGAGTTGGAGTCTTGCTCTGTCACCCAGGCTGGAGTGCAGTGGCATGCTCACGGCCACCCCAGGGTCAACCTGCTGGGCTCAGGCGATCCTTCTGCCTCAGCCTCCCAAGTAGCCAAAACTACAAGCACATGCTACCACACCCAGCTAATTTTTTGATTTATTGTAGAGATGAGGTCTTGCCAAGTTGCTCAGGTTAGTCTTGAACCCGTGGGCTCAGGCAAGCTTCTCATCTTGGCCTCCCAAAATGCTGGGAATATAGGCGTGAGCTACCATGCCCTGCCTTAATAATACACAATTTGCTGGGTGCAGTGGCTCAGCCTGTAATCCCAACACTTTGAGAGGCTGAGGCGAGAGGACTGCCTGAGCCCAAGGGTTTGAGACCAGCCTGGGCAACAAGGTGAGACCCTGTCTCTACAAATAAATCAAAAAATTAGCCGGGCATGGGAGAGCACGCCTGTAGTTCCAGTTACTTGGAAGGCTGAGGTAGAAGGATCGTCTGAGCCCAGCTGGTCAAGGCTGCAGTGGCCGTGAGCATGCACTGCACTCCAGCCTAGAAGACAGAGTGAGACTCCAATTCAAAAATAATAATAATAATAATAATAATATTCAATTTACTGTCCAGTCTGCACACCACTGTAAAAGTACTTCACATATCCTCTTTCTATATAATGCCTGATTTTTAAAAACATATATCTCAGTATATATTCTATCTCTTTATTTGCTTTTTCATGCAATTTGAATGGAACACTTTAAGGAAATCTACATTTTTGAAAAATTTGAGCTAGCAAAAGTTTGTCCTAAGCCAGGCTCGGTGGCTCAGCCTGTAATCCCGTGCTTTGGGAGGCTGAGGTGAGTGGAATGCCTGAGCCTGCAGGTTCGAGACCTGCCTGGGCAACTTGGTGAGACCTCATCTCTACAATAAATCAAAAAATTAGCCAGGCGTGGTAACGCGCACTTGTAGTTCCAGCTACTTGGAAAGTTTAGGTGGAAGGATCGCCGGAGCCCAGCAGGTCGAGGCTGCAGTGGCCAGGAGTGGCCACTGCACTCCAGTCTGGGCAACAGAGTGAGACTCTGACTCAAGAAAAAAAAAAAAAAAAAGTTTGTCCTATATAATTACCAGCAATGTCTTTATGTACCCTGAGAGGGAACATCTGAGTACAAAGGGTTAAAATGGGCTTGAAGGACCTGCTGTTTCTCCATTCACTCTTCAATATGGTCAGAATCAAGCCCAGTTCACCTCCTCTTCATGACTCTGTCCTTTCCTTAGAACCTTTTAACCCTTCAAAGGCTTCTCAGTGCCTTCAAAATGCAAACCAAACTCTTCCCCTATGGTCTAGGGACCCCACAGGATCTGGTCCATCTGATTCTGGAATCACTCCCACCTGTGCTCCCTCTAGTTCAGCCCTACTTGTCCCCTTCCTCCTTCCTGAACACACCAAGCTCTTTTCCACTTCTTACATCCGCCTAGACTTCCCTTCTCCTCAAGCTCTCCATCTGGAAGGTTCTTCATACACCCAGGTCGCAGCTGGGACATCACCTCCTCAGGGAGCATCTCCCAGACTACTTCTATCACATGTGTTCACCACCACAGCATCTTGATTATTTCCTTCATGACAAATCATTGGTAAATGTATTTTTTATTGGTGAATGTTTACAATGTAGCTTCCTCCCAAGCCATTTTCCAAGAGATCAAAGATCTTTTTTTTTTTTTGAGTTGGAGTTTCACTCTGTCACCCAGACTGGAGTGCAGTGGCCAGGAGTGGCCACTGCAGCCTCGATCTGCTGGGCTCTGGCGATCCTTCCGCCTCAGCCTTCCAAGTATCTGGAACTACAGGCGTGCGCTACCACACCTGGCTAATTTTTTTGATTTATTGTAGAGATGAGGTCTTGCCAAGTTGCCCAGGCACGTCTCGAACCCACAGGCTCAGGCAATCCACTCACCTCAGTCTCCCAAAGCGTGGGATTACAGGCTGAGCTAGATCAAAGATCTTATCTGCCTGATTCACTGCTGTATCCTGATGCCTGGCACATAGTACACATTCTACTAATGCCATTAAGTGAATGAATGAGTGGCAATATCCTAGACTCAGCCAGTTAGGTTTCCTAGTGGGAAAGAGGGAGGTGGATTTTCAGAGCTAAAACTCAAGACCTGCTGCCTGCCTAGGGCCTAAAGACAGGTGACACAGAGGTTATACCCCAGGGAATCAGCCATTCTCAAACATGGCTGAACTTTTCAGCGTGCCTGGAATCTCAAGGGTCCATAGCCACCATGCCACGGCAAGAGTGTTCACACACCCATTCTTCCTGGGCTCAAAGCCTCAAGTATGTGGGCAGTCTG
This sequence comes from Cephalopachus bancanus, assembly GCA_027257055.1. Lineage (NCBI taxonomy): Eukaryota > Metazoa > Chordata > Mammalia > Primates > Tarsiidae > Cephalopachus > Cephalopachus bancanus. The sequence continues at coordinate 492,490 of JAPVLO010000841.1, forward strand.
ACACTAGGCACAAAGCTCACAGAAGATGCAAGAGCTGCTTGGACAAAGGAGGCATCTACCAAGCTGAGGTTGTTACGAAGTCAAGGTATGAATCTGGATACCCCCTGGAAGGACAGTTCAGCACGAAGGCTGTATAATACAGCACAATGGTGTCCAATCCCAGAAAAACGCACAAACATTTCCCAAATGTTAACACTCTCTCTCAAACCCAACTCTCAGTAGACAGCTAGCACAAGACAATGGCCTTTTATTTTTCTAAGAAGATGGGGAAATGCAGTTTCTAGATCCAATGAAAAACTGCTCTCTGCTACCTACTCATCCTTCAACAATCATTTCGTGTCTAGAGGGCACACACCACAAGGAGGCAATCGCGCATGTGCACAAGAGACAGACGCAGGAGGCGAGCACCTCAGACAAACAAGGCCCAAAGGGAGCTTCAGGAGGCTTTAGGAACATCTGAGAGAGCTCCAAGTCACCTCTCTGCACTTCTCTTAAGGGTCTCTCGGACCCCAACTCTCTCAAATACCCCCACTGGGCCCAATCTCTTGGCACAGAATCTATTACATGTTGGCTCTCAGGGATAAACTGTGGTTCGCTCTTCATCCCAAGAGGCTGTGTCTGCTAGGCATCACAACAAGCCACTGCCAAGACACCAAAGTGAAAACTTGCCCAGGAACGCCTTACGTGACTGGTGGCAATGAGGAGGAGCATCCTCCAGGCGGAGACGAGCATCTGATACTCTAGCAGGGAGGTGCAGCTGCTGCCCTCTGTCTCAGCCATGTGAGCTGCCAAGGACTTGACGTACTCTGACCAGTAGGCAAAGCGCTTCTCGCTGGAAAATTTGTTGAGTGTGTCTTTTAACGACTCGTCTAATGAACCCCTATGGTGCCAAGAAAAACAAAAGCTACGGTTAGGTTCTAAAAGCTAACGAGAATGTGATGGGAGAGACCCTTGTTGAGGCAGAGAAAGCAACCTCACATGGGCTAAAGGCAGACGACTCCAGGATCACCTCCAATGTATGGAGCTCCTACTTCTTGCTCAACATAACGGGTTAGGCTGAGGCCTTTCCAGGATTCCTCCTCCACAAAATCCCGGTCACATGAAGTTTGCTTCACATAACTCTTTCTGATAATCATAAACGCCATCATTGAACTGGCCAGAAACACAGCTCACTGGCCCTCCATATGGTTCCAAACCAGATCTCTTCTCTGTCTCGGCTCTTCTAGCCATGCACCCAGCAATAGGGCCTCCACAAGCTCCCTCTCCCCAACCTTCAGTTAAAAGGGGAACAGACTCACTTAACTACATAGTATATCTCCAAGCAAATTATCTTCATAATTAGGGCACAGGTTTCCAGGATGCTGAGCTGTGGAGAGGGAGAGCAGAACAGACACGGATCATGTAGAGAAATCTCTCCCCACTGCCCCCCCAGAGTCACAGAGCTCAGTACTTGGAGAATGAGCAACTGCACTCCCTACAAATGCCAATGGCCATCTGACTTGCAAAAGCAGAAGCATCAGGTCCACAACATCTCCAGGTGAGTGGAGAAGACTACAGAGCCATCAACACAGAGCAGGGCAAGCTACCTTCCTTCCCAGAGCAAGACACCAAAGGGAGAAGAAGCAGACACTTTTGGGAAAGAGTTTTCCAGTGAAGAGAACATTCTGCTGTTTCATTAGAGAAGCTATCATTTTCTATAGCCCCATCTCAAGCCCAGCCTTTCCTCCCGGGGACTGCAGCCATTGTCCTGCCCCCCCACCCTCTCTGCCTTACCTCAGATGTTTCTGAGGGAGGAGAAAGAGTTCCAAACAGCGGACTAGTTAAATTCTCCCAAAACTTGGGTCTAGAAAGAAAATACATGTTGGAAATCACACTCTTTTCTCCCAGTCTGTTCTCCTCTCTCCAGCTCCCTTTGGTGACTACTTTTCCATATTTTGCCAGTCCGATCTTTTTTTTTTTTAATTGGAGTCTCACTCCATCGCCCAGACTGGAGTGCGGTGGCCACTCCCGGCCACTGCAGCCTCGACCTGCTGGGCTCCGGCAATCCTTCTGCCTCAGCCTTCCAAGTAGCCGGATCTACAGGTGCACGCTACCACACCTGGCTAATTTTTTGATTTATTGTAGAGATGAGGTCTCACCAAGTTGCCCAAGCAGGTCCCGAACCCGCGGGCTCAGGCAAGCTAGTCCGATCATAAATCAACTGCTCCTACGTAAAGGGTCCCATAGATAAAACTGTATTTTCCTCTTAAGAAACACAATTGAGCCGGGCTCGGCGGCTCAGCCTGTAATCCGCGCTTTGGTAGGCTGAGGTGAGTGGATTGCCTGAGCCCACGGGTTCGAGACACGTCTGGGCAACTCGGTGAAACCTCATCTCTACAATAAATAAAAAAAAATTAGCCACATGTGGTAGCATGCACCTGTAGTTCCAGCTACTTGGAAGGCTGAGGCGGAAGGATCTCCGGAACCCAGCAGGTTGAGGCTGCAGTGGTCGGGAGCGTGCCACTGCACTCCAGTCTGGGCCACGGAGTGAGACTCCAACTCAAAAAAAAAAAAAAAGAAAGAAAAAAAGGAACACAATTGAAGGCCAAGTGTGGTGGCTCAAGCCTGTAATCACAGAACACTGGGAGGCCGAGGCAAGAGGACTGCCTGAGTCCAGGGGTTCGAGACCAGCCTGGGCAACTTGGTGAGACCTTATCTCTACAATAAATCAAAAAATCAGCCAGGTGTGGTGGTGCACGCCTGTAGTTCCAGCTACTTGGAAGGCTGCGGAGGAAGAATCGCTTGAGCCCAGCAGGTTGAGGATGTGATGGCCATGAGCATGCCACTGCACTCCAGCCTGGATGACAGAGGGAGATTCCAACTCAAAAAAAAAAAAGTAAAAGAAACACAATTGAGCCAGGCGCAGTGGCTCATAATCCCAGCACTTTGGGAGGTGAAGGTGTGAGTACTGCCTGAGTTCAGGGGTTTAAGACCAGCCTGAGCAACATGGTGAGCCCCTGTCCCTACAATAAATCAAAAAATTAGCTGGGCGTGGTGGCACCCATCTGTGATTCCAGCTACTTGGAAGGCTGAAGTGGAAGGATCACTTGAGCATAGCAGGTCGAGGCTGCAGTAGCCATGAACGTGCCACTGCACTCCAGTCTGGGCAACAGAGTGAGATTTGTACTCAAAAATAAAAAAATAAAAAAAGAAACACAACTGTGCATTATAGAGCTGATCAATAATCTCTTTGTGATTCCTTCCACATTTCCAAAAGCCCCACAAGGAAGAGAGTGGGGAGGGAAATAAAACAGCAGACTTCCAAATTTAGCCTTCTTTTTTTCCTCTTAATTTTTTTTATTTTAGAGATGTGGGAAAAATTTAGCCTTTTTAACTTTTTTTCCCCTGTGCCAACAGGGCCCAAAGAGGACACAGTGTTTTATTCATTCCAATGGCTTAAGCAAGCAACTATCATCTGAATGTTTCTCAAGAAAAATAGGTTTTGACAGAGCTTGAAAGGCAGCAACACCAAAGGAGTTGAACCTTACACATGCTTAATTCTTTAAGATCCTCAATACTGGTAGCAGCATTACATTTACAAGTGTAAAATGCCCGTGTGTTGAAGCAGGCAATACAATCTTTTTTGGCAATGGGGTCTCACTACGTTGCCCAGGTTATTCTCAAACTCCAGGGCTCAAGCAATCCTCCAGCCTCAGTCTCCTGAGTAGCTAAGATTCAGGTACACACCAGTGTGCCTAGCTTAAGTACTGTGTATGCATATTCCCAGTGAACTGCCAATAACAAGCCTCTGAGATAAGAACGACTGCTACTCTCATTTTACAGACAAGGACAATGACACTACTCGCAGAGTCAGACTTACTTGGTCCGGAGGACCAGCATGGCACTGTCCCGACGGTCCTGCCACAGGGCATGCAGAAAGGCAATGGCTGCACGATGTAGCAGGGGCGGGCACCAGTAGCGATCTTGCTGTTGGGTATCAATTAGCTCCAGCACTGCATGGAGACAGCTCCATTCCCCAAGACTGAACTCCTGCGGGAGAAGACAGGTGAGAGTTCAATCCCATAGCCACTGCCAGCAGCCACACCTGTGGGGCACAGCACCACCTACCAGTTTCAACTCAAGAGCAGGCTCACCTTAGAGCCATCACTGCCATCCTTCACCTCCAAGTTCAGAAACAGTTCTATGAGGCCTGGCTGGGTTTCCACTGCGACCGTGAGGAACTCCAGAATCATGACCTTGATTCGCATGTCCTCGATCTTGCTCTGCAGTCGGGTCAGGAAGGCATCACGAATGGCAGCTGCATCATTGCCCAGGCAAGCGTACACTGACATTGGGGCCACCTGGTGGAGACAAGGACACACAGTTCCAGAAAAACCTCAATGGGCTTCTGCAGAAGGGTGCTGGAGAACTCCCAGAAAACAGGCAGATACAGGAAGTGTCCAGACAGACAGCTCCAGGCCAAAAGGGATATCACCCAACAAATAGCATGAGATGCCCAAAAGTTCACAGGAGAAACAGAATCAGCATAAAAAGACACTCAACCTCTCCCATGGTTACATAAATACATCAACTTTTTTTCCTTGTTAGATCAGCAAAGACTTAAACGCTGATGAAGTCACTGCGGCAAAGATGTAAGACTTAGTGTTAGGAGCATAAACTGTTACAATCTTTTTGGAGAGTATTTTGAAAATATCTGATAATTTGTATACCTAACCCTTAACTGTACCCCACAATATCATAATAAAAAATATTTATTAGCCGGGCTCGGTGGCTCAGCCTGTAATCCCGTGCCTTGGGAGGCTGAGGTGAGTGGATTGCCTGAGCCCGTGGGTTCGAGACCCGCCTGGGAAACTTGGTGAGACATCTCTACAATAAATCAAAAAATTAGCTGGGTGTGGTAGCGCACGCTTGTAGTTCCAGCTACTTGAAAGGCTAAGGCGGGAGGATGGCCGGAGCCCAGCAGGTCGAGGCTGCGGTGGCCAGGAACGTGCCAATGCATTCCAGTCTGGGCAACAGAGTGAGACTCCAACTCAACAAAACAAAACAAACAAAACAACAAACAAACAAACAAAAATATTGATTAAATTTAAAAAAAGAAAAAAGAAAATATCTGATAAAAATTAAAATGTTCATTTATACCTAATTTTCAGGAACTGTGAACAAATGTTTACAGGGTTCTAAAGATAATTATTATTCACTGTAGCAAGACTTATGACAGTGAAAGACAGAAAATAGTCCCACAAAATCGGGATGTAGCCATTCTAGGGTATGATATGTAAGCATTCAAGAGAATGAAGTAGGTCCTAATGTGCCCATGTGAACAGACTGCACAATACGGAGTTAAGAAAGCCAATCACAAAGCAGTACGCATAGTGCATACCCACTTACTTCATACAGAATACAAATAAAAATAAATCAATGTGTACCAATCTATCCCTAGGGATTCTTGGAACAAGGGGATCATAGGGCACCTTAACTTTCTATGCTATATCTATTTGTGACATTTAAATAAACATTTTACAGTAAGCATGTATGTCTTTTGTAACCCAAAAAATACCCTCATATAAACACACATTTGTACCCGGGCTTGGTGGCTCAGCCTGTAATCCCACGCCTTGGGAGGCTGAGGTGAGTGGATTGCCTGAGCCTGCGTGTTTAAGACTAACTTGGCGACACGTCATCTCTACAATATATCAAAATGAGCCGGGCATGATAGCGCGCGCCTATAGTTCCAGGTACTTGGAAGGCTGAGGCAGAAGGATCACCGGAGCCCAGCAGGCCGAGGCTGTGGTGGCCGGGAGTGGCTACTGCACTACAGTCTAGGCGACAGAGTGAGACTCCAACTCAAAAAAAACAAAAAAAATCCCACACATTTGTGTGTGTGAGTGAGTGAGAGAGTGAGAGAGAGAGAGAGAGAGAGAGAGAGAGAGAGAGAGAGAGAGAGAGCGCGTGCGTGTGTGTGTATGTGGCTATGTACTTTAAAAGTCTTTTGCCAGGAGAGGACAGAGTGGTCTCAAGAAGAATCTGTTTCCTGGGGCTCTAGTTGATTAAATGGGATCCTACCGTGGCCAGTCGCTTCAGCAGCTGAATGGCAAGACGTGGCAAAGCAGGGTCATGCTTGTGGTAGATGTATTTGGCTAGAACAGCAATGAGGTTGTTCCCATGAGCACCTAAAGAAGCACAAAAAACAGTTTAGACATCAACTGTGCCACACTCAGGCTCTTAGAGAGGCTACTGTTCATAGCCACCACAGCCTCAACCTATTGGGCTCAGGCTTTCCAAGTAGCTGAAACTATAGGCGTGCACCACCATACCTGGCTAATTTTTATGATTTACTGTAGAGACGAGGTCTTGCCAAGTTGCCCAGGGGGTCTCGAACCTGAGGGCTCAGGCAATCCTTTCGCCTCCGCCTCCCAAAGTGCTGGGATTATAGGTGTGAGCTGCCATGCCCGGCTTGAGGCTACTGCTTTAAAAGGTGCATATGTATGTGTGAGATCATTTATGTGTAAGTACTTGGAAGGCCAGAGCAAACCCTTTTTCTTCAGGAGCAAAAGGACATTCAGGGTTTGTGGTAAACAGTTCCATCCAATTCATTAACAGTAAAGATACATTCTGAGCAAAATACATTTTTTTTTTTTTTTTTTTTGAGTTGGAGTCTCACTGTCGCCCAGGCTGGAGTGCAGTGGCTGCTCCCGGCCACCGCAGCCTCGACCTGCTGGGCTCCGAGGATCCTTCCGCCTCAGCCTTCCGAGTAGCCGGAATTACAGGCATGCACTACCATGCCCGGCTGATTTTTGATTTATTGTAGAGATGAGGTCTCGCCAAGTTGCCCAGGCGGGTCTCGAACCCGTGGGCTCAGGCAATCCACTCACCTCAGCCTCCCAAAGGCGCGGGATGACAGGCTGAGCCACCAAGCCCGGCAAAATACATACTTTTAACAAATAGACTGGAAAAGGGTATTGCACTAAAATGTAAAAAAATCATAAAAATCCCAGAATTATACAACCAGAGGGTCTCAGATATAGCTAAACACCTACTTGAAAGTGAGGAAAACGGGCCTCAAAGAGATTAAATAGCTAGTATAAGACCCTAGTAATAGCCAATACTTAAAACATACTAGGAACTTCTCTCCATGTTATACAAGTAGTAATTTATCCAATCTGTACAGTCTTTTCAGCATCCCTGATCCAAAAATCTGAAATCTAAGATGCACCAAAATCTGAAACTACAGCTCAAAGGAGGAGATGCATATAGAAACATTTCAGACTTTGGATATGTTGAACGGGGAAGTATAACACAAATATTCCAAAACCCTCCAAAAATCTGAAATCCAAAACACTTCTGGCCCCAAGTATTTCAGATAAGGGATACTTGACCTATACTCTTATCCTGATTTTTCAGATGAGAAACCTGAGGCACAGTTGTTTAGTAATGCACCCAAGGTCACATACCTGGCTGGATATAAAACATGAACCCAAGCAGTATGACTTCAAACTTGCGTTCCTAATTATTCTACTATCAATAGGAGGCAGAAATAAAGTATGACCCAGTCCTTTTGTTTCCAAGTTCAGGCAAGGAGGTGGTAATCATTCCCAAATTTCCTCAGAGTTAATCAGAAAATACTGTTGACATCCAAAGTTACCATTTAAAATATGTATCTTGTGAGGCCAGGCACATGGCTCATGTCTGTAATCCCAGCTACTCAAGAAGCTGAGGCAGGAGGATTGCTTGAGGCCAAGAATTTGAGAATGCAGAGCTGTGATTGTGCAGCTGCACTGCAGCTTGGGCAAGAGAGCAAGATCCTGTCTCTTAAAACGACCTCCCCGCCCCCACCAAAATGTACATATGGGCAGAAATGTTGCTGATTTGTAGAGAAATACATACCATGTTGTGTGAGAGCCTGTTCCAGGGGGGATACCACATTAGAGGGAGGTTTGAGCCGAATAACATTGTTGGTGACGGAGAATGCCAGTTTCACTGTCTTGATCAGCAGCTGGCCCTGCCCCTGGCCCTCTGCCCCATCACTAGGGTGCCAAATGGAAACCAAAGTTGAGTCACAGACATGACTTCGTTCATAACATATGTGTTCTCATGAATTAGATTCCAACAATCATCCCAGAGTTCAACAACTCTGTTAGAGGCCCCCGCCCAGACTAGGAGAGAGGAGGAGTCATCAATTCCTTTTGCTACGAGCCAGTCTACATAGCAGCCATTAGGTTACACAAAGACTACATCTTAGCAAGAATAAAGTTGTCCTCAAAAGCTACTGCAAGTTAACTCAAACTGGTGTTCCTAGAACAGGCAGGCACAATAAAGACAAACAGACAAAATAGAGGAAAGGTGGAGAAGGAACCTTACCTTCGGGGCTGAGCAGCCATCACCATGTCAATAGTGTCCACACCAATGCCCATGATATTGACAACTGTTTGGCCTGCTTCTGTGTAGGCCAGACTACAGATGCAGAGAGACTGCAGGCTGGGCGTCTGACTGGAAGACAGAGGTATTCTGAGTTACTAGGGAACTGCCCAGCCTATCATTGGAAGGAAAGGGTACTATCCACTTGGGCTAGGGTGGCAAACCTAACCTACTAGACACTGGTAACACAGATCAGCTCTCTGAGAGCTGAAGGCACTCTGATTACTTTCCTGAAATAGACTTCATCCTAAAAACCACCCTGAGAAACAATCCGAATGCCCGCCAATTACCATACAGTTACTAAAACAAATCATGATTAATTAATCCATAAAACAGAATACACACAATGAAACGCATGGACCCATTAAGACAAGACAGATCTACATGCAGTGGCATGGAAAGAAAGTTACAGAGCAGTCAGTCCAGGCACAAGAAATACACACTAACCTGCTCTGGGAAGCTGACATATATGAAGAGCATTTTGCATGGAATGAGTATTTTCCAATGAACGTGCATAAAACTTTTACAAAGACAGAAAAAAATGATGACTAGAAAGTGGATACACACACACACAATCTCATTCCTACTTCCTATGTTCCCTCTCTGCAGGCAGAAATGAAAAGGGGCCAGTGGAAAGCAACTGATAACCTCAAGATTACTGAACTCTGGGCTCTACCAAGGTGAGTTCTCTGGAAAAAATGAAATGGCTTTGCCCAGCAAAAGCCATGCCCTCCCTTGGTGAGCGCCAAGCTCCAGTGATCGCCCCACTCACTACCTGCTGTGTAGTTCTGTCTCATGGCACAGGTTCAGTATTGCATGAATCAGCTCCAGAATCAGACAACCTGGGTGCCAGAAAAGACATGGGAATGATATGGCCTTGTGTGATCACCATTATCCCCAGAAAGGGAAAGAAGAAGGCTCTCCAGGGAGCCAGAAATCCACAGGTCTACCCCTGCCCGTGCTGTCCTTACCGATCTGCTCCCTCACTCCATGGGAGTTGTAGCGCCACTTGTGGTAGCTGGGCAGCATCTCCTTCAGCACAAACATTACGCAGGGCACAAGTCCTTGGCTCTGAGTACTACCAAGCTGCCCCTACAAGAAAACATGCTGTGAGGGCTTCTGCCATTGAACAAAAGGCCATTCAGTTTACTAAAGATTTAACTCCAAAACCACAGATAGGTCCAAAAGAAATCTGGACAAGCCCTGGCCATCGGTGAGGCAAAAAAACCCCATCAAAATGTCCTACTTCAGTAGAGCCCAAGTTGTGGGTTTCTCTAGAACAAGCGATCCTCCCACCTCAGCCTCCTAAATCACTGGGATTATAGGTATGAGCCACCACACCTGGTCACATATCTGTATTTTTCAAATGTGCTGTGATCCATGAGTAAATTGAGATCGATGTACATGTCAGGATTTGGTCAAAGTTCACTTTTTTAAAAAATGAGGGGGAGACCGAATAGAAAATATCAGTGTGTCCTATGTAGTAAATGTTGTATTGTGAAATTTTGCTTCAGTAGTATACATACATATGTACATACTGGGACATGATGTAAAATACATTACTGTGGACTATTGCTAAAATCGCTTGACGGTTACCACATTACCCATATGGCCTCTTCAATTTTACCTTATAATCCTTCCAAGAATGAAATAAACCCACATAATTAAACATCCACTAAAGAACACACTGGCACATAGTAAGTACTCAATACACAGAAACTATTGTGATCATAAATCCAGGAGAACTGTTCTGCCCACAGATAAGAGGACTACAGTGGCAAAGGACAGGGAAACCAATTCAGAACCATCTGATCAGATTATACCCTTGTTTCCCCTGCCCTCTATGAACAAAACCAGACTGTACCTTGACCAGGGTGGTGACCAAGCGCAGGAAGGCAACAGTGACCCCATACTCGCCCTGAGGCTGTTCACTATTCATCAAGAGGTTTCCGTACCCTCCAGCGTTCATTCCCTCCGCACTGGGAAAAGGCAGAGGCAGAGGGGGGACAAAAGATGGGGAAATCTCAAGCCTTCAAGAAACTAATCACAGAGTATTCTTATAATAGTCTAGATGGCATGAACATAAAATAGAAAAGCTGTGTGAGGGAATTAATCCAATATAGGCAACTTTATACCCAGGGCAAACATCAAGAACATGTTTATATCACGTGAATATAAGGAAAACATCTTTATCTTCCAAGCAAGAGAGAGCAAAGAAAGAATACTTTACGTAGTCAGATGGAGCCTGTACACTGACAAGGTATCTACTGGGTGACCTTGAACACCCATAAAACGAGGAAGAGTATAGAGTGATTGCGACTGAATGGAACACCAAGTCCCTGGATCCAGACACTTCTGGATTCTCTAAGCTGGAAAGAAAACTCCAGCACCTAAAGTGGCTACAGCTGAATGAGAAACCCTCACTCAGGTCTTAAAATCTCTGCTCCAACAGTGTTGCCCAGAGAGAGGACAGCAACTCTGTGCTCCACACCCCACAGGGACTTTGTCCTCACTCTCCCTCTATTTTTGGTCAGAGGGCTGAACAGGAAAGGAGTGTGCAGAATAAGTGGGTAGGAAAGCATCTCTAAAACTAACAGTCTAGGCCAGGCCTGACAAACATAGTTCTCACTATGGAATATGGTCTACCCACCCTAGGACCTGGCTCACCTTATCATCTGACTCATACTGGAGACAGGATGGGCCACAAATGGTAAAAATCCTGTGTGACGAAGATCAGTCCAGACCTGAGAAGGGAAAAGCAGAGTTAATGTCCATGTATCTTCAGGTATGTACCAAATGTTCCACTTCTCGGCCTCTGAGGAGACTTGGCATCTCACCTTTGCCGGATTCCGGGCAGCCAAAACAGTCAAGCAGTTAACACAAGAAGCAATGACATCCACAGGGGGGGAGATCACTGTTGTCAACCTGGGTGGGGAACAGTGTGCTGAATTCAGTAAAATGAATAGTAAAACTGATTCTACCACAAATGTTTTCCAGGTCTTTCTTCCCAAGTCTCTCCTCTCAGCAGAGATACATACCAATAGGAAAGCCCTCAGCTAGGGACAGACATCACCCCAGAGCTTCCCAAAGAGGAATATGTGTGAACTTCACCCCACTGGGTATGTGGCCAATCTCCCGGAAACTGAGAGAACAATTGCTGAAAGCCCTGCCAGGGAGCTGAGGGTCAGATGCAGGACTCACCGCTGCAGCAACATGTAGATGCGGGAGGTGATGGGCAAGAGACAATCAGCTATGGACAGATCTGTGCTGATGACCTTATGGACCAGATCGATGATGGGTTTTACTCGCTGGCAGTGCTGAATCACATCTGAGGAGAAAGACAGCCTGTGACCTCATGGCCAACAACTCCTTTAAGATCACCAGACAGTCTCTGAGACCCAGACAAACAGAGCAGACAAATCACGATCTTTATGGCTCTGAATTTTTCTGAAATTCTGCCTACTCTCTAAACCCTCCAGGCATGTGCATTTTTTCCTCCCCATTCTGATGTCTCCCAAAGCTGATCTTACCCGCAGTTGAAACAACATGGAGCAGCATTTCAATTTCGCAGGTAAAGAGGGTCCAGCTGCTATAGGAGTACTCCCAGCGTACCAGGTAAGCTCTATCATCCAGCATGACCTGGCCCACGGTGCCTTGAGGTATGCGAAGGTTGGTCTGACCCCCTAAGAAAGAAAGAAAATTAGACTGATATTTGAGGACAAATAGCAACAGTAACTCCTAAACCGGACAACAGCATTTAAACACACACAGATACACAAACTTCTTTTCTTGGGAGCCAACATTCCTACAGTTTTTTTTCCACACACATACTTCTTGTCATCTGGAAAAGTGACTCTTACACGTGTCTGAAAATCAGCTGAGTGCAGAGAGTGTTTTCCATTCAAATGGTGACTACAGGAAGACTACCTTATGGGACTGCTGATGCCTAGATCACCAGGAAAGTTGGTGGAGATGCCAGGATTAGATCAGTAAGACTATGTCCCTCTGGATTTTGCTCTTTGAGCACCTGGACTATATGAGCTTAAAAGTGGCAGCTGGCCACTCTTAAACACTCCCTGCCAGTGAAAGTATAAATTGTTATAAACGTTTATTTTTCCTACAACTTAATTGGGCACTATCTAATAAAAATTCAATTATTCGATTTTGACCTTTTTTTGTGAGTTGGGGTCTCACTCTCACTCAGGTTAGAGGTATAGTAGCATGATCATGGCTCACTGCAGCCTTGACCTTCTGGGTTCAGGTAATCCTCCTGTCTCAGCCACCCAAGTAGCTAGGACTACAGGTGCATGATACTACATCTGGCTACTTTTTAAATTTCTTTGTAGAGATGAGGTCTCACTATGTTGTCTAGACTGGTCTTGAACTCTGAGCTCAAGTGATCCTCCCACTTTGGCCTCTCAAAGCATTGGGATTACAGGCATGCGCCACTGCACCCATTCTATTTTTACCATTTTTTTTTTTTTTTTGAGTTGAAGTCTCATTCTGTTGCCCAGACTGCAGTGCAGTGGCACGCTCCCAGCCTCAACTTCCTGGGCTCCGGCGATCCTTCCGCCTCAGCCTTCTAAGTAGCTGGAACTACAGGCGTGTGCTACCACACCCAGCTAATTTTTTCATTTATTGTAGAGATGAGGTCTCGCCAGGTGGGTCTTAACCTGCCGGCTCAGGCAATCCACTCACCTCAGCCTCCCAAAGCGTGGGATTACAGGCTGAGCCACCAAGCCCAGCAAATTTTTTTTTTTAAACAGGGTCTTACTCTGTTGCCCAGGCTGGAGTATAGTGGCATGGTCATAGCTCACTGTGGCCTTGAACTACTGGGCTCAAGCAAGCCTCCCACCTTGGCCTCCTGTGTGTCTGGGACTATAAGCCCAGCAACATTTTAAATTTTTTGTAGACAGGGTCTCCCTATGTTGCCCAGGCTTGATCCTCCCACCTAGGACTTCAAAAGTCCTGAGATTACAGGTGTAAGCCATCATGCCAGCTGACATTTTAAAATAAATCTCTCTGCATTTTTACCTTGTTGCAATGACATGTATTGTTTTTGAAGTAAATTAATCTAATGATGTAAAAAAGTTAACTAAAAAAGCCAGACACTGACTCTAACTTTTAAAATTTTTTTCTTTATGCTTTCTGTCAGGGAATTGAACCCTGATCTCCCGCATGACAGGTAGGAATACTCACCACTATACTAAGGAGGAAGACTCTTTTTTTCTTTAATCCATACCTTTTATGGCATGGTTCTAATTATTTACCAACTAATCAACACACACACTGAAAAGGGAGATGAAATTGCTTTCGAGGCACCTCACAGAAAAGAATTAAAACAGCAACGATGAGGTTTAAACACAAGCTGTCGGAAAAGGGGCTCCTGTACCAATTATGCCTTTATCTTACCAAGAGGGTAAAGGAGTTTGGACGTCTGTCTCCGCCAAAGAGTTCCATCTTCATGGGAGATCACATCATGAGGCTTGTGCTTGTAAAGTTCATTGTAGAAAGACATCTTATCCAGGAAACTGTACACCTGCCAATATACACAGACATACAACTACATCACACATTCACCTTCAGGACATGCAAGAGGGTCCCATATCTATGCTTCTGCTTGTTCAGCCAGACTCTCCAACGCCCTACTGAGGTAGTCTCCGCCTCAGTGACTACCGCTGGACATGCCTTCAGCCCTCTTGCCAAATCTCTACCCTTTTACATCCAGCTCCAGTCCCCCTCACTCCGCGACACAGTTGTCTCTCTAAACAGTAAGGTCTTTACTGCTCAAGTGACATTTACTATACACCTCCTAATTATTAGCTACTTATTTCCTGTATCTATTGTCATCTTCCAACTAAATATTAAGGAGCTTTATGTTTAGTCTTAACCCCCACAGTATCTATAAGGTACCTAATGAAAAGATATTTAGTTTTTAGAACTGAGGCAGTATTTCTGGCATCTTTCATTCAACTTCAAACTAAGTCTTATCATAGCAGTAGAACTACAACACGTAAAGCAAAAAGGGTTCCTAATGAAGGCTCCAAGAGCTCACTTCCCCTTCTCTGTAGGCAACTGCCTGAACAACTTACCTTTTTGGCAGTGGACTTTCCCGATACAAGGGCTCGGAGCAACTGCAGGAGCGGGGAAAGGAGGTGGGGAAACATTCCACAAACACTGTCCAGAATGATCCCAAGACCAGAGGTTGGCTCCTCGGGTGGAAAGGAAAAATCACTGACCTTCCTGTTATTCACAAATTAACTTATTGCTAAATTGCCCAGCAATCAAAATAAATCTAGAAGTAATCCTTCCCTTTAGACATCATCACTCTCTAATAATTTAAGACGCTCATATTTCCACTGAAAAAGGACTTCATACAACTGATGTAGTGAGGACCTGAAAAGATGACCACACCATGCAGGGACCTCTTTCTGGCCACATGGCTACAGGACGATACCATTGTTCACCTTTCCATTATATGTTTCCACTCAAGTGAAAGGACCCAACAACATGTCAGCACCTGACCACCACAGCAGCCACAGATGCTTGGTCTAGGTATTGTTTTATACCAGCTTCTTCCAGGAACTGTGGTTCTGTAATACTGGACAGCATCTCAGGAAAAGAGGGTAAGAACTACAGGCAAATCAGTGAAGCTACAGTACCAGGGAAAACAAACTTATTTACCAGCTGGACCTCAGGGTCTGATGCTGTTGTCAATACTAAGACCACATTGTTCTCTCCAAAGCCAAATTCTCATTCTAACTAGTTACAATACTCTGATGACTTATAGGACACAGTTAAATCCCCTAACACTATTTTCAAGAACCAGAGGAACGCTGTGCCTAAGAGACTACAGATGTTAAACAAGACTTGGTGGACAGGAGAGACGGCAAACTGGTAACAATATGGGCTAGACTCGTGTCAGACAGAACTGGGTTCTGGCTGACTCTTTCTAGCCATGTAAAGTTGGGCAAATCACTTTACATCTCTAAGCATTGCTTGCCAACATACAAAAATTAGTGAAATGGTCTATTTCCTAGATTTTTATGAAGATTAAATGAGAAAACACACACAAATGCTTAGTATAAAATCCAAAGCTAGTGTTTGAGAAATTCTTTTGCTCACAGAATGTCATGCAACAATTCTCTCTAACATACTTACTGTTCCCCAGAACAGCTCCGGAAGAGAAGGGTCTGCCAGGACTTCACAGGCTGTATCGATTACATCCTGTTGGGGGAGAAGAGGATATGGTTCATTTTCCCTAGGTGAACGAGTCTACATTTTAAAATTGTATTCTGTTGAAATAAAAACACCAATAAACACCAAGGCAGGAAGATTGCTTGAGCCTATGAGTTCAAGAACAGCCAGTGCATCATAGCAAACAAAACTCAATCTCAAACAAACAAACAAACAAACAAAAAACAACAAACACACACCAATAAACACCTTCACATATAGTATGTCAGTAATGTTGGATTTAAAAAGTTAGATTACGCATTGTGCAGGGTGTGTGTTGTGTCTGCTGTATTATGTTAGACATATTTACTTCTGTCAACTTTAAATGCTTTATCTGTAAAATGGGGACAACAATATCTGCTTCAGAATATTGTAAGGATTAAATGAGATAATATATGGGGGGAAGTGAACTGCAAACTTATGTCATATAAATGTACGTTATTACTAGGGCTCAGCTAGACTGTTCTCCTAGAGGGTAAGAACAATGTCTCACAGTTTTTTGGATTGGAGTCTCACTCTGTCGCCCAAGCTGGAGTGCAGTGGCACGCTCATAGCCACTGCAGCCTTGACCTGCTGGGCTCAGGTGATCCTTCTACCCAGCCTTCCAAGCAGCTGGGACTACAGGCATGTGCCACTACGCCTAGCTAATTTTTTGATTTATTGTAGAGATGAGGTCTACACCAAGTTGTCCAGGTTGGTCTCGAACCCATGGGCTTGGGCAATCCTCTCACCTGCACCTCTCAAAGTGCTGGGATAAAAGAGTCACTGCGCCCGGCTAACTTAACTTTTTCAAGAACAAAAAAGCTGCAAGAATAAATAAAAATGAAGGGGGAGCTTCTAGATTAGCACTGTGCAACAGAACATTCTGTGATGATGGAAATCATGACACATGGCTACTAAGCACTTGAAAGGAGGCAAGTGCAACTGAGGAACTGAGTTTTTAATTTTAGTTAATTTAAATTCAAACAGTCCCATGTAGCTTGTGGCTACCATAGTAGACATCACAGTTATAGTCAAAAACAAACTTCAAAGACTTATCAACCTATTATAATGTGTGGACTTCATTTAGATACTATTACAAACAAATTTATGACAAATTTGTAACATTTATAATACAATGAGAAATCTGAACCAACTTGATATTTGAAGATACTGAGCTTGTTCTGGTATGATAATGGTTATCAAGTTAAGTTTTACTGAAATATTTATAGATTAAATGATATCAGGCATTTGCTTCAAAATAATCAAGGAAGGAGGGAACAGAAATGAAATAAGATTAGCTGAGTTAGCCGGGCTCAGTGGCTTAGCCTGTAATCCCACGCCTTTGGGAGGCTGAGGTGAGTGGATTGCCTGAGCCCGCGGGTTCGAGACCTGCCTGGGCAGCAAGACCTCATCTCTACAATAAAACAAAAAAATCAGCCGGGCGTGGTAGCACGCGCCTGTAATTCCGGCTACTTGGAAGGCTGAGGTGGAAGGATCGCAGGAGCCCAGCAGGTCGAGGCTGCGGTGGCCGGGAGCGGCCACTGCACTCCAGTCTGGGTGACAGAGTGAGACTCCAACTCAAAAAAAAAAAACAAAAAACAATTAACCAGGCATGGTGGCACATGCCTGGAGATCACCTGAGTCCAGCAGGTTGAGGCTGCGGTGGCTGTGAGCATGCCACCAAATGCCAGCCTGGGCAACAGAGTGAGATTCCTACTAAAAAGAAAAAAAAAAGTTGCAGATTTATTAGCACCCACAGATGTCTAGAACAGATGTAGTACAAAGTAAAAAAATTAGGTTGCAAAAAGTATATACACTGTGGTTCCATTTCTAGAGAACGATTATTATATTTTCATGTATATACATATACAGGAAATGGGAGAGAAGACATCAAAATGTAAACAAAAAGTTATCCTGTGTAACAGGATGACACTTTTTCCTTTTTATCAGCAATTTCCGTTTTTTCTGTAATTAACATGTATCACCTGTAAAAAAGTAAATGAAAATGCACAGTAGTAAACAAATTAACACGTGAGATAAATGGTATCAGATCCAATGGCGGCATTTTAAGGACTTCACGGCAAAGCTAGGCAGTGTAGACAGCTCCATGAAAGATACCAACCTGCTGATTGCCCAGTGTATGCAGTTCCAACGAGGTCAGAACGAAAGAGAGGAGGCCGTAGACACACATGCAGGCGGTGCTGGTTGTGCACTGGAACAGCAAAGCAGTCAGTGAGTAATTCTGAGTAATGCGACTCTTCCCCAGATTCAGCACGATCCCATCACATTCATAGAGTCCTTGCAAACAAACAGGAAGGGAGTCCCAAACTTCACTACTTTCCCAATTTTGTTAGCAGATCAGGAAGACAAGGCAGGAAGGAGAAAGTGGGAACCACAAATATCACAACATAGTCAAGAACAAAACCAGAAGGGAACTATTTTCAAAATGATCCAAGTTTGTGTGAGGAAGAAGAAAACCACATCCAGCCTAGAGACAGGAGAGTCTACATGTGCTGATATCAATTAGCACAGCACCTAACTGCCCCCAAGATAAATCAACCAGTGTCAACGAGGGGAGCCTGCTGGCTTAGGTTTCTTTCCTTCGTTCTTCGGTTTTAACACTTTGTTTTTTAGTGCAGTTTTAGGTTCACAGCAAAACTGACTAGGAAAGTACAGAGGTTTTTCATATATCCCAGCCTCCACACATGAACAGCCTCCCCCATTACCGCCATCCCCACCAGAATGGCACTTTTGTTACAACTGATGAACCTACACTGACATTACCATTACCAACCAAAGTTCATCATTTACATCAGGGCTCTCTTTATGTTGTACGTTCTATGGGTTTGGACAAGTACAATGACAGGTATCTACCCCTGTTGTATCATACAGAGTGGTTTCACTGCCCTAAAGTTCCTCTGTGCTCTGCCTATTCAGTCCCCCGCCCACTAAACACTGGCAACCACTGTTTGTTTGTTTGTTTGCTGTTTCCATAGTGTGCCTTTTCCAGAATGTCAAACAGTTGCAATCATGTACTATGAAGCCTTTTCAGACTTGCTTCTTTCACTTAGTAATATGCATTTAAGTTTCTTCCATGTCTTTTTGTGCTTTGATAGCTCATTTCTTTTTTTTCCTCACAGACCCAACAGAAAGACAGAAGATAGCTCATTTCTTTTTCACAGTGAATAAATATTCTACTGTTGGAACGTACCATAGTTTATTTATACCGACTGAAGGACATCTCAGCTACTTCCAAGTTCTGGAAATTATGAATAAAGCTGCTAAAAATGTCTGTGTGCAGGTTTTTGTGTGGACATAGGTTTTCAACTTCTTTGGGTAAATACACAGCCCAACTGCTGAATTGAGGATTCATTTTATCATGTCAAAACAAGCTGACTCAGCCAGGCTCAGTGGCTCAGTCTGTAATCCCAGCACTTTGGGAGGCTGAGGTGAGAGGATTGCCTGAGCCCACGGGTTTGAGACCCGCCTGGGCAACTGGGCGAGACCTCATCTCTACAATAAATCAAAAAATTAACTGGGGATGGCAGCGCGCGCCTGTAATTCCAGCTACTTGGAAGGCTGAGGCGGAAGGATCGCCGGAGCCCAGCAGGTCGAGGCTGCGGTGGCTGGGAACAGCCACTGCACTCCAGTCTGGGTGACAGAGTGAGACTCCAACTCAAAAAAAAAAAAAATTAATTAATTAAAAAAAAAAAAACAAGCTAAACCATGCCACTCAAATTAAGCTCCAACACAAGACGCAAGAGAATTTCTAATTCATCCTGTTACAGTTGAATGAGTAAGTGCCTCAAAAAGATATGTCCAGTCAACATGGCCAAAGTTATCTTCAGGGGATATACTTTACTGGCAAAGAGACAGACAAAGTGAGTTCAAACTGTATCCACAACTTACTGCTATTATTGTTGGCAAATTATATATCCCTGTTCTCAATTTTCTAATGTGTCAAACAGGATGATAACACAAAGTGTCACAAGGATTAAAGATAATGTTCAGAAAGTGCTGAGCAGAGTGTCTGATCCAGTAAATGCTCTATAAAGGTTAGTCACAACATGATCCTACTATCCAGTTCACCACCACAAATGTTACACTGTTACCATGCTTCTGCCTGCTCTTTGCCCATTCTCATGTTCAGCCACCAAGAGCCTCAGACTCACATCATTTCCCCCACTGCCAAGTGACCGGAGAAGTCGAGTCAAGTACTGGAACACATTCAGCTGGATAGCTGTGCCACCAATCTTCCGGACCACACTGCTTGTCTCTTCTGGGCTCAGGGTGTGACGGAGGAGAGCCCAAGACAAAAGGACGGGGGCGTGATGTGGAATGTCTCCAAAGGTCAGCATCAAACGGTCCATATCCTAATGAGAGGAGAAAACACACCCATGTCTCTGAATAGGAAGAGTTAAGATCCCTCAACCAGATTCTTCATCGTGCTCAATGAGTCCTTTACTTCACTCTTCTCAAACCCCAGCACCTTCACTAACAACCCCCTCAATTACGCTTCTCCTTACCCACAAAATTTGCCTACTGATTTTAAGTTGTCTTAATTTAAGATCATAAAACACACGTTCAAATGGAGACACTTTAGAAATGTTATCTGATCCCTTTTAAACTTTGAATTATCTGATTTTCTACCTTTCTTTTCATTTCGTCTCAATGTTTTTCCCTTTTCCTCTTCTTTTCCAGGACCCATAAATGCAGACAATCCCCAAGGTCTTGTCCTTATACCAGCTCCATGAGTGAACTGCTCTCATAGGTTCAATGACCATCTCTGTACAGATGTCAGACAAACCTGTGATTTCTGCCAGGTCTAATGAAGTGTTTAACATTGTAGAACATCCACATCACTCAACAATGTAAAACAAAATCCACAACACTGAAAATTCCATGTGGCAGGATAGCTCAGTAATTAGAAACACACTACTAACTATAAACCATTCGAAAAAGAAGAGGTTATTCCAAGTTCACCTGACAAAGAAGCCCATCCTGGGCAAACTGGTGGAGCTCTCTCCTGTCATCCAAAGCACACTTATGCAAGGACTCAATATCCATGCCTTCCACCAGGATGAGGGCACTGAAGTAGCTAGAAAGAAAACAGTAGCATGGTGTCATACACACTGTGCGAAAACTCACCAGAGACTAAGGTAAGATGTAAGACACTACCATATCAAAAAACAACGCGTAAGTCATTCTCTGTTCATGCCAAGTCTTCTAAATATGTATCTTATACTTCCAACCATCTTAATCTGATTATCCACCATGTCAAGTGCTTGATAGACATATGCAGCTTGTGCCTACACACTGGATGTGTACATCCAGCACTAAAAATTTGTACAGCCACCAGTTATATCTGACCCAGATGAATTGTCTCATTTCTCAAGTGTGTATCTTTGCTCAAGGAGGGAAGAGGCCCCCAGAGTGGATATATCCATTGCCATAAATATAGAAAAAATAAGAAATACAAAGTCTACAGACTATAACCTCAAGAACAGAGTACATGTCTTATTTATCACTGTATTCTTAGAATTTGCAACAGTTCCCAACAAAATTTTGCTGAATGAATGGATGAGCCTCTTAGACAAAGACCGCAAGTAGAAGAGAATACTTACTTTGAGAGAAGAATATGTCCCTCTCAATCCTAGTCTGTACTCCCCGCATAAAGGGGAACATGGCAATACATCCATTTATCTTCCACCCATTAAATGAAAAGTACATCTACCCCCTCACCCATTTATAGAACCACTATAATGTCAATGCTCTAAACATTATCCAAGTTCTATGACCTTCAATTCATTCACACTTACCCAATCCGATCTACGAAAGGATCCATGGTCTCATCCACCAGATGCCTGTTGGTCTGTCTAGTACCAAATCCTTGCTCTTTAAACATCTTGGTTAATACAAGTAGGTCACTAGGTGCCATCTCAAAGTATGCATAATAAAGGAAAATAATTTCCAGCAGCATGGACTGTTCTCGAAGGCACTGAACAAACCAGCGAGACACCTGGCGCTCAGTCTGCACAACCAATGGAGGGAAAAATGGGAGACAAATAAAGTGAAAAACCACACTGAAAATATGGTGAAATAACATACAAAAAAAAGTTAAAAATTGTAAGATTAGATAATACGTGTATGTGATAGAAAATTCAAAAAGTAAAACAGGGTGAATAAAAAGTCTCCCTTTCTACAATTCCTACTGCCTGGTCATCCAAACCTCTCCCAGAAGCAACCAACTGTTAAGAGATGTTTCTCTCTCCTTCCAGCAGTATGTCATACATATTCACTCATTCAGTCTATATGCCATATCTCTAAAGCAAAAATATGTTACACAAGTTACTCAACACCTTAAATTTTTTACTTAATGGACCTTAGAGATTATTTACTTTATCAAGAATTTCCTTATGTTTCATTCCTTTGTACAGCTGCACAGTAACCCATGATATGGAGATGCCAAAGATTATTCAACCAATCCCCTCAGTTATTTTATTTTTTCAGCTGAGGGTCTCACTTTGTCATCCAGGCTAAAATACAGTGGCACAATCACAGCTCACTGCAACCTTGACTTCCTGGGCTCAAGAGATCCTTCCACCTCAGTCACCCAAGTAGCCAGGACTACAGGCCTGCACCACCATACCCGGCTAATATTTTAAAATTTTTTTATAGAGACAAGTTCTCACAGTATACCTTAGTTATTAACACACCTTAATGTTGCTTAGGCTGGTCTCAAACTCCCAGGCACTTCGGCCTCTCAAAGTGCTGGGACTGCAGGAACGAGCCACTGTGCCTGGCTTATTTTCAATGTTGCACAGTATTCCACTACATGTAAATGTCCTGCCTATTTAGATGGGCGTTTAGGTTATTACCAATCTTGTGATAATTAAATCAAGCCATACAACTGACAGAACAACCAGACAAAAAAATCAGCAAAGACACAGAAAATCTGAACAATCCTGACCTGACCTTACTGATATTTTTATAACACCACACTCAACTACTGCCAAATACACATTCTTTTCAAGTGTATACTGTACACTCACCAAAAAGAATATGATGGGCCATAAACCACGAGACAGTGATTTTATTTTATTCTATTTTCTGAGTCAGGGGTCTCACTCTGTCACCCAGGTTGAAGTGCAGTGGCACAGTCACAGCTCACCACAGACTTAAACTTCTAAGCTCAGGTGGTCCTTTCACCTCAGCCTTCCCAGCAGCTAGAATGGTGGGCAAGCACCACCATGCCTGGCTAATTTTTTGATTTTTTTTTTTTGTAAAGACAAGATCTTGCTATGTTCCTCAGGCTGCTCTCCAACTCCTGGCCTCAAGTGACCCTCCTAGCTCAGTCCTCCGGCGTGCTAGAACTACAGGCATGAGCCACGGTGCCTGGCCTGGGCTAGTGAAGTACAAAAGACCAAAATAATATAGACTGTGTTCTTTAATAATAATAGAATCAAATAAAAAGCTGATACTAATAACGTATCTAAAAAAACATCCAATGTTTGGACATTAAACAACATTTCTGTGCTGGGCACAGTAGCTCATGCCTATAATCCCAGCACACTGGGAGGTCGAGATGAGAGGATTGCCTGAACTCAGGGGGTCGAGACCAGCCTGAGCAACATGGTGAGAACTCATCTCTACAATAAATCAAAAAATTAGCCAGGCATGGTGGTGTCCGCCTGTAGTTCCAGCTACTTGGAAGGCTGAAGCAGAAGGATCGCCGGAGTTGAGCAGGTAGAAGCTGCGGTGGCCAAGAGCGTTCCACACTGTACTTCAGCCTGGATGACAGAGTGCGACTCCAACTCCAAAAAAAAGAAAAGGTAAACTTTTTTTCTTTTTTTTGGAGTTGGAGTTGGAGTCTCACTCTGTCACCCAGACCGGAGTGCAGTGGCTGCTCCTGGCCACCGCAGCCTCGACCTAGTGGGCTCCGGCGATCCTTCCGCCTCAGCCTTCCGAGTAGCTGGAACTACAGATGCGCACTGCTACGCCTGGCTAATTTTTTTATCTATTGTAGAGACAAGGGCTCACCATGTTGCCCAGGCTAGTCTTGAGCCTACAGGCTAAGGTCATCCTCTCACCTCGGCCTCCCAAAGATTGCAGGGATTACAGGCTGGAGCCACCAGACCCAGTCATATCTTCTCTTTTTTATCCTTTACAGGATTTAAACATTCTCTTCATTTAGATTTCAGATTGCTTTAAACATATTCCTGGGAATGTTATACTTTTATTACTATTTTATTCTGACGGCAAACTTTCTAGGGAGACACAAATGTTCTATATATAATTGTGCTCTTTCCTTCTATTAAAATTTCAAATAGATACTATCTGTGCTTCTGTTGATGTATTTTAATAATGTACTATTTCCAAAACAAAAAGATCATGTAATAATCTATAAATGCAAATTAATTTAGTATTAGGAAAAAATGATCACACTAATGTCACACATTTAATGGAAAATGATAATAAAGAAGATTAAATCAGCCGGGCTTGGAGGCTCAGCCTGTAATCCCGCACCTTTGGGAGGCTGAGGTGAGTGGATTGCCTGAGCCCGCAGGTCCAAGACCCGCCTGGGCAGCGAGATCTCATCTCTATAATAAATTTAAAAAAATTAGCCGGGCATGGTAGCGCACGCCTGTAGTTCCAGCTACTCGGAAGGCTGAGGCAGAAGGATCACCGGAGCCCAGCAGGTCCAGGCTGCGGTGGCCGGGAGCGGTCACTGCACTCCAGTCTCAGCAACAGAGTGAGACTCCAACTCAAAAAAAAAAAAAAAAAGAAGATGAAATCTTAGGTTTGGAGTTCCAATAAAAGAATATTTCAGGTAAGAAGTGAAAGTAAAGTAATGGGATAAAGAAAGTCAAAGGCAAAGGTCCAGATTTAGGTACCATTAATTTTTTTTCTTTTTTTTTTTAGTCGGAGTCTCACTCTATCGCCCAGACTGGAGTGCAGTGGGCGCTCCCGGCCACCGCAGCCTCGACCTGCTGGGCTCCGTGATCCTTCCACCTCAGCCTTCCGAGTAGCTGGAACTACAGGCGCACGCTACCATATCCGGCTAATTTCTTGATTTATTGTAGAGATGAGGTCTCACCAAGTTGCCCAGGCGTGTCTCGAACCCGCAGGCTCAGGTAATCCACTCACCTCAGCCTCCCAAGGTGCAGGATTACAGGCTGAGCCACCGAGCCTGGCTGGTACCATTAATTAACATTGTCAATGTTTTAACCTATATGCCATATTTAAACTTTTCTGAAGAATGATAATTTATATGTTTTAAATTAATGAATGAATACTTTTATTTTTCTTTTCTTTCTTTGAGTTGGAGTCTCATTCTGTCACCCAGGCTGGAGTGCAGTGGCACACTCACAGCCACCACAGCCTTGACCTGCTGGGCTCAGGTGATCCTTCCGCCTCAGTCTTCCAAGTAGCTGGAACCACAGGCATGTGCCACCATGCCCGGCTCATTTTTAGATTTACTATAGAGACAAGGTCTCACCATGTTGCTCAGGCTGGTCTTGAACCCCCTCCCAAAGTGCTAGGATTACAGGTGTGAGCCATCATGCCCAGCCATGAATGAATATTTTAACTTGGAGCTCTATGAACAAGAGCATACAAATCTCCTGAGAGTCCTAGGAGAGCACAACAAGCACATACCATGAGGTTTCCATGTGTTTCCCATGTTGGTGCTTCTGTTTTATAAAGCTCCTCAAACTGCTGTCTGTATTTTGAAACTAGTTCCTTCTCCAATTTATCAACACAGTCTGCATATTCAACCTTAAAAAAAATCAAAACAGAGTAATTCATACCTAATAAAAGGTAACGATTCACATAAATATGAGTAAAATTACTCTGCTATTTTTATTTAATTTAATTTATTTTTTTGAGTTGGAGTCTCACTCTGTCACCCAGACTGGAGTGCAGTGGCCGCTTCTGGCCACCACAGCCTCGACCTGCTGGGCTCCGGCGATCCTTCTGCCTCAGCCTTCCAAGCAGCCGGAACAACAGGCCCGCACTACCACGCCCGGCTAATTTTTGATTTACTGTAGAGATGAGGTCTCGCCAAGTTGCCCAGGCGGGTCTCGAACCCTCAGGCTCAGGGAATCCACTCACCTCAGCCTCCCAAAGACGTGGGATTACAGGCTGAGCCACCAAGCCCAGCTGCTATTTTTTATTTTAAAGATGTGGGGTACCATTCAGGATTAGGTATACAAGTGTTCATCTTACAGGTAAACTTTGGGCTTCCCTTTGGTGAGTAAAATTATTAAAGAGTTATTATAAAAAGGACTGGATGAAACAGGGTAAAGAGAACTAAGAGGACTAAACAAGCTTACCCTATAGGGATGTCTTTCATCTTGGAAATAGGTGAGAAGGTGTAAGACACAACGAAGAATACAGGTCCTTTCTTCATAATAATAATCTGCAATCTGAGAAGAATCCAACGATTCAAAATCAGTTACTCGTACCTTTGCAAAGAACGTGCTCATTTTATTTAACGATAATATAACTTAAAGATATGAATGAAAAAGTTCAATTTATATAAATAAGCAATCACAGAAATACAGATATACTGAATTAGGCCAAAAGAAGAAAAGACTCTTCATAAACCAGGATATAAGTTAAGGCATGTAGGATGAAAAGGATTATTAAATAATATAAACAAGTGGCAGGGCACGATGGCTCACACCTATGATCCCAGCACTTTGGGAGGCCAAGGTGAGAGGATTGCCTGAGCCCATGGGTTCGAGACACACCCAGCCAACTTGGTGAGACCTCATCTCTACAATAAAATCAAAAAATTAGCCAGGTGTCGTGACACATGCCTATAGTTCCAGCTACTTGGAAGGCTGAGGCAGAAGAATCACCTGAGCCCAGCAGGTCCAGGCTGCAGTGGCAGTGAGCATGCCACTGTACTCAGCCTGGGCAACAGAGTGAGACTCCGATTCAAAAACAAAACAATATATATATATATATATATATATATATAAAAAACTAAGTTTCCAAAAATGTTTTCTTTCTTTTTTTTTTTTTTGAGTCTGAGTCTCACTCTGTCACTCAGGTTGGAGTTCAGTGGCACACTCACGGCCACCGCAGCCTCGACCTGCTGGGCTCAGGTGATCCTTCCACCTCAGCCTTCCACGTAGCTGGAACTACAGGTGCGTGCCATCACACTGGGCTAGTTTTTTGATTTATTGTGGAGACAAGGTCTCACCAGGTTGCGCAAGCTGGTCTTGAACCCCTGAGCTCAGGCAATACTCCCAAAGTGCTGGGATTACAGGCTTAAGCCACCGAGCCCAGCCCAAAAATGTTTTCTAGCACAATTTCTTAGAGCATTCCAGTAGCATACAATGCTATAAACTGACAGGTCAAACATACACAAAAATATATAAAAATATCACAAATATTATAGGTCCTAACTGTTTATGAGTAGTATATTTAATTCTCACTAAATATCAAAATAAGAAACTTCTTCAGAAGTCACAAATTCCATTTTAAAACAAGATCCTTCATGAGAAGGTTGTTGGAAAGGTGCTGGAGAATAAAGAAATACAAATTAATCCTGCTGGATTTCAACTTAGAGAAAAAAACACTCATGAACTAGTTTGCCACCAATAGCTGAAGAATCTCCTTGGGAGAACTTCTCAGCTGGGTCCAGGGACTAAAAGACTCTTGTTTCACAAGTGAGTTAATAAGTTCCTTCATTAAGACCTCAATGTTAGCCAGCTCGGTGGCTCAGCCTATAATCCCGTGCCTTTGGGAGGCTGAAGTGAGTGGATTGCCTGAGTCCACGGGTTCGAGACCCGCCTGGGCAACTTGGCGAGACTTCATCTCTACAATAAATAAAAATGAGCCGGGAGTGGTAGCGCGTGCCTGTAGTTCCAGCTACTTGGAAGGCTGAGGCAGAAGGATCGCCGGAGCCCAGCAGGTCGAGGCTGCAGTGGCCGGGAGCAGCCACTGCACTCCAGTCTGGGCGACCGAGTGAGACTCCAACTCAAAAAAAAAAAACAAAACAAAACACCTCAATGTTTACCAAATAGAAGAGTCAAAAGCCAACAGTGCTCAGGAAAGCAAAGTCACTCAATTTTACATCAAAGAATAGAAATGGTGGCAACTACTGACCTTCAGAATTAAGGCCTGGCTCTGCCTCTCATCCTGTAGCACCGTCTGAAGAAAAACAGAGCAGTCAAGAAGCTATTAGATAGGCAAAACTCAACTAACAACAAAAAAGATACACATTTTCATCTCACATTCAACATCGTAATTGCACTTTGGTAACTGTAAACATCTTTCACCTTATTTTTTTACCTAAGTGCACAAAAACCTGTGCTCAAATGCTTCCACTAGCCTCAGTTTCCTCATATGTAAAATCAAGCTGGACATTCTCCCCAATCTTTTCAAATCCTAAATTATCTAAAAGATTCTCCCCAATCTTTTCATCATCTGACAGTCTAAGATGATTTTTTTTTTTAAGTTGAAGTCTCACTCTGTCACTCAGGTTGGAGTTCAGTGGCACGCTCACGGCCTCCGCAGCCCCGACCTGCTGGGCTCAGGTGATCCTTCCGCCTCAGCCTTCCACATAGCTGGAACTACAGGTGCGCGCTACAACGCCCAGCTAATTTTTTGATTTATTGTAGAGATGAGGTCTCGCCAAGTTTCCCAGGCGGGTCACGAATAAGATGATTAACATGTCAATCGTTGACCCCTCCACCCCTCTAAGTATGAGGACAGACCTCTACTTAAGTGTATGTTCTCTTTAAAAAAAAAAAATTGGCTGGACTCAGTGGCTCAGCCTGTAATCCTAGCACTTTGGGAAGCTGAGGCGAGTGGCCTGTCTGAGCCCACGGCTTCAAGACCAGCCCAGGTAACTTGGTGAGACTTCGTCTCTACAATAAACAAAAAAAAATTAGCCAGGCTCGGTGGCTCAGCCTGTAATCCCGCGCTTTGAGGTTGAGGTGAATGGACTGCCTGAGCCCCCCCTGGGTTCGAGACCCACCTGGGCAACTTGGCGAGACCTCATCTCTACAATAAATCAAAAAATGAGCCGGGCGTGGTAGCGCGCGCCTGCAGTTCCGGCTACTCGAAAAGCTGAGGCAGAAGGATCACCGGAGCTCAGCAGGTCAAGGCTGCAGTGGCCAGGAGCAGCCACTGCACTCAGTCTGGGTGACAGAGTGAGACTGCAACTCCAAAAAAAAAAAAAAAATTAGCTGGGCATGGTAGCACGTGCCTGTAGTTCTGGTTACTTGGAAAGCTGAGGCAGAAAGATCACCAGAGCCCAGCTGGTTGACGCTGGGGTGACCATGAACGTGCCACTGCACTCCAGTCTGGGTGACAGAGTGAGATTCCAACTCAAAAAAAAAATCATTTATTTATTTTAAGAGACAGGGTCTTGCTCTGTTGCCCAGACTGGAATGCAGAAACATGATCATACCTCACTGTAGCCTTGAGCTCCTGGGCTCAAGCAGTCCTCCTGCCTCAGTTTCCCAAGTAGCTACGGTTATAGGCACAAGTCACCTCACCTGGCTTATGTTCCTTTTTTAAACCTTTAGAAAGTCTTTTCTGAGAATGACTGTATCTGACCACCTACTTCAGTCGAAAGAATTGAGGCCCAAATCCTAAATTATCTAAAAGAAAAAAGGATAAAGCCTCAGAAAGGAGCTGGACATAACCACAAACCTTTATTGAGTCCCGAGTACCCCTGTAGTCCTCTTGAAGGTAACACTGGAATAACTGCACACTCTGTTCTTCATCAAGACCCTGAAATACAAAGGTTTTAAGTGAGAAGCAGCCACCTCAGCTTACAACCACACAAAGAATACAATCATTCTAAAGACTTGTTCTCAGGAATTAACACAGGATTTAAATAAATAAAAATTCTTCTCAATGATTTCTACAATATTTCAATTATAATATTATAATACAATATTTTAAGGCAATTAAAAAATAATAACAATAAGATTTCATAGAATATAACAATTTTAACCTA
The DNA here is from genome assembly GCA_027257055.1 of Cephalopachus bancanus. Lineage (NCBI taxonomy): Eukaryota > Metazoa > Chordata > Mammalia > Primates > Tarsiidae > Cephalopachus > Cephalopachus bancanus. Next base: position 522,107 of record JAPVLO010000841.1, read on the forward strand.
ACAGCATAAGAGTCAGTCACTAATGTGCAATTTGCATGACAATTAAATTTCCATGCCAGAAATAACTGTGCCTATTCACCAAGCACATTAACAAAGCAATAGGCAGGATCTGAGCCTCCAAAATTAAAAGGAATCAGTCACATATCTAAATACAAACTGAGTCAACTTACAGACCATCACATGTCTGCTGAAGAAAACTCTGTAAGTAGTAAATGGGTCAGGCAACTTTGATTTATGACTTTTAGGGAAAAGAGTTGTAACTTGGGTTACAACTGAAACACCAAATTCAATTCAACGCTCAAAACTAAAATAAACCAAATTTTCACAACCACTAACAATAAAACCATGCACATCCATAGTTCAAGTAATAAATTGAGCTAATACTAATTTTTACTCACCAAAAACTTGCTGATTCTTAAACCCAGTTCCTTTAGTGGTGAAGCAACATCTTTATTCGCTTTCACTTTTTCAGCTGAACTTGGACTATGAAAAGAATAGTAAATAATTTCCTCATTCTCAATAATCTACTATAACTTTAAAATAAAGATATTTAAAGATAATTTTACTAAAGACTTTTTTCTGCCCTTTAGGTACCTACATAACATACACACACATACAAGTTCATCACTACAGACTTTATAACACAGAACTGGTTATGCCTAACTAATAAAAAAATAGTAGTTAAGCTATAGTTTTTTGGGGTTTTTTTGAGTTGGAGTCTCACTCTGTCGCCCAGACTGGAGTGCAGTGGCACGCTCCCGGCCACCACAGCCTCGACCTGCTGAGCTCCAATGATCCTTCCGCCTCAGCCTTCCAAGTAGCCATAACTACAGGCGCATGCTACCATGTCCAGCTAATTTTTAATTTATTGTAGAGACGAGGTCTCACCAAGTTGCCCAGGTGGGTCTCGAACCTGCAGGCTCAGGCAATCCACTCGCCTCGGCCTCACAAAGTGCTGGATTACAGGTTGAGCCAGCGAACCCAACCTAGGTCACAGTTATAAACAATACTATTGGTAGCTACATTAATTCACATTAGTTGTTTTTAATCCTAACAACAACCCTGAAAGGCAAATGTTACTATCTTTTTTTTTTTTTTTTGAGTTGGAGTCTCTCTCTGTTGCCCAGACTGGAGCGCAGTGGCCGCCCTCGGCCACCGCAACCTCGACCTGCTGGGCTCTGGAGATCCTTCCGCCTCAGTCTTCCGAGTAGCTGGAACTACAGGCGCCGTGCTACCACACCCGGCTAATTTTTTGATTTATTGTAGAGATGAGGTCTCGCCAAGTTACCCAGGCAGGTCTCGAACCCGCGGGCTCAGGCAATTCACTCACCTCAGCCTCCCAAAGGCGCGAGATTACAGGCTGAGCCACCGAGCCTGGCTTACCTTTTTTTTTTTTTGAGTCGGAGTCTCACTCTATCACCCAGGGTGGAGTGCAACGGCACATTCACAGTGACCCCAGTGTCAACTCGCTAGATTCCAGCGATCCTTCTGCCTCAGCCTTCCAAGTGGCCGGAATTGCAGGTGCATGCTGCCACGCCCAGCTAATTTTTGATTTATTGAGGAGGCGAGGTCTCTGTTCTGGAACCCGTCAGCTCAGGCAATCCCCACACCTCAGCCTCCCAAAGTGCTGGGATTACGGGCTTAAGCCTCCGTGCCCTGCCCAGATCTTGGTTTCTAATACCTTTCTCTAATGAAAAGTACCAGCACTCCTTAGAGAATTGGCTGATTCTAGAGCCAGGCAGGGAAAAAAAAAAACAAGTCTGAAGCATCTGGTAGGGCCAGAAAGGAAGAGTTTAAAAAATAAAAGAAAGAAGACATGTCAATAATACAGAGAAGCCAACCTGAAAAAAGTTCCCAGGGGTCAAAGCCTGAACAGGTATGAACAAAATATAAGATATATTTGACTCCATATTGATGCAAATGAATGAATGAATGAATAAACAAGGGAGAAGGGGATAATCCTCCTTATGGAAGAATTCTGAATATATGGAGATGCTACCCACCTCCTTCAACAGGTAGAGTTTATTCCACTACCACCCATACTGAGAGTGGGCTATAGTTAGTACTCTTCTTCGGAACAGAGTAGGGAAAGGGAAAAAAGTAACTGTATAGAGGAGAAACTTGGCAAATGCTACCTTTACCAAGTGACCAAGGTTTAACATCACCAGTGATTTCACATGGATAGCATGTACCATCTGATATGAAGTGAAAGAATGGTATCTTATCCCTGTGTATTCTTCCCCAAAGCCCACAATCCCTGTATATGAGAAAAACATAAGAAAAATACAAATTATGGGCATTCTACAAGATACCTGACCAGTCCTCCTCAAAACTGTCTAAGGTCATGAAAATCAAGGAAAGAATATGACATTGTCATCGCTAAAAGGAGACTAGAGACATGACAACTAAATGCAATGTGGTCTCCTGGATTGGATCCTGGAACAGAAAGAGGGCATTAAAGAAAAAATGGCTAAATTCTAGTAAGTATGGAATTTAGTTGTTTTTTAACATCTGTCAAACTTCAAATCCCATGCTACTGCAAAGGGAATTTTCCTCTTTAAATACCACAAATGAAGCTGGGCTCGGTGGCTCAGCCTGTAATCCCGCGCCTTTGGGAGGCTGAGGTGAGTGGATTGCCTGAGCCCGCGGGTTCGAGACCCGCCTGGGCAGGCGAGACCTCATCTCTACAATAAATCAAAAAATTAGCCGGGTGTGGTAGCGCGCGCCTGTAATTCCGGCTACTCGGAAGGCTGAGGCGGAAGGATCGCCAGAGCCGCAGGTCGAGGCTACGGTGGTGGGGAGCAGCCACTGCACTCCAGTCTGGGCAACTGAGTGAGACTCCAACTCAAAAAATAAATAAATAAATACCACAAACGTCCATTCTGTGACCCATGATATTGTTGTTGGATGTTTTAAAATATAGAGTCTCTCACGTTTCACAGAAAATCCACAACATAAAGAATAGTATAAAGGCAAACAGTAAGTTTCTGAAAGAGGCAACACAGAATGATGACTAAGGACACGGACACTGGAGAAAGACTGCTGGGTTTGAATCTTGGTTCTACCACTTACTAGCTGTGCGACCCTGGACAAGTTATTTAACCTCATTGTGTCTCAGTTTCCTCATCTGTAAAATGGAAACAATGATAATAAGAGTACCTAAATGTGATAGTATTTATCTTCTTTTTAAAGTCCATATATTTCAGATACATAGTGAAGTATTTACAGAAAAAAATGACAAGATGTCTAAGAGTTACTCAAAGTAATTATGGGGGAAGGGTTAATAGATGAACAACAAAAATTCATCACTAACCTAAGAGAATTACGTTAATTCTCTTGGGACTATATTGTATAACAGAATGAGATCTGGACTAGAAATTATGATAGATATGTCCAGTCCTACAAGCTTCTTGTTTAACTTTGTATTTTATTATTTGTTGTTTTCCACTGTCCAGTAAAAAAAATCTACATATTCACCCAAAGAATAAAAATAGTAACTATCATGAAGGGCTGTTATAAGGATTAAATAACTTCTGATAAGTCAAGTGCTTAGAAAAATAATTGGTATACAGTAAACACTACACAAATGTCAGCTGCTGGGATCATCATTCACTGCTATCCCCAGCAGTTAGTGCTCACACAAACACGACGGGACCTACATAAATATTAGAAATAGTGACCGAATATTTATTTTTTTATTTTTATTTTGTTTTGAGATGGAGTCTCACTCTGTTGCCTGGGCTGGAGTGCAGTAGTACACTCCCAGCCACTGCAGCCTCGACCTGCTGGACTCAGGCAATCCTTCCGCCTCAGTCTTCCAAGTTGCTAAAACTACAGGTACACGTCACCACACCCAACTAATTTTTCGATTTATTGTAGAGACGAGGTTTCACCAAGTTGCCCAGGCTGGTCTCAAACCCCTGAGCTCAGGCAATCCTCTCACCTTGGCCTCACAAAGTGCTTGGGACTACAGGCTTGAGCCACCGCACCTGGCCAATTGAATATTTAATAACTCTTCATCCCCACACATGGTGTTATATAATCACATTCAACAATACTGTGTCTCTGAAAGGAATTTCTCTTTCTTTCAACAGACACTGGTAACCAGACTAGATTCTCGCTGATACACCTAAGTCAACAATATCATGAAAGTATATATGAGGATAGTTTCATCGATGCCAGCTTCCTCAGAGGAATTACTCTGACCAGACACAGACAATAGCCATACCTGGGAGGTTTGTAGTAAGAAAGGCCCTCTAATAACCGCTGCCAGTTTTTGTTCAGTTCTGCCTCAATCTGATTCTGGAAAAGAACAAGGCAATTATACAAATGCAGTTTTAATCAGGCTCCAGGATTGTACTGAGATTACATATTCCTTTGGGTGTTCTTTTTTTTTTTTTAGTTGGAGTTTCACTCTATCGCCCAGACTGGAGTGCAGTGGCCGCTCCCAGCCACTGCAGCCTTGACCTGCTGGGCTCCAGCGATCCTTCCGCTCAGGCTTCCAAGTAGCTGGAACTACAGGTGCGCTACCACGCCTGGCTCGTTTTTTGATCTGTTGTAGAGATGAGATCTCGCCAAGTTGCCCAGGCAAGTCTCGAACCCGCGGGCTCGGGCAATTCACTCACCTCAGTCTCCCAAGGCATGTGATTACATGCTGAGCCACCAAGCCCGGCTTGGGTGTTCTTAATATGCATTCTTCCCCCAGAGTTGAAATCATCTTGAATGCAGAATTCTGCAACCTCCTTTTCTTTGCTTAACCTTATAATGTAAAGACTTAGCCTGATTATGAAAATGTTGACAAGTATACTTTCTAATGGTGGCATATTTTATCAAGTACAATCATGATTTATTTGCTATCCCTCTAATATTAGACGCACTTAGGCTGACTATAATTATTTAATAATATAAATGATGCTGTGGTGAAAAGTTTTGTGTGAAAAAGTTTTTCAGGATGTCTATTAAGATATAGTCTTAGAGCCGGGTTTGGTGGCTCAGCCTGTAATCCCGCCCCTTTGGGAGGCTGAGGTGAGTGGATTACCTGAGCCCGCGGGTTCGAGACCCGCCTGGGCAGCGAGACCTCATCTCTACAATAAATCAAAAAAATCAGCCAGGCGTGGTAGCGCATGCCTGTAATTCTGGCTACTTGGAAAGCTGAGGCGGAAGAATCGCCGGAGCCCAGCAGGTCGAGGCTGCAGTGGCCGGGAGCGGCCACTGCACTCCAGTCTGGGTGACAGAGTGAGACTCCAACTCAAAACAAACAAACAAACAAACAAACAAACAAAAAAAGATATAGTCTTAGAAGTGTGATTATCAGATGAAGGCATATCAAAAAGTGCTAAGGTTCCTAAAAAGGCAACATTCATGTATATTCATTATAGTTTTTTTCCTCTTGAGTCAGAGTCTCACTCTCGCCTAGCCTGGAGTACAGTGGCACGCTCATGGGCACTTGCAGCCCTTGACCTGCTGGGCTCAGGCAATCCTTCTGACTCAGCCTTTCAAGTAGCTGGAATTACAGGCACGCGCTATCATGTCTGGCTAATTTTTTTTTTTTGAGTTGGAGTCTCACTCTGTCGCCCAGACTGGAGTGCAGTGGCCGCTCCTGGCCACCGCAGCCTCGACCTGCTGGACTCCAGCGATCCTTCTGCCTCAGCCTTCCAAGTAGCTGGAACTACAGGCGCGCACTACCACGTCCGGCTGATTTTTCTGATTTACTGTAGAGATGAGGGTTCGCCAAATTGCCCAGGAGGGTCTTGAACCCGTGGGCTCAGGCAATCCACTCAGGACTCCCAAAGTCCTGGGATTATACGTGTGAGCTACCACGCCCGGCTGTTCATTATAATCTTTTTTTTTTTGAGTAGGAGTCTCACTCTGTCACCCTGGTTGGAGGGCAGTGGCACACTCCTGGCCACTGCAGCCTCGACCTGCTGGGCTCAGACAATCCTTCCACCTCAGTCTTCCAAGTAGCTGGAACTACAGGCATGCGCTACCACACCTGGCTAGTAATATTAACAACAGTAATAACTGAATGTCATCTTAATACTTTATTCTCACAGAGTCAGAACATCCAAGGATCAGCGGGGCATGGTGGCTCATGCCTGTAATTCCAGTACTTTGGTAGACCAAGGCAGGAGGACTGCTTGAGACTAGGAGTTCAAAACCAGCTGGGCAACATAGCAAGACCTCTTCTCTACAAAAAATGAAAAAATTAGCCAGGCACAGTAGTGTGCACCTGTAGTCCCAGCTACTTGGGCGGCTGAGGCCAAAAGATCACCTGAGCCCAGGAGGTCGAAGCTGCAGTGAACCATGTGATGGTGCCACTGCACTCCAGCCTGGGCAACAGAGTAACACCCTGATTTAAAAAAAAAAAAAAAATCTAGCTGACTCGGTGGCTCACCCTGTAATCCCGCGCTTTGGGAGGCTGAGATGAGTGGATTGCCTGAGCCTGCAGGTTCGAGACCCGCCTGGGCAACTTGGCGAGACCTCATCTCTACAATAAATCAAAAAAAATTAGCCGGGCATGGTAGCGCACGCCTGTTGTTCCAGCTACTTGGAAGGCTAAGGTGGAAGAATCACTGGAGCCCAGCAGGTTGAGGCTGCAGTGGACGGGAGCAGCCACTGCATTCCAGTCTGGGCGACAGAGTGAGACTCCAACTCAAAAAATAAAAAAATAAAAAAAATCCAAGGATCAATATGGAAAACTATCCTTTATTAATTATATACTTAGAAATCTCCTAGAAACCACAGCCCCTACGACCTACAGGAGGTAGCTAAACAGAAGAGGAAGGAAAGATTAAGTATAAGACAGAGAAAAGGTCTGAGAATCTTTCTTCAGATGAGATAGCAGAATGGTAGCTGCTCCCCTACTTCCAGCAGCCAATCAATCAACACTGGCATCTTCCATAGGAGGAATGAACTAATGAGGTACAAAGAAAGACAGATTTCAAAAATTTCAGCAGCTAAGCTGTAAGACACAGTCTCATTTCAGCAGAGAGAAGATATGCATAATGTTTATGAAGTTTTAGGAATAAAATAACTGTTACTTTCTACATCAACCGGAAGGCAGTTTTTTTGTAACAGAAGCTACACAAAGAACCCAGAGAACCCACTCAAGAACACCACCCACTTACCAGCTCTCTCAGAGCTGACCTTCCAAGCAGAATTGTCCACAATTCTCTACTGCTCCTGCAAAACAAAAGAGAACAGAGGTCATTTTGCCATTTATTTATTTACTTATGAGTTGGGGTCTCAGTCTCACTGTGTCACCCAGATTGGAGTGCAGTGGCATGATCACAGTTCACCATGGCCTTGATCTCCTGGGTTCAGGGGGTCCTCCCTCCTCAGCCTCTTGAGTAGCTCAGACCATAGGCGGGTGTCACCACACTTAGCTATGTTTTTATTTTTTGTAGAGATGAGGTCTTGCTATATTGTCCAGGCTGGTCTCGAATTCTTGGGCTCACAGAATCCACCTGTCATGGCCTCCCAAAGTGCTGGGATTACAGGTGTGAGCCATTGCACCCGGCCCATTTTGCTGTTTTAGATCATACAAACTTGACTAAGCTGCCTCATAGTTATTTTTGTCTATTCTCTAAAAGCAAAATACTTCAAGAAATTGTTTTGCTTACAAAACAATTAGTTAAAACTTTATGAAGTAATCCCATTATATTCTTTTTATAAGTTTAAGATTCAAAATAAAAAATAAGAAGTTAAAATATAAGATTTCATTATTTATTTATTTATTATATTTTAGAGTTGGAGTCTCACTCGTCACCCAGGCTGGAGTGCAGTGGCACACTCACAGCCACCCCAGTGTTGACCTGCTAGGCTCTGGCGTTCCTTCAGCCTCGGCCTTCCAAGTAACCAGAACTACAGGCGTGCACTATCACGCCTGGCTAATTTTTTTTTAAATTTATTGTAGAGACGAGTTCTCACCAAGTTGCCTGGGCTGGTCTCAAACCCACACTTTCAAGCAATCCACTCACCTTGGCCTCACAAAATGCTGGGATTACAGGCGGAGTCACCGAGCCTGGCCAAATATAAAATTTTAGACTAAACCTAACAGGTAGTGTGTTGAAAAAAAATTGAAGATAGCTGCCTTATTTCAACACATTGTACATGCCATTCATTGTAAGACACATCATTATTTATGTTCTACGAAGAAACCAATTATGCCAATAAACTGAGACAAGTCATCGATCATAAAACATAAAACACATCCTAATCACAGAGGTATTAAAAGTATGAAAAATGTGTTATCTTAGAATTAATGAAAGAGTAATTAATGAACATAGTCTATACTAAGATGCCTCAACTTAAAATTTCTACTTCCTTCTCATTACAATGTGGTGACTAATAAGAAAGAATCTAGAAAAGAACTATGTATATCTCAGTGCCCCTGTCACCTTCAGAAAACTTCCTACAGGCAATACAATCAGTTTTTCAATGAAGTAAAATCTATCAGTCATTATGAATGGTACTATGTTCATTAATTAATGGGTTCCTTCTGGATGCCACATGAAGAACGAAATAGAAGATTAAAAACACATATTAAACCGGGCTCGGTGGCTCAGCCTGTAATCCCACGCCTTAGGGAGGCTGAGGTGAGTGGATTGCCTTCGCCCGCAGGTTCAAGACCCACCTGGGCAGTGAGACCTCACCTCTACAATAAAATCAAAAAATCAGCCGGGCGTGGTAGCGCATGCCTGTAATTCCAGCTACTCGAAAGGCAGAAGGATCGCCGGAGCCCAGCAGGTCAAGGCTGCGGTGGCCGGGAGCGGCCACCGCACTCCAGTCTGAGTGACCGAGTGAGACTCCAACTCAAAAAAAAAAAAAAAAAAACACATATTAGATATAGTCCATGCCCCCAGTGAGTCTTCAAATATACTCACCACCATGTGCTTACTCCAATTCTTTCCCTCACCTATGTCTCTGGAATTTTACAAAACACCTTGTTGGGTTTTTTTTTTTAAGTCTATGATTAAACTTCATAATGTAGCCATTAAGAAAGTTTCAAGGCTGGGTGTGGTGTAATCCCAGCACTTTGAGAGGTTGAGGCAAGAGGACTGCCTAAGATCAGCCTAGGCTACATAGCGAGACCTTGAGACCTTGTCACTACAAAAATAAACAAACAAATAAATAAATAACACATTTTAAAAATTAGCCATACAGCTGGGTTCGGTGGCTCCGCCTGTAATCCCACTCCTTTGAGAGGCTGAGGTGAGTGGATTGCCTGAGCCCGCAGGTTCGAGACCCGCCTGGGCAGCGAGACCTCATCTCTACAATAAATCAAAAAATCAGCCAGGCGTGGTAGCCCGCGCCTGTAATTCCGGCTACTCGGAAGGCTGAGGCGGAAGGACTGCCGGAGACCAGCAGGTTGAGGCTGCGGTGGCCGGGAGCGGCCACTGCACGCCAGTCTGGGCGACAGAGTGAGACTCCCACTCAAAAAAAAAAAAAAAAAAAATTAGCCAAGTGTGGTGATGCATACCTGTAGTCCCAACTACTTGGGAGGCTGAGGTGGGAGGATCACCTGAGCCCAGGAAGTCAAGACTGCTGTGAACCGTTATGCCTCTGCACTCCAGTTTGAGGACAGAGTGAGATTTCGCAACCCTCAAAAAGCAAAAAATTTTCTCAAGAAATAGTTATTTAAAAGGATAAGGGTCGGCTGGGCTCGGTGGCTCAGCCTGTAATCCTGCGCTTTGGGAGGCCAAGGTGAGTAGATTGCCTGAGCTCGCAGGTTCGAGACCTCATCTCTACAATAAAAATAAAAAAATCAGCCAGGTGTGGTAGCACGCGCCTGTAGTTCCAGCTACTTGGAAGGCTGAGGCGGAAAGATCGCCTGGAGCCCAGCAGGTCAAGGCTGCGGTGGCTGGGAGCAGCCACTGCACTCCAGTCTGGGCGACAGAATGAGACTCCAACTCAAAAAAAAAAAGATAAGGGTTGCCAGGCGTGGCAACCGGGCTCAAGCATGTAATCCCAGCACTTTGGGGAGGCGGAAGTGAGAGGATTGCCTGAGCTTTGGAGTTCCAGACCAGCCTGAGTAACATGGTGAGACCTCATCTCTACAACAACAACAACAAAAAAAATTAGCCAAGCATGATGGCACATGTCTGTGGTTCCAGCTACCTAGAAGGCTGAAGTAGAAGGATCACCTAAGCCCAGTAGGTCGAGGTTGCAATGGCCATGAGCATGTCGCTGCACTCTAGTCTGGGTAACAGAGTGAGACTCCAACTCAAAAAAAAAAAAAAAAGCTGGGCACAGTGGCTCAAGCCTGTAATCCCAGCACTTTAAGAGGCCAAGGCGAGATGATTGCATGAGCCCAGGGGTTTGAGACCAGCCTGGGCAACTTGGTGAGACCTCATTTCTACAACATAACAAAAATATTAGCTGGGCATGGTGGTGTACACCTGCAGTTCTGGCTACTTGGAAGGCTGAGGCAGCAGAATCACCTGAGCCCAGCAGGTCTACTCTGGGGTGGCCGTGAGCATGCCACTGCACTCCAGGCTGGGTGAGAGAGTGAGAATCTGACTCAAAAAAAAACAAAAAAAGGATAAGGGTTATATTTTGTGAGACCCTAACTCACCACCTAGAATAATAACCTGAAATAATTAACGTTGCTTAGAAAGCCTACCTGCAGAGAGGGTGAAAAGGTCGTGAAATATACCACACTTAGCAACAATAATTAAAGCTGTATTAACCACAAGGAAAAACCGAAAAAAAATGTTTTTCCCATTAAGACTCTAACACAAAGCATTAGCTCTATTTCAAAACTGTCTTTCAGGATTTTCCAATCAAAAGAGGTTTAAACACATCTAAAAATAACAAATCTCCTTCCTGAGTGTTAATGCTTTTAAGAAAACCAATTCTGCTCAATCAATAGCTAGCCACTAACTCCCACACAACACCCTAGAATCACTAATCATTTTTCTGATAACAAGATAGCATTTGCTGTTAAAAAATAATTACGAGATTAGACCCAGTTAATGAGACAAATGTGTCCCTATACACTGATAATGCATGGGTGAAAAGGTATGAGTGAACCAAGCCCTTAGTGATTAAAAACACAGAAGCAAACTTACAAGAAATTTGTAACAAAATTTTGAAAGTAGACATTCCCTTTGTAAAGGTAATAATTATCCTCTAACTTTTTAGATAAATTTGAATTACACGCCAGGCACGGTGGCTCATGCCTATAATCCCATCACTTTGGGAGGCTGAGGTGAGAGGGTTGGAAACCTATGGGTTGGAAATCAACCTGGGCAACTTGAGGAGACCTCATCTCTACAATAAATCAAAAAATTAGACGGGCATGGTGGCATGTGTCTGCAGTTTCAGCTACCTGGAAGGCTGAGGTGGAGGGATCAGCTGAGCCCAGCAGGTCGAGGCTGCGTTGGTCAGGAACATGCCACTGCCCTCCAGCCTGGGTGAGAGTGAGACTCCAACTCAAAAAAAAAAAAAAAAAAAAATCCGAATTATAAAAATGCAAAAATAAGCCCGGCTCGGTGGCTCAGCCTGTAATCCCAGCACTTTGGGAGGCTGAGGTGAGTGGATTGCATGAGCCTGCAGGTTCGAGACCCGCCTGGGCAACTTGGCGAGACCTCATCTCTACAATAAATAAATAAAAAAAATTAGCCGGGCGTGGTAGCGCGCACCTGTAGTTCCAGCTACTTGGAAGGCTGTGGCGGAAGGATCGCCGGAGTCTAGCAGGTTGAGGCTGCGGTGGCCGGGAACGGCCACTGCACTCCAGTATGGGTAACAGAGTGAGACTCCAACTCAAAAAAAAAAATAAAAATAAAATGAAATAAAAATAAATAAGTAAATAAAAATTAAAAAAATTAGCCAGGCATGTTGATGCACGCCTACAGTTTCAGCTACTCAGGAGTCTGAGGCAGGAAGATAGTTGGAGCCCAGGAGGTTGAAGTTGTAGTGAGCTATGTACATGTCACTGCACCCTAGCCTGGGCAACAGCATGAGACCCTGTCTATAAATAAATTTATTTATTTATTTATTTTTTTGAGTTGGAGTCTCACTCTGTCGCCCAGACTGGAGTGCAGTAGCCGCTCCTGGCCACCGCAGCCTTGACCTGCTGGCCTCTGTCGATCCATCCACCTCAGCCTTTCAAGTAGCTGGAACTACAGGTGCGTGCTACCATGCCCGGCTAATTTTTTGATTTATTGTAGAGATGAGGTCTCGCCAAGTTGCCCAGGCGGGTCTCGAACCCGCGGGGCTCAGGCAATCTACTCACCTCAGCCTTCCAAGGCATGGGATTACAGGCTGAGTCACCGAGCCCGGCTATAAATGTTTCTTAAAATGTACTTAGTCCTCAACCACCGATAGCAAAATCATCTGGGAACAACACATCAACACAGAATCCTGGTCACCACCCGAAACTACTCTCTTGGAGACTGGGGATGGGAAATCCACATTTTAAAACAAGCATCTCAAATGAGTTCCTAAATTATCACTGTTCTGGAGCATCAATTTGCCTCACAGGAGCAGGTAAAAGATTCAGCAGACCCTTTCTGCCTTTCGTGTTTGATATATTTGCTTTTGATTTTTTTGAAAGATTCTACAACTAAGCAAGAATGGGGATCTGTCCCCAAAGTAATACAACTTTTATACTAAATACTCAAAAGAAAAAAGTTGCCATTTCTTTAGAAATTAAAATTCTAAGTAATTAATATGTTAATTATCCCGATTTAATCATTTCACAATGTATACAAGGACCAAAACTTCATGCTGCACACTGTAAGTACATTCTATTTTTATTGTCAATTATTCCTTAATAAAAAGTGCACGGAATAGAAAAGAAAAAAAATTATCTTACATTCTATTTTTATTGTCAATTATTCCTTAATAAAGTTAAGTGCAGGGAATAGAAAAGAAAAAAATTATCTCTAACAAAATCATGTCATATAACAATCTTTTTTGTTATGTCAAGAACAATGTTTTTTGAAAATGAGGTGAGATTTTTCTTATTTTTTTGTTGGTTTTTTTGTGTGTGTGTGTTGGAGTCTCACTCCATCACTCAGACTGGAACACAGTGGCACAATCACAGCTCACAACAGCCTCGACTTCCTGGGTTCAGGAGATCCTTCCACCTCAGCCTCCCTAGTAGCTGGAACTACAGGCACACATCACCATGTCCAGACAATTTTGACTGACTGATTGCAGAGATGAAATCTTGCCATGTTGCCTAAGCTGGTCTCAAACTCCTGGGCTCCTTCCACCTTCACCTCCCAAAGTGCTCGGATTACAGGTGTGACCCACTATGCCTGGCCTTTCAGATACTGTTACTATCCTCCTTACCTCATCAAGAAACTGAGGTTTCAGAGTGGCTAAGTAACTTGGCTAAGGACACAAAGATAACATAAAACGAAGCCAGTTTGAACTCAGGTTTGCATAACTCAGTGCTTAACAACTACACTACATTGCCTCAAATTGTACCCAAGAATTCATTCTGCAAGTGAGGAAAGATGTGGACTGAGGTAAGCTTTCAGTTCTATGATGTTATACCACACACCCTTAACACAGTGGCTGGCACACAGAAAGGGCTAAAAAAAATACATGGTAAATGAATGAGTATCAAAGGAAAATGATATGAGTTCCTTTTAAGCTTGCACTCTAACTGGAACAGAAAAATCAGAAAAAATAAATAATACATGCAAAAGTTCCAAGAGAAGGAAGAATACAAGAGGAAATGGGACGAGAACACTTGTGGAAATGTGTTACTGGTTGCTCAATATCTACACATTTACTGTCCTAGGAATAACGAGAACACAAATACACCTAAGAGCCTCATGATGTCCGTAAGGTTAGTGCTGGGAATGACAAAGGACATTAAAGACACACTACACAACCAGCAAAAAGGAAAAAAGTACTAAAGAGCATGATACTAACAATTAGAGACTACAAAGGAACACACCCATAGAGAACAGGAGTCAGAGGAGAGATGCCTGGGAACTGACCCAGGGATGGAGGAAAGACTTCACCACAAACTGGGTCCTCATGGTTTGAGCAGGTGATCCTCAAAAGCCACAGACATGGCTGTAACTACAGTGTTCAATCTAAAGCCTAAGGGAAATGTCTTTTACGGACATTTTCTTTCTTTCTTTTTTTTAGAAAGCAGGATTTATTGAGAGAACAGAAAAGCTCCCACAGTGGGAGGGGACCCAAAGGGGTTGCCCTGGACATTGTCAATAAACGAAATATGTACTACAGTGTCTCTTATTTACTTGCACAATTAATAAACTTGAGCTAAGTATTTGGGGTAGAAACTAAGGCACAAAAATTAAATACCTCACCTCAAAAGTAAAGTTTTGTCTTTGCATTTTGTCTTTTAGTTGGGGGTCTCACTCTATCAGACAGGCTAGAATGCAGTGGTGGTACGATCATGACTCACCACAGCCTCAAATTCCTGGGCTCAAGTGATCTTCCTACCCCAGCCTCCGGAGTAGCTGGGACTACAGACACACACCACCCACATGCAGCTAATTTTTCTATTTTTTCTAGAGATGAAGGGGTCACACTTGGTTGCCCAGCCTGTTCTCAAACCCCTAGCTTCAAGCAACCTTCCTGCCTTGGCCCCCCAAAGTGCTGGCATTACAGACGTGAGCTACAGCGCCTTGCTTAAAAGTAAACTTTGAAAATGTACTGACTTCCAGGCTAATGTTCTAGCAGACAACAAAAAACTCCAGTTCTAAAAGCTGGAGTTAATGGACACTGGGAATTATCTTCCTTAAAGATCCATCTGGTGCCAGGTATGGTGGTTCACACCTGGAATCCTAGCACTTTGGGAGGCAGAGGCAAGAGGATTGCCTGAGCCTAGGGGTTCAAGACCAGCCTGGGCAACTTGGTGAGACCTCGTCCCTACAACAAAAAAAAGAAAAATTAGCCAAGCATGGTGGCACATGCCTTTGGTTCCAGCTACTTGGAAGGCTAAGGTGGAGGGATCGCATGAGCCCAGCAGATAGAGGCTGTGGTGGCCATAAGCGTGCTGCTGCACTCTAGCCTGGGTGACAGAGTGAGACTCTGACTCAAAAAAAAAAAATCCATCTCATTGAAAACTTTTGGCTAAAAGCTAAGAGATCAGGAGTAAGAGTTCCTCCAATTGAGTACTTTTGGCAGAAAGCTGAGACACAGCCAAACGAGATAGTTCTTCTGACAAAGTTATAATCACACGGAGGTATTAAATAAAAGCAGCTACTGCCCATGGATGCTCTGATGCCATGGAATAAGGTATAACTCTCATATGTAAATTGAGATTTAAGTTTAACAGCAAAAGCTTTTCAAACTGCAGATCTATTTTTTTTAGCACACCTATACCACTGAAAAACACAAGAGATGCCCAAAATGCCAATAGTCAAACTGGCTTTCTGCCAAATTCAAAGTGACCATCCCAAAACTGAATGATTTAAAAGGATTGTTCCATTTTTGACTAGTGCAAATTCATATTAGCATATAGTGACCTTCTTACAAGAAAAAGCCATCTCAATACCCTTCTGAAAGGGATTATCACTTGGAGAAACAAATGTTCAAAATGACTAAGTAACCTGTCTGAGGTCAACTGCAAATCAGCACACACCAGAAACTGAATTTAAATTTTCTTAGTCTAGATCTCTGGGCACTTGAAGCAGAAGGCTGCTGGTCAGAATTACCCAACTTGCTATGGAACATGCACTAAAATATAGATCACTCTCCTAATTCAGAGCCCAGAGTGCCTAGAAACCCCAGTGTCAGTGAAAGTCCATCTTCAGGAACAAGTCTGGGAGGTTCTCCAGCATGATCAAAACACACTGGCAAATCAACATTGTCCTTCCCTTGTTCTCTTTCATTAAAGTACAGGCTTTCTACTGGAGCTAAACTTTACCCAACGTCCACAGTGACTATGAAACAGATGTAAGAAAAAGAAGGTACAGCAGTGACAACACTGCCCAATATAAGGGCTGGCATGAAACTGCAGGGAAAGAAAAAGCAACCTAAGCTGGGCGTGGTGGCTCATGCCTATAATCCCAGCACTTTGGGAGGGCAAGTTGAGAGAACTGCCTGAGCACACAGGTTCCAGACCAGCCTGGGCAACTTGGCGAGACCTCATCTCTGCAATAAATCAAAAAATTAGCCGGGCATGGTGGCATGTGCCTGTAGTTCCAGCTACTTGGAAGTCGAAGGTGGAAGGATCACCAGAGCCCAGCAGGTCGAGGCTGCGGTAGCTGGGAGTGTGGTACTACCCTCCAGCCTGGGTGACAAAATGAGACTCCAACTCAAAAAAAAAAAAAAAAGAAAGAGAAAGAAAACTGACCATCACAAGGTTCTTACTTTGTCCAGGGGATATTCCAAAGAAGTTTCACTTTGGAGAGATGAAGGAAGTGACATCAGAGAGGATGGGCAATATGTGTAATTAACACAAAATTACTGTGGCTGGGCATGGTGGCTCTTGCCTGTAACCCCAGAACTTTGGGAAGCTGTGGCGGGAGGATCACTTGAGCCCAGGAGTTCAAGGCTAGTCTGGACAACACAGTGAGACCTCTTCTCTACAATAAACTAAAAAATCAGCCAGGTGTGGTGGCGTGTGCCTGCAGTCCCAGCTACTCAAGAGAATGAGGTGGAAGGATCACCTGAGCCCAGGAGGTTGAGGCTGGGTGGGCTGTGATGGAGACAGTGCACTCTGGCCTGGGCCACAGAGGAAGAACCCAACTAAAAAATAAAAATAAGCTGGACGCAGTGGCTCAAGCCTGTCATCCCAGTACTCTGGGAGGCGGAGGCAAGAGGATTGCTTGAGCCCAGTAGTTCGAGATCAGCCTGGGCAACACAGTGACTTCCAGACCAGACTGAGCAACGTGGCAAGACCTCCTCTCTACAGTAAATCAAAAAAATTAGCAGGGCATGGTGGTTCCAGTTACTTGGAAGGCTGAGGCAGAGGGACCACCTGAGTCTAGTAGGTGGAAGCTGCGGTGGCCATGAGCATGCCACTGCACTCCAGAGTCTGGATGACAAAATGAGACTCCGAATCTAAATAAATAAATAAAAATAAAAAATTACTGACAGCCTACTACGTGTTCTTCTGAGTGCTGACAACACAGCGGTGAGCAACACACAAAAAAAGGTGGGGAAAGCACTGTTGGCACAGGGAACAGCAAGTAACAGGAATGTTTAATTTTAGGAGGCAGGGTGGAGGGAAGGGAGCCCTTCCAGCTGCTTTGTGGAAGACGGAGGAGTGACGGACTGGGTATAGATAGCATCGGAGTCCCACAGACTTAGGTTTGAGTGCTCGAGTTGAACTTGAGTCATCTGCGAAATGGAAGGCGCCTCTCCGAGTTGAGAGAACTGAATGAGAAAACGCCCGCGAAGCGCCCCGCCAGGGTCTGGGAGTGAGAACGGCAACTTTCCACATTTCACCTTGTCCCTGAAGCCTCGCACAGTGCCTGGACTCTCCCGGAGGGTTTGAGCGTGTCTTGATCCAAGGCACGGAAAAATAGTCAGGAGCGCGGAGGTGGGGGGAACTGCGGGGTGGCCCGGCAAAACACGAAACAAAATTCCTAACCCACAAGAGTCGGAGGGGACGATCCGGGGAGCCAGCGGGGCAGCGACCCGGGGCCGGGGCGGGACACCGGGGGTGGGGGCTCCTCCCCGCGACCGCGAAGCCCCCGCCGCGCCTCGAGGCGGCGTCACGGCCGAAGAAGCGCGGGTGGGGCGCAGAGGGACTCGCCGGTGGGGGGGCGAGGAAAAGGGCCCGGGGGTGGGGGGATGGGAAGCCCGGCGTGGAGGGAAGCGGAGAGGAGCCGGCCCTCCTCCCGGAGAAGGGTCTTCGGGTCCCCGCGCGCGGGGACCCTTGGGACGCAACCGCCTCCTGTCGCGGCGCCCGTCCGCCCGGCCTACCCCGCCACCCCCACATCCCGCCTCCAACCCCTGCCCGGCTTCCGCTGGGGCCCCGGCCCCCGCGCCTCGCAGCCCCCCGGGTCCGCCCCCCCGCTCCGCACCCACACACGGCCCGCCGGCGGCACCGCCCTCTTTGCGCGCGCGCGCGCGTCCCGGCCCCGCCCTCGGACGCCGCGCCCACGTGACAGCCCGCCCCCGGGCCGGGGGCCGGGCGCGGGGGGGGGCCTTCCGTCACGTGACGGCGGCGCGGGGCGGTGCCAAGATGGCGTTGCCCAAGGAGGTGAGGAGCCGGCGGCGGGGGCGGCCGAGGCTGTGAGGAAGGCGGCGGCGTGACGACGTCTGCCGCGTAGGTTAGAGGCTGCAGGGGGTGGCCGGCGCCAGCTCCCAAGCCTCGGAGAGTGTCCTGCGGTGGAGCTGCCTCCTCGCAGCTGGAGAGCGGAGGGAGAAGGTTGCTAGCTGGCTAGAGGGCCACCCCGGGTCCAGGGGCCCGGGTCCCAACTCTCTCACCCCCCGCTCCCCCCAGCTCCAGGGTTAGAGACATGACCCGCGAGGGTCCGGCCCCGGTCCCGGGATCCGCAGCTCCACTGAGCGGGTCGGTGCTGGCGGAGGCGGCGGTGGTGTTCGTGGTGGCGCTGAGCATCCACGCGGCCGTGTGGGACCGATACTCGTGGTGCGCGGTGGCCCTGGCAGTACAGGCCTTCTACGTCCAGTATAAGTGGGACCGGCTGCTGCAGCAGGGAAATGCCGTCTTTCAGTTCCGCATGTCCGCTAACAGCGGCCTGCTGCCCGCCTCCATGGTCATGCCTTTGCTCGGACTAGTCATGAAGGAGCGCTGCCAGGCTGCGGAGAACCCGTTCTTCGAACGTTTTGGCGTTGTGGTGGCAGCCACTGGCATGGCAGTGGCCCTCTTTTCGTCAGTGTTGGCGCTGGGCATCACCCGCCCGGTGCCGACCAACACTTGTGTCATTTCGGGTTTGGCCGGAGGTGTTATCATTTATATCATGAAGCACTCGCTGAGCGTAGGGGAAGTGATCGAAGTCCTGGAAGTCCTACTGATCTTCGTTTATCTCAACATGATCTTGCTGTACCTGCTGCCCCGCTGCTTCACCCCAGGCGAGGCGCTGCTGGTATTGGGCGGCATTAGCTTTGTCCTCAACCAGCTCATCAAGCGCTCTTTGACGGTGGTGGAAAGCCAGGGGGACCCAGTGGACTTCTTCCTGCTGGTGGTGGTGGTAGGGATGGTGCTCATGGGCATCTTCTTCAGCACTCTCTTTATCTTCATGGACTCAGGCACCTGGGCCTCCTCCATCTTCTTCCACCTCATGACCTGCGTGCTGAGCCTTGGCGTGGTCTTGCCCTGGCTGCACCGCCTCATCCGCAGGAACCCCCTGCTCTGGCTTCTTCAATTCCTCTTCCAGACGGACACCCGCATCTACCTCCTAGCCTATTGGTCTCTGCTGGCCACCTTAGCCTGCCTGATGGTACTTTATCAGAATGCCAAGCGATCGTCTTCTGAGTCCAAGAAGCATCAGGCCCCCACCATCACCCGAAAGTATTTCCACTTCATTGTGGTAGCCACCTACATCCCAGGCATCATCTTTGACCGGCCACTGCTCTATGTGGCTGCCACTGTGTGTCTGGCAGTCTTCATCTTCTTGGAGTACGTGCGCTACTTTCGCATCAAGCCCCTGGGTCACACTCTGCGGAGCCTCCTGTCCCTCTTCTTGGATGAACGAGACAGCGGACCACTCATTCTGACACACATCTACCTGCTCCTGGGCATGTCTCTTCCCGTTTGGCTGGTCCCTAGACCCTGCGCCCAGAAGGGCAGCCTGGGGGGAGCCAGGGCCCTGGTCCCCTATGCAGGGGTCCTGGCCGTGGGTGTGGGTGACACAGTAGCCTCCATCTTCGGCAGCACGATGGGAGAGATCCGCTGGCCTGGAACCAAAAAGACATTTGAGGGGACCATGACGTCTATATTTGCGCAGATCATTTCCGTCGCTCTGATCTTAATCTTTGACAGTGGAGTGGACCTCAACCACAGTTATGCTTGGATCTTGGGGTCTATCAGCACCGTGTCCCTCCTAGAAGCGTACACTACCCAGATAGACAATCTCCTTCTGCCTCTCTACCTCCTGATATTGCTGATGGCCTAGCTACTGCACAGCAGCAGTGATGAAGGAAACAGATGGGGAGAATGAGTGGCCATAGGAGACAGCTTCTTGGGCATGAGGACCTGAGCAATGAAAGCGGATCTGATTCTTTAGTTGATTTCGATTTCAAATAAAAAAGCAAAGCTCTCCTGGTTCTAGTTTTGCTGGTACTTAAAGAGAGGGAAAAGGCTTAAAAGAGAGTACAACAACTCAAAGAACTCAGGTAGATTCCCTTCTCTTACCTTGCAGTCACAGGGGGGCGGAAGTGGACACTGGAGGCAGTAAAGTGTAATGATTAGCACTTGAGGTTCTGGTGTCAAATTAATACAGTCAGAATCCTTGGCTGTGGCGGGGCATGGTGGCTAATGCTGTAATCCCAGCATTTTGGGAGGATTGCTTGAGCCCAGGAGTTCGAGAGCAGCCTGGGCAACATAGTGAGACCCTCATCTCTACAAAAAACACAAAAATTAAGCCGGGCTCGGTGGGTCAGCCTGTAATTCTGCGCCTTTGGGAGGCTGAGGTGAGTGGATTGCCTGAGCCTGCAGGTTCGAGACCTGCCTGGGCAGCGAGACCTCATCTCTACAATAAATCAAAAAATCAGCCGGGCGTGGTAGCACATGCCTGTAATTCCGGCTACTCGGAAGGCTGAGGCGGAAGGATTGCCAGAGCCCAGCAGGTCGAGGCTGCGGTGGCCGGGAGCGGCCACTGCACTCCAGTCTGGGCAACAGAGTGAGACTCCAACTCAAAAAGAAAAACAAAAACAAAAAAACACAAAAATTAGTCAGTTGTGTTGGCATATA
This sequence comes from Cephalopachus bancanus, assembly GCA_027257055.1. NCBI lineage: Eukaryota > Metazoa > Chordata > Mammalia > Primates > Tarsiidae > Cephalopachus > Cephalopachus bancanus. The sequence continues at coordinate 542,928 of JAPVLO010000841.1, forward strand.
CATGTAGTCTCAGCTACTCTAAAGACTGAGGCAGAATGAGCCGTGATGATCATGCCACTGTACTCCAGCCTAGTCAACAGAGCGAGGCCTCCACTCGAAAGAAAAAAAAGAAATCCTTGGCTGTACAACTTCTTAACTGTGTGACTTCGAGTGAGTCACTTAACCAGTCTGAGCTTCAGTTCTGTCCACAAGAGGGGAGTAATGGCAGCCTGCACCTCACAGGGTGTTGGGAGGGTCCGTTCAGGTGAGGTGTTTGTGTTGGGAGGGTCCGTTCAGGTGAGGTGTTTGAAGTGTCCAGCCTAGGGCCCACCCATGATGAGCAATCAGTGAGGGAAAGTGTTCTTGCTTCTCAAGACCAGTTTTTATCTTAGCAAAATGCCAGATGAACCAAGGGGTTTCATGGTTTATACTTGGACACCAGAGTGACCTTTACTCTCCTGACTTTGCTTGGTGGAGAACCCAAGGGGGAAGAGCCAGGTGCGTGTGGTTTCTCCCTTTAGGGCTAGGGAGAGGTGGCAGCTTGTTGCATGTGGCTGGGGAAGGAGGATAAGATCTTAGGCTGACGTCCTGTTGTGACCATCCCCACCTGCCTCTGCTACCTGGATAAGTGGAGCTGATAGAGAAGAATGGGCCAAACAGCACTGGGTCCATGTGAAGGATTCCCTCCTGAGACCCTTTTCCATTCCAGTGCTGTACTAAACCATGTTTAAGACATGGTTTAGGGCCGGGCTTGGTGGCTCAGCCTGTAATCGCTCGCTTTGGGAGGCCAAGGTGAGTGGACTGCCTGAGCCCACTGGTTCGACACCCGCCGGGGCAACTTGGCAAGACCTCATCTCTACAATAAATCAAAAAATTAGCCGGGCGTGGTAGCATGCGCCTGTAGTTCCAGGCTGAGTGGAAGGATCGCCAGAGCCCAGCAGGTGGAGGCTGCGGTGGCCGGGAGCATGCCACTGCACTCCAGTCTGGGCGACAGAGTGAAACTTCAACTAAAAAAAAAAAAAAAGACATGGTTTAGGACATGGCAGAGCCTAGGAAAGATGCCCAGGGGCAGGGGAGTTTCCTGAGCATTAAAATGGCTCTACTGGGGACCTATGCTCCAGCCTTACTCTCTGGGAAGTCACACTCTGGATCTGCCTGTCTTCCCACAGCATCCCCCAAGGTTAGCACTGGGCAGGAACTTTGTATTCACGAGTGGGTGAATTTTTTTTTTTTTTTTTGAGTTGGAGTCTCACTCCGTCGCCTGGGCTGGGATTATAGGCTTGAGTCACCATACCCAGCTTGAATTTTTCCCATCACTGGGATGATGGCCCAGCAGGATCCCCGAGGCTAGATGAGGCTCTGGCCTTTCTCTTCCAAGGGAGCAGGGGAGGAGTGGAGGAGGAACAGGAGGGAACTTTGGCTTACCAAGGCCAGAAGCCAGGAGTGAGCTCTGGGGAACTGGAGCATTTGCTTGGATGTCACTGTCACGCCCTTTCGCTCAGAAAGAGTATTGACACATTCCTTTGGGGCTCAACAGAGGCCTGTCCCTTCTCTCAGGCTCCCATCTACCGCTGCCAAAAGAGGTGGCAGTGTGGGTGAAGGAGACCAGCTTTGCCCACTGATTCCCTGGGTGGTCTTAGGAGAGGGCTCGGTCCACTGGGTGGGCCTGGATTTACCTGTGTATACAGTGAGAGGATACATTAAACCAGGGTCACAAACTCAAACGGCTGCCAGCACCAGGCAGGGGACACAGTGAATGACAACAGGGGACTGTGCTGGGCCTCTCAGGAGGCAGCTCTGGCTACCACGCTCCAGTAAGTCCAGTATTGTCACTTGTGCACTTGCTCCTTCAAGGAAGCTTAGAAGCTTGGGTTGCCAGGCTCGGTGGCTCAGCCTGTAATCCCGCGCCTTTGGGAGGCTGAGGTGAGTGGATTGCCTGAGCCCGCGGGTTCGAGACCTGCCTGGGCAGCGAGACCTCATCTCTACAATAAATCAAAAAATTAGCCGGGCGTGGTTGCGCGTGCCTGTAGGTCCAGCTACTTGAAAGGCTGAGGCGGAAGGGTCGCCTGAGCCCAGCAGGTCGAGGCTGCGGTGGCCTGGAGCGGCCACTGCACTCCAGTCTGGGCAACAGATTGAGACTCCAACTCAAAAAAAAAAAATTAGCCAGGTGTGGTAGCGCGCACCTGTAGTTCCAGCTACTTGGAAGGCTGAGGCGGAAGGATCGCCAGAGCCCAGCAGGTCGAGGCTGCAGCGGCCGGGGAGCATGCCACTGCCCTCTAGCCTGGGCGACAGAGTGAGACTCCAACTCAAAAAAAAAAAAAAAAAATTAGCCAGGCATGGTAGCACACACCTGTAGTTCCAAATACTTGGAAGCTGAGGTGGAAGGATCGCTAGAGTTCAGCAGGTCGACGCTGGGGTGGCCATGAGCATGCCAGTGCACTCCAGCCTGGGCGACAAAGTGGGACTCCAACTCAAAAAAAAAAATTTTTTTTCTTCTGGGCACGGTGGCCCACGCCTATAATCCCAGCACTTTGTGAGGCCAAGGTGAGAGGATTGCGTGAGTCACAGGTTCAAGATCAGCCTGGGCAACTTAGCTAGGTGTCTTCTGTACAATAAATCAAAAAATTATCTGGGTACATTGGCGTGTGTCTGTAGTTTCAGCTACTTGGAAGGCTGAGACAGAAGGATCACCTGAGCCCAGCAGGTCGAGGCGGTGGCCTGTGAGTGTGCCATTGCACTCCAGCCTGGGTGACAGAGCGAGACTCCAACTAAAAAAAAGTTTTTTCAGCCGGGCTCGGTGGCTCAGCCTGTAATCCCGCGCCTTTGGGAGGCTGAGGTGAGTGGATTGCCTGAGCCCGCGGGTTCGAGACCCGCCTGGGCAGGCGAGACCTCATCTCTACAATAAATCAAAAAATTAGCCGGGCGTGGTAGCACGCGCCTGTAGTTCCAGCTACTTGGACGGCTGAGGCGGTAGGATCACCGCAGGCCAGCAGATCGAGGCTGCAGTGGCCAGGTGTGGCCACTGCACTCCAGTCTGAGTGACAGAGTGAGATTCCAACTCAGAAGAAAAAAAAAAAAGTTTTTTCTTAAATGGTGAGGCCTGCACAAAACACATCTGCAGCCTTGAACTAGCCATTGGCCCCCAGCTTACAACCTCTGTGCCAGACCTCAGCTAAGCAGGTTTTAGATGTCAGTTGCTCTGGAAGGTCTGGGTGCCTTCCAAGCATGAGGGCCCCCTCGAAGCACTAGTCTGACCCCCTTATTGTACTGGTGGGGAAATGGGTCCACAGAGAGGAAAGGCCTGGCCTGAGTTCAGAGAGCAAGATGGTCACAGAACTGGGACCAAAACCTGGGCTCTGGATTCCAGTGCTAGACAGCTGTTCCCTCTCCAAGTAGAGAGGACTGGGTGGTACAGAGGTTGGGGTGCAGGCTCTGGATCAGGGTGACCCCACTGAACAGCCGAGCAGCCATGCCATGGGCACATCATTCACCCCTTCCTTGGCTCCCTCTCCAGGTGAGGCTTCGGTGAGGTTTCATAAAGTTAGTGATGCTGTAGCTTTCGTGATTTCTCCTGTTCTTTAGTTATGTGAGACCAAAGAGTTGCTTTTGTTGTTTTCTTTTTTAGAAGTTTTTTTTTTTTTAAGCCAACCAAATTTAGCAGTGGAGGGTTGTATACCAACTTTAGTTAGAAGTTTTTTGTTTGTTTGTTTGTTTTGAATTGGAGTCTCACTCTGTTGCCCAGACTGGAGTGCAGTGGCCGCTCCCGGCCACCGCAGCCTCGACCTGCTGGGCTCCAGCGATCCTTCCACCTCAGCCTTCCAAGTAGCCAGAATTACAGGCATGCGCTACCACGCCCGGCTGATTTTTTTATTTATTGTAGAGATGAGGTCTCACTGCCCAGGCGGGTCTCGAACCCGCGGGCTCAGGCAATCCCCTCACCTCAGCCTCCCAAAGGCGTGGGATTACAGGCTGAGCCACCGAGCCCAGCTAGGGAAGTTTTTTTTTTTAGTGTGAAAGTAATTCATCTGGGTGCTGTGGCTCAAGCCTATAATTCCAGGACTTTGGGAGGTCGAGGTGAGGGGATTGCCTGAGTCCAGGGGTTCAAGAAGAGCCTGGATAACCTGGTAAAACCTCATCTCTATAATAAATCAAAATATTAGCTGGGCAAGGTAGTACGCTTCTGTAGTTCCGGCTACTTGGAAGGCTGAGGCGGAAGGATCACCTGAGCCCAGCAGGTCGAGGCTGCGGTGGCTGGGAACATGCTACATCCCTCCAGCATGGGTGACAGAGTGATACTCCAACTCAAAAAAAAAAAAAAAATTCCTCCTTAAACAGAGCTCTGAGATGGCCAAATCTGAGAACAATTAAATTCATTTTAGTTATAATAAATTTAATATTTGTAAATGTAGAAAAAAAAGCATGTAAAAGTGTCAGCACAGAACAGGACACTAAGTGCCACCAGTTGTTAAAATCATGCAAACTAGCCGGGCTCGGTAGCTCAGCCTGTAATCCCGCGCCTTTGGGAGGCTGAGGTGAGTGGATTGCCTGAGCCCTCGGGTTCGAGACCCGCCTGGGCAACTTGGCGAGACCTCATCTCTACAATAAATCAAAATGATCCGGGCATGGTAGCACGCATCTGTACTTTCAGCTACTCGGAAGGCTGAGGCAGAACGATCGCTGGAGCCCAGCAGGTCGAGGCTGCGGTGGCCGGGAGCGTGCCACTGCCCTCCAGTCTGGGTGACAGAGTGAGACTCCAACTCAAAAAAAAAAAAAGAAAAAATGCAAACTGGCTGGACGCGGGGGCTCAAGTCTAATCCCAGCACTGGAAGGCCAAGGCAAGAGGATTGCTTGAGTCCAGGAGATTGAGATCAGCCTGGGCAACATTGTGAGACTTAGTCTCTACAAACAAATTTGCTGCTGTTTTATTGTTTTGGGCTTTTTTTACAAGTAAGCAAACAAATTTTTTTTTTGAGTCGGAGTCTCACTCTGTCGTCCAGACTGGAGTGCAGTGGCACGCTCACGAGCCACCGCAGCCTTGACCTGCTGGGCTCAGGTCATCCTTCCACCTCAGCCTTCCAAGTAGCTGGAACCACAGGCATGTGCCACCATGCCTGGCTAATTTTTCTATTTATTGTAGAGACAAGTACTCGCCGTGTTGCTCAGGCTGGTCTGAAACCCCTAAACTCAGGCAATCCTCACGCCTCCGCCTCCCAAAGTGCTGGGATTGCAGGCTTGAGCCACTGTGCCTGGCACAAATTTTTTTTAAAAATTAAAATCATGCAAACCACTCCAGGCAGGGCTGGTGGACCTGGGATTGTTTTCAGCAGGGCTGTCATCCAGAGAGCCAGGCTGCTTGGGAAAGAAGGCTCAATCAAGACATGGATTTCGGAAGTCATTTTTATTCGGTGTCTTACATTGGCATGATCAGAGTTCCATCTGAAAGGAGAGAGGACTGAGAGGGGCCAGACCCTTTTGTGGCTGAGAGGCTGCCTTGGGGGAAGCTTGTGTTGGGGCAGTGGGGAGGCAGAGAGGCAGGGACCCACCCAACCTGGCCTCTGCCCTGTCACTTTCATGGGAGGAAAGCCCAGGAGGGGAGACACGGCCTTCCCACTGGGGAGGCCAGGTGAGGCATTAGTGCTGGAGGCCCACAGCTTCACCTGGGAGGGGCCAGGGCCCAGCCCCAGAGGGCCTTTAGGTGTACAGCAGAGGGAAGGGCAGCTCAGTGGTTGGCTGGAGCCTGCAGCAAACAGAGGAGATGGCTTTGAAATGCGGATTGCTGCTCCCAGTCTCCAAGGCTTCTTCAGGGGACTGTCTGGGCACATGTGCCATCCTGCCACCTACCAGTTCTCTGGGCTCCAGACGGTGTCAGAGGCCTCCATGATGTGGAAAGTATAGGCCTGGCGCGAGCGGTCCGAGAGGTTCTGCTCACTCTTATGCACCACTTCTCCGTGGATCAGGACCAGGGCTCCTGGCAGAGACACCAGCCCCACATTCTGCCTTCCCAGGGCAAGAAGGGACATGGGCACTCCACCCTCAGGTGGCTTTGTGGCCCCCATCCATCCTCATTCCCTTCCCTAACTTTCCCAGTTCCAGGGGCAGAGGCCACACTGTGATCAAGTCCTGTGATCAAGTCCCCTCTGCATGCTTTGCAAGCTGGGGAAGGCCTCCCCTTGTGTGGCATTTGCAAGATTGGGGAGAAGCCCCCTCTACTGTGCCAGACAGCTGGGACCTCACTGTGACACTGAGGTGGATCTCAGTTTGCCCTTTTCCATAAGGAAGAGGGTAGACCAAGAATGACATTTGTTGACAATTTGCTGTGTGCCGCACCGATTCTATCTCAACATATACACAGCCAGACATGGTGGCTCATGCCTGTTATCCCAGCACTTTGGAAGGCTGAGACAGAAGGATTGCCTGAGCCTTGGAGGCGGAGGCTGGAGTGAGCCATGATCAAGTCAGTACGCTCCAGCTTGGGTAACAAAGCGAGACTGACTCAAAAAAAAAAAAAAAAAAAAAGGCCAGACACAGTGACTCATGCCTATAAATAATCCCAGCACTTTAGGAGATGGAGGCAAGAGGATTGCCAGAGCCCAGGGGTTCAAGACCAGTCTGGGCAACATGACAAGACCTCATCTCTACAATAAATAAAACAATTAGTAGGGTGTGGTAGTATGCACCTGTAGTCCCAGCTACCTAGACGACTGAAGCAGAAGAATCGCCTGAGCCTAGCAGGTCGAGGCTGCTTTGGCCATGATCATGCCACTGCACTCCAGCCTGGGTGACAGAGTGAGACTCTGACTCAAAAAAAAACATCTAACTGAGTGCCCATTTTATATTTGAGGAAACGGAGGCTCAAAGGGTAAGTCATGTGCCCAAAGAAACAGCATCTAAGCAATAGTGTGTGGATTCTAGCCTGATCAGGTGAACTTGCTGGCAACCACACTGCTTTCTGACTTCCCGGTGCCTGTCCCACTCTACCTTCTCCTTCTGTGACTTCACGGTCCCCAGGATGACCCCGAGGGAAGCCTCTCGGACACTGGGTGGTTGAGCAAGCATAGACCCATAGACACAGCCCCCTCTGCATCTGCCCTCTGCGTCCCACCTACCTCTCCGCACTGGTGTGGGCACAAAGAGCCTGTCATCCCGGGCTGGCTCTGACCCAGGAATCTGGTGCCAGGCACCGAGCCAGCGGGGGCCCGAACCATCCTTCTTGGCACACCACCTGCGGGCCAGGTAAAGAGCCTGAGACCCCTCTTTTCCCTAGGTCCCTCTCCCTAGGGGAGAGGGATGGCACATATAGGTGGGCGGGGAGAGACCAGGGTCCTCACTGGTGTGGGAGCCAGGAATGAACCAGAGGCAGCCGTTCTCCAGGGTGGCGTCCTCCACTGCAATCCAGACACCCAGCACCCGGCCCAGGGGCTCCGTGTACAGGAAGGTGGCATCCTGGTGAGGGGTGACTGGGCAGGCCCGCCTGTGGTGAGGAGCCCGCCCCATATCTGGGTCCCTCCTTGGCCACATCTCCCCGCCCCATTGCTGGGTCCCCCCTCGGCCCACATCTCCTCAGTCCTCTCGGAGCCCTCAGGGGCTGCCTGCCCTGATCTGCTAAAGTCTTGCCACCTCCTGGCCCAGGAACTCCAGGCACGAGATTTCACCTGTCAAAGGTTCAATTTCCTGCACCATAAACTGGCCCCGATATTAGCCTATCTCATAGGGTTGCTGGAGGAGTCTATGAGAGGATGCATGAAAAGTGTTTAATGCAGGGCCCAATCAGAGAAGCTGCTGTTGTTGAATTCTAGCCAGGTAACTAAAGCCACCATTCTTAACCTGGGATGAGCAGCCCCTAGCCACCAGGTGATTCACCCAGTGGCATAAAATTGGGAAGTTGGGTGCATAGTGGGGGGATGCTGGGACCAAGTGTTCTCTTTTTGCTTTTTTTGTGTCGAGGTCTCACTCTGTCATCCAGGCTGGCATGCAGTGGCTCGATCATAGCTCACCATAGCCTCAACCTGCTGGGCTCAAGTGATCCTCCCATCTCAGCATCCCCAGTAGCTAGGATTACAGGCATGCACCACCATGCCCAGCTAAGTTTTTTTCTCTCTTTGTAGTGACAGGGTCTTGCTGTGTTGCCCAGGCTGGTCTCGAACTTCTGGGCTAAAGCGATCCTTCCACTTCAGCCTCCCAAAGGTTTATGGCATGAGCCACCGTACCCAACCAGAATTTGTATTTTTAACCACCTGGAGGTTGTTGTTAGGTCCAGGAACTGCTGTGGGAGGAGCTCAAGGTTTTCTTACCAACCTACTATTTTAGGAAGGAAAGGAAGGTGGCTCATCCTCTCCTAGCCCAGGGTCCTGCCTACAGGCATTGCAGCAAGTACTTTCCCTCCTTCTAAAGACCTGGCAACCACTGATGTCCCAGATGTCTCGCATGTGGCCTTTGTGGGGCCCATAGCCTGCTTTCAGCTCACCTTCGCCGCCAAAATGAGGTTGCTGCAAGACAGAGGAAGAGCCGGGTGAGGGCTGGGAAGTCTCGCGGGTGCGGCTGCCCTGGCTCCAGGCGTTTACCTCCCAGAACTCCACGTCAGCACCCAGGTACAGAGCGCCTACTGTGTGCCAGGCCCAGGAGGGATGCAAAGAGAAAGACCGCCCTGCCCTTTATGAGCTCTGTGTGGGTGCCAGAGCCAGCCCAGCACACATATGCCTAACAAGATTACAAAGCAGAGCAGGGTGAGGCTGAGAGGGAGAAGCTGGCACATGGGCTAGCAGGTCAGCCTCTTGGCAAGGCCAGAGTCAGAGATGGGTCCCTCTTTCCTCAGGGGATCTGGAAGGCTTCTTGGAGGAGGTGGCACTGAGCTGGGCCTTGAATGCTGGGAAGAGAGCACTTTGATAGCTAAAAAAAGGAAGGCCAGGCATGGTGGCTCAGGTCTGTAATCCCAGCACATTGGGAGGCCAAGGCGAGAGGATTGCCTGAGTCCAGGGGTTCGAGGCTAGCCTGGGCAATTTGGCAAGACCTCATCTCTACAATAAATTTTTTTAAAATTGGCCGGGCATGGTAGCACATGCCTGTAATTCCAGCTACTTAGAAGGCCAAGGCAGAAGGATTGCCAGACCCCAGCAGGTCGAGGCTTTGTGGCTGTGAGTGTGCCATTGCATTCCAGCCTGGCCAACAGAGTAAGACTTCAACTCAAAAAAAAAAAAAAAAGAATGGAGGAGGAGGCCGGGTGCAGTGCCTCTTGCCTGTAATCCCAAAACCTTGGGTGATAGGATTGCTTAGCCTAGGAGTCTGAGACCAGCCTGGGCAACATAGTGAGACCCTTCCCTTAAAAATACAATAAAATACGAAAAAAGAAAGGAGGAAGGAGGCCTGGGATGCCTTTCCCTCCTACCACCAAGTTTTAACTGAGCACCACCACCTGAGGGTCACCACTTTAGTCACAGGAGACCAGTTTTTTTCTTTTTCTTTTTTTGAGCTGGAGTCTCACTCTGTCGCCCAGGCTGGAATGCAGTGGCACGATCACGGTCACCACCACCTCGACCTGCTGGGCTTCCTCAATCCTTTAGCTTCAGCCTTCCCAGTAGCTGGAACTACAGGTACATGCCGCCACGCCTGGCTAGTTTTTGTGATTTATTGTAGAGACGAGGTCTCACCAAGTTGCCCAGGCTGGTCTGGAACCCCTGGGCTCCCAAAGTGCTGAGATTACAGGCTGAACCACTGTGCCCAGCAGGAGACCAGTTTCTTGTGCTCTCCCACCAACATCATAATCCCAGCAGCTTTGGGCCTGTCATAAGAGCAGTCTGCCCATTACGTAGGTGGTAAACCGAAGCCTGGGGAGAGTGCGGCACTCACCTTAAAGATGTACATGCTCTGCACCACCACGGGCTTCTGGAGGCCCAGGCTTCTGGCCAAAGCCTGGGGGAAGGGCAGAGGTCACACCACCAGCCTGCCCCCAGCACTCGGCCTGCCCTGGCCATTGCCTGTCCTCTGCTTACCTGCATCTTGGGGGCGTGTGTGATGGTCCTGAAGACAGGGTCGTGGGCGTGCAGAGCTGCAGGACAGAGGCGGGCTGATGGGCCAGTCCCAGGCACATGTGTCCCTCCCATACTGGCCTGGGCACCCAGACCCGACCTTCCCTTTGACATTCTTTTTTTTTTTTTTTTTTTTGAGTTGGAGTCTCACTCTGTCGCCCAGACTGGAGTGCAGTGGCCGCTCCCGGCCACCGCAGCCTCGACCTGCTGGGCTCTGGCGATCCTTCCGCCTCAGCCTTTCGAGTAGCCGGAATTACAGGTGCGCGCTACCACGCACGACTGATTTTTTGATTTTTATTGTAGAGATGAGGTCTTGCTGCCCAGGCGGGTCTCGAACCCGCGGGCTCAGGCAGTCCACTCACCTCAGCCTCCCAAAGGCGCGGGGTTACAGGCTGAGCCACCGAGCCCGGCTCCCCTTGACATTCTTACCGACTTTGTGTGCATTAAACCTGACTGTTTATAACCGAGTCCTGAGCCCCACTACTGTCTTCACCCCACACCAAGCCCCATGCCACCCATGACTTCATCTTTTTTTTTTTTTTTGAGTTGGAGTCTCACTCGGTCGCCCAGACTAGAGTGCAGTGGCTGCTTCTGGCCACCGCAACCTCGCTTCCTGGGCTCCGGCGATCCTTCCAAGTAGCCGGAATTATAGGCATGCGCTCCCACGCCCGGCTGATTTTTTGATTTATTGTAGAGATGAGGTCTCGCTGCCCAGGCGGGTCTTGAACCCGCGACTTCATCTTTTTTTTTTTTTTTTTTTTTTGAGTCGGGGTCTCACTCTGTTGCCCAGGCTGGAGTGCAGTGGCATGATCACAGCCCACCGTAGCCTCGACCTGCTGGGCTCAGGGGATCCTCCCATCTCAGCCTCCCAAGTAGCTGGGACTATAGGCACATGCCACCAGGCCTGGCTAACTTTTTTATTGTTTTTGTAGAGAGGAGGTCTTACTATGTTGCCCAAACTGGTCTCGAACGCCTGGCCTTAAGTGATCCTCCCACCTCAGCCTCCCAAAGTGTTGAAATTACAGACATGAGCCACTGTCCCTGGCAGTGACCTCATTCTTGACCTTCTGGCCCTCTGGGAAGCTCACTTCAGCTCTGACTCCCCAACCCTCCCAGAGGACTAAGGTTTCAAGGGGCCTATCCCTTGGTTATCCGAGCACTACCACTTACTCTATGTGACCTCGGGTGGCCATTTCTCTCCTATAAGCCTCAGTTTTCTCCTCTGTCAAACAGGGAAGAGAAGAACAGCCCCACCCCCGAGGGTCAGTGAGTGTGCAGTTATAACCCACGGCCTGGCATGAGATGGCTGCCCATTGTCAATATTTGCTATTATTACGATAGGTGAGGTTTGCATGTACTTAATGCCACTGAACTCTATATTTTAAAATGGTTATGATGGTAAATTTTGTGTTATATGTATTTTACCACACTTGTTTACAAGGCTACCCTAATATAATTTTAAGTTTAGAAATAAGCATTGGCTGGGCACAGTGGCTCACGCCTATGTTCCCAACACTTGGGGAGGCCGAGGTGAGAGGATTGCCTGAGCCCGTGGGTTCAAGACCAGCCTGAGCAACTTGATGAGACTGCGTCTCTAAAATAAATCAAAAAATTAAGCCAGGCTCGGTGGCTCAGCCTGTAATCCCGCGCTTTGGGAGGCTGAGGTGAGTGGATTGCCTGAGCCCACAGGTTCGAGACCCGCCCGGGCAACTTGGCGAGACCTCATTTCTACAATAAATCAAAAATTAGCCAGGCGTGGTAGCGCACACCTGTAGTTCCTACTACTTGGAAGACTGAGGCAGAAGGATCGCCGGAGCCCAGCAGGTCGAGGCTGTAGTGGCCAGGAGCAGCCATTGCACTCCAGTCTGGGCGACAGAGTGAGACTCCAACTAAAAAAACAAAAAAAAATTAGCTGGGTATGGTGCTACGTGCCTGTAGTTCCAGCTACTTGGAAGGCTGAGGTGGAAGGATCGCCAGAGCCCAGGAGGTCGAGGCTGCGGTGGCTGGGAGCGGCCACTGCACTCCAGTCTGGGCGACAGAGTGAGACTCCAACTCAAAAAAAAATAAAAAATAAATAAATAAAAACAGGATTTCCTGACATGGCTTTGGGGTCTCAAAGGAGGCTACAGGGAGCATTGGACCCAGGAGCTCCCCCATGCCTGGGGCCTGGGTTACCCTCAGGCCAGATGGTAGAGAGTAGGGGAGGCAGCATGTGCTCATCTGGGGGGGACCCTCCTCTAGCCAGTGCCCACGGTGGCAGTGTCATCTGAGTACTGTCATGAGGTGGGGAAGCCCAAGACCAGAGAAGCCTGCAGTCAGAAATGCCGTTTGCCCAACCGCTAACTCCCTAGGGGCCTTGATTAAGGCTACTCAGCAGTTCAGCCCTCAGTCTCCCCATTTTCTCCGCTGTACCTCAGGCCCCTTTCTCACCATGGGCGATTTTGTTGATGGACTTCTCTGGAGGGACCAGGAAATTTCCTGTGGCACAAAGAACAGGCAAAGGCAGAAAAACCGGAGTCCAGTCTCTCACAGGCAGCTGGCCTTATCGTTCCAGTCCTGGGGGGCAGCCCACCCCCCACAATCCCCCCGCACCCCTAGGGCCCCAGCTCCAAACCTTGACTGTCAAAAACACCCTTCTCAAAGAAGAATCGAATCTTGTCCCCACTGCTCAAGAAATAGTCTGTGCTGCCCTGTAGAAAGGGGACATCGGAGACACTAAGAGAGCATTCTGGGGTCTGAAACCAGGCATGGTGGCTAACGCCTGTAACCCCAACACTTTGGGAAGCCCAGGTGGGAGGGTCACTCGAGACCAGGAGTTCAAGACCAGCCTGAGTAACATAGTGAGGCCCATCTCTAAAAAATAAAATAAAATAATTAGCTGGGCGTGGTGGTGCATACCTGCAATCTCAGGTACTCTGGAGGCTAAGGCGAGAGGATCACCTGAGCCCAGGAGGTCAAAGCTGCATTGAGCCTTAATCATGCCACAGCACTCCAGCCTGGACAAGATCACAAGATTAAAAAAAGAGAGAGAGAGAGCTGGGCCTGGCACAGGGGGAAGAGGATTCAGATGCTCCTCACCCCTACAAGGCTACAGGCTCCCAAGGAGGCTTCTCAAACTCTGAGGCACAGAGGGTGAACCGGAACCCAAGGGGCCCAGAAGCCCAGCTCAAAGAGGCAAACATGGAATTTCCTGGACACCTCTTAAAATTGTGATTCGGAACACAGTTGCTAGAATCAAACAGGGCTGGTTCCCAAGTAGTTTTGAGCCCCTGGTTTACTTCTTGAAGCTTTGATTTCCTCATCTGTAAAAGAGGGATGATAATAGAACTGACCTCTTGGAATTACCGGAGGCGTTAGCTAGAAGTTGAATTTTTTTTTTTTTTTAAACAGTGGGGATCTCACTGTAGTCAAGGCTGGAGTGCAGTGGCACAATCGTGGCAGCCGCAACTTCCTGGGTTCAGGCGATCCTTCAGCCTCAGCCTCCGGAGCAGTGGGGACTATAGGCATGCACCACCACACCCAGCTAACTTTTTGACTTATTGTAGAGATGAGGTCTTGCCATATTGTCCAGGCTGGTCTTGAACCCATGAGATCAGGCAATCTTGCCTCTGCCTCCGAAAGTGCTGGGATTACAGGTGTGAGCCACCACACCTGGCAAGACTTGCTATCTTATTTATTTATTTATTTAAAAAACAGGATTGGCCGGGCTCGGTGGCTCAACCTGTAATCCCGTACCTTTGGGAGGCTGAGGTGAGTGGATTGCCTGAGCCCATGGGTTCGAGACCCGCCTAGGCAGCAAGACCTCATCTCTACAATAAATCAAAAAATCAGCTGGGCATGGTAGCACATGCCTGTAATTCCAGCTACTTGGAAGGCTGAGGCGGAAGGATCCCCGGAGCCCAGCAGGTGGAGGCTGCGGTGGCCGGGAGCAGCCACTGCACTCCAGTCTGGGCAACAGAGTGAGACTCCAACTCAAAAAAAAAAAAAAAAAAAAGCAGGATTGGCTGGGCTCGATGGCTCAGCCTGTAGTCCCAGCACTTTCGGAGGCTGAGGTGAGAGGATTGCCTGAGCCCGGGGATTCGCCACCTGCCTGGGCTACTTGGTGAGTACTTGTCTCTAACGATAAATCCCAAAACTAGCCAGGAGTGGTAGTGTGTATCTGTAATTCCAGCTACTTGGAAAGTTGAGATGGAAGGATCCCCTAAGCCCAGCAGGTCAAGGTGGCAGTGGCTGTGAGCGTGCCACTGCACTCCAGCCTGGGCGACAAGAGTGAAACTCCAACTCAGAAAAAGAAATAAATAAAAAATAAAAAAATAAAGGAAACCCCTTTTCCTTCTCAAAACCCCATTCTCTGGGATTCAAGGCTCCTGGCTATTGTAATGCCCATTATGCCCACCAGATGGCAGGAGCTGCTAGATGGGCGTGTGAGTCCCATGTTGGCCAGAGGCGCAGGCAGGTTTATGAAGGATTTTTGGGGCGGGCGGGGGGCTCAGTGGCTCAGCCTGTAATCCCAGCACTTTGGGAGGCTGAGGTGAGTGGATTGCCTGAGTTCAGGGGTCTGAGTTCGAGACCAGCCCGGGCAACTTGGCAAGCTCTCATCTCTACAATAAATTAAAAATTAGCCGGGCGTGGTAGCGTATAGTCCTGGCTACCTGGAAGGCTGAGGCAGGATTGCCAGAGCCCGCGGGTTCGAGACCAGCCTGAGCAACATGGTGAGACCTCTTCTCTACAATAAATAAAAAATTAGCCAGGCGTGGTAGCGCACACCTGCATTTCCAGCTACTTGGAAGGCTGAGGCGGAAGGACCGCCGGAGCCCAGCAGGTGGAGGCTGCGGTGGCCGTGAGTGTGCCACTGCACTCCAGCCTGGGCGACGGAGTGAAACTCTGACTCAGAAAAAAAGAGAGAACTGGGGGAAGATCCCCTGAGTCTCCAGTCTCCAGCTTGACCATCTCGAACTGTGTCACGTCCTATTTATATGACCTGTTAGGTCACTGCTGTGGGAGTGGGACTAGTCCCTCGTCTCACTGGGGGCGACGTACACAGGTGGGCCCATGGGAATCACTGGGCTCATCCCGGGTGGCTGGCCATAAAGAGAACTTCTGTGGCAGGGAGCCCCTGGGAAGTACAGCAGAGCAGGGAACAGCACACAGGTGTCAGACCAATCTGGGTTCAAATCCTGGCCCTGTCCATCACCAGCTATGTGGTTTAGGGCAAGGGATCTGAGTGATTTCTCCACCTGTGAAATGGCATATCATGCTTATCTTACAAACTGATAGTAAAAGGTGAAGAAAAGACATGGGCGAGGTGCTTAGCCTGTGTCCCGTCCCCAGGCTTGGGATCCTGCCTTCCAGGCTGCAACTCTGACCAGGGACGGGGCTCTCCATCATAGACCAGCTCTCAACTTCATCTGCCTCAGACCCCTACCTGGCCTCGAAGTTGCTCCTCCTGCTGGGTGGTAAATTCCGTGCGGCAGTGGCGGGGAACCTCCATCTCCGCCACAATCTCGCCAATCCTCTGTTGCATGGCCGCACACTCGTCAGCAGAAAAGAAGTCTTCCAGCACCAGGAATCCTTCCTCCTGGAACTGCAGGCAGGATCGAGACTCAGGCTGGTCTCAGACACGTGTCCTTGTCCTCAAATGCGCTTTATGACCCACATTCACCCCCAGAGCTGCGTGAAGGCGAGCGTGACCCTCCCCCAGTGGGCATAGTATCTGGTACCCAGGGAGGAACAATCAGTATTAGTTGCTCGAATGAAGGAAAAGGGAGTCGGCCCTTTGGGAGGCTGAGGCAGGAGGATGGCTTGAGACCAGCCGGCCAACGTGCAAGATCCTGTCTCTACAAAACTGTTTTTTGGTTTTTTGTTTCAGTTGGAGTCTCACTCTGTCGCCCAGACTGGAGTGCAGTGGCCACTCCCGGCCACCACAGCCTCGACCTGCTGGGCTCCGGTGATCCTTCCGCCTCAGCCTTCCAGGTAGCCGGAATTACAGGCACGCGCTACCATGCCCGGCTGATTTTTTCATTTATTGTAGAGATGAGGTCTTGCCAAGTTGCCCAGGCAGGTCTTGAACCCGCAGGCTCAGGCAATCCTCTCCCCTCGGCCTCCCAAAGCGTGGGATTACAGGCTCAGCCACCGAGCCCGGCCCAAAAATGTTTTTAAAAATCAGCCAGGCCAGGCGCGGTGGCTCACGCCTGTAATCCCAGCACTTTGGGAGACTGAGACAAGCGGATTGCCTAAGCCTAGGGGTTCAAGACCAGCCTGGGCAACTTGGCAAGACCTTGTCTCTACAATAAATCAAAAAATAAGCCGGGCGTGGTAGTGTGCCCCTGTAGTCCCAGCTATTTGGAAGGCTGAGGCAGAAGGATCACCTGAGCCCAGGAAGTTGAGGCTGCAGTGGCTGTGAGCATGCCACTGCACTCCAACCTGGGCGACAGAGTGAGACTCCAACTAAAAAAAAAAAAGAAAAGAAAAGAAAGAAAATGGCTGCTAAATTCCTACACTTAGACTGTTACTGTTTTGGCAGACAATTCCAGAATCTTTATTTCCAAGTCCATCATAACAGCTGCTACCACTCTAGCGCCTGCAGGGTTTTCTAAAGGAGGCTTTCCCATTATCCTCCATTTGAAAGTCTGAGAACCAGCGAGGAATGCATTTGGCCTACTTCTCACAGCAGATACTCATTTGTATCCGACTTTTTTTCTTTAGTCAGGGTCTCGCTCTGCTGCCCAGGCTGGAGTGCAGTGGCGCGGTCATGGCTCACTATAGCCTCCACCTTTGCTCAGGCACTCTTCCCACCTCAGCCTCCTGAGTAGCTCAGACTACAGGCATGCACCATCATGCCTGGCTAGTTTTTATTTTTACTTATTTATTTATTTTTGAGTTGAAATAAATAAATCTCGGGGGTGGGAGGGGGATGGGATTAACAGTCGCAAATAGCTGTCTGGGGATGGGGAAACACCTCTTATCAACAGGGTGCCTGAATGAAACGTAATTGTACACCTAACCCTTAACTGTACCCCACAAAATCATAATAAAAAATATTGATTAAAAAAAAAAAAGAAAGAAAGAAAGAAAGAAAGAAATCTCACCAAGTTGACCAGGCAGGTCTCAAACCCGCGGGCTCAGGCAATCCACTCACCTCAGCCTCCCAAAGTGCGGGATGACAGGCTGAGCCACCGAGCCCGGCTTAAGTTTTTCCCTTTTTTTAAGTTTGGGTCTCTGTTGCCCAGGCAGGGGTGCAGTGGCAGGATCATGGCTCACTGCAGTCTCAACCTCCTGGGCACAGGCAATCCTTCCACCGCAGCCTTCCAGTGGCTGGAACTCCAGCTGTCACGCCAGGCTAATTTTTGTTTGTAGAGACAAGGTCTTGCTATGTTGCCCAGGCTGGTCTTGAGCTCCTGGGCTCAAGCGATCCTCCTGCCTTGGCCTCCCAAAGTGCTGGAATTACAGGTGTGAGCCACCGTGCCTGGCTTCTGGCCAGGCTGATTCAAAGGCCTTATTCCAGTTTGGTCAAATACACACACATCCCCCCCATCCTAGCCCAGGTCCTGTGATCTGGACACCCCAGCCTGTGAGTGAAGTCAGGGGTTGTAGCCTGAAACCCACCTCTCTGGGCTTCAGTTTCCTCTTCTGTAAAATGAGAGGGGAGGGTTGAGTTCCCAGGACTTCTGGCGGTATGGCGGGCACCTCCCCCTCACCTGACCCTCCTGGTCAGTCCCCACCCTGCAGGCACCTACCTTTTGGAACTGCGAGGAGCTCAGGCAGGCCATGGGGACAGCGCAGGGCACGGGTGGTTCTGGGCGCTGTGTCCAGGGCCGAAGGAGGAAGTTCAGAAGGAAAACCTGGCAGAAGCCTGGGAGGATTTAACCCTTCCCTACCCAGAGAACACCCAATTCCACCACCCAGGCCTCCTCCCCCAAGACACACACAGGCCAGCAGGTGCCCTCCAGGCTGAGGCCCCTCCCCTCCCACGTCTGCCCAGGGCGAGGGCCTGGTCTCTGCTTTAGCGCCGTACCCCTGACCCCCACAACTGGTTGAAGATTTGCCCTCTCCTGTCTCTTTCGTGGCGCACCCTTGTGTATATGTGTTTTGAGTGGGAGTCTCATTCTGTCGCCTAGGCTGGAACAATCCCGGCTCACTGCAGGCTCGACCTCCTGGGCTCTCGTGATCCTCCCACCTCAGCCTCCCCAGCAGCTGGGACTGCAGGTGCACACCACCACACTCGGTTTTTTTCATTTTACTTTTCACGAAGATGAGGACTCACTATGTGCCCAGGCTGGCCTCAAGCAATCCTTCTGCCTTAGCCTCCCAAAGTGCTGGGATTACAGGCGTGAGCCACCATGCCTGGCTCTTCGTGGTTTTTAAAACACTCCCTCTGGGTTTCTTTCTAGAAACTACCCATCTGCTGCTTACCAACTGCCCGAAGTTGTGCTCTGAGAGTGTCGGGCAAAGAAGCTGGGCTGGCAGGAGGACACCGGAGTCTCCGTCCAGGAGCTGCCACTAGCCGTGATTCTCGTCCAGTGTCTGGCCCCGATTTGGGTAGGGTGGGATGTCTGGGATCGTGCATGTCAGATCCGCCCTGAGTGGCGATGGATTCCAAAGGGGGAAGAAGCCCTGGGAGGACAGCTGGCTGGGCCCCTCCCGGCTCTGAGCTGAAACGCCCTAGGTCCTGGGCGGATTAAGGAAGGGAATTAAGCATCCCTATGCAGCTCAGAGGAAGGAGACGATAAGGGATGTCTTGGGAAGAGGAAGGGGCTGGAGGGGGGCCTGGGTCTCCGGATGTGGGAACGAGAGATGGCTCCTGCCGCCCACCCTCGGGCCTGAGGTGTTTGGCATCTCAAGTTGGGCCGGTGCACCAGAGCCCAGCGTCAAAACACCTGCACACCAGCCTTCCCCGAGCTCTCTGGCTCTGAAAATCCAGCCACTGGCCTTCCCCGAAATGATGCTTTCTGTTTGTTTGTTTGTTTTTTGAGTTGGAGTCTCACTCTGTCGCCCAGGAAACTTGTTGGAGGAAGGGGTGTTTGTAGCTATCCTAGGACCCCCGCTCTTTTTTTTAAGGCATGGTCTTGCTCTGTAGCCCAGGTTGGGGTATAATGCTGAGATCACAGCTTACCATAGCCTCCACCTCCTGGGTTCAAGCAATCCTCCCACCCTGGCCTCCCAAATAACTGGAACTACAGGCACACACCACCATGCCTGGCTCATAAACATTTTTTTTTTTGTAGAGATGAGGTCTCACTTTATTGCCTAGGCCTGTCTCAAACTCCTGGGCTCAAGGGAATCCTCCTGCCTCGGCCTCCCAAAGTGCTGGGATTACAGGTGTGAGCCATCACACTCGGCCCCTAGACCCTTCTGATGCAACAAACACAGAGACTCCTGCCAGGTACCAGAAACACAGTGAGCTCTCCTCCTGCTGGGCCAGAAACTCCCCCGGGATCCCCAACTAAAAGCTTGTAGTGGAGGCCCAACGAGGCCAACTGGGTTTGGTCCCAGATGTTCAGGCCTTACTGTCCCCATCTGTAATTTGGGGATAACAGGGGGAGCCCCCCCCGTGAGCAGTAAATAAGATAAATGCTTCACTGATGATAAAGAACTTGGCACCAGGCCTGGCACTGAGTAAGAGCTTATCAACTGGTGAACAAGTTGTTCGGTAAATTTTTTTTTTTAGTTGGAGTCTCACTCCGTCGTCCAGACTGGAGTGCAGTGGCACGCTCCCAGCCACCGCAGCCTCGACCTGCTGGGCTTCCGCCTCAGCTTTCCAAGTAGCTGGAACTACAGGCGCACGCTACCATGCTCAGCTAATTTTTTATTTATTGTAGAGATGAGGTCTCACCAAGTTGCCCAGGCAGGTCTTGAACTCGCGGGCTCAGGCAATCCACTCACCTCAGCCTCCCAAAGCATGGGATTATAGGCTGAGCAACTGAGCCTGGCCTGTTCGGCAAATTTTAACAAGGGCCGTTCTGGGCGGAATATGAAGGTTTAAATTAAAAAAAAATTTTTTTAGCCGGGCTCGGTTCAAAAAAAATTTTTTTTGAGCTGTCCCAAGTTGTTTTTTTTTTTTCTTTTTTCCAGCAGGGTTTCACTCTGTCACCCAAGCTGGATTGCAGTGGCAGGACCACAGCTCATCATAGCCTCCAACTCCTGGGTTCAAGTGATCCTCCTGCCTTAGCCTCCCAAGTAGCTGGGACTACAGGCACAGGCCACCATGCCCAGCAAGTTTTTCTAGTCTTTTGTAGAGACAGTTCCACTTTGTTGCCCAGGCTGGTCTTGAACTCTTGGGCTCAAGTGATCCTCCCGCCTCAGCCTCCCGTGGTGCTGGGATTTGTAGGCAAGAAAAACTGCACTCAGCCCCAAATTATTGTTATAATCAGAGAGACCACCACTGAGGATTTAGGCAGAGTGGAGAGGCCTGGGTAGGTAGGGTGGAGGGATGGGAAAGGCTCGGTTTCCCACTATTTCTTCATTCTGCTCAGCTTTGGGAAGTGGGTAGGCGGTGTTGCCACATGTTTGTTTTTCTCAAAAGCTAACTAGCTCCAGCTCAAACTCTCCTGCTATCATGCACTGGGCGACCCCAAGGCCAGGAGGGGGCAGGGGAGTGAGTCAGGGGGTAGAGGTTGATGGCAAGGGTTCCAGGCCAGACAGGAAGGGAAGACCTCTGTTGTGGAAATTCAAAAGAGGGTCTTGAGGCCGGGTGTGGTGGCTAACATTTGTTTTTTGGTTTTGAGTTGGAGTCTCACTCCATCGCCCAGACTGGAGTGCAGTGGCCGCCCCCGACCACCGCAGCCTCGACCTGCTGGGCTCCGGCGATCCTTCCGCCTCAGCCTTACAAGTAGCTGCAACTACAGGCGCGCGCTACCACGCCAGGCTAAGTGGTGGCTAACATTTGTAACCCCAGCACTTTGGGAGGCCGAGGCAAGAGGACTGCCTGAGGCCAGAGGTTCGAGACCAGCCTGGGCAACTTGGTGAGACCTCATCTCTACAATAAATCAAAAAATCAGCCGGGTGTGGCGCCACGTGCCAGTAGTTCCAGCTACTTGGGAGGCTGAAGCAGGAGGACCGCCGGAGCCCAGCAGGTCGAGCTGCAGTAGTTGTGACTGTGCCACTGCACTCCAGCCTGGGCGACAGAGTGAGACTCGGACTCAAAAAGGAAAAAGGAGGGGGATAGTCGAGTCCAGCTGCTCAGCCTGTCAGAAAACCCGTGAAGAGGCACAAAAGGAAGCGAGTCTTGGCTGTGGCTGACGTCACCGAGAGGGGTCAGAGTCCCAGTGGAGGGTGGAACTTTCTCTGGCCTGTTCCAGAGAAAGTGCCCAACCAGCAAGGTAGGCACAAAGGCCAAAGTCAGATACCACAGCCTTTCTTCCTCACCCCAGGACTCTGGCTGCAGGGCGCCCTGTCAGCCCCACACAAGACTCCTTGGCCGGGAGGCAGCTACCAGACCCAGAGGCTGCTGGGTCTCTGGCCTCCCGCAGGGGCTGGGAGCCTGGCCCTCCACTAAAAGCCTACGGCCTGCGTGATCATGATGGCTCCCTGGAACAATCCTGCAAGTCTGCCATCCCCGTCCTGGTCCCCCCCATCAACCCTGTGGCACAGCTGGGCTATGAAGAGCCTCCGCCCTTGACCCCAGTGCTTTCAGCAGGCCCCGAGGGGCCAGGAGCCAAGCCAGGTCTTCCCATGCTGACTCTCGGCCTCACCCCCTGGGACCTGTCATGGGAACAACAAAGGGACCTCTAAGAGTGTGGAAATGCCCATTGTACAGATGGGAACATGGAGGGAAGGGACCTGCCTAGCTTCAAGCAGGGGATGACGGAGTTGGTACAAAGACCCAGGACACCTGGCTGCCCTCTCCCAGCCCCCGCCCATCAAAACTCAGGAAGCGTGGTAACGCACACCTGTAGTTCCGGCTACTTGGAAGGCTGAGGCGGAAGGATCGCCAGAGCCCAGCAGGTCGAGGCTGCGGTGGCCGGGAGCGTGCCACTGCACTCCAGTCTGGGCGACAGAGTGACTCCAACTCAAAAAAAAAAAACTCATGAAGGGCCAGAGTATGTGCTGCCCATGGGACCCCTGGTCCAGCCTCCAGTAACTGCCTCCAAGTAGCTCAGTTTCACAGGGCAGAGAGATGAGCAGAGTTCACCCTCCTGTGTGTGCCCCCAAATGGTCACTCAACAGTAGCTGGCAGGGCCTGGTGGGCTTCAGAGGTGCGGGAAGGGTTCCCCAATGACACAGAGACTACTTTCTGTTATAGATTTATTTGATACTGGAACTGAGTCTACAAGTTCAGACCCACATGTAACGGATTGCTTCGTGGTTGTCAGAGGCTAGTGTGCATTATTTCTGAGAATTACATCCAATGACACGATGGGAGAACACACAGATAGACGGACATAATCGTTAAGACAGGAGACGCTAAAACGTGCCTTAGTGTCCATGTGATTGATCTGAGGTGGGGACCCGAGTGACTGGTCTAGGGTGGAGGGGTTTCCCGCCGCAGGCGCCGGCGGGGCTGCTCCCGGTGCCTGGGACGGAAGCGGGCTTGGAACCCAAAACCAGAGAGCCTCCCCTGCCGGCGGCAACCTCTCCCACCAGCCCCACCTCGGAATGTCTGCTCTTCGTGATAGACAGGTAGTGACAGGCCTGACGGATGCGGCAGAGGCTTGTGGAGGCTCTGGGCGAGCTTGTGCCCAGCGGTGGGGGAAACGGAGTCCAGGCAAGGAGGACCCTCTCGGCTCCTAACACTGCGTGGAGCGGCAGGGCGGGCACGAGGGGGCAGGAGGATGGAGCACCGTTCATCCTGGGATTAGCCAACCCGCCTCTCCTCCCTTCTTGGCGGCTCCAGAACATTCTCTCTGGCCGACAGCCACAGAAATGAGCGCCTGCCAAGACACATGGAGGAGAAAGAAAACAAGACACCAAAAAAAAAAAACAAAACCAAAAAAGCCCCCAAGAAACAAACAAACAAAAAGTCCCCGCCCCAGGAGAGGAGAGGAACAAACAGAACGGAGACCAAGGTCACACCGCATTCGGAAGACAGCCTGCACCCTGCGCCAGGGAGAGGAAACACCATTCAACGTCTTGCTGCTTTGCCCAAGGGAAACTGCCCTCCACCCTGAGACTCCGACTCACTGGCCTTTATTTAGTGTCTTTTTTTTTTTTTTAGATTTTTTTCTCTTTAATACTCAAACCATCCATTTTCAAAGCTTTTAAAAAAGAAAAAAAACCTTTTGACTTAAAAAAAAATCTAAAATTGCCACAAAAACTGAAGCAGCGAGCCCTAGGCCGGCCTTCCCCACGTGGCAGCTGCACCGCCAGGGCCCAGCCCGGCACCACGGGGGCCACCATCACGTGGCTGGCCCGCCCTGGATCATTCTGCTTAAGTCTGGGTGGGCGCTGGATGTGGGCAGCGGCGCTCATGGGGAGACCGGCGCTCGTGGGGAGCGCAGCCCACCCTTCCCAAGCCGTCTCCCACCTGGGCCTTCCTGGGAATGTGTAAGTCATTTGGAGGAAGGAGGTGGAGGCGGAGAAAAATAAATACCAACAGCAAAGTAGTGTCCCAGGACCCCGAGGCGGCAGCTTGGCCTCTGGGCAGAGATGGCCTCCGGGGAGGCCGCCCTGATTGTCCGATCACTGCACTGGAGACTGCTGGGTCTCTGGCCTCCCGCAGGTGCAGGCCCTGGGGCGTGAGTCTCGGGAGCAGAGGGGCCGGTCGGCCGCGTCCTCCCACTCGGACCCAGGCCTCAGCCGTGGGCCGGCCATGCGACTGCAGCGCTCAGGCCTGCTCCTTGTCGGCCCTCCAGAGCCGCTCCTTGACCTCGGGCGGCAGCGTGTTGAAGAGGTCCTCCTCCACCACCAGGCCGCTCCGCTTGAGCAGCGGGCACTCGCCCAGCTCCACGGGCAGGCACTCCAGCCGGTTGCCGCGCAGCTCGATCTGCGTCAGGTTGGTCAGCTCGCCCACCCGCGAGGGCAGCGACTGCAGCACGTTGTTGCCCAGGTGCAGGGCCCGCAGCTTCCGGCACTGGAAGAGCTCCGGGGGCAGCACTTCGATCTGCGGGGACAGGAGCTGGTGGTGAGGGGTGTGGCGGGGATGGCCCCTGGGCATCCCCTCCCGCACCCCCGGGGGTCGGCACCTTTTCTGATGCCCTTTGGGCTCCCAGAATCCCAGGCACTGGCACAACCTGGATATTTCACTAATATCCATCGGGCAGGCTGAGTCTTGGCTCTGCAGTCACCTCTTCCAGGAAGCCTTCCCTGACAGCCTGGGTTCCCTGACAACCACATCCCCCGCCTCACAGCACTGGCCCTTCCATCTGTTACCCCTGGACTGTGGGCTCTGAGAGGGTGGGTGATCTTGATCCCCACTGTCAGCACCAGACACCTTGGGAAGCATCCCACCCCACATCCCAGGGCTCTTGCTAGGAGCCAGGATGTTGGCTCGATTTCTGAAACCAGAGCAGCATGAAGAGAAAACTCCCTTCCCTTAATGCTCCTCTTTTTTTTTAATTCAGTAGTTCGCGTGTGTCTCCCTCTGTTGCCCAGGCTGGAGTGCAGTGACATGATCACGGCTCACTGCAGCCTCTACCTCCTGGGCTCAGGTGATCCTCCCACCTCAGCCTCCCGAGTAGCTGGGACTACAGGCGTGTGCCACCATGCCCTGCTAGTGTATTTATTTATTTATTTTAGAGACGAGGTCTCACTATGTTGTCCAGGTTGGTCTCAAACTCCTGGGTTCAAGCGATCCTCCCGCCTCGGCCTCCCTAAGTGCTGGATTACAGGCGTGAGCCATCATGCCAGGCCCATGTTAGTGCTAAGAAGTGGGGGCAGTTCACTGACAGGACGAGAACCCCAGTTGTGCCACTGCTCCTGCCAGGGCTCTGGCTTCCTCATCTGTCAAGTCACCGGGCGACTGTGAGTACAGGGAGCCTAGCCCTAGACATGGGGAGCCCCTCCTGATTTCGCAAATGTGAATCTCGGAGCATCCCCCATCAATGCTTTTGCCTTCTGAGGTATGAGTTGCTCACGGTCACCAGCAGTCCAAAAATATCCAATGGAAAATTCTGTTGAGTTTTCAATCGTGTCCCATTCTGACCTCATCTCTACAATAAATCAAAAAAATTAGCCAGGTGTGGTAGCGTGCGCCTGTAGTTCCAGCTACTTGGAAGGCTGAGGTAGAAGAATCGTCAGAGCCCAGCAGGTCAATGCTGGGATGGCTGTGAGTGTGTCACTGCAGTCTAGCCTGGGCATTACAGTGAGACTCAAACTCAAAAAAAAACGCATGGGGTCTAGCTATGTTGTCCAGGCTGGTTCTGAAATCTTGGCTCAGGGTGGGCGCAGTGGCTCACGCCTATGATCCTAGCACTTTGGGAGGCTAAGTGAGAGGATTGCCTGAGCCCAGGGATTCGAGACCAGCCTGGACAACTTGGTGAGAACTCATTTCTACAATAAATCAAAAACAATTTTTTTTTGAGTTGGAGTCTCACTCTGTCGCCCAGACTGGAGTGCAGTGGCCGCTTCCGGCCACCGCGGCCTCGACCTGCTGGGCTCCAGCGATCCTTCCACCTCATCCTTCCGAGTAGCCGGAATTACAGGCATGTGCTACCACGCCCGGCTGATTTTTTGATTCATTGTAGAGATGAGGTCTCGCTGCCCAAGCGGGTCTCGAACCCGCGGGCTCAGGCAATCCACTCACCTCAGGTGTGGTGGCATGTGCCTGTGGTTCTAACTACTTGAATGGCTGAGGCGGAAGGATCGCCTGAGCCAAGCAGGTGGAGGCTACGGTGGCTGTGAGTGTGCCACTGCACTCCAGTCTGGGCGACAGAGTGAGAATCCGACTCAAAAAGAAGAAATCCTGGCCCCAGCCGAACTTGGTGGCTCAGCCTGTAATCCCAGCACTTTGGGAGGCTGAGGTGAGTGGATTGCCTGAGCCTGCGGGTTCGAGACCCGCCTGGGCAACTTGGCGAGACCTCATCTCTACAAGAAAATAAAATTTAAAAGAAGAAATGCTGGCCTCAAACGATCCTCCTACCTTGTCATCCAAAGTGTTGGGATTATAGGTGTGCCCAGTTTGTGCTTAATTTACAAATTAAACTTTATCACATCTACAAATGTAGGAAAAACCTAGTATATAGAGAGTCAGTACCATCCTTGGCTTCAGGCCTCCCCTGGAAATCTTGGACCTTGTCCCCTTGGACACAGGTACCTATTGTGTTTTTTCTTTTTTTTTTTTTTTTTGAGTTAGAGTCTCACTCCGTCATCCAGGCTGGAGTGCGGTGGGACGCCATGGTCACCGCAGCCTCGACCTGCTGGGCTCAGGTGATCCTCATGCCTCAGCCTCCTGAGTAGCTGGAACTACAGGCACGTGCCACCAAGCCTGGCTAATTTTTTGATTCACTGTAGAGATGAGGTCTCACCAAGTTGCCCAGGCTGGTCTCGAACCCGTGGGTTCAGGCAATCCTCTCACCTCAGCCTTCCAAAGTGCTAGGATTATAGGCGTGAGCCACTGCGCCTGGCCCAGGTGCCTACTGTTAGCAGGTGACACCCACATACAGCTTACCATGAGGCAGGCTCACTCAGCCCTGGTGCCGTTAACTCACTGGACCCACAAAACTATCTGTGAACACTCTTCCATTTTACAGATGGGGTAACTGAGGTCCTAAACAAGCAAACTTGCCCAGAGGCTCAGCGGTCAGTGGTGGAGCCAGGATCAACAACCCATGCTCTCTGCCAGCGTCCAGACTGCCGGTGGAGCTAGAGTGGGTTGTGCTTTGTCTCTGCAGGAATGCCAGCTTCTCCCTGCCCTTCAGAGAGTAACTAGCTACAGATGTGAGTTCTTTTTTTTTTTTTTTGAGTTGGAGTCTCACTCTGTCACCCAGACTGGAGTGCAGTGGCCGCTCCCGGCTACCACAGCCTCGACCTGCTGGGCTCCGGCGATCCTTCCACCTCAGCCTTCCAAGTAGCCGGAATTACAGGCATGTGCTACCTCGCCCGGATGATTTTTTAAATTTATTGTAAAGATGAGGTCTCACTGCCCAGGCGGGTCTTGAACCTGCAGGCTCAGGCCATCCACTCACCTCAGCCTCCCAAAGGCACGGGATTACAGGCTGAGCCACCGAGCCCGGCAGATGTGAGTTCTTGCTGAGCCTTTCTGTCCTACAGAACTTTCTCTTTCAGTATTTTTTTTTTTGAGTTAGGGTCTCAGTCTCTGTTGCCCAGGCTGGAGTGCCGTGGCACCATCATGGCTCACTGTAGCCTTGACCTCCTGGGCTCAAGCGATCCTCCTGCCTCAGCCTCCAGAATAGCTGGGACAGGCATATGCCACCAAGCCTGGCTAATTTGTTAAATTTCTGTAGCGACAGGGTGTCACTATGTTGCCCAAGCTGGTCTCGAATTCCTGGGCTCAAGCAATCCTCCCACCTCGGCCTCCTAAAGTGTTGGGATTACAGGCGTGAACCACCACAAGGCACCCAGCCTAAGAGAAGGCACTTTCAGTCGCTTGGCCCCCTCAGGGCCACACCTGTCCTGGACCTGGCCTCCCCTCCCACATCTGGCTGGTCCACTGGAGGCTTGAAGTGGTTTCCTATTACCCCAGCCCCATCCTCTAGACCTCCTCAGGGACTACCATAACTCCATCGAAATGGCCTCCAGTTGACTTGGTCTTTGGAAATGACAACGCTGCCATGAGCCCTCCAGGGCAGCTCTGTTGCTCCAGGACTCTCGGGCCTCCCTGAGCAACCATCTGGAAAGACGCTGTCTCTCTCTGCAGCCCACCATGGTCCAGCCATCGGTAGTTCCTGATCCTTCTGCTTCCCCATGCCCTGTGAGCCCACATGCTCTGACCTGGCCTCCTTCTTCCACTGGCCATCCTGGAAGTTGAGGCCGAATCCTGTCCCAACCCCCACCCCAGCCCCCGCCTCTGTCTCTGCTCTCCCCAGTGAGTGGAGAGGGGGGAGTTTTCTCCCCCTTCATCCATGACCCTGGCAAGGATGACACATTGAGCTTCAGGCAAACTCAACATGGTCCTTCAAGGAATTCGAGCACTTGGGGAGGCAGAGGCCAGAGGATTGCCTCACTCCAGAGGTTCAAGACCAGCCTGGGCAACTTGGCAAGACCTCATCTCTACAATATATCAAAAAAATTAGCTGGACATGGGGGCGTGTACCTGTAGTCCCAGCTACTTGGAAGGCTGAGGCGGAAGGATCGCCGGAGCCCAGCAGGTCGAGGCTGCAGTGAGCAGGGACTGGGCCACTACACTCCAGCCAGGATGACAGAGTGAGACTGACTCAAAAAACAAGACAAAGCCGGGCTCGGTGGCTCAGCCTGTAATCCCAGCACTTTGGGAGGCTGAGGTGAGTGGACTGCCCAAGCCCGCGGGTTCAAGACCCACCTGGGCAACTTGACGAGATCTCATCTCTACAATAAATCAAAAAATCAGCCGGGCGTGGTAGTGCACGCCTGTAATTGCAGCTACTCAGAAGGCTAAGGCGTAAGGATCGCCGGAGCCCAGCAGGTCGAGGCTGCGGTGGCCGGGGTATGGGCGACAGAGTGAGACTCCAACTCAAAAAAAAAAAAAGACAAAACAAAAAACCCACACGGTCCCTCGACTATCCCAGGGTTCCAGGCCCTGGACATGCGACACACCCTTGCCTCTCTGAAAACCTATCTCTTCCAGCATCAGTCTCAACGATCTTCCACCCACCCAGCCGAGTGGAAGAGCTTGAGTCACTCAGGCCCACACCCCCCATCCCGTGGACGCTGCCTCCATCCCTCCCAGACCTGTCCATGTGCTCCCTCCCCACCGGCCTCGGCCACTCAGACCTCCTGCCCTCCCATGGCTGATCTTGGCTTCCCAGCAGCTCGCAGCCTTTTCTTTCCTGCCTCTCACACCCACCCCTCGGCCAGAGGAACTTCTCAAACTGCAAGTCAGCTCATTCCTTCCTCCACTCAGTCAACAAGAATTTGGTGAACATTTGCTACTTGTCAGGCCTCGCACGAGAGCTAAAGCCCTAGTCGACTGAGCTCATAGGCTAACGGGGGGACCAGCCGTTAAATAAACGCAGAGACATCCGAAGGGGAAGGAGAGGGCAGCCCCAGCACAGCGGCCTCCACCCTCAGGGCGATACCCACAGTCCAGGGCGGCTCATCTCACAGCTCCTCCCAGATGAGCCTACCAGACGCTCCCTTTCCTCTCCAACTGGCAGCCACTCCCTTTGTCCTTAAGGGCTGGTGAAATGCCCCCTCCTCCAGGAAGCCAATCATCTGTGTTCCCGAGAGCCTGGTGCGCGCGGAGCTCCTGCCTCACCGTGTGCTAACTGCCTGGCTACTTCATCCCAGTGTCCCAGCTCCTCGCTCCATCGCTGGACCCTGGAGTGCTCAAAAAGCATCCACATAGATCTAGGGCTCATGCCTGTCGTCCCAGCATTTCGGGACACTGAAGTGGGAGGATCGCTTGAGGCCAAGGGTTCAAGACGAGCCTAGACAACACAGCAAGACCTCGTCTCTACAAAACATGAAAAAATTAGCCAGGCATGATGATGTGCCTGTAGCCCCAGCTACTCGGGAGGCTGAAGCAGGAGGATCGCCTGAGCCTCGGAGGTTGCGGCCGCAGTGAGCCGTGATTATGCTGTTGTACTCAGCCTGGGCAAGAGTGAGATCCTGACTCAGAAAACCCCAAAAAAACATCTGCACAAATCAATGAACAAATGACTACCTGCCTTGTTAAGGCATGCATTGGATGGAGAAACAAACTGCACCCAAAGGCCTGAGTCAGGCCACACCCACTCCTTGCAGTCGCCCCTGCTCGAGGTGGCTTAGAGGAGTCACCGCCCCGAGAGTGAGGAAGGCGAGGGGCTCAGGCCTCCAGCTTCCAGGAGGGCCTGCCTGGGATGGCTCAAGTGAACATTTTTCCCTATTAAGGCACTGGCGTTCAGGGGGCGGGGACAGGATGTGATTAAGCTGTGTGCTAAACAGGGTGTCCAGAGGGTCGCCTTCCTCTGGGACAGCAGGCCTGCCGCCAGCCCCTTTCCTGAAGGTGACCTCAGCCAACAGGCATGAAACCAACAGGCGAGCTCGGTGTGGGAGCTGGGGGTGGGAGACCCGACGGGGAGCCGAGCTGGAGGTCGCCCCCCACCCCCAGGAGAGCCCAGCACAGACCCATGACAGGGCAGGCAGGCGAGAGTTGGATGGAGTCAGAGCCCACCCTAGGGGCAGCTGGCCCCACACCGCTGTGGGCAAGCCCCGGGCCTTCCTCTGTGGGGTCTAGCAGGTGAGGCTGGGAGCTTCCCAAGGTGGTCTTTTCCCATGGGACTCCAGTCGGACTGATCAGTGACCTGCCCCAGACCCCGAGGGAGGAACAACCTGAGAGTCGCCCTGTGGGAGAGGGAGATACAGTCGCCATCCCTAATGCCTGGAGGAGCCAGGCGGGTCTGCAGTGAGAGAGACTTGGGAAGAGAGGAGGGAGGCTTCTAAGCCAGCAGGTAGGAGGACCCAGACCCTCCAGGCTGAGTGATGCCAGGGAAGGTGTGTCCTGTCCCAGGGCCAAGAAGGACCAGGCAGGGCATTCTGGGTCGGAAGCTGCCGGAGACAGCTCTTGTTGGGAGCACTCAGCAGGACTGGTGGGAGGGGGCGGAAGGAGTGCTCAGTAAACCCGCAGGGGCTGCCTGAGGGCCACGGCTGTCGGGGCAGTGGTGGTGGCTACAGCACTTTCCTGTCCATCTCCAAGTCCCCAGCCTCAGCCTCCACCACCACCTGCCCCACTGTAAGAATCTCCACCTGATCACTTGAGCCCAAGAGTTCGAGACCAGCCTGGGCAGCACAGTGAGACCCGACTCAAAAAACTAAAAATGTGAGGCCTAGGAAGACCTGAAGTCCCCAGGAGGGGTGGAGTGGAGGGAGGTTCCCCCAGCAGCGGCGGCCAGACCACAAAGCCACAGGAACCCCACCCTCCACCCCATCCTGCCTGCCTCCACCAAGGGGCTGGGCCTTGCACGTGGACTTCCGCAATCAGGCAAGGGACAGAGGCACGAGCCACCAACAGTCTCCGGAGCATCTCGAGGATGGCTGGGGGCGTGGCCTCCCACACCGCCAGCAACAATGGCTTGTACCATTTCCTCTCCGGAAAAGCAGGTGGTGACAAGCCAGACCCATCTAAACCCAACTCTGCCCTTTGCCACTCCCAAACACTGGGGAGAGGGGTGCAGGTGCCGCTGGGTGCTGCAGAGACCACCTGGCTTCCTCTCAGTCAGCACTGACCACCCACACAGTTTCTGTGCCTGGTGTACCCGGATTGGCCCCGTGGCTCCACACCCGCTCGGGAGCAAGCTGAGGGGGACACCGCAAGCTCCAGGTGAAGTCCTGTCTCCTGCCACCTAGCCCGGGAGAGAACCATGGGCCTCGGACCTCCTGCCCCACACATGCTGCGGAAGAGGGACCCACCTCAAGGTCACCTTGGGGACAGGCCCCGCCTGGCCACACCATCTCTCCTGGCAGAGAACTCTGCAGTATGTCGTGGCAAAGATGAGCCCCCGAACCCCAGAGATTCTGATCCAGCAGGTCTTGGATGGGGCCTGAGAGTCTCTGTTTTTGTTTGTTTGAGTCAGGGTCTCACTGTTGTCCAGGTTGGAGTGCAGTGCACGATCACAGCTCACCATAGCCTCGACCTCCTGGACTCAGGCGATCCTCCCTCCTCAGCCTCCCAGGTAGCTGGGACTACGGCCGTGTGCCACCACGCCCGACTAACATTTTTGGAGATGAGGTGTCACTATGCTGCCCAGGCTGGGCTTGAACTCCCAGGCCCAAGCGACCCCACTGTCTTGGCCTCCCAAAGTGCTGGGATGACGGGAGTGAGCCAGTGCGCAGGCCGGGAGTCTATCTCGAACGAGCTTCCCACGGGGATCCTGCAAAACCCAGGAGAGGACGCCACACCCAGGAGCACCGGGGTCCCGGGCCGCTAGGCCTGCCGAGCTCTCTGTCACGGGCGGGGCTGGGCCACTCACTCACCCGGTTGGCTGTGATGACCAGGAGCCCACATCCCTCGCCCCTGGCCCGCCCGCCGGCAGGCCACCCACCCACTCACCCGGTTGGCTGTGACGGCCAGGTTCTGCAGGTTCTGCAGGAGGCCGACGTCGGCGGGCAGCAGGGTCAGGTTGTTGTGGCTGAGGTCCAGGTGGCGCAGCTTGCGGCAGTAGAAGAGCTGCGGCGGGATCTTCTCGATCTTGTTGCGGTTCAAGTAGAGGCGCTCCAGGCTGGTGAGGTTGCCGATCTGGACGGGGACGTAGGCGATGTGGTTGTACCACAGCTTAAGGCAGGTGAGGCGATGCAGGTGCTGGAAGCTGATGATCTCCTCGATGGTCTTGAGGTTGTTGTCCTTGAGGTCGATCTCCTGCAGGTTGTGCAGGCTGAAGATGGAGTGCGGGATGCGCTCCAGGTCGCAGCGGACGAGCTCCAGCTCCGTGAGGTTGGCCATCTTCTTGAGGCTGTTGAGCACGACCAGCTTGGTGCCCTCGTTGTTGACCGACAGCTTCTGCAGGTGCACGCCCACGTCCGTGACCACCTGCGGCAGCTTGCTCAGGTTGCTCTTGAGCCGCAGCACGCGCAGGCGCTTGAGCTCGCGCAGCCCGTCGATGACGATGAAGCGGTTGTTCTCGGCGCTCAGGTTGCCCGTCAGGTGCAGCTCCTCCAGCGTCTTCAGGCTGTAGATCCACAGCGGGATCTCCTTGATGTCCGTGAACTTGATGTGCAGCGCCCGCAGGTTCTCACGCAGGAAGGCCAACGCGGGCGCCTCAATGCGGGCCGCCGTGTGGTAGAGCCACAGCTCGCGCAGGCCGGCGAGCTGCGCGATGCTGGGCGGGATGGTCACGTCGGGGATGAGCTCCAGCTTGAGCACCTCCAGCTCGGCCAGCTCGAACACGGTGTCGGGGATGCCGCTGAGCATGAACAGGTGCAGCTCCAGCTTGTCCTGTGCATTGCGGGTGAGCCGCTGCCGCAGCTTGTCCAGCGTCCACTCGTTGTTGAGGTTCAGCTGGCGCAGCTTGTTCTCGCTCACCTCGGACAGGAACACGGCGAAGCGCTTGGAGTAGAGCGGGTCGTACTGGTCGATGAGGTGCAGCATGAAGGCGAAGTCGTTCTTGACGTCGGGGATGTCGCTGTAGCTGCTCTCCTCGCGGATGGACTCGAACGAGTACTTCTTGAGCGAGCGGCGCAGCATCCACCAGAGCGTGTACACGCAGATGAGGCCGTAGCACAGCACCAGGCTGATGTAGAAGGACGCCAGGATCTTGAAGAGCGTGGCCAGCGGGTGCGCGCAGCGGTAGGCACGGTAGCCCGTGAGGCTCTCGATGTCCACAGCGCAGTCCACGTCGAACTTGATGTTGTGCACGTGGTAGACAGTGTAGCAGATGATGAGGACGAACTTGATCACCTTGATGACGGTCTGCCGCACATACAGCCGGTACACGATGTCACCCTCCTCCACGTGCGTGCGGAACTTCTTCACCTTCTCGAACAGCGCCTTGGCCTGCTCCCCCTCCTTCTTGTCCAGCACGCCCGTCTCCGAGCGGTCCACGATGCCCTGCTCGATGCGTGACTTGGTCCGCTGCAGCATGGGCACAGTGGCCTCCACGTCCTCGCTGACCGTCGACGACTTCTTGTCCATGGAGCCGTTCATCTTGCTGAAGGCCGGCTTGGGGTCGCTCTCCTCCACCACCGTCTCCGACAGGGCACGCGTGGTCCAGGGCGAGTCGAAGCATTTGAGCAGGATGGACACGAAGTGCTCCAGCTTCGAGCTGGTGCGCGGGAACTTGAACCAGAAGTTGCTGCAGGCCAGGAAGATGAGCGTGTGCAGCAGCACCAGGTAGGGGAAGTACTTGGCGAACCAGTGCAGCCGGTTCTCGTAGCACACAGCATCCACATAGTTGTACTGGTGCCGGTCCAGGTCGTACCTGATGCCCGTGGGGCCCGCGGCAGGGGTCGGCAGGGCTGTGGCGTTGGCGTAGGCGGGCCCCGGCCCAGGGGCTGCCCAGCCGCGGAATGAGTCGTTGCAGGAGTCCTTGGTGACCCACTTACAGGGCAGGCAGATCATCTTGTCCTGGGTGACCTGCAGCGTCCCCCCGAACACGGCGATCATCAGCATGACGATGGAGATGTAGTCGGTGAACACGTCCCACCACGGCTTCAGGATCCGGTAGGCCGGCTGCGTGTCCGCAAAGTAGCGGAGCTCAGTCACCGGAATCATCGTTCACCCTGAAAGGGACCCACAGGAGGGGGTTACCACGGGGCGGCCTGGCCTTCACTGGTTTGCCAAGGAAGACAAGGACACGCCTGCCGCTGCCCAAGAGTCTGCCTCAAATCCAGCTGGGAGTCGAGGCCCGGCCACTCCGCGGGGCCACACGCCCCAAGGGGAGGTGGGGCGTCTTCCCACTTAGCAGGCAGGAAGACTGAGCACTGTGAGCTCAGGGCTCACGCTGACTGAGCCCTAAGGCACCCAAGGTTCTCGGCCTCATCCCCCACACTCCAGGAAGAGCACTGGGGGATTCTTGTCTAGAGTCCACCCACTTAATGACCAGAGTGACCACAAGGGCCTATTTAAAACTCACAGTTCAGAGGATCACTTGAGCCCAGGAATCCGAGACCAGCCTGGGCAACATAGCAAGACCTCACCTCTACAAACAATTTAAAAAACACCCGGACATGGTGGTGCATGCCTGTAGTCCCAGCTACCCAGGAGGCTGAAGTAGGAGGATTGCTTGAGGCCGAGAGGTCAAGGCTGCAATGAGCTATGATCATGTCACTACCCTCTAGCCTAGGTGACAGAGCAGGACCCTGACTCTTAAAAATAAATAAGAAGTAAAATTCCCAGTTCCCTCAGCATCAGCCACTGTGAAGGAACAGCAGTGACCTGAAGGGATTTTTACAAAGTATGGAAAGTGACTTGCAGTGTAGAGGGGGTGTAACACGAACTCACTTTTGCAAGACAAATAGTGAAGCTGAAAAATGCCACGTGCACATATAGTTATGTTCGGATAGGATTCTGGGAGTGCTCAGGGAAGACCAAAGGTCACACACAGTAGGGCTCATGACAGGCTCCTGGGGGAGGGGCCACACAGGAAGGAGCGAGAACAGGGCTGTTCTCCGCCCACCCTGGTTGACAACACTGAGGCCTTCATGTGAAATCATCTCGGCTGTGTGTATAAAGGAACCATCCAGCAGCAGCGGACTCTCCCCTGGAGAGTCCAGTTTGGCTGGCTGAGGACGGAGCTTGGGAATCTGAGTCGGGGTCTCACTCTGTCACCCAGGCTGGAGTGCAGTGGCACAATCGTGACTCACCGCAGCCTTGACCTCCTGGCCTCAGGTGCTTGATCCTCCTGCCTCAGCCTCCTGAGCAGCTGGGACTACAGGCACACACCATCATGCCCAGCCAGGAATCTGAATTTTAACATTTGGCTCTGGTGACTCTCATGATCTGCCAAGCTTGGGAAATACTGGATCAGAGCCACGTTCAGGAAGTCCAGCCTGTGCCACCCAGGAGGCGCACGACAAGATACATGTGGGAAGGGGTCCTTTCCTTGTCCATGTGTGACCACCCTGGCAAGACAGGTCGTCCTTATGATAGTCTGTGAGACTGCAATGAGGGAGAAAGGGCACTTGATGTTCCCTGGGGAACATCTGGAAAATATAAGAAAGCCTAAGGAAAAAGAACCCCTGTAAAACACCACCAGGGTTACCACTGTTAATTTTTCACTAACAACCTTCCAGTTCATTCAGTGGATTTTTAGAAATAAGAATTGTGCTTTTTCTTTGCACTCTATTTTCTAACCCAGATTTTTTTTTTTTGAGTCGGAGTCTCACTCCGTCGCCCAGGCTGGAATGCAGTGGCACGCTCACGGCCACCACAGCCTTGACCTGCTGGGCTCAAGAGATCCTTCCGCCTCAGCCTTCCTAGTAGCTGGAACTACAGGCGCACACCACCACACCCAGCTAATTTTTTGATTTACTGTAGAGATGAGATCTCACCAAGTTGCCCAGGCTGGTCTTGAACCTGTGGGTTCAGGCAATCCTCTCACCTCAACCTCCCAAAGTGCTAGGCATGGGCCACAGCACCTGGCCCCAATCCTAGATTTTAAACCAAGGTTTTTGTTTTATTTTTTTAGACACAGTGTTTTACTCTGTCGCCCAGGTTGGAGTGCAGTGGTACGATCATGGCTTACTGCAATCTCAAACTCCCGGGCTCAGGTGATCCTTCTGCCCCAGCCTCCCAGTAGCTGGGACTACATGCCACTATGCCTGGCTAATGTTTTTACTTTTTGTAGAGACAAGGTCTCACTTTGTTATCCAGGCTGGTCTCAAATTCCTGGGCTCAAACAATCCTCCCACCTCGGCCTTAAACCAAGTCTTAAATACCTGTGCCAAATGGGTGTTTTTCCCTTGGGAGAGGAACAGGATGGGACTGGGCCACCTTACTTTCATTACTAATAACATCGACAACCATAATGGTAACACACTCTTCAAGAACAGGACCTCTCTGCAAACGCCAGATCTTTCTAGGAGACGCTGGGATATGTGGGCAGGACAGGAGGAGTGGGCACTTAGTAGAGGGGATGATGGTCACAGGTGCTGAGTGCCTGGACATGTGTACTGGGAAGGCCCAGCCTACAGGCTCTTGTGGAGCCCCTTCAATGCCCGATGCCGGGGAGGCAGGGCCTCTTTAGCCCCATTCCACAGATGAGGACACTGAGGCTCGGGGAGGGAAGTCACCTGCCCAGCATCGCCCTGTTAGGCCTGTCCCTCCACGGCTAAGCATGGGTCTTTGCCACTGTCAGGGTTTGCTCTCCACCTGCCGGAGGCCCCACCCGAGGGGCTGGGAGAAACGGCCCCAGGAGTCCAGTTTCCCCTCCCCCAGGGTTCCCAGAGCAGGATTCCCAGAGCAGGTCACCGAGGGGCCAGCAGACACCACTGCCTGCCCTGCGCCGCCGGCTCCAGCCCCAGGGTCGGCCTGGACTCACGGGCCAGGACGAGCGCCCGCCCCACAGGAAGGCCCAGGCCCTCTAATGACCAGCTGAGTCCACACACCACCCACACTCCTGGAGAGAGGGGTGCTTGGGGACGGGAGGGCTGCTCAGTCATACGGCTGCCTCTGCTGGGCCAGGCAGACAGCCGTCCCTTGCTTCCTGGCAACCAGTGTCCTCATCCAAGGCGTGGGCCCAAAGATGGGGGGCGGAAAGGGAGGAGAGGGCTGGGCCAAGGGGCCTGAGGGCATGCAGCAGCCTGTCCCCAAGAACCCAGATGAGGCAACCAGTGGGAGCTAATGGTCTGGGGCGGGGCAGTTATGAGTAGTAGGCAGGATGTGGCCACAGGACTACATGCTGTCCCTGTGCCGAGGGTAGTGGGCATGTCAGCTCCTCTGCCAGGGCGGCCTGCACCCCTCCGACTCCTGGTTTGGGGTAGCAAGTCCTCACACCGGGAGGACTCCTGAGGCTCAGAAAGGGAAACGCCCTGCCCAGGGAGGAAGAGTCCGCCCACTCAGGCCGTCTCACACCCCTGGAGCTCAACGGATGTGATGGGCTCTGTTCAGCCATTGGCGAGGTCTTGCGGGGGCAAACGAAGTGACCAAAGTGTATCCCCCACCTCAGTGTCCTCTCCATCCAGTGTGAGCCTGTGGGGAGGAGGACGAAGGTACAGAGGGGCAGAGCCCAGGGCTGGCCACAGACCTAAGAAGGGTCGGGACTCTGTCCTGGCTCATGGCCAGGCTCACCCTTGGGAGGGTGACCTGTCCAGAGGAGTCACCCACTGGCTGCACCCATATTTCCTCCTCGTCTCTGCTGTGTGATTCTGGACAAACAGCTGCCCTTCTCTGACAGGGTTTGGGGGAGACCAGGCAAGAAGGTGCAGGCACCAATTCTGGGCTTTAGTCCTCAGGGGTTGGAGAAGAGGTGGCCTCTCCCACGGCCAGCCTGCAACAGGAGACGGTCGGGGGTTGGAGCAGCCTGACCCCTGGCTGGTGGGTCTCTCTCGCTCGCATTGCTTATGCTGAGGATGAAGGAGGGACGCTGGTGACGAGGTGTGGGCCTGGGACAGGCTCCTCACTGCCTGGAGCCTCAGGTTCTCCACATCCACACAGGGCTACAGGGAAGAAGCCATGGGCTTTTTAATATTTTTTTTTAATCAAATAAGACAGGGTCTCACTATGTTGCCCAGGCTTAAACTCCTGGGCTCAAGCGATACTCTCGTCTCAGTCTCCTAAGTAGCTGGGATTAAAGGTGTGCACCACCATGACCAGCCATTTGTTTTTCATTTTTACTGTTTTGAGTCAAGGTCTCACTCTGTGGCCCAGGCTGGAGTGCAGTGACACGATCATGGCTCACCACAGCCTCAACCTCCTGGGCTCAGAAGATCCTCCCACCTGAGCCTCTCAAGTAGCTGGGACTACAGGAACGCACCATCCCACCCAGCTAATTATTTCTTATTTTTTTGTAGAGATGGGATCCCACTGTGTTGCCCAGGCTGGTCTCAAATTCCTGGGCTCAAGCAATCCTCCTGCCTCGGCGTTTCACAGTGCTGGGATTATAGGTGTGAGCCACCATGGCCGGCCTATTTTTTAATTTTTTTTGAGACAGGTTTCCCTATGTTGCCCACGCTGGCCTCAAACTCCTGGCCTCAAGTGGTCCTCCTGCCGTGGCCTCCCAAGTAGCTAGGACTACAGGTCCATGTGTCCCGCTGCACCTGGCAAGCCTGTGGAACTTAATGCTTTTAAAGCGCTTAGCGCAGAGTGGGCGAGCAGTTAGTCTGTGCTGGTATCATCATCTTTTCTTGATCTCTCCATCACCAGGGTGAGGCCAATGCTCTTTGAGGACATGAGTCTGCAGCAGGCACTAGGCCCTAAGTCAATTCAGAGGTGCCCCCAAGTGTGCCTGAAAGGGGGAAAGGCGGGTGGGGCGCACACAGGGTGTGGGCCCCGGGCGTGGTGAGCACAGATGGATACAGGCTGGGCAGAGGGAAGAATCCACAATCAGCCTGCCCTCTTCCTGCCCAGCTGGAGGGCCCTGGGGGAGGAAACGCATCTCCCCAGGGGGGCCTGCTCAGGAGCTGAGGGTGTTGCCAGACACCTGAGGGCCAAGCCCAGAACCCCCAGGATGCACGATGACCAGGAGGGCCCACTGTTGCATGCCCATTCTGCTCCTCAGTTATTCTCTAGTGGGGTGAGACGCACATAGCTCAGAATTCACCCTCTCAACCATGCTGAGGCACGCGGCCTATTCACACTGTGGTGCAACACCCCAAAACTTTCATCTTGCAAAACTGAAACTCTGTCCCCATTACACACTAACTCCTCCCCTGCCCTGGCCTCCCCCCCACATCTGCTTCCTGTCTCTATGAATCTGACTCCTCTAGGGACCTCATGTCCTGGAATCATGAAGTATTTGTCCTTTTTTGTGACTGGTTTAGTTCACTTAACATAATGTCCTCAGGGTTCACCCACCTCCACCTTGCAGTAGTATCACAATGCCTTTTTTTTATTTTTTATTTTTTTTCAGTTGGAATCTCACTCTGTCACCCAGACTGGAGTGCAGTGGCACACTCCCGGCCACCGCAGCCTCGACCTGCTGGGCTCCGGCAATCCTTCCGCCTCAGCCTTCCAAGTAGCCGGAATTACAAGTATGCACTACCACGCGCAGCTGATTTTTTGATTTATTGTAGAGATGAGGTATCGCTGCCCAGGTGGGTCTCGAACCCGCGGGCTCAGGCAATCCACTCACCTCAGCCTCCCAAAGGCGTGGGATTACAGGCTGAGCCACCGAGCCCGGCTACAATGTCCTTTCTTAAGGCTGAAGGATATTCCTGGTGTCTATTTTACAACTGGGGAAACAAGCTCAGAGGATGCATCTGCCCGAATTTGCCTAGCCTGGGAAGGCCAGAGGCAGCCCCGGAACCTGGCCTGCAGTGGAGCCCAGACTCCACCTGGCAGCCATCCTGGGGTGCACCTGGGTGTGCTCAGGAACACCTGGAGGGAAGGGGTGGATCCAGGGGAAAGGATTCTTTTAGGAAATTCCCCACAGGTCGTGTATCTGTCTCCATCCTGTGCTTAGCCCTCTATAGCTGGCACCGGCTCTAGCAGAGGCGTGGAACAGCTTCTCTCCCAGGGCCTCAGTTTCCCTGTCTGGGACGGAACACAGAATCTCTCAGAGATGTGCCCACATTATGTAAAAGTGGACCAAGGAACCCAAGGGTGAGTGATCCCAGGCTTCTGCCCAGCCCAGACTCCCTTTCCCCTCTGATCTGCAGCCCACCCCCAGGTCAGATGCAGAGCTCTGGCCCCCAGAGCCGCTGCCACCACCAGAGATGCCCCTTGTTCTGGCCACTCCTGCCTCCAGCCAGCAGAGAGGAAGAGATGCTGTCAGGAGCCAGGACACTTCCCCCTCTTGGCACCCTGGTTCCCCAATGTGGGGATGGTGACAAATGCCCTGTGAGACCTCAGGACAACCGTGGAGATCAAAGAAATGAGGTTTCCCAAACCGCCTTTGTGTGGGACCTCGGGGGAGAGTAAGCCTCGTACAGCAGTGAGGATATGAGCTAGGAGGGGGCGGGGGACAGGCCAGGCCAGCCTGGGCCCTGTCACTCATGACACTAGGCAGGTGACTCCACCCCTCAGAGTCTTTAACCCCCATCTGTGGAATGAGGCTAAAGACAGGCCCTAACCAGGCACACTGGCTCATGACTGTAATCCCAGCACTTTGGGAAGCCGAGACGGGAGGATCGCTTGAGCCCAGGAGCTAGAGACCAGCCTGGGCAACACAGCAAGACCTCATCTCTACGAAAAGACAAAGCAAAGACAGGCCCTGCTTCACAGGGCTGGTGACAGACCAGGGTCTGAGACATTCAACACACATTGTGTGCCAGGTTCAAGGTCAAAGCCTGGGAGTGGGTATGAGCAAGAGGTGAACAGTAAAACAGACATGGCTTGGCCACCCCAGCACAATTCTGACTTCAACAGACACTTGAGTAAATGAAAAGTGTGTGGGAGAGTCCAGGGAGGAAGTGAAGGGAAGACAACCGCCCAGAGGGCTCCCAGACATCTGGCAAAGAGACAGTTAGGTGGGCGGGAAGCACATCCCAGCGTGTTTAAGAAGCCACTAGAATGTCACCAGTCCTACACAGTGAAATGAAGTGGTTCATGTATTGCCGTTTTGGGGAAAAAAAAAAAAGATGCAGAAAAATAAACAAGCATAATTCCAGGCTGATAAACCCTTGACCAACATTTCCTGCACCAAGGGGAGGGGCTGTCTTGGAGTGAAAATAGGAAACAGAATTCTAAAACGGAAACAGTGATTTTTAACCAGCATGTGTTATCTCTCTGATTAAAAAACAGAATAGGATGTTAAACACAGCCTTAAAAAAAAAGAGAGAGAGAGCCAAGCGTGGGGCTTACACCTGCCTGCAATGCCAGCACTTTGGGAGGCTGAGGTAAGAGGATCACTTGAGCCCAGGAGGTCGAGGCTGTGGTAAGTCATGATGGTGCACTGCACTCCAGCCTGGGTGACAGAGTGAGACTCCAACTCAAAAAACAAAAACAAAAAACAGAATAGATGCATCAGTTTCTGCTGAAGACTGTGATCCTTGAGGTCAGAAATTAACAGTGAGGTGGGAGACCCTCCTGACCACACCCAGGCAAAGCTAGGGAGGCAGTAGGGGGGGTCTGAGGGCAGGGAGGCTGGGAGCGCAGCTGGACAGGGACCATTTCAGACTCCTGCCAGCCCCCGCATGCAGAACATGGCTACAGAAGGTGGGGTAGAGGCTGCTTAACTGGATTGAGCAGGGAAGGAGGAGGGGTGGGAAGAAGGACGGCAGCAGCCTGGGAAAGGCTCTGGACACAGATTCTGTCCCGGGAATGTTCATCAACAATGCTGTTAACACCCCAGGAAACCTGGGGAAACCCAGACGCCTGTTACTGGGTAAGTGGTTCAGGACTCATTAAATGATCAGACAGTGATAATGCCTATGGAGTAATAAAAGCGCCTGCAGTAAGATACGTGTGACATGAGAAAATGCTCAAGGAATGTTTGTTTGGTTTTTTGGGTTTTTTTTGAGTTGGAGTCTTACTCTGTCGCCCAGACTGGAGTGCAGTGGCCGTTCCCGGCCACCGCAGCCTCGACCTGCTGGGCTCCGGCGATCCTTCCACCTCAGCCTTCCAAGTAGCTGGAACTACAGGCGCGCACTACCATGCCCAGCTAATTTTTGATTTATTGTAGAGATGAGGTCTCGTCAAGTTGCCCAGGAGGGTCTCGAACCCGCGGGCTCAGGCAATCCACTCACCTCAGCCTCCCAAGGCGCGGGATTACAGGCTGAGCCACCGAGCTGGCTTCAAGGAATGTTTGTTACTGCAAGTAAAGCCACCACACCGTGGTAGGGTCACCCCCCACCACAATCTTGGTAAGATTAGACTGCTGTTTATAATCCTTTTCTACCCTAAACTTAACCTCTATATTTTACCATAAGCATATGTTACTCAAACAACTCAGAAACAAAATTAAAAAAATTTTTTTTGGAGACAGGGTTTCACTCTGTCGCCCAGGCTGGAGTGCAGAGGCATGACCACAGTTTACCGCAGTCTCAAATTCCTATGCTTGGTGATCCTCCTGCTTCAACTTCCCAAGTAGCTGGGACTACAGGTGCATGCCACCATGCCCAGTTTTTTTGTTGTTGTTGCTGTTTTATTATTTTTATTTTTTGGAACAGGGTCTCGCTAAATTGCCCAGGTTGGTCTCAAACTTCTGGGTTCAAGCGATCTTCCCACAATACTGGAGATTACAGGTCTGAGCCACCACCATGCCCAGCCAAAAAAAAAAAAAAAAAAAAAAGACTTTTAAACTCACCACTTCAAAGAATCAAGAATAGCTAAGCCAATTTGAAAGAATAAACCGGGAAGAGACATCCTTCTAGATATTAAAACTTACTACAAAGCTAGAGGGATTCGAACACATGGTGTAGATGCAGGAAAGAAAGACGGACTAAGAACAGAAGAGTGAGCCTGGAAACAGCCCCATATTTCTGGAAACTCAGACAAGACAGTTTAGGCTTTACTGGTCGGGGGAAGAATCTGTGTCATCAACAGTGCGGGCTCCCAGGTTTTCATGCATAGCCTAGTCTCCCTCCTTACACACAAATTCCAGTGAATTAAAGACCCATAGCCGGGTGTGGTGGCTCACGCCTGTAATCCCAGCACTTTGTGAGGCCGAGGCAGGAGGATCGCTGGAGTCCAGGAGTCTGAGACCAGCCTGGGAAACATAGCAAGACCTCGGCTCTACAAAAAATACAAAATTTAGTCAGGCATGGTGACACACGTCTGTACTTTCAGCTACTTGAGAGGCTGAGGTGAAAGGATCACCTAAGCTCAGGAGGTCAAGGCTGGGCTGAGCCATGATCATGCCACTGCACTCCAGCCTAGGTGACAGAGCCAGACCTTGACCATCACAACAAAAGACCCAAGGCAAAACTTGAAAATATCTAAAGAAAAACTCGAGACTATCTTGATATTGTTAAGACAGGAAAGGACATCTTACCACAGACTGCATAAGCTCTTATAGGAAAAGTTCAATATACTGATCACATTAAAGTTAAAACCTACATACATCAAAGGCCATAATAATATACAGGTAAAAAGAAACCACAAAACTGTGAGGAGATATTTCCATAGTGTGTAAAACCAAAGGATTGATATCCAGAATGAATATAGAACTACAAACATAAGAAAAAGATAGTCCATTGGTGGAAAATGGTAAAATATATGAATAGGCCATCCTAGGGGAGAAATGCAAATGGAAATTGATGTGTGAAATAATTCTTAACCACATTAGTAATCAAGGAATGCAAATTAAAACACACAGCCACCATTTCACCCCCTCCAACTGCCAAACATTTTGAACTCCTAGAGACATTCCACGCAATACCCTGCAGCCCAGCAGTTTCTCTCCTGGTTGCACATCATTTTTCTTTTTTGAGTTGGAGTCTCACTCTGTTGCCCAGGCTGGAGTGCAGTGACACGCTCACGGCCACCGTAGCCTCGACCCGCTGGGCTTAGGTGATCCTTCCAACTCAGCTTTCCAAGTAGCTGGAATCACAGGCCCACGCCACCACACCCAGCTAATTTTTAAAAAATTGTCATAGAGATGAGGTCTTGCCAAGTTGCCCAGGCCAGTCTCGAACCCCTGGACTCAGGCAATCCTCTCGCCTCCACCTCCCAAAGTGCTGGGATTACAGGCATGAGCCACCTTGCCCAGCTCTGGCCGCACATCTTAGAAAGCTGCTAATTTCAGCCGGGCTCGGTGGCTCAGCCTGTAATCCCATGCTTTGGGAGGCTGAGGTGAGTGGATTTGCCTGAGCCTGAGGGTTCAAGATCCGCCTGGGCAACTTGGTGAGACCTCATCTCTACAATAAATAAAAAAAATTAGCCGGACATGGTAGCGCACGCCTGTAGTTCCAGCTACTTGGAAGGCTGAGGCGGAAGGATCGCTGGAGCCCAGCAGGTCGAGGCTGCAGTGGCCAGGAGCGGCCACTGCACTCCAGTCTGGGTGACAGAGAGAGACTCCAACTCAAAAAAAAAAAGAAAGAAA
Source organism: Cephalopachus bancanus (assembly GCA_027257055.1). Lineage (NCBI taxonomy): Eukaryota > Metazoa > Chordata > Mammalia > Primates > Tarsiidae > Cephalopachus > Cephalopachus bancanus. The sequence goes on from JAPVLO010000841.1 coordinate 587,515, forward strand.
GCTGCTAATTTCTACACACGTGAGGAGCCATGGACAAGAAGGACAAGAATTGTAGGTCGCTGGTGAGTCGTTTGTGACAGCTAAAAATTAGCAACAACCTAAATATTCACCAGCAGGGAAGAGGATACACTGTTCTATTCATACAATGGGATGCTTTAAGCCATCCCAAGTTAATGAACTATAGCTAGTTATGTGTATCAACATGAAATAAACCTCAAAAGCAATGTTGATCCAAAAAACACGTAGCCGGGTACGGTGGCTCACGCCTATAATTCTAGCACTTTCAGAGGCTGAGGTGAGAGGGATTTCCTGAGACCACGAGTTGGAGACCATCCTGGGCAACTTGGTGAGACCTCATCTCTACAATAAATAAGAAAGGAGCCCGGTGTGCTGGTACACACCTATAGTCCCAGCTACTTGGAAGGCTGAGGCAGAAGAATTGCCTGAGCTCAGCAGGTCGAGGCTGCGGTGGTTCTGAGTATGCCACTGCACTCCAGCCTGGGCAACAGAGTGAGACTCCAACTCAAAAAGAAAAAAAAAAAGGCCAACCACAGTGGCTCATGCCTATAATCCCAGCACTTTGGGAGGCCAAGGTGAGAGGATCGCCTGAGCCCACGGGTTCGAGACCAGCCTGGGTAACTTGGTGAGACCTCATCTCTACAATAAATTTTTTTTTAAAGTTGCAGAATGATAAACATTATAGAAGGTTTATTCTATAATGTATATTATACTGAAAGTACCAAAACATACATGGAAAGTCTCCAAATCAAGAAGATAATTTCATGGAGGAAGATAAGAAAATGGGCCTGGGGAAGGGCTTCAACTGTGCTTGGAGTATTTTACTGAGTGCATGCACTTCAGATGAGACTCTAGGAGAGAGAAAATACTAAGGGCATGCATTTCGGTATGAACATGTGTGCATGCACATCTGAAACAATCATTGTGAAACATTACTGTCTGACAAAGCTGAGATTTGGATAAGAGATCTCTGTCCTAGTCTTTCTATCTCTCTGTGTGCTTAAACGAATCCACCACACAAAAGTGACTGAAACAATCGTGTACGTCTCCCGCGTGGCCAGTCCCCTCTGCATCCTCACATCTGCGCAAGCTGGGTGGGCGGTAGCGGCTACGATGCTGGGTACCAAGAAGCAGGTCTCCTCCTCAGCCCCTGAGAACACTGTGGAATTGGGAGCACCTCTGCCTGGTCCTGCCCTCCCCCGGGCAGACATGGAAGTGGGTGTGATGCAGGCCAGACCCTTCTTGCAAGGCAGCTCAGGCAGGTGGGAGAAACAGGACCAGGTCCCTGCAGCAGGGCAGGGGCATCCCTGTGCCCGGAGGGACAAATGAGCTGGGGCGTTCAAAGACCAAGAGCTTTAGAGCTGGGGACGTGTGCTTCCCATCCAGCTCCAGCATGAAATGATCCCACCCTTGGGCAAATTATTTAGCCCAACCCTCTGCTTTTGCAACTTTAAAATAGGAATATGGGCCGAGAGCAGCAGCTCATGCCTGTGATCCCAGCACTCTGAGAGGCCGAGGCCAGAGGACAGCTTGAGTCTAAGAGTCCAAGACCAGCCTGGGCAACATAGCAAAGACCTCATCTCTACAAAAATCAAAAAAGTAACCAGGCTTGGTGGCACATGCCTGTTAGTCCCAGCTAGTTGGGAGGCTGAGGCGGGAGGATCAACCTAAGCCCAAGAGGTTGAAGCTGCAGTGAGCTATGATCGTGCTACTGCACTCCAGCCTGGGCAACAGAGTGAGACCTTGACCCAAAAAATAAAAATAAGAGAAGGTATTCTGTGTCAATACAATGCCCGGCACAGCATAAGGCTGTCATTCCACAATCCCACCTGCCATTACAGAAGACCCTGCTAGAATTCAGCGGGGACAGACCTGGGCGAGGGCTGAGTGAGCCTTAAGCACAAACGTATCTGAGCAGGGGCCAGACCACCCAAAGGCCCCAGGACCTCTTGGGACTCTCAGAGCCTCGAACTCCTGGAGATCCCTCCGGGCTCAGGATCCCACAAGGGCAGAGGGTGGAGTTGGCCGTCACTCTCAGAAGCATCCCTAGGTGTCAACCCCGGGTCAGTGTTGATGCACTCTCAACGCTTCTCATGAAGGAAGGGAGTCACAGAAATGACACACTGCCCCCTCTGCCAGAGGGGGACCACCCAAGTATGCCCCAGACCCCGCACGGCCTGCAGAAATTTGGCGAGGCTCCCACACCTGGGCGGCAGGCAGGCGGGCAGCGGGTAAACAGCGTACAGAGGGCCTTTTGTTACAGCACAAACAAGGCCGATGTGGGAAAAATTCCCAGGCAGAGGGGAGGCGGAAGGCTGGCCCCCTCCTGCAGCACGGATGGGAAAGCTGTCCCTCCACACTCTCCCAGGGAAGGGGGAAGGGCCTGTCCCAGGAGGGCCCTGGCCTGTGAATCTGCTGTGGCCACGGGTTTCCTCGGTCCCAGGGCCAGGAGTGGGAGGAGAGGTCGCACCCCTCATCTGGCACACACAGCTCCCCCCGCAGCGGGCACTGCCCTCTGGGCCCCCACGCCCAGCTCGGGTGAGTCAGAGGCTGTGGGCTGGGGGTGCTGCCTGGCTTGGGACGGGCACACTCTCACTTCCCGGGGAAAGGAAGAGGGGAGACGGCCAGGGCGGGAGGGGGAAGGGGAACAAGGGTCAGATCCAAACTGCTCGAACACATGAGCTGGGCTTTCCAAGCAGGTTTGTCCTCATGCCAACTTGGAAGGGCGTGGCCACCACGCAGGGTGACAGGCGAGGGCCCTCACCTGGGGATTCCCTATCGGCTAACGAGCCGGCACACAGAGGCAGCAGGTCGGGCTGGAGGCGCAGGCTTGGGGCCTGCCCTCATTCTGCCAGACTGGTGTCACGGCACCCAGGTATTGGGCATCAATTTAGTGCTGTGCACTTCCAGGCCTCAGCTCCCAATCTCCATGTAGACCAGTAAGGCGGCTCCCACTTCACCAGTGTGTGGCCTTGGGAAAGTCCCTTCATCTCGCTGGGCTATGGTTTCCTCATCTGTAAAACTGGCTGATGACTCTGCTCCTTGGAGGGCCACGGTGAGGGTTGAACAAGGCAGTCCATAGAAAGCTTTTGGAGGCCGGCCACAAGGGCTCACGCCTGTAATCCCAGCACTTTGGGAGGCCCAGGTGGGAAGATCACTTGAGCCCAGGAATTCGAGACCAGCTTGGACAACACAGCGAGACCATGTCTCTACAAAAAAAATTTTTAAATCGCCAAGTGTTGGCTGGGCTCAGTGGCTCAGCCTGTAATCCCGGCACTTTGGAAGACCAAGGTGAGTGGATTGCCTGAGTCCGTGGGTTTGAGACCAGTCTGGGCAACTTGGGGAGTACTCTTCTCTACAAAAAAAAAAATTGCCAAGTTGTGGCATGTGCCTATAGTCTCAGCTACTTGGGAAGCTTCAGTGAACTGTACTGTAATTGTGCCACTGTACTCCAGCCTGGGCAACAGTGAGACCCCAACTCAAAAAAAAAAAAGAAAAAGAAAGTTTTTGGATCAGTGCTCGCCACGTAGTAAGACCCTGTGATATTAGTTGCTATTATTATTATGGTAGGTTTCATCAGTCCCTTTTTTTTTTTTTTTTTTTTGAGTTGGAGTCTCACTCTGTCGCCCAGACTGGAGTACAGTGGCCGCTCCCGGTCACCGCAGCCTCGACCTGCTGGGCTCCGGCGATCCTTCCGCCTCAGCCTTCCAAGTAGCCGGAACTACAGGCGTGCGCTACCACGCCTGGCTGATTTTTTGATTTACTGTAGAGATGAGGTCTCGCTGCCCAGGCGGGTCTCGAACCCGCGGGCTCAGGCAATCCACTCACCTCAGCCTTCCTTTAAAGGCCCAGAGAACATCTGAGGCCCAGAGAAGTTCAGCAACCTGCCCAAGGCCATATAGCTCGGAGAGGCAGGAGGATCCACCAGAAGTCTGACTTTTCATCGTGCCAACCTGCCTCAGGGCCAAATAGGTCTCCTGGGCCCTCCTGGGCACCCAGGCCCTTGACAATGTGTCTCAGGACACACCCCCTTTCCCGAGGGGGTGCGTGGATGCAAGGGCTCTGCAGGGAAGCCTGGCAGGCCATTCTCAGATGCTTCTGGTCTCTCAGGTTCTGCTTTAAGGAAGACTCTGGAAGGGAGCCCAGCTCTGGGTTTGGGCCCAGAAGACAGTGCTGGGTCTGGGTCGCTGGGGCAAAGGAGTCCGGGAGACAGGTCTTCACCTGTTCTGGATGCCAGCGCCACCTTCCTAGAGAGGTTACAATACATGCCCACAAGCACCCAGAGAGGATGCAGACGTATCTGCTGATGGCCCAGGGGACTGGGCACTGGCCAGACCCAGGCCGGCAAGAGGAAGGACTGATGGGGTCTGGCAAAGGGTGAGCTTCCTGATGCCCTGCTCTTTGAGCCCCAGGACCCAGGAAGCCAGCAGGGAGGCACACAGTGCCCTACAGGAAGAGGATTCCCACTCCACCCCCGCTGCTGGCCAGGGAGTTTGTCACCCCGCCTGTCAGAGGCGGTAGGCTTGGCAGGTGCACTGCTGAGGTGTCCAGGTGGCAAGTGAAAGCTGTGGAATTTTACAGCCACTCTGACTCTGGCGGAACATTGCTCTAGGCGTGAGGCTAGATTGCAGCAGGTAATTTAATTTTGAGGTTGTAAGCCCTCAAGAGACATTTAGATGTAAAGAACTTGTTGTGAGATGCAGTAGCATTGCGTTGAGAAAGGCAGCAGGGAATGCTTGCGGCTGGAAGTCAAAGTCCTTCTAGAAACCTCAGCCCCACATGTCTTCGGGCAAAGCTAAGCCCCTCCCTTCCCCGAGTGCGCACTTTTGGACACATGGACGGACATGGACATACACAGCACTAAAAACACCCATCCCACCCCGGTCCTGAGGAGCTCAGCCCTGCTTCTAAACCCAGGGCATCAGTTCTTGCCAGAGTGGCCTCTGGTCAGTGTTTCTCAGTGTGGCTGGTAGCCCACAGCCTCACGACTGCCAGAGAGCTCAGGGCCCAGGGGCACAGCATGTGAAACAAGCTCCTGGGTGACTCTGCAGCACTCTCAGGGACCTGAGAACCTCGAGGAGAAGCAGCAAGGGAGGGTGGGGCAGAAAAGGCACAGGCCGCTGAGCCGAGCGGACCTGGGTTCAAGTCCTGGTTTTGCCACATGTAAGTCTTACTAATTTGGACAAGAGACTTTGCCCGTCTGGGCCTTGGTGTCCTAGTCTATAAAATGGTAAAGCGACCTCACATACTAGGCTGAGGCGAGGGTAAAACAGGCAAATGCAGCCAGGCATGGTGGCACACGCCTGGAGTCCCAATCAACTCAGGTGGCATGAGCCTGTCGTCCCAGCTACTCGGATCACTTGAGCCCAAGAGGTCACTGCATTCTAGCCTGGGTGACAGGAGAGGCAAATGTGTGTGGTGGCCCAGCGTGCCACCTGGCACTCAATGTAGGCCGCTGAGGGTGACGGGACGGAAGGCACGGTCAGGGGAAAGAGAAGGCGGAGAAGGTGCAGAGTCTACAGAGGGGCCGACTCCGGGCTCTCTGCTGGGCAGAAGAGACTCTTGGGGAAAAACGAGTGGAAGAGACCCGGGAGCCCAAGAGAGACAGCAGAAGCCTGACTCTGAGAGACCTCACACCCATGCGACCCTGCCCAGCAGCACCTAGGGGGTCCACAGGACGAGACTGCCAGGCCTGAAGGTCATCTGTGCACCAAAAGAGCATCTCGCAACCCGGGTGGCAGGGTGGCCTTCCACCTGCCCACCTACAGGGCTAAAACTCACAAGGAACATTCCAAAGGACCAAGACCAAGGCTTCCTCCAGGCACAGAAAGGGTAAACCAAGTCAGGCCCTGCCCGTCCCTGAACGTCCAGGAAGTGCTTGACTCAGACCCAACTTGGCTTGACTCGTATATGTGCCCTGGATCCAGATGGCAGTGGCCAAAACCGGGAGGCCAAAGCATCTCAGGCTGGCCCTGCTGTTCCCTCCCAGCTCTCCCTGGCAAGGAGGAGGAATTCAGATCTCAGATAGGCAAGACATGCGCTGGGCACAGTGGCTCACACCTGTAATCCCAGCACTTTGGGAGACCGAGACAGGATTATCACTTGAGCCCAGGAGTCCAGCCTGGGCACATAGTGAGACCTTATCTCTGCAAAAAATTTTTTAAAAAATTAGCCAGGCATGACGGCATGCCTGTAGTCCCAGCTACTCAGGAAGCTGAGACAAAAAGATGGCCTGAGCCCAGGAAGCTGAGGCTATGGTGACCTGTGATCATGCCACTGCACTCCAGCCTGGGAGACAGAGTGAGAGACCAACTCAAAAAAAAAAAGATGCACAAAACCTGCTGCTTCCTGCTCATGTCGCTGCCCAGACAAGAGACTTCAGCCCAGGGCTCCCCTCTCCAGGGGACTGAGTTCCTCAAAACCAACAGGAAACTCCTACAGGGCAGGACCAGGATTGGCTGACCTTGTCCCAATAAACAGGAGAGCAGACAGGATCACCCAGCAGGCATTTCCCACCTCCGTCCACTGCTGCGGTGAATGCCAGACAACGAGCTCAAAACTCCCAGCGCAGCAGGGGGAGAGGAGCAGGGAGGAGTCTGGGGGTGGGAGGATGCAATGGCCCAGTTAAGGGTGTGCTTTCTGCGGATTCCACATGATCTAGCTACCTCTCACCTGGGCAAGAGATCTAGAGGATACCATTCAATGAGACAAAGCAAGCTATGAACTGGTTACTGGAATATGACCTCCTTTTTTAAAAAATAAGCAAAACGTAGTCATAGATATGGAAGAGCATACACCTCCCCAATCTCGTCTCTGAAGATGGGGATCAAGGATACTTTCATTTTTTTTTTTTTTTTTGAGTTGGAGTCTCACTCTGTCGCCCAGACTGGAGTGCAGTGGCCACTCCCGGCCACCGCTGCCTCCACCTGCTGGGCTCTGGCGATCCTTCTGTCTCAGCCTTCCAAGTAGCTGGAACTAAAGGCACGCGCTACCACGCCCAGCTATTTTTTGATTTATTGTAAAGATGAGGTCTCGCCTGCCCAGGCGGGTCTCGAACCCGCGGGCTCAGGCAATTCACTCACCTCAGCCTCCCAAAGGCACGGGATTACAGGCTGAGCCACCAAGCCCGGCTAGGATACTTTCATTTTTACATGACATTAAAAATCAAAACAGTATCAAGACATAAAATAAACATGCAACTCTGTTGATCATTGAAAAAAAAATAGGATTCCTACTTCTTTTAAAATCCAGGCTGGAGGCCAGTGCAGTGGGTCATGCCACTAATCCCAGCACTTTGGGAGACTGAGGCGGGAACGACTGCTTGAGTTCAGGAGTTCGAGACTAGCCTGGGCAATACAGCGAGACCTTGTCTCTCCAAAAATAATTTAAAAGGTTAGCCAGGCATGGTGGCACGCGCCTATAGTCCCAGCTACTTGGGAGACTGAGGTGGGAGAAGCCCTCGAGCCCAGGAGGTTGAGGCTGCAGCGAGTCATAATCATGCCACTGTCCTCCAGCCTGGCCAACACAATGTGACCCTGACTCAAAAAAAAAAAGATAATAGGCCAGGTGCGGTGGTTCAAGCCTGTAATCTCAGCACTTTAGGAGGCCCAGGTGAGTGAATTTCCTGAGCTCATGGGTTCAAGACTGGCCTGGGCAACATGATGACACCTCATCTCTACAGTAAATCAAAACATTTACCGGGCATGATAGTGTGCGCCTGTAGTTCCAGCTCCTTGGAAGGCTGAGACAGAAGGATCGCCAGAGCCCAGCAGACTGACGCTGGGGTGGTCATGAGCGTCGCAACTGTACTCCAGCCTGGGCGACAGAGTGAAACTCCAACTCAAAAAAAAAAATACAAAAGGTAATAAATAAATAAACAAAACCCAGCCTGGGGAGGTCCAAGTCTTCCTTCACCGAAACCTGAGGTGGGAGGCGAAGCCAGGGAGCCCTCAGGGCAGAGAACAAAGGGCCCTGGCCCAGGATCTGGGTTCAAGTCTAATGTCCCTGCCTTCTTCCAGGATGTATTTGAGCAAGTCACTTCCTCACCTGTGGACCTCAGTCATCAAGTGTGTAGATGGGGGTAGTGGCCACTGCTCAAGCCTCCTCAAATGATCAGATGAGATCACTGACGGGGATGTGCTCAGCCTATCCACACGCCAGCCGTGACTAGGGACCACTCATGGGACATGCACTCTGCCAGCTGCTTCTCTATGTCAACATGCTTAATCCTCAAAGCATTCTCCTTTTTTTTGAGCTGGAGTCTCACTCTGTCGCCCAGACTGGAGTGCACTGGCCGCTCCTGGCCACCGCAGCCTCCGCCTGCTGGGCTCCGGCAATCCTTCCGCCTCAGCCTTCCGAGTAGCTGGAACTACAGGCGCGCGCTACCATGCCCGGCTAATTTTTTATTTATTGTAGAGATGAGGTCTCGCCAAGTTGCCCAGGCGGGTCTCGAACTCGCGGGCTCAGGCAATCCACTCATCTCAGCCTCCCAAGGTGCGGGATTACAGGCTGAGCCACGAGCCCGGCTCCTCAAAGCATTCTTAAGGGACATGGGCGCTAATATCACCCCCCCCTTTTTTTGGAGTTGGAGTCTCACTCTGTCACCCAGGCTGGAGTGCAGCAGCATGCATACGGCCACCGTGGCCTCAACCTGCTGAGCTCAGATGATCCTTTAGCCTCAGTCTTCCAAGTGGCCGAAATGACAGGTGTGCGTCGGCTTATTTTTTGATTTACTGTGGAGACGAGTCTCACCAAGTTGCTCACAACACCCCCTTTGTTTTTTTTGTTTTTTTTTTTTTTTTGAGTTGGAGTCTCACTCTGTCGCCCAGACTGGAGTGCAGTGGCCACTCCCGGCTACCGCAGCCTCGACCTGCTGGGCTCCGGTGATCCTTCCACCTCAGCCTTCCAAGTAGCCGGAATTACAGGCATGCACTACCACGCCCGGCTGATTTTTTGATTTATTGTAGAGATGAGGTCTCGCTGCCCAGGCGGGTCTCGAACCTGCGGGCTCAGGCAATCCACTCACCTCAGCCTCCCAAGGGCGCGGGATTACAGGCTGAGCTACCAAGCCCAGCAACACCCCTTTTTTTAAAGATGAGGAAACCAAGGTTCAGAGAGGTACAAGGACTGGCCCGTGGTCATGCCACGAGCACATGACAGCCAAGTCTGAAACTCGGGTCTGACTACAGAGTCCAGGTCCTAACTAGTGCACTTTCCTGCCTCGGGGAACATTTTCCAAAATATAGGTGGAGGAACCCCAACCCAAAGATGTCTATGTGATCAAGTAAGAGTAAGGAAACACTACTTGCTAGGTTCCTCTCAGAGACTCATTATGCTCAGTTCAATACAGTCAAGGCTCTGAGAAGTCCTACAGCAAGGATAACAAGAAATTGCTGTTTCCCGGAATGAGGTAACCACTGTGACCGAAGAAACTGGTGTTCCACGGAACACACTTTGGGCAACGTGGCCATGAGGCTGCAGCAGCAACCCAGGCTGGTGAGATCGCGGGTTGGGGAGGAAAAACAGAGGTTTGCAATGAAATGATAATCCCATTCAAAGAATACAGCAACCAGGGGCTGGGCGCAGTGGCTCACACCTGCAATCCCAGCACTCTGGGAAGCCGAAGTGTGAGGACTGCTTAAGCCCAGGAGTTTGAGCAACATAACAAGATCTCATCTTGACCAAAAAATTAAAAATTAGCTGTGTGTGATGGTACACACCTCTAGTCCCAGATATTCAGGAGATCGGGGTAGGAAGGGGGGCCTGAACCCAAGAGGTCAAGGCTGCAGCGAGCCGTGAGTGTGCCAGCTCAGGCAACAGAGTGAGACGCCCAACTCAAAAAGAAAAAGAAAATGAGTACAGCAATCAGACATCCCTCAGCTGGCCACTGAGTCTGGAGAAGGAGAAAGAGAATAATTCTGCTGTCTGTACCCACAGTGAGAAGAGCAAAGGAGCTGGAGAGAGAGAGACACTGCCCTTTGCTCCCCAGGTTGGGGAAGACACCTGACTGGAGCTGGCACTGGCCTGGAAGGACAGGGCCCCAGTCCTTACCCCGAGGACGGCTCTGCTATCTGCGCGTTGGCTGTTGGTGCTGAGGCTGGCCCACGTCTGTTGGGGCAGGGTCCTGGCATTCCTTTCGCTCCATGGACGCTGCCTCCCTACGAGAAAGCAAGAGCTACTGTGAGCAGGCATGTGTGTGACTGTCAGAGTGACCTGCTGTGCTACCAGAATTTTTTTTCTCTTTTACGTGTGTGTGTGTGCTGGGGTCTCACTCTGTCGCCCAGGCTGGAGTGCAGTGGCACCATCGTGGTTAATGTGGCCTCAACCTCCTGGGCTCAGGCGATCCTTCTGCCTCAGGCTCCAAAATAGCTGGGGACTACAGACGTGCACCACCATGCCCAGCTAATTTTTTGACTTATTGTAGAGACAAGGTCTTACTGTGTTGCCCAGGCTGGTCTCAGACTCCTGGGCTCAAGCAGTGCTCCCACCTCAGCCTCCCAAAGTGCTGGGATTATAGGCGTGAGCCACTGCACCTGGCCGGAAAAAGAGCATTCCGGGCAAAAGAGAGGGAAGAGAGCCTGGAAGAGAGAGGATGTGGCATCTAGGGAAGCCTGAGGGGTTTAGCATGGCTAGATCCACAACCAGGGGGCACGTGGCAACACCTGAGCCACGTGGCGAGAGCTGGACCAGGCAGAGACACAGCCACTGCCCTGACCCTAACTCAGATGCCCAGTGCACCCGTCCCCACTACTGGCCACCCAGTGCCTGGGAAGCATTCTCTCCATCCACCAGGCACTCTGTGCAGACTCCATGGGGGTCAGTGAGCAGTGCCGGCAGGGTGGTGAGAAGGCGTGGCCACCAGAGCAGGGACAGCAGGGAGCACCTAAACTAGCCAGGCGTGCGTGTGGAAAGTGGCATGGCCACTGGGGAGGACCAAAGGATTGGCAAGAGTTTGCCAGGAAGGGGAAGGGCAGGAGCAGACAAAGGGACCTGAACAGATCAAGGGGGCTGTGGAACATTTCGACCGCTTCTGCCACCACCTCAGTTCCAGGCTCTCTGCTGGAAGGACAGAGCAGGAGAGGGTGTCCACCCTCACAGCATACAGGTCAGTGACCTAGCAATCCCACAAAGCGCCTACAACTGTCCAGCACGGTGGCCATCCAAGCCAACCTCTACCCCCACCCTGCCGTCCTTGGCAAGGCTGGGGAACCCACTGAGGTTGGGCAGTCCAGTCTGACCCACGGTAGGGCTGGGACCAGAACTCAGGACTCTGGACTCCCTGTCACTGATCATACTAGTCCCTCCTCTTCCAGGAAGCGGGCCCTGACCACCCTCTACATATTCACCCAGAAGTAATCCCTCCTCTGCCTAGGCTGCCTCTGTAATACTCCTGTTATTACAGTGCCCACACTATCAGAACTTTTGCTTTTTTGTCACCTCTCCTCCCAGGCTGCAGCTCTGAGGAGGCCAGAGACATGTTTTCCCAGTCACCCCTGGCCCAGGACAGACATTTAGTCAAGGGTGGTCAAATGAATGACTGAGGGAGAGATGGTGTGCTGGGCTACAGGACGCCACATTCATCCCACCTGAGCCCCCAGGTCTCAGCCCATCAGCCTGTGCCTCAGTGTCCCCACCCGAAAGCCTGAAATCACCTCTGCACTCAGGAGAGGAAGTCAGGAACCAGGGTCATTCCTTCCCTTCCCTTCCACAGGCAAGGTCCAGGCCAAGCCAGGCAGCAACCCCAGGCCTAGCCACGTCCCCGAGTTCTGACCCGCCTGAGTGGTCCTCAGGAGCCCCCAGTGTCCAGAAAGGCCACCCAAAGTTTGCAATGAAACTGCTTCCAGTGGGTGTGCCTGGCCAAGGGATGGAGATAGCACACATCTGATGGAGTTCTGGGGGGAGTCACAAACATTTCTTGGGCCCCTGGAAGGTGAAGAAACTCTAAAAGTCTGGGAAGACAAGGCGGCGGCGGCCAGGCATTTATTCCCACCATGTTCACAACGGCCAGTCCTCCAAAACGAGTCACCTGTCCCTGCCTTCCTCCTGAGTCAGGGCGGGTCTTGACCTTCACGGAGGCAACACCAGTATGACGAGCCACCAGCCCTGCCGGGTCCCTCAACCAACTCCCACTCCCCCATCCCCTTCACAGGAAGCACCAGCGGCCCATCTTTTCCCTGGCATACGGTCTGTCTGCTCCAGAGGGCAAAACAGTCTGGCAGGGGTTAAGAGACTACAAGAAAAGACGGCAGAGGCCCCTGGGAACTCTCACCCAAATCCCTCCTCCACAAATTCCCTTCCCCCCACCGAGCTCGCTCCCTCCACCCCTCATCCTCAAAACGCTTCCCAGGCGGGCTGGGGAAGAGGGGCCGGTGGAAGTGCGGCTCACCCAGGAATCACCCCGCCCTTCCAGCCAAATCCCCATCAGGAGGAGGCTGGCAGACAACCCCCAACCCACCCCTTCTTCCCAAAAAAGGCAATTAACTGCATCAGCTGGGGACCAGCGATGGACGGTTCGCTCCAGTCCAGTCCCAGAGCAAGAAGCCGTCAGCAAAAGCAGCAGAATCATCACGAACCCAAGGACTCCAGGCTACGGTCCCTCGGCCTGGGAGCCAACTTTGCGCATCTCCAGCTCACCTATGGCTGCACCGAGCCCGAGTCTCACCGGATCCGGCTCTCGGGCCCATCTGGATGCGCGGGACAGGGGCAGGGGCAAGGTCTGGGGGCTCAGGCCCCGGACCGGTCTTGCCAGAAACCCCAGCCCTGACAGGCCCCAAGAGTCTGGTCAGGGTTCCGGCCCCCAAGACCAGCACTGTCCCTGCCAGGTCAAGAGGCGGGAGGGCTCCAAGGGAGGAGGGGACCGGGAACCCGGGAGAACACAGCCGGGGAATCTTGGAAAACGCAGAAGACCTGGCAAGGAGAGAGCCCAGAAGTGGAACCTCTAGGAAGGGGAGAGTGTGTGTGGAGGGGTGAGGATCTGGGGGGACCCAGGGGATGACGAGGAGACGCGGGGGAGCCGAGGCGGAAACTCCCGGTATGTGGAGCGCAGGAAGGCACGGGGGTGCCCGGGAGGGGGCTCGCGCGCCGCGGCACCGGGGAGGGGGTGGGGCCCCGGAGACTCCCGGCACTCGGAGCCCGGGGGCAGACCGAACGGAGCGGCCGGGGAGGCCCCCAGGGGGCTGGCCCCAGCGGGCAGAGCCCCCGCTGCCGGGGGCCCTGGGCCGGGCAGCCGGCGGGGGCATGTGTGAGCGGGTTTCGAGGGGTGACAGCCAGCCCGCGCCCCTCCGTCCATCCCACCATCTCACCTGGGCTCGCCGCGCCCGGCCGCCCGGCAGGCAGCCTCAAGCCCTGGCCGCTCCGTCCCGCCGCCGGCCGCAGCGCTCCTCCGGCGCCTCCTTTTGTTTGTCCCTCACTGCACCACTCAGCCTCCTCCGCCCCGGAAGTGACGTCACCGCCGGGCGCGAACGGGACGGCCAGGACGTCGCCATCTTTAAGAGGGGAGCTCGGCTTGCGTCTTTCCCTCGCTCTCGCCGCGGCGCCAGCGCCATGTTGCTTAGGGGCGGAAGTAGCGGAGCCCCAACTCGGCCCCCTTAAAGGGACAGGGACGGCGGCAACCTTCAGGGCTCGCTCCGGGACCAGGGGCGAAGCGGCCGAGGCGGCGGTGAGTAGCAGCCGGTGCCGGAGCGCGGCTGCCGCGAGGTCGAGTGCCGAGGCTGGGAAGGCCTGCGAGCCGTTCCGAGCTGGAGGGTACCGGAGCGCTTCGAGCGCTTGGTGCAATTAATGGGTAGCCGCGAGGCCGCGCCGAAGGATGGAGCCGCCCGCGGGAGGGCATCGCGCGCTCAGCGCCCTGGTCCGCGCCTGGGGCACGGGAGGGCCGGTCTTCTCTGCACCCGTAGCCCCCTCCCACGATCGCGCCGAGGGAGAAGAGGAGCCCGGAGAAACAGCGAGTTCTGAACAGAGCTGGGGCTGAAACCGGGTCCCCGGACTTCAGCTCTGCGGCTCGGAGGAGTGGGGGTCCTCCCGGGTCCTCACAGCTCCCAGACTGAATCACTAATGGTGACCAAGATAAAAAGTAATGCAGGGGCCGGGCGGTGGCTCACGCCCCTAATCCCAGCGCTCGGGGAGCCGAGGCAGGAGGATCGCTTGAGCCCAGGGGTTTGAGACCAGCCTGGGCAGCACAGCGAGACATGCCTCTACAAAAAAAAAAACCAAAACAAAACCCTAAACAGCCATTAAAACGAAAAATTTTTCAGGACGGCTTCCAAGATACCTTAGGTGAAAAAAAGGAAGGAAAAGAAAAAACAGCGATGATCGGTGCTACCGTTTGGGTAAAAGGACAGGTTAGGTTGTGAGCATCCGCGGGTGTGCGCCACCAGCTGTGTATGAGATGGACAAGAAGTGAACTGTGGTTGCGTTAGACAGGAGTCCTGGGTACCCCAGCAAAGGGGAAAAACTTACTACCATGTGAACAAGTTGATTATTAAAAGTGAAATGAGGCTGGTCTGAAGGTAGTGAGTTATCTCAATTGATTGTTCATGGTCAGTTGCACATTGCACTCCAGTTCTACTCAATCCCCACTTCTCACTAAAGCACCTGACTGGTTTTTGTGGTTTTTTTGAGTTGGAGTCTCACTCTGTCACCCAGACTGGAGTGCAGTGGCTGCTCCCGGCCACCGCAGCCTCGACCTGCTGGGCTCTGGCGATCCTTCCGCCTCAGCCTTCCGAGTAGCTGGAATTACAGGCATGCGCTACCATGCCCGGCTGATTTTTTGATTTATGGTAGAGATGAGGTCTTGCCAAATTGCCCAGGCGGGTCTCGAACCCGCGGGCTCAGGCAGTCCACTCACCTCAGCCTCCCAAATGTGCGGGATTACAGGCTGAGCCACCGAGCCCGGCTCTGACTGGTCTTAAAAAAAAAAAAGTAATGAGGCCAAGCAATCCTCTTGCCTCAGCCTCCCAAAGTGCTGGGATTAATCCCAGCACTTTGGGAGGCTGAGGCAAGAGGATTGCTTGAGCCCAGGAGCTCGAAACCAGCATGGACAACATAGTGAGAACTTATCTCTATAAAAAATTAGCCGGAGCCGGGCTTGGTGGCTCAGCCTGTAATCCTGCGCCTTTGGGAGGCTGAGGTGAGTGGATTGCCTGAGCCCGCGGGTTCGAGACCTGCCTGGGCATCGAAACCTCATCTCTACAATAAATCAAAAAATCAGCCGGGCGTGGTAGTGCATGCCTGTAATTCCGGCTACTCGGAAGGCTGAGGCGGAAGGATCGCCGGAGCCCAGCAGGCGAGGCTGCGATGGCCGGAAGCGGCCACTGCACCAGTCTGGGTGACAGAGTGAGACTCCAACTCAAAAAAAAAAAAAAAAAATTAGCCGGGCGTGGTGGCATGTCCATAGTCTCAGCTACTCTGGGGGCTGAGGCAGGAGGATCGCTTGAGCCCAGGGGTTTTTGGATACGGTGAGCCAAGATCACACTACTGTACTCCAGCCTAGGGGACAGAGCCAGACCTGTCTCTAAAAAATAAAAATAAATGCTTTAAGCCGGGCTCGGTGGCTCAGCCTGTAATCCCGCGCCTTTGGGAGGCTGAGGTGAGTGGATTGCCTGAGCCCGTGGGTTCAAGACCTGCCTGGGCAACTTGGTGAGACCTCATCTCTACAATAAATCAAAAAATCAGCTGGGCGTGGTAGCACATGCCTGTAATTCCAGCTACTCGGAAGGCTGAGGTGGAAGGATCGCCGGAGCCCAGCAGGTCGAGGCTGCGGTGGCCTGGAGCGGCCACTGCACTCCAGTCTAGGTGACAGAGTGAGACTCCAACTCAAAAAAAATGAAAATAATAGCCGGGCTCGGTGGCTCAGCCTGTAATCCCGCGCCTTTGGGAGGCTGAGGTGAGTGGATTGCCTGAGCCCGCGGGTTCGAGACCCGCCTGGGCAGCGAGACCTCATCTCTACAATAAATCAAAAAAAAAAAATCATCCGGGCGTGGTAGTGCATGCCTGTAATTCCGGCTACTTGGAAGGCTGAGGCGGAAGGATCGCCGGAGCCCAGCAGGTCGAGGCTGCGGTGGCCGGGAGCGGCCACTGCACTCCAGTCTGGGCAACAGAGTGAGACTCCAACTCAAAAAATAAATAAATAAATAAATAAATAAATGCTTTAAATAAAAGTAAAATGATGAAGATAGTACCGGCTTCCATCTATCACGTGCTGAGCCAAGACTAGTTTCAGCTCTCCTGCTGGGAGGTCTTATGTTTCCCTTTTTAACAGAGAAGGAGACCTGGCACAGTGACTCAAGCCTGTAATCCCAGCACTTTGGGAGGCCAAGGCTAGAGGATTGCCTGGGTCCAGGAATTCGAGACCAGCCTGGGCATAAAAAAAAAAAAAAATTAGCCAGGCGTGCTGGCGCGTGCCTGTAGTTCCAGCTACTTGGAATGTTGAGGCTGTAGACCAGCAGGTCGATGCTGCGGTGGCCATGAGCATGCCACTGCACTCCAGCCTGGGTGACAGAGTGAGACTCTGCCTCAAAAAAAAAAAAAATAAAGAAAGAAGGAAACAGCTGCAGAGGATTGGGAAACTTAGCAATATCATAGCCAGGAAGTGGAGAGGCTGGAATTTGAGCCCTGAAGCACTTTACACTTGAGATTTATCCCAGTCCCTACTGAGAAGTTTTTTTTCCTTTTAATTAACTAATTTATTTTTAATGAGGTCTCCCTATGCTGCCCAATCTGTTCTTGAACTTCTGGTCTCGAAGTGCAGGGATTACAGAAGTGCTGGGATTACAGGCGTGATCCACTGTTCCCCCACCCCCACCTTGACAATCTATTTTTTCATTCTTGTACAACACCTAGCTTGGGGTCTGACACACGACAGGCATTCTGTAACTGTTTATTGACTTAAGTGGAACATACAAGGGCGACGTCATGAGGTGTTCGATGAACAGCAAACGTTGAAGCTCAGATCCCAGCACAGAGTCCAAGGCTTGCTTGCCTCTTTCCAACCTTGAGACTGTGGGTCTCCACATTCCCACCTCAGAACGGACAACCACAGACATACTTCATACTTCACACACAGATCAGCCTCATTTTACAGATGGTTGAGGCACAGAGAGGTTAAGGAAGTTGTCCTGGCTGGGCGATGTGGCTCATGCCTGTACTCCCAGCACTTTGGGAGACCAAAGCAGGAGGATCCCTTGAGCCCAGGAGTTTGAGACCAGCCTGGGCAATATAGCGAGACTTCATGTCTACAAAAAAAAAAAAAAATTAGCCAGATGTGGTTGTGCATGCCTGTAGTCCCAGCTACGGGCAGTGAGCTGAGCCATTGTTCTCCAGCTGGAGCAACCCGACTCAAAAAAAAAAAAAAAAAAAAAGAGAATGTTACCTAAAGGAGATTCCCACAGGGCTTCGCTCCCTTACTCCTTGGAAGAGCTTGTTGGGTTCCTTGGTCTCTCCCTCAGCTTCCTGGGACCAAGAGCACAAATGCTTTGGGGACCTACTGTGTACTGAGTGAGCTGTCAAGAGGCTGAGGATCCGGTGAGGAACAGGACAAGCACATGGTTCCTGTCCCTGGAGTTGAGCTGAAAGTTCTGGGCCTTAGGACCACCGGGAAGGGGGCACTTGGCTTAGCCTGGATGGAGTTAGAACGTGCTTCTCCAAGGAAGTGACTTTTAGTCTGTGGCTGATACTTGTGTAGGACGTCTGGAAGGAGAATGTTGAGGCTGGAGACTCAAGCAGAGATGGGCTTCTACCCTGGACTCTGCCTAGGGGTCCCCTGAGGAACTGAGGGTGACCAACACTATCAGAAAATGTGCAGGTTAGAAACACTGAGTGTGGCTGGGCTTGGTGGCTTAGCCTGTCTTCCCAGCACTTTGGGAGGCCAAGGTGAGAGAATCGTCTGAGCCTGCGGGTTCGAGACCCACCTGGGCAACTTGGTGAAACCTCGTCTCTACAATAAATCAAAAATTAGCCAGGCGTGACAGCCCGTGATTGTTGTTCCAGCTACTTGGAAGACTGAGGTGGAAGGATCACCAGAACCCAGTAGGTCGACGCTGGGGTGGCTGTGAGCATGCCACTGCACATCAGCCTGGGGGACAGATATTCCAACTCAAAAAAAGAAAAGAAACATTCAATCTGAAATCTGAAGTTGGGTGCTTCCCCCCCCCGCACTTTAAGAGGCCAATGTGGGAGGATTGCTTGAGCCCAGGAGTTTGCGACCAGGCTGGGCAACAGAGTAAAACCTCATCGCATACAAAACAGACAAACAAACAAAAAAATTAGCTGGGCATGGTGGTGCGCGCCTGTAGTCCTAGCTACTTGAGTGGGAGGATGGCCTGAACCCAGAAAGTTGAGGCTGCCGTGAGCTGTGATCATGACACCACACTCCAGCCTGAGCGACAGATGAGACCCCGACAAGGAAGGAAGGAAGGAAGGAGGGAAGGTGGCAGGGAAGGAAGGAGGAGCAAGGAAAGGAGGGAGGAAGGAAGGAGAGAGAGAGAGAGAGAAACATTGAGCCTGGCTTCTGCAGGCATCCTCTCTCCTGGAGATCCTGCACGGGGGCCTGACCTCTTCAAGCTCCAGGCAAGGACTCCTGATTTCATAAGCCAGGTGGGGGCGACAAAGGAACAGAAGCCAGTCCAGGGCAACAAGGAAGTCACTGTGGAAGTCACTGTCACTCCGGTCACTTCTGCCCCAGCCAGCCTGGGGGCACTGCCAGTTCTTCAGTAATTTAAAACCCTCATCTCACTTCCCCACTCCGGACACTGAAGAGCTTCACACTTGTATCTGGGGTTGCCGTGCTTCTCTGGGTCTCTGACTGTGGGTAAGTCATTTTCCCACTCGAAGTCTGTTTCCCCACCTGTAAGACTGACCTTGCCTTCTCCAGGGTTCCTGCCAGGCTGTCTGTCTACCTGTCTGGTGTGATTTTTTTTTCATGTGTACGACTGCCCTTGGGAATAAGGTTTCGATTTTGAATCTGAGTCTTGTGCTAAGAGGAATAGGAGTGGGACACCTACTGTTTGTCTCACTCGGGGTCCCCTGCCAAGCCCTCCGATCTAAAACCTGCCATCTGGGCTCCAGAAGTCATTTCTCTCTCCTCTGCAAAGCCCAAAACCAAGGGGAACTGTGGTCTAAGCCAATGTGATTGTCAGATCTCAGGCCATTATTCCCTCTGGGTAACCATTGACTTTTTTTTTTTTTTTTTTTTTTAATTGGAGTCTCACTCTGTTGCCCAGACTGGAGTGCAGTGGCCGCTCCTGGCCACCGCAGCCTCGACCTGCTGGGCTCCGGCAATCCTTCCGCCTCAGCCTTCCATGTAGCCGGAACTACAGGCATGCGCCACCATGCCCGGCTGATTTTTTGATTTATTGTAGAGATGAGGTCTCGCTGCCCAGGCGGGTCTCGAACCCACGGGCTCAGGCAATCCACTCACCTCAGCCTCCCAAAGGCGCGGGATTACAGGCTGAGCCACCGAGCCCGGCTACCATTGACTTTTACAAAACTTGTCTTAGGGAGACTCTTTTTTAAAAATCCCCTCCCCCAAAAAAATCAGGATTCAATCTCTGACAAGAGACTCTTTTATCTTGCTTAGTTAACTAACTTATGGAAAGCCTTTGAGGTTTATTTATTTACTGAGTTGGAATCTCACTCTGTCACTCAGGCTGGAGGGCAGTGGCATGCTCACAGCCACTGCAGCCTCGACCTGCTGGGCTCAAGTGATCCTTCCGCCTCAGCCTTCCAAGTAGCTGGAACTACAGGCGTGCACCACCATGCCCAGCTAATTTTTTGATTTATTGTAGAGACGAGGTCTTGCCAAGTTGCCCAGGCTGGTCTCGAACCCCTGGGTTCAGGCAATCCTCTCACCTCAGCTTCCCAAAATGCTGGGATTACATGCATGAGCCACCACACCCTGCTGCCTTTAAGGTTTAAATATTAATAGCTTGTTGCCATTGAAAGGTTATGGTGGGCCAGGACCCAAGTATACTCTGTGGAGTATTATTATTTTTCATTGAGTCTTTTTTCTCACTTTTGCTCAGACTGGCGTGCAGTGGCACAATCATACAATCATGGCTCACGTAACCTCCACCTCCTGGGCTCGGGTGATCCTTCTGCCTGACCATCCTAAGTAGCTGGAACTACAGGTGTGCGCCACCACACCCAGCTAGTTTTTCCATTTTTCCTAGAGCTGAGGTCTCATTATGTTACCAGTCTGGTCTGGAGCTCCTGGACTCAAGCAATCCTCCTGCTTCGTCCTCCCAAAGTGTTGGGATGACAGGCGTGAGCCCCACCGCACCTGGCCTCCCAGGAGTATTATTATTATCCCCATTGCACAGATGAGGAAGCCGAGTCTCTGAGAGGCAAGGGTGTGGCCTGATCGAGGTCCCATAGCTAATTTATGGTGGAGCAGCATTATTTATTCCAAGTCTACGCTTTGATTTTCTGGTTGTGCATGTAATGGACGAGTCTTGCCAGGGCATGGGGTCCCCTCTCTGGAGGTGCCACGGTTTGAGTTGTCTCCATAACTGGGGTCTTCTGACACTTTTGACCCAGGGATGCTAAACACCCTTCAAGATACCAGAAGCTCTGCCCAATGAAGGACTGACTCGCCTCAAATGCAAAGCATGCCCCTGTTGAGAAACACCGAAACCAAATGTCCTCATTGACTTAGGGAACATGGGGCAAGCCTTGGAAGCCATGTCACCCTGCTTGTCCTTGCGAGTGGCGTGCAGGGAGAGGATTGCCAAGGTGTGGCTCCTGTCTCCAGGGACTGGTGGCCTCCTGCAGGCAAGGAAGCTGGTTGAGACTGCAGCATCCACCTCCTGGGAGAAGGATTTGGGGAGTTTGGACTCTAGAAACAGGCACGTGGGGCTTGTGTCACAACCGGGCTCTCTAGGCTGGCTGCACTTAGCTTGATCTGCTCTTGAGCAAAATAAGGGCAATAAGATCTTCCTAATAAGCTGTGGTGAGAATTAGAGAGGTTAGCCTGGTGGCAAGTGACCTCTGAATTCAGGGGAGGGCCTGCATGGACACAGGCTTCAGAGAGGAGGCAGAGCTGGGGCCAGTCCTGCCAGGTGGTTCAGATCGGAGGCCATGCCAGGTAGGGGGAAGAGCTTGAGCAAAGGTGGGCAACATCTACTCCAAAGCAGACATGGTGGTGCATGCCTATAGTCCCAGCTACTCAGGAGGCTGGGGCATGAAGAGCATTTGAGTGCAGGAAGTCAAAGCTGCAGTGAGCTCTGATTGCACCACTGTGCTCCAACCTGAACAACATAAGGAGACCCCGTCTCTACAAAAAAGTCAAAAGATTAGCTGGGTGTGGTGGCACGCACCTGTAATCCCAGCTACTCAGGAGGATCACTTGAGTCCAAGAGTTTGAGACTCTTGGGCGACAGAGCAAGATTCTTCCTCCAAAAGAAAAAAGAAAAAACACAGCCAGGCTCGGTGGCTCAGCCTGTAATCCTGCGCTTTGGGAGGCTGAGGTGAGTGGATTGCCTGAGCCCACGGGTTTGAGACCTGCCTGGGCAACTTGGTGAGACCTCATCTCTACAATAAATAAAAAAATCAGCCAGGCTCGGTGGCTCAGCCTGTAATCCCGCGCCTTTGGGAGGCTGAGGTGAGTGGATTGCCTGAGCCTGCAGGTTCAAGACCCGCCTGGGCAACTTGGCGAGACCGCATCTCTACAATAAATCAAAAAATTAGCCGGGCGTGGTAGAGCGCCTGAAATTCCGGCTACTCGGAAGGCTGAGGCGGAAGGATCGCCGGAGCCCAGCAGGTCGAGGCTGCAGTGGCCAGGAGCGGCCACTGCACTCCAGTCTGGGTGACAGAGTGAGACTCCAACTCAAAAAAAAAATCAGCCGGGCGTGGTAACGCATGCCTGTAATTCCGGCTACTCGGAAGGCTGAGGTGGAAGGATTGCCGGAGCCCAGTGGGTCGAGGCTGCGGTGGCCGGGAGCGGCCACTGCACTCTAGTCTGGGCGACAGAGTGAGACTCCAACTCCCAAAAGAAAAAGAAAACACCCACACACAAAAGATTGGTGCATTTGAAAAAGGAGGGAACACAGAGGCTGCCAGGTCTGGATTCGGCCAGTGCCAAAGCCAAGCCGGGGAGGCTTTGGACTTTGTCCAGTGTCACCACAGGCTGCTGGCAAAGCTGTTCCAACAGGGATGGGGGACACGGCCAGTGCTGACGTCAGCTACCAGGTTATTTGTCTGACGCATTCCAGATGCCCAGGGGTCATTCACAGCCTTCTGGCCAAGCAAATGGTCAGGCGCTGCCAGGCTGATGGAGGCGTGTGGGGGAGGAGGGCACTGGCTCCTGGCCCTACGGCCGTGAGAAAGACTAGGGTCTCACTCTCCTGGGAAGTGGCCCTGGAGGGTGCAGGTCACCAGGTGCAGCTCTGGTCCTCAGCCCAGGTGGTGTCGGGCCTCCTGGATGCTGGCCAAGCACCTGAACAGCCTCCATTGCAATTCTTCCATAGATTAAAAAAAAAGATTTTTCCAGGTTGTGATTTCTTTTTTTTTTTTTCTGAGTTGGAGTCTCACTCTGTCACCCAGGCTGGAATGCAGTGGCACACTTACGGCCACTGCAGCCTCGACCTGCTGGGCTCAGGTGATCCTTCCACCTCAGCCTTCCAAGTGGCTGGAACTACAGGTGTGCGCTACCATGCCCGGCTTTTTTTTTTTTTTTTTTTTTATTGTAGAGATGAGGTCTTGCCAAGTTGTCCAGTCTGGTCTTGAACCCCTGGGCTCAGGCAATCTTCTCACTTTGGCCTCCCGAAGTGCTGGGATAACAGACTGAGCCATCGTTTCCAGCCAGTCGTGATTTCTTAATATAAAAATAAATTTTTTAGCCTGACTCGGTGACTCAGCCTGTAATCCTGTGCCTTGGGAGGCTGAGGTGAGTGGATTGCCTGAGCCCGAGGGTTCGAGACCCGCCTGGACAACTTGGCGAGACCTCATCTCTACAATAAATCAAAAAATTAGCCAGGTATGGTAGCGCGCGTCTGTAGTTCCAAGCTACTTGGGAGGCTGAGGCGGAAGGATCGCCGGAGCCCAGCAGGTCGAGGCTGCGGTGGCTGGGAGCGGCCAGTGCACTCCAGTCTGGGCAACAGAGTGAGACTCCAACTCAAATAAATAAATAAATAAATAAATAAAATTGAAGCAGCTTCTACAGTTAGCCCAATTAAACAAAAGAATACCAGTATTTTTGTTGTTTTTTTCTTTTTTGAGTTGGAGTCTCACTCTGTCGCCCAGGCTGGAGTGCAGTGGCCGCTCCCGCCACCGCAGCCTCGACCTGCTGGGCTCCGGCGATCCTTCCACCTCAGCCTTCCGAGTAGCTGGAATTACAGGCATGCACTACCACGCCAGGCTGATTTTTTGATTTATTGTAGAGATGAGATCTCGCTGCCCAGGCGGGTCTCGAACCCGCGGGCTCAGGCAATCCACTCACCTCAGCCTCCCAAAGGCGCGGGATTACAGGCTGAGCCATTGAGCCCGGCTGTTTTTTTTATTTTTAAGTCAAGTCTTGCTCAGGTGCCCAGGCTGGAGTGCAGTGGCAGCGTCAACCTGCTGGGCTCTGGCGATCTTTCCACCTTAGCCTTCCAAGTAGCTGGAACTACAAGAATACAGGTTTTTAAGCCTTCTAAATAATTGTTCTAATGTAACCCAAATGTCCTCTTTTCAGCCTATACATACTATGTTTATATTAGTTTTTTTTTTTTCATTTCTCTACACAGTTTGACAGATCATAAGAGTTTAATTTTTTTTTCTTTTTGAGTTGGAGTCTCACTCTGTTGCCCAGGCTGGAGTGCAGTGGCATGCTCATGGCCACTGCAGCCTCAACCTGCTGGGCTCAGGCAATCCTCTGGGCTCAGGTAATTCTCTCTCCTCAGCTTCATGCCTACAGGCATGCTCCACCCACACCCAGCTAATTTTTAGATTTGTTGTAGAGACAAGGTCTTGCCAAGTTGTCCAGGCTGGTCTCAAACTCCTGGGCTCAGGTCATCCTCTCGCCTCCACCTCTCAAAGTGTTGGGATTACAGGCATGAGCCACTGCACCTGGCCCAAGAGTCTAATTTTTTGAAACTTTTCAAAGGTCACAACAATTTTCTTACTATTATTATCCAATAATATTTTCCCCATTAATTTTATTTGTTTTAATTAATCTTGTCAGAGACAGGAATTTGCTCTGTTACCCAGGCTGAAATGTGGTGTCACAATCATAGCTCACTGTAACCTTAATCTCTTACCTCAAGTGATCCTCCTGCCTCAGCCTCCCAAAGCACTGGGTCTTCAAGGATGAGTCACCATGCTTGGCCTCCCATTGATGATCAAGCTCTCTTTTCACAATTTCAGCTTATATGGTCATTTTTATAGTTCCACCCTACCATGGGAAATAAAGACTGCCTGTGTGTGTGTGTGTGTGTGTGTGTGTGTGTGTGTGTGTGTGTGTCTGTGTGTGTGTATAATATCACATATGTATGTATTACTATGTAATTTTAAAATTGCAAATGAGGTTATATTGGTCTTCAAACTGCATTTTTTAAAATTCCCTTACATTTTTAAAAACTGAGGCAAAGCCGGGCTCGGTGGCTCAGCCTGTAATCCCACGCCTTTGGGAGGCTGAGGTGAGTGGATTGCCTGAGCCCGCGGGTTTGAGACCCGCCTGGGCAGCGAGACCTCATCTCTACAATAAATCAAAAAATCAGCCGGGTGTGGTAGCGCATGCCTGTAATTCCGGCTACTTGGAAGGCTGAGGCGGAAGGATTGCCGGAGCCCAGCAGGTCGAGGCTGGGAGGATTGCCTGAGTCCAGGGTTCAAGACCAGCCTGGGCAACTTGGCGAGAACTTGTCTCTACAATAAATTTTTTTTTTTTGAGTTGTAGTCTCACCCTGTCACCCAGACTGGAGTGCAGTGGCCGCTCCTGGCCACTACAGCCTCGACCTGCTGGGCTCCAGCGATCCTTCTGCCTCAGCCTTCCGAGTAGCTGGAATTACAAGCATGCGCTACCATGCCCAGCTGGTTTTTTGATTTATTGTAGAGATGAGGTCTTGCCAAGTTGCCCAGGCGGGTCTCGAACCGCGGGCTCAGGCAATCCACTCACCTCAGCCTCCCAAAGTGCAGGATTGCAGGCTGAGCCACCGAGCCCGGCTAATTATCCCAAACACTGTACCCATCAAATAATCACTCCCTGCTCCCTCCTCTTCCCATCCCCTGGGAACCACTAATCCACCTTCTGTCTCTATAGATTTGCCTATTCTGTATATCCCATGTAAAGGGATTCATACGATATGTGACCTTCTGCGTTGGGCTTTATTCACTTACTATGTTTTCGAGGTTTGTCCAAGTTACAGCATGTGTCAGCACACCTTATTTTTTTTCTTAGTTGGAGTCTCCCTCTGTCACCCAGGCTGGTATGCAGTGGCATACTCACAGCCACCGCAGCCTCAACCTCCCGGGCCCAGGCAGTCTTTCCAATTCGGCATCCTGAGCAGCTGAGACTACAGGTGCGTGCCACCACACCCAGCTAATTTTTTTATTCTTTTGTAGAACCAGGGTCTCTCTATGTTGCCCACGCTGGTCTCAATCCCCTGGGCTCAGGTGATCCTCGCACCTCAGCCTCCCAGAGTGCTAGGATTGCAGGCGTGAACCACCATACCTGGCCTGTAAATAGTTTTAAAATCAATTTTTTTTCACATAACCTGAATGAATGTATTTCCATGTGTGAATGCTAAAATCAATCTTTTTTTTTTGAGTTGGAGTCTCACTCTGTCGCCCAGGCTGGGGTGCGGTGGCATGCTCATGGCCACCCCAGTGTCGACCTGCTGGGCTCCAGTGATCCTTCTGCCTCAGCCTTCCAAGTAGCTGGAACTATAGGCATGTGCTACCATGCCCAGCTAATTTTTTATTTATTGTAGAGACAAGGTCTTGCCAAATTGCCTGGGCTGGTCTTGAACCTGTGGGCTCAGGCAATCCTCTCACCTCGGCCTCCCAAAGTGCTGGGATTACAGGCTGAGCCACTGAGCCCAGCCACTTAAATCAATCTTATTCCTTTTAGTGGCTGCCCCATAGTTCCATTATGTAGACAAACCATACAGTGATGCAACAGTATTGAGCTACCCTCTGACTGGTGGACATCAGATTGTCTCCAGTTTCCCCCTTCGTATTCAGTGCTGCATTAACCGTCCAATTATATATCCCTTTGTGTATATGTGAATATTCCTGTAAGATCAATTTCTAATGTGAGGTCAAAGAGTGATGTGTGTTTTGCCGGGCACGATGGCACATGCCTGTAATCCCAGCACTTTGGGGAGCCAAGGCAAGAGAATTTCCTCAGCCCAGGAGTTTTGAGACCAACCTAGGCAGCCCCGGTGAGACATTGTCTCTACAAAAAATTTTAAAATTAGCTGGGCATGGTGAAGTGCGCCTGTGGTTCCAGTTACTTGGGAGAAGGAGGCAGAGGTAGAAGGATCACCTGACTCCAGAGCAGGTTGAGGCTGCGGTAGCCATAATCATACCACTGCACTCCATCCTGGGTGACAGAGCGAGTCTCTGAATTAAAAAAAAAAAAAAGAGAGAGAGAATAATGTATGTTATTATTCAACTGCCCTGCAAAACTTGCACCAACGAACACTCTCATCAGGTGTTTTTCAAGTCATGGTTTTATGGCCTTTTCGTGTATTGTAGTATTAGTTTGCTGGGTCTCAGTCTTCTTTTTCTTTGCATACCTGAGAGGCAAGAAATAGTGTTTTTTTGTTGTTGTTGTTTTTGTAGAGAAAGCGGGATTTATTGAGAGGACAGAAAAGCTCCCATGGGGGGAGGGGACCCAAGGGGGTTGCCACAAGAAATAGTGTTTTATTTTAGTTTACATTTCTTTAGATACTTAAAGTTCAGCATCTTTTCAAGGTTACTATTTTCTGTTTTGGTGAATCTACCTTTTATACCTTTTTCCCACTTTATTTCCTATTGAGATGTTGTTGGTGTTTTGTTATTGATTAATAAGAATCCTTTGTATATTAAGGCTCACACTATTACAATGTCCTGATTACTTGTTTGTCTCCACTAGATCGTGCACTCCTTGAAGGAAGGGAAGTATTCTATTACACATGGTGGGTAGCACAGGGAATACACATGACAGGAATTTATTAAATACTTGCTAAAGCAATGAAGAGACAGGCTGTGTGCCAGGTATTGAGAACAAAAAGGTGAATAGGAGCTTGGCGTGGTGACTCACGCTTATAATCCCAGCACTTTGAGATGCTGAGGCGGAAGGATCGCCTTGAGCCCGGAAGTTTGAGACCAGCCTGGGCAACATAGCAATACCTCATCTCCATAAAAAATTAGCCAGGTGTGGTGGCGTCTGCCTGTAGTCCCAGTTACTCGGGGCTGAGACAGGAGGATCACTGGAGCCCAGGAGGTCGACTTGAATGAGCCCCTAGGGAGAGCCACCCCCATACCCCTAAGCCCCCACCTCAGAATGAGGCTGCTGTGAAGGTCCCCCGTTCGGCCCCAGTCCGAACTGGGAGGCTAGGACGCGCCCACACTGAGCCTCCCTGGTGAAGAGAGGCCACAGTCGCTTCCTGAGGCACAGACGCTGCCCTGTGTCCTAAGGCAGGGAGCCCCAGGGCTAGCCAGCCCCAAGTCTAGACAGGGCGGACTCCACGTGCCCCCTGCTGGCGAATGCAGGAACAAGCCCACCGGTCTCCTAAGCGCCTACCTTCCCGACTGACAACCTGGCAGAGTTAGTGGCTGGGTTAAAGCAGCCCACGTGGCCGCCAGTGACCTTCCTGCCCTTGACTCAGACTCCTCATGGCAGACAAGACCCTGTCTCTTAAAAAAAAAAAAAAAGCCGGGCTCGGTGGCTCAGCCTGTAATCCCGCGCCTTTGGGAGGCTGAGGTGAGTGGATTGCCTGAGCCCGCGGGTTCGAGACCTGCCTGGGCAGCGAGACCTCATCTCTACAATAAATAAAAAAAAAATCAGCCAGGTGTGGTAGCGCATGCCTGTAATTCCGGCTACTCGGAAGGCTGAGGTGGAAGGATCACCGGAGCCCAGCAGGTCGAGGCTGCAGTGGCCGAGAGCGGCCACTGCACTCCAGTCTGGGCGACAGAGTGAGACTCCAACTCTAAAAAAAAAAAAAAATTAGCTGGGCGTCGTAATGCATGCCTGTAGTTTCAGCTACTTTGGAAGGCTGAGGCCGAAGGATCACCGGAGCCCAGCAGGTCAAGGCTGCAGTGACCGGGAGCGGCCACTGCACTCCAGTCTGAGCAGCAGAGTGAGACTCCAACTCAAAAAAAAGAAAGAAAGAAAGAAAGAAAAAGCAAGATAAAGCAACAAGTGCTGATGGGAAAGCTGCAACCAGTTATCCAGAAGCTCTCTAGCAAAGGTCACGGAGGAAGGTGGCCACACTAAACAGCATGTTTTCGGTTTGAATGAACCTGCCTTCTACTGAAAGAAGGTGTCGTCTAGAACTTTCATAGCAAGTGAGGATAAGTCATTGCCTGACCTCAGTGCTTCCGAAGACATGCTGGCTCTCTCATTAGGGGCCAATGCAGCTAGTGACTGTATGTAATTACTTGGCCAGGCATGGTGGCTCACACCTGTAATCCCAGCACTTTGGGAAACCAAGGCAGGAGAATTGCTCAATCCCAGGTGTTCCAGACAAGTCTGGGCAACATAGCGAGACCCTATCTCTAAAAAAAATTAGCCAGGTGTGGTGGTGTGTGCCTGTAGCCCCAGCTATTTGGAAGGCCGAGGTGAGAGTATTGCTTGAACCCAGGAGGTCGAAGCTGCGGTGATCTGTGATCGTGCCACTGCACTGCATCCCAGGCAACAGGGTGAGACCCCCAACTCAAAAAAAAATCTATAATTTAATCAATTAATATATTTAGAGACGGGGTCTTTCTCTGTCGCCCAGGCTGGAGTGTATAGCTCACTACAACCTACGACTCCTGGGCTCAAGTGATCATCTCAGCGCAGCCCCCCAGGTAGCTAGACCTCCACAGACCTCAAAAGGGAAGGCAGTGGCCGAGATGCTGAAGAAATGACGCGGACGCTATAGATGGGTCATGGGCTTTGGTCAGGAACTTTGTACAGAGAAGGAGGCCCAGTAGCGGCCGCTGGACAGGAAAAATAAGCTCCCGACTGTAGAAGACCCACGGATTCAACTGCACTGGGTATAGGGCTGAGGACGGGGTCTGGCGCAGGGCAGGTTTCCAGTGCGCAGGCACAGTGTGAGAACAGGCTTATGCCACTGTCATGTGTATGCTGGATGGCTGCGAATTCTCTCCTACGGGTGGGCTTTTTGGTATTACAGTGAGCCAAAGGTGAACTAAAGATAAGCAAAGGTTCTGGGCATTGACCCAGCACCTGCTAGGTGGTCTGGTCTGAACCAGCCCAGGGGCTGAGGGCCTCCAGGAAGGGTGTGTGAGGATACTTACTGTGCACAGCTGCAGGATGGGATCAGCAGGCCGTGGAGGACACTTCGTCCACGGCCTCAGCATGACCTGCGTGTCCAGGCCAGAGCCCTGGTTGGCCACCCCAGCACCCCTCCCCAGGCTCCAGCCCCTGCTTGGGGCCATATCCAAGGTGTGCTGGTGTTGTGTGTGTTGCCCTACGCTCCACCCCAGTGTCTCCTTGGACGGTCCTCACATTCTTTTTTTTTTTTTTTTTGAGTCAGAGTCTCACCCTGTGGCCCAGGCTGGAGTGCAGTGGCACACCCATGGTCACCACAGCCTCGAACTGCTGGGCTCAGGAAATCCTTCCGCCTCAGCCTTCCTAGGCGCTAGAACCACAGGTGTGCACAGCCACCACGGCCAGCTAATTTTAGATTTATTGTAGATCTGGCCAAGTTGCCCAGGATGGTCTCGAATCCACAGGCTCAGACAATTCTCTAGCCTTGGCCTCCCAAAGTGCTGGGATTATAGGCCTGAACCACCACTCCCGGCCAACCCTCACATTCTTAATGCATTGTTCTTCCACGAATTCCCTGGAGCCGAGTGTGGGAGGAGCACTGCGGCCAAATGCCACAATGGTAACACAAAAGGAGAGTCAGCAGAGCAGCCATCATATTTTTTTAGTGCACTTGAAGGTTCTCATGGACCGGGAAGGCCATCTAGCCATGTGTGAAGGTGTTCTGGGACTGGGTTTCTGTAGCTAAAATGTGGGTGTGTAATGCTTATGTAGCCTGAGTTATATGAGGGGGAACCCAAAAAATCCTGGAATTACCTTCTGGAGGGTGGACCTCTTGTATAACAGGCTTCCCTGCTAGGTGAATGTCCTAGGAACCCATCAGTAACTGTGTACCAGCTAGCGTTGGGCTTCAGTGGATTCTTTCTGCAAGATTCAATACATTTTCCCATTTCATGAATGGTGATCTACAGAAACAACCCACCTACACCATGCTGAGTGTAGGTGTAGCATAACCCCCATATTTCACCCTCCCTATTCACCCGATCTCACTCTGAGAGACTTTTTCTCATTTCCCCGGATGAAAAAGTCCTCAAAGGGCAATGTTTTGCCAATGTGAAAGAGGTGAAACAAAAGGGATCAAAGTGGACGAGTGCAAAAACTGTTTTGAGCAGTGTAATCAGCATCTGGATAGGTGGATTGCATCAGAGTACTTTGAAGGTGACTGAAGTTTAGACAAGTAAGAACTAATACACCATTTTTTATAAATCCATTTTTGTTTTGTTTTGTTTTTTTGTTTTTGTTTTTTGAGTTGGAGTCTAACTCTGTCGCCCAGACTGGAGTGCAGTGGCCACTCCTGGCCACCGCAGCCTTGACCTGCTGGGCTCCGGCGATCCTTCTGCCTCAGCCTTCCGAATAGCTGGAAGCACAGGCACACGCTACTACGCATGGCTGATTTTTTATTTATTGTAGAGATGAGGTCTCGCCAAGTTGCCCAGGTGTGTCTCGAACCTGCGGGTTCAGGCAATCCACTCACCTCAGCCTCCCAAAGCGCAGGATTACAGGCTGAGCCACTGAGCCCGGCTAAATCCATTTTATTATTCCCCCTCGTATTATGGGCATCACCTGGGGTATACAAACAACCTTCTGTCTTTTTTTTTTTGAGTTGGAGTCTCACTGTGTCGCCCAGGCTGGAGGGCGGTGGCACGCTCCCAGCCACCGCAGCCTCCACCTGCTGGGCCCCCGCAATCCTTCCGCCTCAGCCTTCCGAGTAACTGAAACTACAGGCGCGCACTACCACTCCCGTCTAATTTTTTGATTTATTGTAGAAATGAGGTCTCGCCAAGTTGCCCAGGCGGGTCTCGAACCCACAGGCTCAGGCAATCCACTCACCTCGGCCTTCCAAAGGCGCAGGATTACAGGCTGAGTCACTGAGCCTGGCTACCTTCTGTCTTAATCAACGCACAAGTGCCACCCTGGGTGGCAGTCAGAATATCTAGGACCATGCGGTTTTGCAAAGCCACTCTCATGATCTTCTGTGAGTGAAGAGGGGCAGCCGGCTTCTACTTGTAACTCTACATCTATGGTTGCTGCAGCAAAAATGGGGAAGGGGGTCGGGCTTGGTGGCTCAACCTGTAATCTCGCGCTTTGGGAGGCCAAGGTGAGCGGATTGCCTGAGCCCGTGGGTTCTAGACCTGCCTGGGCAACTTGGCGAGATCTCATCTCTATAATAAATCAAAAAAATTAGCCGGGTGTGATAGCACGCACCTGTAGTTCCAGCTATTCGGAAGGCTGAGCAGAAGGCTTGCTGGAGCCCAGCAGGTCGAGGCTGCGGTGGCCGGGAGCGTGCCACTGCACTCCAGTCTGGGCGACAGAGTGAGATTTCAACTCAAAAAAAAAAAAAAAAATGGGGAAGGGGCCACACCACCAGGGTGCCCACCTCCAAAGGCAGTGCCTGACTTTTACACTCACCCAGTTGGTTGGGAGGGTCTGGGCGGTAGGACATCCCTGGCAGGTAGGGATGTCCCCAGGTGCACCTTCTCGTCCAGTCAGAGGGCAAGTAGGGCCAGACGTGGTGCCACAGGGCCCAACTCAAGGGAGGAAGTGACAGTAACATGGAAGGAATTATTGGGCCATCCTGGCTGCATGTCATCAGCTGGATGGACTGGTGACATACTTGGAGAGGCAGACACCCACATTACGGGTGTTAGCTTGAGGCATGTCAGCGTTGTGCCTCTCAGTATACAAGGGTGCATGACCCGTCCCTGCACGAATTGCTGTTAGCCACCCCAAACCGTCATGCACTACAGATACCATCGTGGGGCTGTGTTCACCTGATCCTTACTAAGCAGAAGATGGACTCCCTTGTCTCGTCAGTTGTGGGAAATGCACAGAAGGAACGCTGTTGACACAGAGGGGAAATGGGTTTGCGGCATTGACCCAGGTACAGAGGTGGCTCCAAGTTCAGGTTAGCTGGTTGGAGGGGCCGTGGCAGGCCTGTGGGGGGGAGGGGCACCCTGGTGCGCCTCACCACACCCACACACCCACCATGTGTTTTGTTTTTTTTTGAGTTGGAGTCTCACTCTGTTGCCCAGACTGGAGTGCAGTGGCCGCTCCCAGCCACCGCAGCCGCCACCTGCTCGGCTCCGGCGATCCTTCCTCCTCAGCCTTCCAAGTAGCTGGAACTACAGGTGCGTGCTACCACGCCCGGCTGATTTTTTGATTTATTGTAGAGATGAGGTCTCGCCAAGTTGCCCAGGTGGGTCTCGAACCCGCGGGCTCAGGCAATCCACTCACCTCGGCCTCCCAGAGTGCTGGGATTACAGGCTGAGTCACCGAGCCCGGCCGCCACCATGTGTTTTATTCTGGAGAGAGTCCCCTGTCTGTGTGCCCATTCAGGGAAGACGTTTGCTGGACACCACGTATGGGCGAAAGGTGAGATGTTCAGCAAGAACGGGAAAGGGCAAGTCGTAACCACCTAATAGGATGCAGGAGACTGTCATTGTGGGAAGGTACTACCCCTGGTATGGGCCTAGTTCCTAGTTTACAATGCCAAGTGGGGGTGTTAGATTGTTCCACAAGGACAGTATGATTGTCCTTCACAGAGGGGGACCTGGGTTCATGATCTTAGATGCAGGAGGAATAGGATGCAAAACAGGTGTAACCTGTATATCCTGTTCTAAGCCCTTGGAGTGGAAACCCCAAACCAATGGGGGCTGATTTTCCAAGACCATGTAATGATGTGCTCCCCGGTGGGTGGGTCCTGTGGCAAGGATGATAGCAAGTTACCAGGAATCCCAGGTTGGGGCTTTACTTATTTATTTTTAGTTGAGGTCTCGCTCTGTTGCCCAGGCTGAAGTGCAGCGGCACACTCACAGCCACTGCAACTTCGACCTGCTGGGCTCAGGTGATCCTTCCGCCTCAGCCTTCCAAGGAGCTGGAACCACAGGCATGCACCACCATGCCTGGCTAATTTTTTAATTTTTTGTAGAGACGAGGTCTTGCCAAGTTGCCTGGGCTGATCTTGAACCGCTGGCTCAGGAAATTCACTTTCCTCGGCCTCCCAAAATGCGGGGATTACAGGCTGGGCCATCGAGCCCGGCCTTAATTTTTTAAAATTTAATTTAATTTAAATTTTTTTTGAGTTGGAGTCTCACTCTGCTGCCCAGACTGGAGTGCAGTGGCCGCTCCCAGCCACCGCAGCCTCGACCTGCTGGGCTCCGGTGATCCTTCCGCCTCAGCCTTCCAAGTAGCTGGAACTACAGGCGCGCGCTACCATGCCCGGCTAATTTTTGATTTATTGTAGAGATGAGGTCTTGCCAAGTTGCCCAGGCGGGTCTCAAACCCGTGGACTCAGGCAATCCACTCACCTCAGCCTCCCAAAGGCACGGGATTACAGGCTGAGCCACCGAGCCCGGCAATTTTTTTTATTTTAAATATGTGGGGTACAATTCAGGGTTAGGTACACAAATGTTCATTATGCAGGTACCTTTGTTGATGAGGTGTTACCCCTTTTTATTTTTTTTGTTAGAAACAAGATCTCGCTATGTTGCCCAGGCTGGTCTCGAACTCCTGGACTTGAAAGCAGTCCTCCTGCCTCAGCCTCCCAAAGTGCTGGGGTTACAGGCATGAGCCACCGCATCCAGCCCACACAGGTTTGTTGTATGGGCAGCGCACCAGTCTATTTATAAAAAAAAAAAAACAACAATCCAGGCTTGGTGGCTCAGCCTGTAATTCCGTGCCTTTGGGAGGCTGAGGTAAGTGGATTGCCTGATCCCGCGGTTCAAGACCCACCTGGGCAGCCAGACCTCATCTCTATAATAAATCAAAAAATCAGCCGGGCGTGGTAGCGCACGCCTGTAATTCCAGCTACTTGGAAGGCTGAGGCGTAAGGATCACCAGAGCCCAGCAGGTCGAGGCTATGGTGGCCGGGAGCGGCCACTACACTCCAGTCTGGGCGACAGAGTGAGACTCCAACTCAAAAAACAAAAAAAACACTGCTTGGCCAGGCATGGTAGCTCACACCTATAATCCCAGCACTTTGGGAGGCCAAGGTGAGAGGATTGCCTGAGCCTGTGGGTTCGAGACCAGCCTGGGAAACTTGGGGAGACCTCATCTCTACAATAAATAAAAAATAAATAAACACTGCTTTATATTTTGTTTTTATTTTTGTGGAGATGAGGTCACGCTATGTTCCCCAGGCTGGTCTTGAACTCCTGGGCTCAGGCAGTCCTCTCGCCTCAGCCTCACAAAGTGCTGGGATTACAGGTGTGAGCCACCACACCTGCATACCAGTCTTATGATGCCCACTGGAGCTCGCTCTCTGACGGTCCCCGATATCCTGCTTTCCCTAAAGGCGGTATTGCTTTAACGCCACTGTCTGTTGTGGGCTAGATAAGCATACTGGCACCTCTTTTTCATTTCTGCTAGCCGCTTGCTTTACCACTCTGGCTCTCGATCAGAACTCCCCCGCGGTCATTGGAAGAGTCAAGCCTGATAAAATGTCCATTCCCAGGATGGATTCTGGGATGGAGCCTGCGCACACCAGTTAAGGCGTAGGTGGTAACAGCCCCACTTGCAGCACCAGCTCAACCTGTCTGACCTTCACAGCCACTGCCCCGTAGCCTTTATAGGTCCTTAGATCCGACGAACCATAGATAAGGATGCACTCAGCCCCGGTGTCCACTCGGGCGAGTACAGTCTCTCTGTTCTTTGGTGACCACTGTATAGTCAGCTCTACATGTGGCCGCCGGTCCCTGGCCGCCATTGCTTTCATGGGGATTCCAGGCCCCTCATCCCTCTGAGGGTTGGCACCTGCCAGCCCTCAGCAGACGGGGCAGTCGACTGGGCCCAAGCTCTTCTGATCCAGCACTGCTCTGGTTTGAGCCTCTGCCATAGTCCATCTACAACGGCCTTGGGCTGTTTGTCAGTTTTCTTAATGGGCGTCCCTGTCACTATCAGGTCACACACATCTGACAGTGGGCTACCTTGACGGGCCCCTTAGCTGTCTCTCCCTTAAGGCCCCTTGTCTTTTACTCCAGTGGCACGGACTCCCCGCCTGCGTTTCCACCGTTTCTCCTAAGTCAGCAGCCACCCGGGCTACCTGAGACACTGGTTTCCCTACCAGGATAGATGCCAGCACGCCGTGTCATTGGTTGGGTGTCGACTGGAGGGCGGCGTCTTTCATGCCTGCAGGAAGGAGCTTCTTATCAGCCATAGCGGTGTTCAGCATAGGTGGCATGCTTCATTCCTGCAGTGTGCCAACGTAAAGGAGATGGGGACACCTCTTTCTCTGAACCAGGCACCCTGCAGTTCGCCATTGCTTGCATCTCCCAAGCAAGATGGGGAGGAACTGATCCTTATCACTGGCAACAAAGAGGCGCTGCCTCAGGGCTGGCCATGTGTCATAGACGCCAGCTTGCTGTTTCTATCCCAGCAAGCTGATGTCCGCCCCCATGTCCCACAGGCAGAGAAGCCAGCCTGCGGTCCGACTCTCTCCTTGCTTTTTTTTGTTTTTCAGTTGGAGTCTCACTCTGTTGCCCAGGCTGGAGTGCAGTAGCACGCTCACAGCCACCGCAGCCTCGACCTGCTGGGCTCCGGCGATCCTTCTGCCTCAGCCTTCCAAGTAGCTGGAAGCACAGGCGCATGCCACCACACCCA
The DNA here is from genome assembly GCA_027257055.1 of Cephalopachus bancanus. Lineage (NCBI taxonomy): Eukaryota > Metazoa > Chordata > Mammalia > Primates > Tarsiidae > Cephalopachus > Cephalopachus bancanus. The sequence goes on from JAPVLO010000841.1 coordinate 623,576, forward strand.
CCTAATTTTTTTTTTTCTGATTTATGGTAGAAATGAGGTCTCACCAAGTTGCCCACGCTGGTCTTGAACTCATGGGCTCAGGCAATCCTCTCACTTAGGCCTTCTAAAGTGGTGGGATTATAGGCATGAGCTACTGTGCCTGACCTCTCCTTACCTTTGAAACCTGTTTCCCAGTCCACAGATCCTGCTAGATAATCTCAAATAGTAGTGTATCGCCACCTCTCTGGCGAGGACAAGCCCTGGGGACGTGACTGGTCTGCTTTGATCTTGGTGGTGACCATGGGCCTCACAGAGAGGACAGGGACCTCTATGGGCTTGTCCCAGCCCTCCTCCTCCTCCCTAGAACTTTCTACAGGGCCCCAAGATTTGGGCTCCCAGGTGTCTTATTCATGAGACCCGCTGATGTGGCTGCTGGTGACCCTTCAGAGGGGCCGCCCAGGAGGCCAGGGTCTTCGTCTTGTCATCCTGTTCCCGTCGGCGGCTTTTGGTGTCTCGGCTGTTCTGCCTGGGCTAGTGTGTCATCTCTCTTGCTGCAGCTCATCCTACAACTGCCACATTCTTGCCTGGGCTTCCAGCTCAGCCTCGGGGGTCTCTAGGAACAGTCTCCAGTGGCCAGACGACTGCGGCCCGGGCATCTGACTTCCCTTTAGTTGGATCCACTCTTTATAACAATTCCTCCAGACCCTTTGGCATTTCTGGGGTGTCCCTGTGCTCACACAGGGGCCCCATCCATCAAGGAGATCGGCTATCAGGTTCCACATATATATCCTGTGCACGGCCAGCCCAGGATATACCTGGCGGATGCCCCCTTTCCCAAGCTTGTCACCTCGGTGCTCACCGGGTTTTTCAGCCTCCTGGCAGGCTCACTGCATGCACTGCTGGATCCCCAAAGGGAGGGTACAGTGTCCTAGGGGCCACAGAAATGACCCGGAGGCATCAGGTGAGACCTGGGCTTTATTCAGGAATTTACATACAGGAAAGGAGGCCCGGGAGCGGTCACTGGACAGGAGAAATCTGCTCCCGACTGTAGAAGGCCTATGCATTTGACATAGGGCAGAGGGTGGGATCTGGCGCGGGAAGGATGGGTTTCCAGTGCTCAGGCCCAGTGGGAGAAGGCGCTTACACGGACTCGCATGTACACAGAATGGCTGTGATTTCCCTCTAGGGGTGGGATTTCTTATTTTTTTAATTTTAGATTTAGGAGGTACACATGTGTATTCGTTACATGGGCATATTGTATAGTGTAGTGGTGGGGATTGGGTTTCAGGTGGTCCATTCCCCAGACAGTGGACTCTGTGCCCTTTAGGTAGTTTCTGAACCCTAATCCCCTACCCTTTCCCCCTTACTGGTATCCTCAATGTCTATTGTTTCCATCTTTGTGACCATTTAGCTCTCACATAGAAGTGAGAACGTGCGGTGTTTGATTTTCTGTTTGAGTCAGTTGGCTTGGGAGGATGAGCTCCAGTTCCATCCATGCTGCTGCAGAGGACATGATTTCGTTCTTTTTTATGGCTGTGTGGTATTCCGTGGTGTATATATACCACATTTGCATTATTCGCTGATTGGTTAATGGGCCTTTAGGTCGATTCCACACCTTTGCAATTGTGAATTGTGCTGCGGTGAACTTGTGGGTGTAGGTGTCTTTGTCATATAACGACCTCTGTTCCTTAGGGTAAACACCTCGTAGTGGGATTGCTGGATCAAATGGGAGAGCTACTTTTAGTTCTTTGAGAAATCTCCACACAGCTTTCCACAGAGGTGGTACTAACTTACACTATAGTAGTGGGATTTTTTTGTATTATAATGAAATAAAGGTAACCATAGGTTCTGAGCATTGACCCAGACATGCCTGATTTGGTCTGAACCAGTCTGGGAGACCAACTGCCTCGAGGAAGGATGCATGAGGACATTCACTGTGCGTAGCTGCGAGATGTGGTCAGCAGGCATGGGGACACTTCCCCCATAGCCTCAGCATGACCTGTGTGCCCAGGCCAATGCCTGAGCACTGTTAACCCCAGGGCCCCTCCCCAGGCTCCAACCACCTACTTGGGGCCATATCCAGGGAGTGCTCATGTTGTCACTGAGTGTGTTGCCCTACAGTGCCACCACACCTGACTTTTTTTTTTTTTAATTCTAAAAAAAATGTTTGGGGCCGGGCATGGTGGTTCATGCCTATAATCCCAGCACTTTGGGAGGCCGAACCCAGGAGTTTGAGACCAGCCTGGACAACATAGCGAGACCTTGCCTCTACAGAAATCAAAAGATTAGCAAGGCATGGTGGTACTACTCAAGAGGCTGAGATTGAAGGATCCCCTGAGCTCAGGAGGTCAAGGCTGCAGTAAGCTGTGATTGGGTCACTGCACTCCAGCCTGTGTGACAGACTGAGACTCCAACTCAAAATAATAATAATAGTAATTTTTTTTGTAGAGACAAGGACTTGCTATGTTGCTCAGGCTGGTCTTCAACTCCTGGCCTCAAGCAATCTTCCTGCTTCAACCTCTTAAAACACTGAAATTGCACACATGACCCACTGGGCCCAGGTATTTTTTTTTTTAAGTCAGGGTCTTGCTCTCTCACCCAGGCTGCAGTGCAGTGGTGTGATCATGGCTCATTGCAGCCTCAAACTCCTGGGCTCAAGCGGTACTCCTGCCTCAGCCTCCTAAGCCCTGGCTTAGCTGATGACTTCAAGTTGAAGCCAGCACTCATTTCCCTTCCTACTCTGCTTACGCTCTTTCTGTGAAACAACAAAGCCTGGGTGACAGCATGTCTGTTTTTGGCATGGTTGACTGAATATTTTAAGCCCACTGTTGAGATCTACCACGCAGAAAAAAAGATTCCTTTCAAAACATTGCTGCTCACTGACAATGCACCTGGTCACCCAAGAGCCTGATGGAGATGAACAAGGACGTGAATGTTGTTTTCATGCCTGCAAACACAGCATCCATCCTGCAGCCCATGGATCAAGGAGGAATTTCAACTTTCAAGTCTCATTATTTCAGAAATACATTCGAGCCAGGCATCATGGCTCACCCCTGTCATTCCAGCACTTTAGGAAGCAGAGGTGAGAGGACTGCCTGAGCCCAGGGGTTCCAGACCAGCCTTGACAAGACTTCGTCTCTACAATAAATAAAAAAAATTAGCCAGGTGTGGTGGCACACACCTGTGTTCCAACTACTTGGAAGGCTGAGGCAGGAGGATTGCCTGAGCCCAGCAGGTCTGTGCTGGGGTGGCCGTGAGTATGCCACTGCACTCCAGCCTGGGTGATAGAGTGAGACTCCAACTCAAAAAAAAAAAAAAAAAAGATACTATGGAGAAGTAATCAACAAATTCAAGTTGTTGGAAACTCTACAAGTGAGCCTATTTTGTCAATATATAAATCATAAGAAAAAAAAAGGCTGGCTGGAGCACTAAAGATTGAAGTTGAAGGAATCACACAGCACAATTTCAAGCCTTACTACAAAGGTATGAGAACAAGAAAAGTATGGCACTGACTTAAAGATAGTTGTATCAGTAAATACAATAAAATTGACTGGCTAAATAAACTCACATTTATGGTCAATTGCTACATGACAGGGTTCCAAGAATTAAATGGGAAGCCAAGCACAGTGGCTCACGCCTATAATCCCAGCACTTTGGGAGGCTGAGGTGAGAGGATTGCCTGAGCCCACAGATTGGAGACCAACCTGGGCAACTTGGTAAGACCTCATCGCTACAATAAATTTTAAAAATAGGCCGGGCTCAGTGGCTCAGCTTGTAATTCCACGCTTTGGGAGGCTGAGGTGAGTGAATTGCCTGAGCCCGCGGGTTCGAGACCCGCCTGGAGAAATTGGTGAGACCGCATCTCTACAATAAATCAAAAATTAGCCGGGCATGGTAGTGCACGCCTGTAGTTCCAGCTACTTGGAAGGCTGAGGCGGAAGGATCGCCAGAGCCCAGCAGGTCAAGGCTGCGGTGACCGGGAGCGGCCACTGCACTCCAGTCTGGGCGACAGAGTGAGACTCCAACTCAAAAAAAAAAAAAAAAATTAGCCCGGCGTGGTAGCGTGCACTTGTAGTTCCAGCTACCTGGAAGGCTGAAGTGGAAGGATCGCGGAGCCCAGCAGGTGGAGGCTGCGGTGGCTGGGAGCATGCCACTGCACTCCAGTCTGGGCAACAGAGTGAGACTCCAACTCAAAAAAAAAAAAAAAAAATCTGGATGTGATAGCACACACCTGTAGTTCCAGCTACTTGGAAGACTGAGGCAGAAGGCTTACCAGAGCCCAGCAGGTGGAGGCTGTGGTGGCCATCAGCATGCCACTGCACTCCAGCCTGGGTGACAAAGTGAGACTCCAACCCCAAAAAAACAGCCGAATGTGTGATGACACATGCCTGTAGTCCCAGCTACTCAGGAGGCTGAGGTAGGAGGATCGCCTGAGCCCAGCAGGTGACTCAAAATTTTTAAAAATTTTAAAAAGAACATGATGTTTGGTTGACTCTCTCTTTGGGGTTAGGGGGTACGAGTGAGCCTCACGTGGGTCATCTTTTCATTAGAAGTGATTTGCATTTTGAAGGGGTCTCTTGGGTGGCTGGGGTGTGTGTTTGTGTGTGACAGAGTTATTGTGAGGCCTGCCTGGGATAGTCACACAACAAAGCTCTTGGTGCTGTGCCTGGCACACAATGACCGCACTGTTGTTATTGTTGTCATTGCTAGAACTGTGTGTGTGGGACCCCAGTCCTGAACTCGGAGGCGTTCCCTGGCCAGAGCTCTCTCCTCCCTTCTCCTCTGCCCCTTGAGGAGTCTGCAGTGCCCTGTGGCTCTGGGAGGCATGTTCAAGAATATGGCAACCATCTGTATGTGCCTGGCAGGGCCCCTCCGGGGAAGGAAGGCTGGAGCCTCGCTCACCCGGTGCTTGCACCAGACTGTAAGTGCTCTAACCACCCCCCCCACTCTGCCACCTGCATGGCCTGGAGCTCCTACGATCTGGCTTGGTCCTGGCTTAGAAGCTGTGCCTGAGCCTCCTCTTTCGGGGAACCCTCTTTGGCTGCAGCCTGGATGCGGGCCCCTCTCTAGCCTGGAACGAGCGGCTGTGCATCTGAGCAGTCTGCTTGAGTGTTGCTGGGGCACTGCTGCCTCCCCCACAATTTCCGGTGCTCAACCCTGCACCCAGGATACAGTAGGTGCTCAGTAGATGCTAACTGGATGAATGCATTGTACATAAGCACAAGAATAGGCACTGTCTCCTCATTAATTCAAGCACCATGTGATATACTGGAAGGTCACTTCATGGAGCACCCCGTGTTTCTGCATTCCTCTTTTTTTTTTTTTTTTGAGTTGGAGTCTCACTCTCTTGCCCAAACTGGAGTGCAGTGGCCGCTCCCAGCCACCGCAGCCTCGACCTGCTGGGTTCCAGCGATCCTTCCGCCTCAGCCTTCCAAGTAGCCGGAACTACAGGCACACGCTACCACACCTGGCTAATTTTTTGATTTATTGTAGAGATGAGGTCTTGCCAAGTTGCCCAGATGGGTCTCGAACCCGCAGGCTCAGGCAATTCACTCACCTCGGCCTCCCAAAGCATGGGATTACAGGCTGAGCCACCGAGCCCAGCCTTTATCTTCCTCTTAAACCCATTCACCTCCACTTACTTCCTGTGTGCCCTCTCTCTTGGTTGTGCCCTGTAGCTCCCTTCCTAACCCCCAGCTCCCCTTCACTACAACTTTTTTTTTGAGTTGGAGTCTTACTCTGTCACCCAGATTGGAATGCAGTGGCACGCTCACGGCCACCACAGCCTTGACCTGCTGGCTTTAGCGATCCTTCCACCTCAGCCTTCCAAGTAGCCAGAACTACAAGCACACGCTACCATGCCCAGCTAATTTTTCTTTTTTTTTTTTTTTTTTTGAGTTGGAGTCTCACTCTGTCGCCCAGACTGGAGTGCAGTGGCCGCTCCCGGCCACCACAGCCTCGATCTGCTGGGCTCCGGCGATCCTTCCGCCTCAGCCTTCCGAGTAGCTGGAACAACAGGCGCATGCTACCACGCCCGGCTAATTTTTGATTTATTGTAGAGATGAGGTCTCGCTGCCCAGGCGGGTCTCGAACCCGCGGATTCAGGCAATCCACTCACCTCAGCCTCCCAAAGGTGCGGGATTACAGGCTGAACCACAGAGCCCGGCTCTTTTTTTTTTTTAGTTGTAGAGATGAGGTCCTTCCAAGTTGACCGGTCTGGTCTCAAACCCGCGGGCTCAGGCAGTCCACTCACCTCAGCCTCCCAAAATGCTGGGATTACAGCCTGAGCCACTAAGCCCAACCCACTACAACTTCTATTCCCCATATTCCCCCACCCCCGCTGACTCATCTTCGCTTTTTTTTAATAGCAACAGGGTCTCAATATGCTACCCAGACTGGCCTCAAACTCCTGGGCTCAAGCAATCCTCTCACCTCAGCCTCCTGAGCAGCTGAGACTATAGGTGTGAGCCACTGTGCCTGGCTCACGCTCATTTTAAACTATGAGGGGAACCCCCCAAAAACACTTTTTTTTTTTTTTTTTTTTTTTTGAGTTGGAGTCTCACTCTGTCGCCCAGACTGGAGTGCAGTGGCCGCTTCTGGCCACCGCAGCCTCGACCTGCCGGGCTCCGGCGATCCTTCCACCTCAGCCTTCCGAGTAGCCGGAATTACAGGCATGCACTACCACGCCTGGCTGATTTTTTGATTTATTGTAGAGATGGGGTCTTGCCTGCCCAGGTGGGTCTCGAACCCGGGGGCTCAGGCAATCCACTCACCTCAGCCTCCCAAAGGCGTGGGATTACAGGCTGAGCCACCGAGCCCGGCTATGACGGGTGATTTACACAAACAACCTGCCCACACCGCGCAGTGTTCAGCAATTTTTGACCAAAAACGGCAAGACCCCCAAGCCTCACTGTCCCCATTCACCCAATCTCGCCCCGAATGACGTTTTTGGTTTCCTTGAATGAAAAAAGTCTTCAAAGGGAAATATTTTGCTGATGTGGAAGAGGTGAGACCAAAAAAAGGCAGAAGCACAAAAGGGCATCAAAATGGATGAGTTCAAAAACTCTTTTGAGCAGGGGAAAAAGCCTCTCAATAGGTGCATTGCATCCAACGGAGAGTACTTTGAAGGTGACTGAAGCTCAAACATGGAAGAATAAATACACGTTTTTCCATGAATAAATTATGGGTTTGGGGGAGTCCTCTCGTATTTTGATCTGTGCTGAGTGCTAGGCCTGGTGATGTGTCAGGGACTCACTCGGTGAAGGGGCCGGCCTCACAGCAGGACTCCTGGGCTATGGAAGAACCTAGGTTTCACACAGAGCCCCCCTGGGGGACCCCTCCCATGGCAGGAGACTGGCAACCACCCTGACCTGGGTCCTAGCCAGCTTCTCCTCTGACCCTGGGCAGTCCTTGAGCCTCTCTGAGCCTCTGTGTCCTCATCTGTTAGATGCGAACTATCCCAGCACCTCGAGGTGGGGGTGCTGTGGGACTGAGCGAGACTCTTGAGGGCCTGCGACTGGGCACGGTGGCTCACGCCTGCAATCACAGCACTTTGAGAAGCCGAGCCAGGAGGCTCGCTTGAGCCCAGGAGTTCGAGACCAACCTGAGCAACATAGCAAGACCTCTGCTCTACAAAAAATTTAAAAATTATCCAGTGTGGTGGCGTGTGCCTGTCATCCCAGCTACTTGGGCGACTGAGGCTGGAGGATGAGTCACTCGAGCCCAGGTGGCCGAGGTTGTGGTGAGCCATGATCGTGCCACTGCACTCCAGCCTAGACAACAGATTGAAATGCCAGACTCAAAAAAAAAAAAAAAAAAAAGATGGGGCCAGCCAGATCCCTCTGAGAACTACACGGAAGACTTAGCAAGACCTTTGTTAGCAGAGGCCATTAACCTCCCTCCCCCACCCCCATCTCCTGCTCTTCCTCCTCAGCCTCCAGCGCTTTCTGGGTCAAACTTAAACATGGCTAAGGCAGGGCTCTGTCTGGGGACACATGGCACCAGGGTTGGGAGGCGCCAGGTGGCCCCTGAAGATTGGGGAGGTCGAGGCTCAGGGAGGAGGAGCCAGGAGTGGGGCCTTGGGGGAAACGGGCTTGGGTGGCGGGTGGAACCTGCCCTGCTTCCTGGGCTGCCCGCCTCCTCCCTAGGAGTGGATGGGTGGGGCTGTGTGATCCGACAGCAACTGGCTCTCCCGGGCAGGCGGCTAGACAGATTCCAACTCTGACCCTCTGCTCACTGTCCGCTTGCTGTCCCCAGCTCACCATGGCCAAACGACTGCAGGCCCGAAGGCTGGACGGGATCGACCACAACCCCTGGTGAGCCGGCAGGGCTGGGAGGTGTGTGTGTGTCCCTTCGGGCAGGTTGGCCATCCCTGGGTTTGCAGTAATTCCATGTTACCCAGCAGGGTCGTGGTACAGCCACAGCCCCGGAGAGGCAAGACCCCAGGCAGTGGGCTTGGGTTCAACTCTCAGCTCTAGGTTGCTTGGCTATGGCGCTGGAGCAGGTGACATACCAGCTCAGAGCATGAGCTCCCCAGCTGCAAAATGGGGATAATTATACCTCCCTGAAGGACCCTGGGGAGAGGGAGAGGCAATGCTGTCTACTAGCAATATCCATGTATCCAGGTGCCAAGCTAACAGCAATCCAGGAATTACTTTTTTTTTTTTTTTTGAGTCAGAATCTCACTCTGTCACCCAGGCTGGAGTTCAGTGGCAGGTTCATGGCCACCGCAGCCTCAATCTTCTGGGCTCAGCTGATCCTTCCATCTCAGCCTCCCAAGTAGTTGGGACTGTAGCCGTGCATCACCACACTCGGCTAATTTTTTAAATTATTTATTGTAGAGACAAGGTCTTGCCAAGTTGCCCAGGCTGGTCTTGAGCCTCTGGGTTCAGGAAATCCTCTCATCTGAGCCTCCCAAATTGCTGGGATTACAGGTGTGCTGAGCTACCACGCCCAGTGCTAATTTTTTTATTTTTTGTAGAGATGAGGTCTGGCGATGTTGTCCAGGCTGGTCTGGAACCCCTGGGCTCAGGAAATCCTCTTGCCTCTGTCTCCCAGTGTTGAGATTATAGACGTGAGCCACTGTACGTGGCTCATTTTGTGTTTTGCAAAGATTTTGCACCTCTTCTCTTTAGATGCTCCATGCTGTTTGGAACAGGGGAAGCCTTGTCCAAAGACTCACAGAGTCTGCCCTCTATATTGGTTCTCCAGGGTCCTGGTCCTCAGGCTGTTACCCTTTGTCCTCTTGTGAGTGGACTAGAAAGCCATATGATCTTATTTTGCAGATAAGGTAAAGTCCAGCTCTGTAAGGATTTAGGAAAAAATAAACTCAGTTTCTTAGATTCACAGCACAGAACATTCTGTGACCCCGATGTGTAGGTCACACACCAAGCAAGCAATTCTGCAGGTGATTCTCTAATGGCCACTAGGGTGTCTTCTCACTGCATTCAACTCTGACACTGTCTACCTAGGGACAGCATCAGATCCCACAGGCTGAGGGTTCAGTCTTTCAAGACCTCCCCAGCTTCCAATGCCAGTCGCAAGCACAGGGTGTGGGCTGTGCTTCTGACCAACTGACTATAAATTGTGGTTCCCACAACCTCTTCCTTAGGTTTGATTAATTTGTAGGCCAGGCACAAATCTGTGGCTTACGTCTGTAATCCCAGCACTTAGGGAGGCCAAGGCGGGAGGATCACTTGAGCCCGGGAGTTTGAGAACAGCTTGAGCAATATAACGAGACCTCAACTCTACAAAAAAAATTTAAAAATTAGCCAGGTGTAGTAGCCCATGCATGTAGTCCCAGCTACTCAGGAGACTGAGGCTGGAGGATCACCTGAACCCAAGAGGTCTAGGCTGCGGTAAGCAATGATCGTGCCATGTGCCAAAACATGTCTCATGTTTTGAGACTCCAGCACACACACACACACACACACCATTCCTTACTATGGGTGGTGGTGGAAGAAGTTTGAAAGCCCCTGCGCTGATCCATGCAATTGACACTGTGTCTGGCCCACTTAATCACACTATGACCCTCACACAGATCCTCAAGCCAGGGCAGAAGCTGATTGTCCACTTTTTATTTTTCTTTCTGAGTCAAGGTCTCACTCTGTTGCCCAGACTGGAGTGCAGTGGCACAATCATGGCTCACCACAGCCTCAACCTCCAGGACTCAGGCGATCTTCCCTCCTTAGCCTCCCAAGTAGCTGGGACTATAGGCGTGCACCACCATGCCCGGCAATTTTTTTTAAAGGCGAGGCCTTGCTATGTTGCCCAGGCTGGTCTCAAACCCCTGGGCTCAAGTGATCTTCCCACATCGGCCTCCTGAAGTGCTGGGATGATAGGCGTGAGCCACCATGCCTGGCCAGTTGTCCACTTTTTCTAGAACAAGCCTTGCACATATTCACTCTGCACTGATAAAAGACAGAAGTCCAAGATCAGGATGGAAGATTGGGCTGGTGCCAACTCTCCATTTGTCACCCAGGGTGGAGTATGTCAAACTGGCCAGTGAACATGACGTCGTGAACTTGGGCCAGGGCTTTCCCGACTTCTCACCCCCAAGCTTTGCCATGGAAGCCTTCCAGCACGCTGTCAGCGAGAACTTCATGCTTCACCAGTACACCAAGGCCTTTGTGAGTCTCCCTATTCATCCCTGGAGGCCCTGGGGGAGGAAGGGAGTGGGATCTCAGGCCCACACAGGTGTCAGGGTTCATGAGGCAGAGCCTGGAAATTTGGTTGGCCAGAGGGTGGTGTTTACTAAGTGTGTCCTCTGCCCCATGCCCTGTGCCTCATGATCTAGTGGGAAGGCAGACAAGAAACCAGTAATGGCTAGGCATGGTAGCTCATGCCTATAATCCCAGCACTCTGGGAGGCCAAGGCAGGAGGATTGCTTGAGCCTAGGGGTTCCAGACCAGTCAGGGTAACATAGTGAGACCCTGTCTCTACAAAAAAGTCAAAAAATTAGCTGAGTGTGGTGGCATATGCCTGTAATCCCAGCTACTTTGGAGGCTGAGGAGGGAGGATCTACTTTGGAGGCCCAGGAGGTCGAGGCTGTGGTGAGGTGTGATTGTGCAACTGCACTCCAGCCTGGGTGACAGAGTGAGACCCCAACTCAAAAAAAAAAAGGAGGAGGAGAAGAATCATCCTGAAAAATGAGCTGCCGATGGATTATAATCTTAACCCAAAGCTTTTCTGTAGAGGGCCACACAGCCAATGTTTGCCAACCTTTGGGTTAGAACCATGGTTCTGAAACTTTGGTATGTCTCATAGGGCCTGGAGGGAAGTTCTCTCCGGTCCCCCACCCAGAGATAACCATGGCCAACGGCTTGCTACTTTGAAGAGTATTGGGCTACAAGTGTGAGCCACTATATCGGCCTGTTTTAACTATTTTTTTTTTTTGAGTTGGAGTCTCACTCTGTCACCCAGACTGGAGTACAGTGGCCGCTCCCAGCCACCGCAGCCTCGACCTGCTGGGCTCCAGCGATCCTTCCACCTCAGCTGTCCAGGTAGCTGGAACTACAGGCGCGCGCAACCATGCCCAGCTCATTTTGATTTATTGTAGAGATGAGGTCTTGCCAAGTTGCCCAGGCAGGTCTCAAACCCGCGGGCTCAGGGAGTCCACTCACCTCAGCCTCCCAAAGGCATGGGATTACAGGCTGAGCCACCAAGCCCGGCTCTGTTTTAACTATTTCTTTTCTTTTCTTTTCTTTTTTTTTTTTTTTTTTTTTTGTTGGGGCCTCACTCTGTCACCCAGGCTGGAATGCAGTGGCATGACCACAGCTACAGCAACTTTGACCTGCTGGGTTCAGGTGATCCTTTCTCCTCAGCCTTCCAAGTAGCTGGAGCTACAGGCACGCCCCACCACGCCTGGCTAACTTTTTGATTTATTATTGAGACAGGGTCTTACCCAGGCTAGTCTCAAGCCCCTGGGCTCAGGCAATCCTCTCACCTCAACCTCCTAAAGTGCTGGGATCACAGGCCTGAGCCACCATACCCAACTTGTTTGAACTTTTTTAAATGCCTGTATAAGCATGTACACACACACATGCACATGCCCGAGGTATACATGCATGAAACATTTATGTTGCATTTTTAAACATAAATGGGTTTATATTATACAAAATGCTATGTAATTGTCAGACAGGTAATGTGCCAACATCATAAAAAGGTTTAAGGGTAGCACATCTCACACATTCGTGCACGAATACCCAATCATCACACTAAATGAACTACAAAAGCATCCTGTAACTTGTTTATTTCACTAAAAGGAATGTCACAGACACCTTTCTGTCAGAACAGCCTCATTCTTTTTTTTCTTTACTTTTTTTTTTAGAGTCAGAGTCTCACTCTGTCACCTAGGCTGGAGTGCAGTGGCACCCTCACAGCCACCACAGCCTCGACCTGCTGAGCTCAGGTAATCCTTCCTCCTCAGCCTTCCAAGTAGCTGGAACTACAGGCATGCGGACCACACCTGGCTAACTTTCTGATTTATTTTATTTTTTATTTTTTGAGTTGGAGTCTCAAAAATATACTTGTATATTTTTCTAAGAAAAATTCCTGGAAGTGAAACAAGTGAATGAAAAGCTGTAAACTTATTTAAACATACTACAGGCTAGGTACAGTGGTTCATGCCTATAATCTGAGGTGAGAGGATTGCCTGAGCTCATGGGTTCGAGACCAGCCTGGGTGACTTGGTGAGACCACTCTCTACAATTAAAAAAAAAATTAAGCCGGGCTCGGTGGCTCAGCCTGTAATCCTGTGCCTTGGGAGGCTGAGGTGAGTGGATTGCCTGAGTCCTCTGTTTTTGGCCAAGGTGAGGGGATTGCCTGAACTCATGGGTTCAAGAATAGCCTGGGCAACTTGGTGAGACCCTGTCTCTACAGTAAATCAGAAAAAGCCGGGCTCAGTGGCTCAGCCTGTAATCCCGCGCCTTTGGGAGGTTGAGGTGAGTGGATTGCCTGAGCCCGCAGGTTCGAGACCCACCTGGGCAACTTGGCAAGACCTCATCTCTACAATAAATCAAAAATGAGCCGGGCATGGTAGCGTGTGCCTGTAGTTCCAGCTACTTGGAAGGCTGAGGTGGAAGGATCTCCGGAGCCTAGCAGGTCGAGGCTGTGGTGGCCGGGAGCAGCCACTGCACTCCAGTCTGGGTGACAGAGTGAGACTCCAACTCAAAAAAAAAAAAAATTAGCCAGGCATGGTGGTGCGTGCCTGTAGTTCCAGCTACTTGGAAGGCTAAGGCAGAAGGATCACCTAAGCCCAGCAGGTTGATGCTGGGATGACTGTGAGCCTGCCACTGCACTCCAGAGCCTGGGCGACAGAGTGAGACTCCAACTCAAAACAAAAAAAAAGACTATAAACGGATATTGTTAAACCAGGGTGTGAGCCTGCAGTTCCATCTGCTCAGAAGCTGAGGCAGGCTTGGCGCAGTGGCTCAAGGCTGTCATCCCAGCACTTTGGGAGGTGAGGTGAGAGAATTCCTGAGTCCAGGAGTTCAAGACCAGCTGGGCAACTTGGCGAGACCTCGTCTCTACAGTAAATCAAAAAACCGGCCGGGTGTGGTGGCGTATACCTGTAGTTCCAGCTACTTGGAAGGCTGAGGCAGAAGGATCACCTGAGCCCAGCAGGTTGAGGCTTTGGTGGCTGTGATCATGCCACTGCACTCCAGTCTGGGTGCCAAAGTGAGACCCTGACTCAAACAAAAAAACAGAACCTAGAGAGAGAGGTATACGAAGTGTGGAGTTTCTGTCTCCCCAGGGCTCTACTGGGCTGGGTCCCTGAAGGCAAGCATTCTTCTGTTTTTGGCCATGTCCCAGCCCTGAGCTCTGGACCTGGCACAGAACACCCTCCAGGCTAAACGCCAGTGGAGGAGTTGAGCAAACTGGGCACAGTGGATGACTTTGCCCCCAGGCATCCCCTGGAAAGTGCTAGAAGTGCTCGGATGTGGCCGAGCAGAATGGAAGGGCCAGGCCGAGCCCCAGCGCTGACCCTTGCTGTCCTGGCAGGGTTATCCACCTCTCACGAAGATCCTGGCAAGTTTCTTTGGGAAGCTGCTGGGTCAGGAGATAGACCCACTCAAGAATGTGCTGGTGACAGTGGGTGCCTATGGGGCTCTGTTTACAGCCTTCCAGGCCCTGGTGGACGAGGGAGATGAGGTGAGTGGGCCCGGCTTGGGCTGGGCAGGGGTGGGGCTCAGGGCAGGGCTCGGCCCAGCTAATTCGACCCTTGTCCCAGGTCATCATCATCGAGCCGTTTTTTGACTGTTACGAGCCCATGACACTGATGGCGGGGGGTCGCCCCGTGTTTGTGTCCCTGAAGCCGGTGAGGATGCCGGATGTGGTATGGATGGGCCGAGCTGGACCCGGGAGGTGGGGAAGGAGGGTGGAAGGGAAAGAGGCCAATTTCTCTGAGCAGGGAAGGCAGAGGCAGGTGTGTATCCCCAGTCGGGGAGAGAAGGTGGGACAGATGCCCAGAGGAAGAGCCGTGTGTTGTGTGGGTAATTATTGACACCACCCTACCTCCTGACACCTGCTCTTGTAGGGTCCCGTCCCGGATGGGGAACTGGACTCCAGCAGCAACTGGAAGCTGGACCCCGCAGAGCTGGCCAGCAAATTCACACCTCGCACCAAAGCCCTTGTCCTGAACACACCCAACAACCCCCTGGGGAAGGTACCCAGGAAGCCTCCACCCGGGTTGCATCTCCCACGCAGCTATCAACTGGCTGCCCAGGGGCCTCCATTCCTTCTCTGTGAAGAGGGAGGGTCGCACATGCTAAGGGCTCAGAACCAAGGTCCAGAGACCCCAGGGGCAGGGCAGGAATCCCCAGGGAGGGCATGAGGGCTGAGGTGGTGTGGGAGGTCACCCATAACCTCATGACAGTGACTTCACCTCTTGTAGTGTTTCCTCATATGTAAAATTAGAACAGGCGAGACCCTCTTGCAGGGTTCCTTTGGGATGGCGTGGAGCAGCCTGTGTTGGCAGGACTGGCTGTATTTTTTTTTCCAATAGAGATGGGGGTTTTGTGATGTTGCTCAGGCTGGCGTTGAACTCCTGGCCTCAAGCAATCCTCCCGCCTCAGCCTCCCAAAGTGCTGGGATTATAGGCATGTGCTACCACGCCTGGCTGATGGCCATATTCTTTGCCCTCTCTGAGCAGGCCTGTGTGTTTTGGGATGGTCCTGGCTGCAGGCCCGTGTCCTCCTTGGGTCCCTGCAGGTGTACTCCCGGGAGGAGCTGGAGCTGGTGGCCAGCCTGTGCCAACAGCATGATGTCTTGTGCATCAGCGACGAGGTCTACCAGTGGCTGGTCTACGACAGGCACCAGCACATCAGCATCGGTGAGCCCCACCGGCCAGGGGCCCCTCCCCTGGGTGTTCATGGCAAGGCCTTGACTCAATCTGAGCGTCAATGCAGGCCGGGTGGTGAGACCCTGGGGTCTGGAGCCATTATGACCTTGACCTCCCTTGAATGCAGAGGGTCAGAGTAGCACCTGCCTCCGGGTTGCTAAGAATTAGATAAATCATGAAGGCTGGGTAGAGGTGCTCAAGTCTGTAATCCCAGCACCTTGAGAGGCCAAGGCAGGAGGACTGCTTGAGGCCAGGAGTTCGAGACCAGCCTGGACAACATGACGAGACCCATGTTTCTACAAAAAATTAACTGGGGGTGGTGGCACATGCCTGTAGTCCCAGCTACTCTAGGAGACTAAGAAGGGGGGATCGCCTGAGCCCAGGAGGTCGAGGATGTGGTGAGCCGTGATCATGCCACTGCACTCCAGCCTGGGCCACAGAGTGAGTCCCTGACTCAAAAAAAAAAAAAATCCTGAGAATTGCCTAGTGTGTAGAGGCATCCAGAGTGTTGAGAGACACCCTGGGACCCAGGCCACCACCCGTCCCCTGCCCATCACCCTCATCTCAGCAACTGCTTTCTTTGGCTTTGGGCAGTCAGCCTCCCCGGCATGTGGGAACGGACTCTGACCATTGGCAGCGCCGGCAAGACCTTTAGCGCCACTGGCTGGAAGGTGAGTGGATGAGGGTGGGGGCAGCTCTCCCCCCAAGGTCCTTGGCAGGTGAGGTGAGCCTGGAAATCCAGGAAGGATGTGGCCAGGCCCAGGAGGGCCTCACCCTTGCCTGTGTTTCTGGTCAGGTGGGCTGGGTCCTGGGTCCAGATCGCATCATGAAGCACCTGCGAACTGTGCACCAGAACTCCATCTTCCACTGCCCCACGCAGAGCCAGGTGAGGAGTGGGGGTGGGCAACAGAAGAGCCCAGGGGCACGCCTGACCTGCCTACTTCTTTTGTTTCTGATTTTTGAGTCAGGATCTCACTCTGTAGCCCAACTGGAGTGCAGTGGCACGATCCCAGTTCACCACAGACTCGACCTCCGGGGCTCAAGTGATCCCCTTGCCTCAGCCTCCTGAGTAGCTGGGACTATAGGCATGCGCCACCACACCTGGCTAGCTTTTTGAATTTTTTGTAGCGACGAGGTCTCCCTATGTTGTCCAGGCTGGTCTGGGCTCAAGCAATCCCCCCCACCCCCCTGCCTCAGCCCCCCAGAGTGCTGGCATTACAGGCGTGAGCTGTTGTGCTCGACCAACCCACCTGTCTGTCCATCTGCCTGGCTAGGCCGCAGTAGCCGAGAGCTTTGAGCAGGAGCAGCAGCGCTTGGGCCAGCCCAACAGCTACTTCGTGCAGCTCCCCCAGGCCATGCAGCGCAACCGGGACCACATGATCCGCAGCCTGCAGGCGGTGGGCTTGAAGCCCGTGATCCCACAGGGCAGCTACTTCCTCGTCGCAGACATCTCAGACTTCAGTGAGCGGGACTGACCAGTCTGGGCAGTGGGGGCTGGGGGCCGGACCTGCTGGGGGCTCAGCATGGCCTCTGTCCCCCAGAGAGCAAGATGCCCGACCTACCTGGTGCTGCAGATGAGCCCTATGACAGACGCTTTGTCAAGTGGATGATCCAGAACAAGGTGGGCAGGGATTCTGCAAGGGGCGCCATGTACGGTTTCACAGGTCGTGAGCTGCTCAGGGGTGCCCAGCCTCTGCCGGGAGCCCTGAGATGGAGCTGGATCCACTTCAGAGAATGGGGGAGCCTGTTTCTTTTTTTTTAATTGGAGTCTCACTCTGTCACCCAGGCTGGAGGGCAGTGGCATGCTCTCGGCCACCACAGCCTCAACCTGCTGGGCTCGGGCAATCCTTTTGCCTCAGGCTTCCAAGTAGTTGGAGCTATAGGCACAAACCACCATGCCTGGCTAATTTTTTGATTTATTGTAGAGATGAAGGCTCACCAAGTTGCCCAGGCTGGTGTTGAACCCGTGTGCTCAGGCGATCCTCTCACCTCGGCCTACCAAAGTGCTGGGATTATAGGCGTGAGCCACTGTGCCCAGCCTTTTTTTTTTCTTTTTGGGCTGGAGCTGCCTCTCCTTCCCTGCCTGGTCATGGGAACTGCTCTGTCCCCCCGAAGCTGAGGCCTGCTGGGCCACAGGACCGTGTTGAGACGTGGCCTTCCTCCTCCCCAGGGGTTGGTAGCCATCCCGGCTTCCATCTTCTACAGTGGGCCACATCAGAAGCACTTTGACCACCTCATCCGTTTCTGCTTTGTGAAGGTAATGGGTGGGGGAGGGAAGCCCCACCCCTTCCCAAGGCCCGAGGCTTGTGCAGAGATGGCAGCACCCGTCTGTGTTGGCGCAGAGTGAGTCCACGCTTCGGGCCATGGATGAGAAGCTGAAGCAGTGGGAAGGTGGATACGCAGCCCTGAAGTCGCCCCCTCGGCCCTGACCCGCTGGTTCCTCCACGCTCTGTAGGTGTCCGTGTCTGTCCAGGTTTCAGCCCTTTCCAGGCCAGGGGGAGATGCACTGGGAGACCCCTTCTCTGTGGCACACAGTGTTTCTGGAGGAGAGCCCCCCTTCTTGGTCTTGGGGGAGTCAAGAGTGCCCCCCTCCCCCTGCAGTGCCTGTTCTCGCTCCTAGGTGAGGGAGGCCAGACTGGATCTCTCCCTCCCTGCCCTGGGTCAGTTGTAGGGCCTTAGGTTGCTTCCCGTCTCCTGAGATGGGGCTGGGACTGGAAGAACAGGGCCCAACAGTGCCCTGGGCCCCACATCCCAGCCCCATCCCCAGCCCTGCATTGCCCAGCTAAGGCTGAGGCATCATCTCCCTATTCTTCTCTAATCTTAACCTTGGGAAGGTGCCTTTAGGCTTGAGGCCTCGAGCCAGCCCTTTTCGCCATAATAAAGTTTTAAGTTATTCACATCCTCATTGGCTGTTTCTCTCCACTTCACATGCTGGGGCTGATGCTGAGCTGACTTTTTCAGAATGGGAGGGACTTCAGAGAACCTCAGACTTTTCCCACATACTTTGTACAAGTTTTGTTTTGTTTTGTTTTTAGCTTTTGAGTCGGGGTCTCCTTCTGTCCCCCAGGCTGGAGTGCAGTGGTACAGTCACAATTCAGTGCAACCTCGACCTCCTGGACTCAGGCGATCCTTCCGTCTCAGCCTCCCAAGGAGCTGGGACTACAAGGGTTCCACACCACACATGACTAATTTTTTAGAGACAGGGTCTCACTAAGTTGCCCAGGCTGGTCTCGAAGCCCTGGGCTCAAGCAATCCACCTACCTCATCTTCCCAAAGTACTGAGATTATGGGTGTGAGTCTCTGTGCCTGGCTACAAATTTTGTGTGTGTGTGTGTGTGTGTGTGTGTGTGTGGCTACAAATTGTGTGTGTGTGTGTGTGTGTGTGTGTGTGTGTGTGTGTGTGTGTGTGTTAGAACTTGGGACTTGCCTAAAGTCACACGGTTAGGGGCAAAACCCGGCCTAGTGCCCAGAGCTCCCAAGCGCATTCCTCACCCTCTGTCAACCTGATGGTAACCGTTACTGGTGCTCGGTATGGTGGCTGGTGCGTGTGTGTGCACGCACGCAGGAGTGGAGCTTCTGATGCAGAGCACACAGACCTTCCCACGGGGTTGAGAGAACAGCCTCAGCGTGGGCGGGTTGGGCCAGGGACCTCTAGAATTAGCCGGGGGTTAAGGAGCGCATACTCACTGTGCAAGCCTGCCCACCAGGCACCTGATACCCGTCATCTCCTTAAACAACCTCCAGGCCGGGCGCGGTGGCTCACGTCTGTCATCCCAGCACTTTGGGAGGCCGAGGTGAGAGGATTGCCTGAGCCCAGGGGCTCAAGACCCGCCTGGGCAACATGGCAAGACCTCGTCTCTACAATAAATCAAGAAAAATTAGCCAAGCATAGTGTGCACGCCTGTAGTTTCAGCTACTTGGAGGACTGAGGCGGAAGGATTGCCTGAGCCCAGCAGGTCGACGCTGGGGTAACCGTGAGCATGCCATTGCATTCCAGTTTGGGCGACAGACAGAGACTCCGATTCAAAAAAAAAACAAACCAAAAACCAGCCTCCAGTTCATGTGTGAGAAACCGCATGGAGGTGAGGCAAGGTGTCATGCCATAGGCTGGCCAATCAGCCCAGCGTGCGGCTCGCTGGAAGCCCTGGCAGCTCTGGAATCCGTTTGGAAGGTGTTGCTAGGAGACTTGTCTTGAAGTTGCATCCGCAGAGCAGATGCATGGGGTTTGCTCACAGCATGTGTGTAATGGGAGGAGGTGACAGGAGCATGTGGCACAAAGGATATTTGGGCCAGGCACAGTGTCTCCTGCCTGTCATCCCACACTTTGGGAGGCCGAGGCAGGAGGATCGCTTGAGCCCAGGAGCAACATTAGTGAGACCTAGTCTCTGCAAATAATCAAAAAAACAAGCTAGGCCTGGTGGCGCATGCTTGTAGTCTCAATCACATGGGAGGTTGAAGTGAAAGGATCGCCCGAGCCTAGGAGGTTGAGGCTGTGGTGATCCGTGATTATGCCACTGCACTCCAGTCTGGCCAACACAGTGAGACTCCGACTAGAAAATATATATTTTAAAATATATATGTATATATATATTTATAAGTACACATATATGTATATACATATATATTTGTATATGTGTAAATACATGCATATTTTATATCTATTTATACATAAATGGATATTTACATAAATATATCTACATAAATGTAAATATAATGCTATAGACATATTTGTTCTTTCTCCCTGGTTCTTAGCAAAGACTCCTGAAACCCTCGGGATTTCTGAATGATAAGAGCGTCTTGGCCGGGCACGGTGGCTCATGCTATAATCCCAGCATTTTGGGAG